>CM031943.1:28520669-28958169 GCA_018749465.1 Paracanthobrama guichenoti
ATATATATATATATATATATATATATATATATATATATATATATATATATATATATATATATATATATATATATATATATATATATATATATATATATATATATATATATATATATATATATATATATATATATATATATATATATATATATATATATATATATATAGATAGAGATATAGATATAGAGATATAGATATATAGAGAGAGAGAGAGAGAGAGAGAGAGAGAGAGAGAGAGAGAGAGAGAGAGATAGAGAGAGAGAGAGAGAGAGAGAGAGAGAGAGAGAGAGAGAGAGAGAGAGAGAGAGAGAGAGAGAGAGAGAGAGAGAGAGAGAGAGAGAGAGAGAGAGAGAGAGAGAGAGAGAGAGAGAGAGAGAGAGAGAGAGAGAGAGAGAGAGAGAGAGAGAGAGAGAGAGAGAGAGAACAATAAATGTATACTGTACTAACATTGTTATAGGTATGTTTATTATTAAAAAAACCTCATAAATTATTGCAAATGTGAAGCAAAATTTACCATAAACTGATATCTTAACTGTACGGTACAGTTTAATATCTTTTACACAAAACTACAATTTTGAAAACAGCCGGAGGTCATTTTTATATATGTTCAATAAGAATTTTAAGAAAAATATTTTTTTCATTGGCTCCTTCTAGTGGTGAAAGTTAAACTAATGAATAATGATCAGTTATTGTGGTTGCACTTTATTTTACAGTATGTGCACTTACAGTGTACTTACCTAAGAAAGTACTGGTAATATAAGGTAAAGGTACATGGGTGAAGGTTAGGTTTAGGTTCAGGATTAGTACCTAGTTATTATCCAGTTATCACAAATACTATAAGAAATACATAGTATGTAAATGCAGAACAGGACTGTAAAATAAAATGTTACCGTTATTTTTAGTAGAATAAAACCTGGAGCTTTCATTTAGATCTTCCACATGAAGTTGCCTTTCTACAGAACATCACCTTTGACCACTGAAGTCTCCACTGACCACTGACACACAATAACAGATGATACATGATACCTGCGACCTGCAGTCAGACCATTCAATATATTTAACAGTATCATTTATATATAAATATCGGTTACATAAGCAAAATCACAGAAAATCTGACCAAACCCACCTCTTATTTGCACTTGAAGGGATCTCATTGAAGGGAAACCTTGATGTGGTAATTGTGACTTTATATCATAAAATGTGACTTTAAATCTTGGAATTGCAACCACTTCTCATAACTGCAACTTTATATCTTAAACTACACATTTATATTACAATCTGACTTGTTTTTCACAAAGCACCCTCATATAATGTGATTATACCTCACAATTGCAATTATTTCTTAAAAATGTGACTATTAATTGAAAAATTGCATTGACAAGATATAAAATCGCAATTACCCTTTTGATTTTTTGCTCTGAGGTGGAAATGTGACTCTGTGGTTCCTCATAGTAAATTTTTAAATCTGACACAGAGACACTGATGATTCAGGATAAACCCCAAACCCAGCATAGAGGGGTTCAGTGAATGTGGTGTTGAATGTGTATATGTGTGTGAGTGTGTGTGTGTCAGAGACACTGAAGAAGGACAGAGTGCTGGCCGGCACGTCCACATACACTCCTACTCTATTAGAGCGGGCTGAAGGGCCAGATACATCAGTGCTGATATTATTGAACCAGACTGTGTAATTCATATCAGAACAGTACATACTCCAGGACTTTTCATTGAGTCCAAACCAACAGTCAATCCCACTTTTCTTGCTGATTCCTTCATATGTCACAGCTACATGACCTGAGCCACTCCATCTAACCTCCCAGTAACAGCGTCCCGTCAGACTCTCTCGACACAGAACCTGCTCCTGGTGAGCAAATCTCTCTGGATGATCAGGATACGGCTGATGATCTTTCACACATGTTGCCTTCCTGTTCCCCTCAGACAGAATGAGTTGAGTGTGAGCGGTGTTTGGATCCAGTGTGAGATCACAGGCATCTGAACACAACAAGAGAGATTAGAGCATCAGCGACATTGTTAAATATGTACACATTGTATACATACAGAGGTGTGTGTGTGTGTGTGTGTGTGTGTGTGTACGTGTACTTAGTAAACTCTACGTTGTGAGGAACAAATGTCTCCACAAGTTCAAAAATCATTTTGATTGTGATATGGTCCTCCACCTTCCCCAGGTCCACCTGTATAGAGCTGCTACAAGTAATGTACGCTATATTTATGCCTTACATACTCACAGCAGCGTATCGGCATATATATTGCAATAACAAAAACAGCAGCAGCATCGTAACAGATCTATTATGCTAAGACCAAACATATCAACATTGTCATATCCATTACCATACCAAGCACTCAGAGAGTTGTCATGACACAAATACAGTTTATACAGTATACAAATCATTGCGCCTCACATACGCCTCTGTGCATTGACACAAATGTCAAGATTCGTTTTCAATTCACAAGGTGACGAATTGATTTGATTTCAATCGGGGCCTATCAGGTAGAAGTCTACACAGAGCACCAGAGACCCGTGGACCCGGGACCCGACCCGTACGGGTTCGGGTCTATATTTTAAATGGTCAGCTGGGTCCGGGTCGGGTCCCAATCTATTACTTCGGGTCCCGGGTTTGTTTAACATTGTGTGTACTACCCGAGTCGATTGGACTCGGAGAAAAAACATGAGCTCTTGCTCTCTCTCTCTCTCTCTCTCTCTCTCAGCCGTTAGAAAGCAGGCAGCATGGTAATAATGTACTCCTATTTAAATAATACATTTCAAATCAGCAACAAAATCTCAGGTGAACTGTCACATAAATGTTTTCTAAGACGCTCAAATTGCGTAAAAAAGCTCATATTTCATGTTGCTCCAGCTAACGCGCATGTGCAGTCTTACGCACGTGTCCTGTTTCTATGGCAACGCAAGCTTCCGCAGTGACTGTAACGACGATATGAATGAACCGTCTTATTTATTTAATCTTAAAGTCTTGGTGGTCAGACTCGGCTCACAGAGATGATAGCAAATAAATAATGCTAACATCAGCGGCCATGGCACCAAACGAGCAATTGTTATTAGCTCAAAAGGGCAAACACTCAAAGTTATTATGCGAGTTAACTCGAGTTGAAATGCAAATCTGTACATTCGCATTTGTCATCTGTCACCGTGACATAAAGTGAACTTTTACAGCTGAAATGATAAGTGAATTAAGCATGCTTGGAATAACAAGAGAGGAATAACATGGATAGAACTTTTTTCTTAGCAAGGATTGCACTGCATTACAATCAGGTAACGTTACAAGGAAAGGAGACGACATCTATAACGTTAGATAGGCTGAGACAAAAAGTTATATTTTTTCACAACTTGTTTATTGACTTGTTAAGAGCAGTTTATTGTGGAATATGAGACAATCAGGTCCAGTCGGGTCTGTGTCTTCCCGCTGGGTTCGTTCCAGCTTTCAAATAATAGACGGGTGCCACCAGGTGGGGCAGTCCCACCACTTGTTTTACGTGTCCTCAGAGTGCCCCCATACATAAGCTTGTCAAATTTGGTAAAAATATCTAATTTTCTTTAGGAGTTATAGACATTTGTATTTATGAGTAAATAAAAAAAAATAACCCACACCCTACTTTGATTGCATTTGTTTGCCACGTTCTATCAAAAGTTTTATATTTGACCAGTAACAGAATGTCAAGCCACTATGATTCCAAATATTCCTGCGGTGGTTTTGTCTCGATCGGACTAACGGTTTTGAAGATATTTGCAAAAGTTGTTTAAGCGCTAAATCGCAACGTTGAACAAACCATAAGGCGAAGCATGTTTGGTATCGTTGGACTCGGCAAGGATTCAGGAATCTAGGGATATGACCTGTGAAATCCTGTGAAAATAAGTCAACCAAATCCAAAGTTATAAGCATGTGAATATTTGATTTTACCACTAGGTGGCACTGACTCGAAACTTCTCAGGCTCCTTCAGGACATGGTGCTGATGACCCATACAGAGTTTCATAACAATACACTAATGCGTTCAAATTTTACTACAAAATTCAAAATGGCCAATATGGGAAAATTAGAAACCATTCAACTTGGCATGCCACCCCGAATCTAACAAGACTCAGAGCACTTCCTTGGAGCACTTTTATGGTTTATGGTTACATTTTCCTGAAAATTGGTACTAGAGGGATTGAGTTAGAGACTCCACATTTGCTATGGTGTGCTCTGTGTGCCAAATTTCATAACTTTCCCACAAGCGGTTCTATGGGCTGCCATAGACTTCCAGAGTGGAGGAGGAGGAGGAGGAGGAGGAGGAAGAGAAGAAGAAGAAGGCCAAAGGATACAATAGGTGCCTTCGCACCTTCAGTGCTTGGACCTTAAATCAGTCCCTCCAGTTTTTCGCGATTCCGCGATCGCTGAATACTACGCAAAATCAGCGAAATGACGATTTTTTTTGCGATCCTGCATCATTTGTAATTTGACCGCAAAAAAAATAAAAATATAAAAATTTAAAATCACAAAAAATAAATGATATTATCTAATTGAACTATCTAATTTATCTAAAGCTGTAATGCATTGTTTTCATGAGGATAGATGTTGTGGTACATGCGCAGTGTGTGGTCTTTGTGAACGCGAATCTTTCTCACCTGCTGTCTGCATAAGTGCCAAGAGCCGGGTGAAGTGATTACTCAAGATGGATGAATCACCAAATAAAAGATAACACACAATAAAAGAGTTAATAAAAGCGCCGTATACCACAAACTCAAATCGCTACCGACACACGGACCGATGTCAGACTGGCTGAGGATTCTGTGCACGCGTTTGCCACCTGTCAGCGCTCGTGAGTAAATGAAATACACAAATAATTACATCTAAATGTCCATCTGGGTGGTTATGACTTGAGTGAATTTTGAAGTTTGGGACCTGTGACAGTATTAGGTCCGTGCGTTACTGTAGGTCTTTAAAGTGAAAGCAACCTAATATAGCCGATACCATCAAACAACAACAACTGGACAAAACAAACCTATTAAGCCTATTAAACCTAAAGCACTGTTTGTCTCTCTATCTGTATGTTGTAGTTATTTGTCCTCCTATCATTTGTTTATTAGTTCTTATTTTATTACTGACTGTTTACTTGCCCAGTCATATTTTCCACCCTACGTGATCATATTATTAAAGCTACAGTACACCACTGGACTAGCCTTTTAGTAAGGTACCAAAATAAACTAGATTTGTGCATTTTGTTTGTTGTATTGTCGTGTATGACTATTGTGCATCTAACGTAATACATAATATGGTAAATGTGGTATCTGAATTATAAAAAAATAAAATAAAAAAAATAAAAACATTGCAAACTTTTCACAAAGTTCTGGAAATTACCACCACAAAATCAATCATTTAGATCACAAAAAAAAAAAAAAAAAAATTATCACGAAATCCTGGAGGAACTGCTTAATTAACCGATTTGTAGGCTACTTACATTAAAATTCCACATAAGGAAGTTTACTAATACATTTTAAATGACACGATCAAGTTTCTACTCAATTCAGTCACACATTAAATAACTATTGAAGAACAAGTTAAGTAGAAATTCAATGAATATGCAATATAGTGTAAATATTAAGTTTATTTTTCTAGCTGACTAGCTAGTTTTTGTACACTGAATGACTTTTCTAAGGTAAATGTAACATTGTGTGACATTGTTTACAAGCTGTTTTATTGACGTCTTTTTTTGCGGTTGAAACACTGCTTGAACGATTACACGGTTTTCTGTAACTTGCACTATATCTTTCAATATATGTTCTGATGTTCATATATGTTTATTTTATGCTTTAACCAGCAATAAATCGGAAAAGATGATAATTTCATGTCTGTTTGAATTTCATAATAGAATTGACAGAATTTGAAAGTGGAGACGTTTCATATCAGAAGTAACAAAGCACAAAGCTTATTTTGATTTATTAGATGGGAGGCGTGCTACAAAGGGTTGTTCATTTATCTACTGAAAACATCATCGACCGATTGAGACTGAGAGATCAATTCTTGGGATTAATAATGGTTCCTCAATATGAGTATTGAATAAAATCGAGAACTGTGTGTGTGTGTGTGTGTGTGTGGGTGTGTGTATATGAGAGAACCTACATTTTCTCAGGCCTGGTGTGATTCTGAAATATCCTCCATGGTCCAAACTATGCAGGACAAAAACATAAATGATATGCGGTAATATTTTTAAAAATTGCAAATACAATTTGAGTTTTGTGACTTTTAATATGAGTTCATTTATGAGTTAAATTCTGTCATTTACTCTCCATCATGTCATTTCAATTCCATCAGACTCTCTTCAACACACAAATGAAGATATTTTTAATGAAACCTGAGATATTTCTGTCCCTAATACGAATTAATCAAGCGGTTTAATCCAAGTCTTCTAAAAAGACAATAACTGATTTAATTTAGGCTTTTATTCATAAATTCATACATTTTGTTGTAGACCTTGGAAATCTGTCTGCGAAAGTAAAATCCTGTCATGTGGTGTGAGCTTGCCTTAAGCTGTCCTGGTTTTAGGAGCTAATTTTTTTAAATGCTTGATGAATAACTTTTAGATGAAAGATTTACTAAATCCTAAAATTAGGATTAACATGCCCCTAATTTAAGAGTAAATTTTCGTATTAGATGCAACTATTAGCCTTAATATATTTTGGTGAATACGGCCCCTGGTTTTACATCTGTGTCATGTGAACCACTGCAGCACACACACCAGTGTGCTCCAGACCAGAAACAGGATGGCACAGAGTGAATCATAGGGCACACAATAAAACATTACAAACATTGCCAAGAAGATAACTCAAAAAAAATACTAAAAATTGTTAAATAAGTACTGCAAATTGTGATAACACTTGGCTCTCTCATATCCTAGTAGGACTAAAATATTTTTTTTTCCAAGTTAATTTGTTATTAAAGTAACAGTCCTCCAGTTTTACACCCTCAAACCAGTGTTAATTTCGTTAACGAAGACGAAAAATATTCATCAACGTCCACTTTTTGTGTGATTAAAATGAGACGTTGACAAGCTAAACTAATATCTGATGATAAAAACTATGACAAAACGTATGCCGTTTTTTTGTTAACAAGACGAGACGGGACTAGAATGTTATTTGAGGAAATTTCCTATGCTGTTTCCTATTATTATTTTGGTGTTATTTCCTATGCTGTCTTTCAAAAATGTGAGTCCGTCAATGAGGGTGTCTGCATAATCTAATCTCTCAGACAGCCGCAGTGGCAGCTGACGTCACAGGTACGGGTAGTCTAGGCTACCAAAACTCGAACTAGCGAGCTCGCTGCAACGCAGCATTCTATTGTAGACTCATCTGAAACTGGACACGCAAAGAACTATCTTCAATAGGTATAGCTTCAATATGTTGGTAATGGCAGTTTGATTAAAAGTAATGACTAAAACTTGACGAAAAAAATGCAATGACTTTTCGTCGACTAAAACTATGAAAGACAAAATGACTAAAATATGACTAAGACTAATAAGCATTTTTGTCTGAAGACAAAGACTAAGACTAAATCAAAAATGGCTGTCAAAATTAACGCTGCCTCAAACTTAACCACTACTAAATGCTTTTGTGAGATTTGTGGATTTTGCTGCATTACAGCCAGATTAAAAAGTAATGAGACCATAAAAATATTTCTAAAGCAATTTCTTAACGAAAGATCCCTCTCAGGTGACCCCAATCACATACAGACACACATATGAGTCATAACTTCTAAACATACTTGAGTATCTGCAGTGAGTAGTTTGGATCCTTCAGTTTGTCATTTAGGAGCTGGACTGATTGTCCTGGGTGATTGTAGCTCAGATCCAGCTCTCTCAGGTGTGAAGGGTTTGAACTCAGAGCTGAAGACACATAACCACAGCCTTCCTCTGTCACCATACAGCCTGACAACCTACAGACATACACACAGTCAAATCATCTACAAACCAGCTGACTGTACATTATCCCTTATATATTCTTACACACCTCAGTATCTGCAGCTGACAATTTGAACTCTTCAGTCCATATGAGAGCAGCTTCACTCCTGAATCCTGCAGGTCATTGTTACTCAGGTCCAGCTCTCTCAGGACAGAGTTTGAGGATTGTAGAGTTGATGATATAATTTTACATGACTGACCAGTGAGATTACAGCCAGCAAGACTGAACGGGAGTAAAACACATGAAAATCTAATTCTTAAATCTAATTCTTGAACTGTATTTCCATAATATCTTAATTTTTGTAATGGAAATCGTTTACTCAAAGTTTAAGACATTAAGGCATGATTAATCACTCACAGGGCTTTCCTGCAGTCGATCACAGCTGGTATCAGTCTTCTTCTCCCCTCATCTGATGTGTTGTATTTCTTGAGGTCCAGCTCATCCAGCACCTCCTCTGACATCTGAAGCATGTAGGCGATTGTTGAGCAATGAGCAGGAGAGAGTTTCTTCTCTGAGTGTTTGCCTGATTTCACAAACTCCTGAATCTCTCTGGACAGAGTCTGATCTTTGACTTCCAGCAGACAGAGGAACAGATTGACGGATCTTTCAGTGGAGAGCTCATGTCCATCTTTGATCTTGTCTTTAATGTACTGTGTGGTTCTCCTGAGGCTCTCTGAGCTATTCTCTGTGTGTGTCAGTAGATCCTGTAAGAGTCTCTGATTGGACTCCAGTGAGACGCCCAGCAGGAACCGCAGGAACAGATCCAGCTGACCATTCTCACTCTCAAGAGCTTTATCAATTGCATCCCTATGCAGATTATGCATAACATGACAAAAATGTAATGTGTCAATATTTTTGATAACGTAATGATAAAATGCATAGAAAGCAGCAAGAAACTCCTGGAATCTCAGAAGAATGAAGCTGTAGACTTTCCTCTGATGAATCACAGATTCCTCAAAGAACTCAGTGCAAATCCCAGAATACACTAAGGCGTCAGTGAGGTCTATGCCGCTCTCTCTCAGGTCCTCCTCATAGAACATCACATTGCCCTTCATCAGCTGTTTGAAAGCCACTTCAGCGAGTTTCATAATCACTTCTCTGTTGGACTGCAGGAGTTTCTCTGGATCACTTTCTTCATACTTCTGATTCCTCATGTTGATCTGAATCAGCAGGAAGTGGATGTACATTTCAGTCAGAGTTTGAGGGATTTCTGCACTCAGATCTTCTTCCAGGAGCTTTTGAAGCACAGTGGATGAGATCCAGCAGAAGACTGGTATGTGGCACATGATGTGGAGGCTTCTTGCTCTTCTGATGTGTGAGATGATTCTGCTGGCTTGATCCTCGTCACTGATCCTCTTCCTGAAATATTCCTCCTTCTGAGGCTCATTGAATCCCTGAATCTCTGTCAGACGGTTGATGTATTTGTAGGGGATCTGATTGGCTGCTGCTGGTCTGGAGGTGATCCAGATGAGAGCAGAGGGAAGCAGCTCTCCTTTCATGAGATTTGACATCAACACACCCACTGATGAAGTCTCAGTCAAATCAGAAACTTTCTGAGTGTCTGAAAACATCAGTGTGATTCTGCTTTCATCCAGACCATCAAAGATGAACACAACTTTACACTGCTCATAAATCTTTGAGTCCAGATCTTGAAGTTCAGGATGAAAGTCCAGCAGAAGTCTGTGAAGACTGTACTGATGATCTCGAATCAAGTTCAATTCTCGAAATGGAAGCACAAACATGAAATCTACATCCTGATTGGCTTTTCCCTCGGCCCAGTCCAGAATGAACTTCTGCACTGAGACGGTTTTTCCGATTCCAGCGATGCCTATAGTGAGAACAGTCTTGATTTGGTCTTTCTCCTCACATCCTGGTTTAGGTGAGGCTTTAAAGATGTCATTGCAGTAGATTGGAGTGTCTTGTGAGTGTTGTGTTCTGGCTGTTTTCTCCATCTGTAAAACCTCATGTTCTTCATTCACTCCTTCTCTCTCTCCCTCTATGATGTAGAGCTGTGTGTAGATCCTGTTCAGGAGGGTTTCATTCTTTAGGAGTTTGGTTCCCTCAAATAATCTCTCATACTTGTTCTTCATGCTGGTTTTATGTTGGTCTTTGACTCTCTGCAGGTCTCCAGTCTCCAGTGTGTGTGTCTGCAGGACTGTTTCAGTTTTGTCTTGCCTGATGCGAGTCTGATAGTGGGATGTAGAGGATGCCACATATCTGAACCTACAAAAGACAATGGAAGCATTAAAAAATTTACACATTATTATAATCTAAAGATAGTAAATGTACTTTCAACTTAAATTTAAAGGTTGATAGAAACCGGAATGCCTGAATATGCAGAGGCAGCTAATTCTACAGTTTTGGACCCACTGATTGATCAATCACCTTCTTTAGTATTTAAAGAAAACTGGCAAATTATTTATTGTGTTTAGGGCTGGGCGGTATGACAGTATATAGTTATCACGGTATAAAATGATTTACAGATTAAGTTTATGTTCTATAATAATTATTAATACAAATAATTTGAAACTTTCTGAGCAAAGACAAAATATGTCAATGCTAATTATGATTTACAATTCATTTAACTTTTTTGCTCTAAACAACCTTAATGATGCGTTACGGACGGTTTATAATAAATATAGGCCATGCATGTGATGTGACCAGCGCATATTTGTTCACCATGATATATTGCTGTTAACTTTACTGACATATATTACATTCATCTCTATTACTGTATATTGGAACATTTCAGAAAACAATTTATTCTAATAACATTTAAGAAATAAATGTAATAACAAAAACATCATGAAAATGTACATACCATAATGTTAGCATTATTACCTGAAAGATTACCGCAGCTATTTTTACTCAAGATTGCGCATTCAGCCACGCAAAATGGGTATAAACAGTGCGATCATTTTGACACAAAACATAATATTGCGATCATTGTGAGACACATTTGTGTTTTGCCATTCTCCACACGGTTTGTCCTATATAGACACTTACACCTACACACTTATACAATCGGACAACGTCTCAATTCATCTAACCGTGGACTGAGGGGAAACCGGCGATCTCCAGAACTTAACAATATGATAAACATTTAATAGCTGCTGATGTATATTAGCAATTTTATATCTGCCAGAGTCTAAAGTAAACACCACAGTAGCAAGCAGTATCATGTCCGAATTGAGTTTTGAACATGCACACGCTGGTTACATTTAACAGCATGAGAGATCTGCGTGAACGCAGGCTAATCTATAACACAGTGATTTCAGTGTTAATTTGATTAATTGTGGAGCCTTACCATACCGCTGTCTCAAAGGTAAAAGTTTGTTGGTTTAAATAGCCAGCAGAGACCGGCAAATATAGTTTTTAAAGCATTTTATCTGATTTTCCACAGTCAGGCAAGTGCCGATTTCAGATCTGTCACGTCCGTAACGGAGAGACGTCACGTCCGTAACGATGCTTTTTCCTCATAAATGCAAAAACAAAAAATAAATGAAAATAAATAATTGATGTTCTATAGAGAGACAACCCTTATCCTTTCAGCTGGTATTATTTCTTTTGTCTTGTGCATTTTAATTCGCAGAATTTCTTCAAAGTATGTTGCCACCCAAAATCTGCATTTTTTTTTTGTCACATCCGTAACGCATATTTATTTTTCCTCTTCTAAAATATAAAACGTGTACAGACTGATATTTTTCTGATGCCTGAATTCTATGATTAGGGTTTTAAGAAAATATAAAGAGACGGTTCAATATATTGATAATGAATACATTTTATGAGAATTTATATTTCAAGTTGACCTCAAATGTCACGTCCATAACGCTGGAATTGCTCAGATGTTTTTATTCAGTGTATACCGCAACATATAAATAAGTGGGCGTGGTTAACTCACTTGAAACAGGCGTGAGATTGAGACACTGCAATTTGTCAAAGAAACATGGAGAAAGTTGAACGAGTAGATCAGGAGGACAAAGGAATTAAATCTTCAAAAGGGTTGTTAATAACATGATATCATCAAAACAAAGGTGGCAGCAGTCAACTCAACTGCAAAAGCAGTGCAGCACCTGGACAGTTTAAAGGAGCACTCATGCTCGCAATGGGGAAAGCATTATGAATGAAGCTTACTTGACAACAACAGTTAATAAATCAATATTTAACGAACAGAAATAGCCTTAAATAATGTAGTTATCAGCATCTTTCTGTCTTTTATGTGTACAGTTACTTTTACAAATGAAAATTACATTCGTGGTAATAAACAACCTGCTTGTTAAAAGGGATCTAGGGGTGGAACGATTACCAGTTTCACAATAAACCACGGTAAAATGTACTGACGGTTAGTAATATCGTTTAAAATGTAATTTTTAAAACCGTTTGATTATCACGATTTTGAAAACTTGCGGTAAATCCTGTCCAGCCAATCAATCTGGTGCAGGCGCAGTGCGCAACGCTGTTTTTTGAATGAGAAGAAATGGCAGAAGGCAGTGACTGCGCTTGGGAGATATTTTAGCTTTCTAAAAGGACCAAATCTGAGGTGTGGTCATATTTTGGCTTTTACAAAAGTCCTGAGAGAAACTTAATCGAAGATGCTCACCCTGTCTACAGAACATGCAAAAAGAACATTGTTGTAATGGGGCAAACACTTCAAATCTGCGAACGCAAGGCAAGTGGACTTTGACCTCAATACTAAAACTACGCCTGGAAAATAATAACGTGAAGCTTGAGCCAAAGACGAGCGAACAATTTCAGACAAGACTAGGGCGACATTTAAGGAATAATAATGTATATTCATTGAATACTTATTACACATATTTTCTTTACCACATACATAATTACGGGGACACTGAATTGAGATTAATCTTTTAAATCTTACCTGTTTATAGTCCATTTTGTACAGTGTACATAATTATCCAGACAAGACGATCACAAGAAGCTATAGTAATAATTATAGTAGTTTTAATTGTAAAGTCCTCATTTTCAATACAATCAAGACACAAGTTGCATTTGAATGAAATGAGAGCGTGCACCCGTTGTGATACGTGGATGTGCGCTGTTATAATCAATTGCTGTTGACGGAGGTCAATATAAGGAAGGAAATCCCACAGAATAGAATCTTCCTGAAAATGCATAGAGCTGCGCGTTTAATTTGTTGTTTGTTGATTTTCAAATATAAAACGTATGAAATGGTTTCAGTGTGTGCATCTGTTCTTTTTGAACACTTTCATCTCATTTGAACAAAACCGTGATAATACTGATAACCGTGATAATTTGGGTCACTATAATCGTGAAATTAAATTTTCATACCGTTTCATCCCTACCTGTATCTGAGACAAACGTCTAAATATTGAGATTGCAACAGCACGATTATATTTTTATAACTCCAAACGATCGGCCACATTGGAACCAGCTGATAAAATATTCCACTGATTCGATATGTCTCAAGTTGACACTCAAATTAACTGATCATATTTTAATGATGTTATGTTCCCTATTTAATACACTATCAAGCTGATCAGCTGAATAAGGCGTTTTAAAGCTGCTTTACAACAATATTTATTGTGAAAATAACTGTAGCCCATTCATCTTTTAACATTTTTTGGACCTACTGTATCTAACGTTTGTCTATCAATCTGTTGTTCTAATGTGTTGTACTGGGTAGCTTGAATGCACTGTAAACTGTTTCGAAAGCATCTGCCAGATGCATACAGGTCTTACTGTACCTCAGGTCAGAGTTGAACGTAATGGGGTTGTGCATGGACTGATCACTCTTCATTGACACACAGCTGGGTCCTGCACCATGCTCTTCTTTCTCCTTCCGGCCCTCTTCTCTCTCCTGACAGTGATGCATTTTGGAGGTGTGTTCTTCTCTTTCACCTGATTTAGGCAAGGCAAGTTTATTTATATAGCACATTTCATACTAAATGGTAATTCAAAGTGCTTTAGAAAGAATTAATTAAACAAAATAAATAAAAACAATAAAAGGTGAGGATAAAAAAAAAAAAATGATATAAAATATATTTAATTATATATTAAGACATTACGTCCCATCACCACAGTTGCTGTACCACTGCTGAGCGGCCGGGTCACCAGATCGGCTCCTCAGCGAAAACCAAATATGCCATGCATCCACTCCTTATTTATACCTACCGGCGCTGCAGGGCTGAGCGTCAGATGCAAATCTCGAATACCAATGTGCATTGGCCCATTTAGTTACACTCAAAGTGGATTTGTCTCTCAAAGGGATCCCCAATTCGTTGCCCAGATCTGGTGTAATGTCTCCAATCCCTCGTTCAGGGAATGAGGGTTACAGAAGAAAACCGAGACGTTTTATCAAACCATACAACGTCAAAGGCGATTAGATAAAGTGGGCTGGTGGGATTCAGGTAAAGCGGGCGACCTTTAACCTTCAGTAATTATACTCAAATTAATTAAACACATTGACTGGTTATTTTATAGTTGACCTGTATAATCTGTAAAAACGCTCTCTGGCAAGCAGGTTGTCACGTTGGTTATGTTGACGGAAGCTGTGTAATATCATTGCGCCGCTGCGCCGATGGTACGGCAGCAAAGTTCATTATTACGCAGGAATGGGAGAATAGTTCCTAGTCATATCGGTCTAGAAAATCGCAACTTTACATTTTTTTCAATTGGTCTTAGTACACAATGTAACTACAGAAGAGTCTAGGAAAAATATTGAAAGTCGTTTGTCATGTTTTTGAGCGTGATGCTAATGGTCTAATCCAATTCAATTATGTATGCTAAGCTATGCTAAAAGTGCTACCACCAGATCCGGAGATCAGCTGAATGGATTCAAAAACGGTAAAACTCAACCGTTTAACTCTAAGGGACTTGGAAAGTGAAACTAGTGGAGTGTTCCTTTAAAGTCCCCCTATTTTTATGCTATTTCAAAGGCTAAATTTTGTTTCGGAGTTCTTCTACAACAGGCTTACATGCATCAAAGCTCAAAAAACACTTACATTTTTCCATAATATACACTGTAACTTGTCAGATGATTTAATCCTTCCTTTGTGGGAGCCTACTCTGCTCTGATTGGCCAGAAGGCACAGTCTGTTACGATTGGTCTACATCAGAAACAAAAGCGCCCATTACAATAATTCAGCTCTGGAGGCTTCCTAAAGCTACTGTAAAGTAGGGGTGTGCCGTGCATGAGGATACATGCAGATCTGCAGGCTGCAGCCACGTCCTTTATTTATTTATTTGTTTGTTTGTTTGTTTGTTTGTTTGTTTGTTAATGAAGCATGAAAGAACAGTAACAACATACAGCCAGTTCCTTCTCACAGAACAAACCAATATAATGTGTTTTATTAAAGCGTAAATTAGTTCACTAAATAATGTAAGCATGACTCACTGCTTCATTTCCCCTTAAGGCTTAATGGACAGTGCACTGTTGATAAATGAAACACAAACTCCTGTCCCACCCACTTTTAAAACAAAATTCGCCTGCTTAATATTTAGCTTCTAAATATCAAAAGTGTTTGATATTAAGTATCAAAATGACTTAAATAAGTTTAACCGAGAGAGTTTCCGTTATCTGCACATTCAACGATCGTCCTGTTTGAAGTCCTCTGTAAGAGGGAAACCTAAATGACAGGGTATTTCTATTATAGCCTGCAATAATATCACAATAAAGCATAAGTTCTGAACTCACCGCACTATAACCCGAAGTTAAATGCACAGTGCGTTTGTTCGTCTCTTCCTCTTGTGTTCTGGTCACGTACGGCGAGGCGAGCTGTGCTCCTTTCGACCGGCGGTGCTCTGCGAAGTGAACTTCATAGGGTACCGCGCCATCTTAAGTGAGATTACAGTCCGTACGTGTTCAGTTCAAGCTCGAGGGAACTGCATACTAGGGCGTAAGGGCACATCGAGACGTCAGTGAGTCAGAACGCGAATAAACGCGGACCAGGAAGTGCGCGAGAGGTGACAGTTACAAACTATCATTATGTTTAAAGAAAAGACAAATCGTAAAATAAGCTACATTTATTTTAACATTTGGCATTGCAACAGACATGTATCACTTAGTTCAGCTTCAAGTATGACTATAATACATTGTATGTATATAAATATGTATCCTAGCCTTCTATTGCATGGACGTATGGTATTTTACATTACATGTGTTTACATGAGTAGAGGAGAGCAGGGCTCAGCCTAACGCTTTCTGACTGGCTCAGTTTGTGTAAATCCACATGGGGTTCAGAGTATTTCATTTTTCCCACATTAATTTCACACTGGTCTAGTATAATTATGTGGTTGTGTTTCATTAATACAGTGTGTACTTTATTCTTGATTTACCCCGAAAGAATGAAAGTGAAATGTGACAGCATGCCCCATAGGTGGGGTTCATTATAACATCACCACATGACAGATTAACATGTTACCTGACATAATAAAAAAAAACATACAGTATACAAGACAAACTAAAATATTTTGTCAATAAAATAAAAAATGTAACTTTTTAATTAAAAATGGCATTTTTAAGTAATTAAAAATTATATATGTATAAACACACCTCAAAACAGTTATACAGCATAGTTCAAAACAACACTGGGATTCAGATCAGCATTAAAGAACATCTCCACTGATAAATAACAGATATAAGATTACAATAATATCAGATTTGTCTCATTTTAAATAAACACAAAAACCAGAGATGAAAAATAAACTTAAGAAATGTACTTTTGCTATGGTTAAATACATGTTCAGTGATATCTTCCAAAGATTTTTTCAGTTTTGGAGAATTTTATTTTATTTATTTTTTTGAATACAGTATTGATGTGGCTAGTAAATACACTAAGTTTCGCCACCCTGGCATGTGTGGAAAGTTTTAAACCATGTGTTACGACTAACCCGCGTTAGGTTGAGCCCTAGTCTGTATTTGATGGAGAGTGTGCTGCATTTGTCAGGTGAAGTGAAAAACAGATATCCTGTGCTCAGGGAGTAGGGAGCAGTGAACACTGCGTAGGGACCCTGTCAGTGGGAACACACCCTTGTTTTTTTTGGTCTCTCTCACAGTGAGCATCTCTCTTACTTATTTAGTGAGTACCCCTGAAAGCTGACTGGACAACAAGAGTTTCCTTTCAGAGTACACAGCTTACTCGACTTTATTAATCTTTATTGCCCTTTATTAATTTAAAATAAATAGATTTAGTGGTATAACTGTCACGGTTATCTGGACTAGTTTCACTTACATGGACTTTCAGCTTGTTGTCATCCGTCACGTTTCTCTGTCTGTGTTTACCTCTGTGTATTCAGTGTTCAGTCTTTAGTTGTCGGTTATTGTTTGAGTGTGCATGTTTGCATGCCTTGTTTATGTTTTATAATCCTGTCGTCCGTCTTCCTCATCGTCATCTGTGCGACATTAGCTGTTTCAACTTCTGTTCACCAATTTAGTTAAAACATATTTTAATGCGTACTTATGGTTCAGACTATGAATCCATTTACATAAAGTCCCCTCAAGCATCTCATACAACCCTGGCCCTTCACAAATAAATCAGTATAGGCTGTGAAAAAAGTGTCTCCTTCCATGCAGACTCATATTTACCATAATTACTGTTTTTATTATACATGTACTTGTCTGTAGTTGCTCAGATCATCTATGGTGCACAAAAGGACACACTGCATTGTGTTCATTAATTTACTCACCAATGTTACATTGACAGAACAACACTTATATCAAGTTAAAGCTGACAGGATGCTTTATTGATTTGAAACAACTCCATTACAATGCAACTATCAACCTCTTTTCAGTAAAGATTACAACAATGAAAATAAAATTAATTGAGATTTTTTTTTAGCAGATTTCAAAATGAAAGTGATAGCAATAAGCTAAATTGACAAGCTGGAATACGACTGAGAAAATATGCAACAATTTAAAAGCTGTGTGATATTGTAATGCAAGATGGCTGAAACAATGTCATTTATGAATAGCTTTTCGTACATTGCTTGCTAAAGTTTAAGTAGCACCCATAAAGCAGCCCAACAACAATTCTGGAGTTGTCACTAGACAATGGTTTTACTTTTTTTTACTCTTTCTGTTTGCAGCAGCGTGAGCACAGCAGCAGCGCTCAGTATCCAGCAGGACGGCCGTCTTTCCTCTCGTCAGATTCAGCACAGATTTTGTCCCCCAGTCGTACAACCGCCTGGACCACTGATGGTTCAGTTTTGTTGAGTATATTATGATTCTTCAGCTTCAAGCCATCAATTACACTCTGCATTCATAAATACAACACAGAGGCAGAATTTATATGTGAATATAATTTAGATGGCAAACGTGTATTGTGTAAGAATCTTACCTTATCAAAGTTATCTTCTATATTTGTCTCATTTAGCGTGATCTGAACTCTGGGTTCATTAACAGCTTTCTGCAGGTCATAGTCAAAGAACAGGTAGTTCAGGATCACCTGAGATGAGGGACACAAGAGAGGGGAAGGGGTTTTTAGATAAAAGATAAATAGATTTAAATATCCCACAAACCTATTATGTATGCATTAAAGCACATAATCTTAGCCAGTGACCAGAATAAACTAATGTTTTTTTTTGTTTTTGTTTTTTTTCAAGTTCAGAATAGTAATTCAAAATAATCAAATGTCAATGTATTGATATTGCTTTCTGTTATGTGCTGTTACGTAAAGTTGAGCAATGCTTTAATTGTTCAACTCTCTTAAGTGTGTGTGTGTGTGTGTGTGTTTTATATCTTATTGTTACCTGAGCAGTTGCAGTGGTAATATTTGTCCCACCTTCACCTCCAACTACCATTTTGACTTGTCTGTTCTGATTGTCCAATATTATTGTGGGACACATTGATGAAAGTGGCCTTTTACCTTGTCAAAACAAATATATTTTAACACTTGAACATTTATATAGGTGCTTTTCTTGAACTTTACTTTTTCCCTGCCAACGCAGCAAGCGCCAGAATTTTTTCCTGAACATGCTCAAAAGAAAGTACAGTGGAGAGAGAAAAAAATAAAAATAAATGTTTTATTCTAGCTTCATGCACTCTTTTTTAATCAACACTTGAGATGTGTAATAGCGTCCGCTACCATATAAAAGTGAAAACACGGACTGCCAGAAAATTCCGTCAATGGCTGGGAAAGAGTCAAAATTGAAATCATTTGAACTCCAAGGCATGCATTTTTTTTTTTACCTGCTTGAATTAAGTTGTTTTTGTTAACTCCACTTATCACTTCAGGATAAATGAAATCACACATTTGGTCATTAAATATAATGCCTGTTGAGCGTGACATCACCCCAGAACCAAAACTGTGAGAACACAAAAAACATTCAGACAGATTGAAAAGAACAGCAAAGCAACAGAGCTTCATGAAAACAGACATCAAAAGTATATTACAAAAGGTGTTGTCTTTTACTCTGAATAAATCTTGTTAGCAAATTTTTCATGTAAATATTGTCCCACTAGCTGATTTGAATGATTTTGGTAGGAGAAGTTAAATGTACTGACTGGCCTTGCTGAAATATTGTCTTTCTCAGTCAGAGGACTGCCTCTGACTTTATTTCTTGACATAAAATATAGGGCTACCCCTGACTAAAGATTGTTCTAGTCAACAAGTAGTTGTTCATTTAATTAGTCGACGAAATCGCACATTTATATTAATTTAATTACTTAAATATATACTGGTGGTGTAATATAGCCTATTCAGCACTGGCAAAAGTAATGATTTTGATGTGGCAGAAAAAAATAGCAAGGAGCCATTTTAATTATGGTGATTATAGTGAGTTGGTGTCGGCTGCAAAGATGAAGTTCACAATGCTGACTCACCATCTCCGCAGTATAGTGAACGCGAGTATTTGTTTATTCCGTTTAAAAGTAGACATTTCAAGCTTTCTATAGTTATATTTCTCATGTCTGTGTAGCCTATAAGCCTATAAAAAGTTGTATCTGATAAAATTAAACAAATATACAAGACAAACAAAAATATTTTGTCAATAAAATACAATTATTAACTATTTAAAATAAAATAATGGCATTTTTATAATTAATATAATTGTATAATTTACAATTTTTGAGTTTGACAACAAACACATTGCTAAATACAGTTATACAGTATAGTTTAAACATAATAATAATGAATAATTTCTGAACATTGACTCTCAGTCATTATTCACCCTTTTCTCATGGTTTCTTAAAATAATTCATAAAAGTATAGAATATAATAGCGTAGTTCTGAGCAACTGGGATTAACCCCGGCTCGTGTCTTCTGCTGTTAGATCAGCATTAAAGAACCATCTCCACTGTTAAATAACAGATATAAGATTAAAATAATATCAGATTTGTCTTATTTTAAATAAGCAAAAAAAAAAAAAAAAAAAAAAAAAAACAGAGATGAAAAATAAACTTAAGTATAAGAAATGTACTTTTGCTATGGTTACATAAATGTTCAGTGAAATCTTCCAAAAAAATTTTTTTTAAATTTTGGCGCATTTCTTTCTCTAAATAATGTTGATATGGCAACTACAAACCAGATTCCAAAAAAGTTGGGACGCTGTACAAATTGTGAATAAAAAATGAATGCAATAATTTACAAATCTCATAAACTTATATTTTATTCACAATAGAATATAGATAACATATCAAATGTTGAAAGTGAGACATTTTGAAATGTCATGCCAAATATTGGCTTATTTTGGATTTCATGAGAGCTACACATTACAAAAAAGTTGCGACAGGGAGCAATAAGAGGCCGGAAAAGTTAAATGTACATATAAGGAACAGCTGGAGGACCAATCTGCAACTTATTAGGTCAATTGGCAACATGATTGGGTATAAAAAGAGCCTCTCAGAGTGGCAGTGTCTCTCAGAAGTCAAGATGGGCAGAGGATCACCAATTCCCCCAATGCTGCGGCCAAACATACTGGAGCAATATCAGAAAGGAGTTTCTCAGAGAAACACTGCAAAGAGTTTGAAGTTATCATCATCTACAGTGCATAATATCATCCAAAGATTCAGAGAATCTGGAACAATCTCTGTGCATAAGGGTCAAGGCCAGAAAACCATACTGGATGCCCGTGATCTCCGGCCCTTAGACGGCACTGCATCACATACAGGAATGCTACTGTAATGGAAATCACAACATGGGCTCAGGAATACTTCCAGAAAACATTGTCAGTGAACACAATCCACCGTGCCATTCGCCGTTGCCGGCTAAAACTCTACAGGTCAAAAAAGAAGCCATATCTAAACATGATCCAGAAGCGCAGGCGTTTTCTCTGGGCCAAGGCTCATTTAAAATGGACTGTGGCAAAGTGGAAAACTGTTCTGTGGTCAGACCAATCAAAATCTGAAGTTCTTTTTGGAAAACTGGGGCGCCATGTCATCCAGACTAAAGAGGACAAGGACAACCCAAGTTGTTGTCAGCGCTCAGTTCAGAAGCCTGCATCTCTGATGGGATGGGGTTCATGAGTGCGTGTGGCATGGGCAGCTTACACATCTGGAAAGGCACCATCAATGCTGAAAGGGATATCCAAGTTCTAGAATAACATATGCTCCCATCCAGACGTCGTCTCTTTCAGGGAAGACCTTGCATTTTCCAACATGACAATGCCAGACCACATACTGCATCAATTACAACATCATGGCTGAGTAGAAGAAGGATCCGGGGACTGAAATGGCCAGCCTGCAGTCCAGATCTTTCACCCATAGAAAACATTTGGCACATCATAAAGAGGAAGATGCCACAAAGAAGACCTAAGACAGTTGAGCAACTAGAAGCCTGTATTAGACAAGAATGGGACAACATTCCTATTCCTAAACTTGAGCAGCTTGTCTCCTCAGTCCCCAGACGTTTGCAGACTGTTAGAAAAAGAAGAGGATGCCACACAGTGGGAAACATGGCCTTGTCCCAACTTTTTTGAGATGTGTTGATGCCATGAAATTTAAATTCAACTTATTTTTCCCTTAAAATGATAAATTTTCTCAGTTTAAACATTTGATATGTCATCTATGTTGTATTCTGAATAAAATATTGAAATCTGAAACTTCCACATCATTGCATTCTGTTTTTATTCACAATTTGTACAGTGTCCCAACTTTTTTGGAATCGGGTTTGTAGTAAATACACTAAGTTTCTTCATCCTGGCATGTGTGGAAAGTTTTAAACCATGCGTGTTACAACTAACCCCACGTTAGGTTGTGCCCCACGCTCCGCGCTATTTGTTCCCTCTGGGCTATGAAAGCTCTGATAATGGTAAACTTGTTGAAAGTTGCCCAACTCTGTTGATTCTTTGGTGCAAAACAAATGATCACGTGTGAGAGTGGAATTTGTAGCTATAGAGCATATCCACACATGTATCAATACATTTTAAGTGACAGAGAAAAATATTTTAGAAGTTGTAAACTTGTAGATTTTTTCTCTCTTCTACAAACACAACACAACAGTTACACCTTCACACATTCTTCACTGCAGGTGCACAAATCCTATTCTACAAATCACACATGAAGAAACTCATACGCTCACATTTGTGCTACAGTTACTGCAGTGAATATGGTGCAAAACGCATTCACACACCCGTATCAAAAATGTGAAGTCACGAACAAATTTTGCACATCCACAAATTAACATGTGAATACATACAATGAGAGTTGCACACTTGTAGAATATCTGGTCACAAATGCATTGCTTTTCTTGGATATTTTTAACAAAATCACAAGTCCAATCACTACACCTGCTTGAATCTGCTGCTACGAGTCTCAAACACAGTTTTACATTTATGCATTTGGCAGACACTTTTATCCAAAGCGACTTACATTGCATTCAAGGTACACATTTTTACATTTTGTCAGTTCTTGCTTTCCCTGGGAATCGAACTCATGACCTTGGCGTTGCTAGCGCCACGCTCTTATTGTTTGAGCTACAGGAAAGCTGTAAACAGAAAAACAGGCCTTCAAATGAAAAGTTCCGCACGCTCTCACTTTTGCACCATATACTATGTGAAATGTGGTGCAAAAGTGATTTGTGCATCTGTGAGGCAGCGGCAGGCCCTGTACACAGAGCAAAGAATTTCGGCCAATCAGAAGAACTAGTTTTAAGCCCGTGGGGCGCGGCCTAGAAAGGGAAAAAAAAACATGAGCAACCATCTCCCGAGCAGGTGATGTCAAGTATCTCTCAAGTCTCCCACATTCATGATGAGACACACACATTTCAACCAGTTCACACGCCACACCTTGTATTTCTCACACTGAGAAGGGATAACTTGTTCCTCTATATAGTACAATTAATGGACAATTGTACAATTAATATACTCCAAGCAAGTACAACACCCCAATATTTGGTTAATGGAAACATGAATCAGGCTATTAATTATATACATTGCGCGTTCTCATCCCCGTACGAATGGAACGGTCCAATTATCTGTGCAGCATGACTGAAGCCCCGGTTTATTTAGTTGTGCATGCATGGCGCGCAAATCACCGTAAACTCTGCGCACTCCAAAAATGTGATGAGTTGTACGAGTTGAGTCTGAGAAAACATCCTACACCAACATAATTTATATTATGGTAAATGTTGACTAACTTGTAGAATTTATAATAGATTATCAGTTAAGGGGATAGATTTTTCTCTAAGATTTATATTACAGCTGTGGCATGTTGTGGCTATAGTTTCTATGTGTATTACTGTTTCTATCACTTCAGTCAACAAGCGGCATAACTTCTATTTGTGCTGGTCATTTATGAACAATAGATCATTTTCTCTGTGACTTCAAATTTATTGATACACGTATGGATATGCTCTACAGCTACAAATTCCACTCTCACACGTGTTCAGTTGTTTTGCACCAAAAATACCTTCACATAAGTCAGCTTAAAGTTCATATTGTAAGAGGTGATATGTTATGAATAGAGAAAGATATGTTTGTCTCTTTATATTTCTCTTACGAGTTATTGATACTGCTGGTGACTGCCACTGCACTCCCATCTTCTGCGATGATAGACAGGTGAGATGTGCCATGGTCTTCAGGTACTTTATAAATGTCTGTCAAGTAGCTGCTTTGCTTGGTGTCATCTTTAATCTTACTCCTGATTTGGTCCGCAAAGCTGTCTGAGATCATCTTTTGGACAAACTGACAAAATCAACAAAATATGTAAATATAGGAACAGTGAAAGGCTTTGAGAAAATAATGCCACAAATGGGGAAAAGTTTGGGGTCCCAGAATTATTATTTTTGGGTGAAATATCCCTTTAAGGCAGGCATACACTGTGCGATTTATGTGCTCACACTATGTGGTGTTATACACTAACCTTTTGCAGGAACCAAATCACAGACTGGCTTATCCACCTGGTGCGCTATTGGCGGGTTTAACGCGATGACAAATAGAGAAGCAATGGGTCGTTGCCTGTTGTGGTCTGATTGGTTGAAGGACGTCTACAGAAGCTTTTATTGAGAATTAACAGAGGTTTAGATGTTGATGTTTTATTGTTTCGTTTAAATCATCATTATTATAGAGATCAGTGTTTGCTTTAGTTTGGCTCTTGACCCTTGACTTTTTAACATTATATTTTCTCTGGCTGCTGTAACTGTGTTTGTAAAACGCATTTATTATGGCAAAGAAAGACAAAAGAGGTGATGTTGGTTTCTTGTTGATGATAACAACATAATCATCACCGAGATTTAGTATGCAATCTTTGTGAAGTGTTATTAAGTTTATATTTTTAATTATAATAGCCCTGTGATTATACAGTATGGGATCCAGCACTGTCATAATCATTTATAACGGATTTTCAATGCATAATAAGACACAAACATTTTGAACTACTGTGTCATTTGGACACAAAGAGACATCAAGAATCAATGTATGAATCTCAACAATGGTGAAAATCAAAAGTTTCATGCTGCAATGCATGCTGGGTACCTAGTCTTTGTGCAGTGAGTGCACTTTGACCTCACATTGTGACCACATCACGAGTATGCTAGAGCTCATGGTGACATCACTCTCAGATCAAATTGTTGACTGGGCACAAGAGAAATATTAAGACACTTATATAGCATATATTATCAGCATATGTTCTCTGAGAGAATATATATGCGGCAAAATCTTTACTTTCACTTTCTGTATAGTGAATAGCTAATTGACCGGGTTTTGAGAATTCTTCATCGGCATAACTCTTGCGCAAAGTTTGCACATTGCTTGTGTGATATCCTCTGACTCGCCTTCATGGTTTACAATGGAAAAGTTTTCAATATTGTTAAAGCTGTGGCTGAAGTCAGTTGTAGTTCTTGTGTTTCTCTTTCCTTTAGTGATTCTGCTCATTATCATCAGGTGTTCATCACTAATGCACAATCATCACTCAATTAATCACTTAAGTATCTAATGAACTCTAACTCTGCTTCAGTGTAACTCTAACACCCTGCTGGTGGTTCCCATATGAACTGATTTGCTAGTTTACTAATTTGCATTGCATTCTGGTCTTTGGTCTTTTATTATCATTGTCTACACTAAGCCACGTTAAGCATTTTCGTTATAATGGTTTTCTATGGGAGGAAAACGCTTATGTAAATAAGCGTGTTGTTTTTATATTCTGGGCTCATCTGCTTTTATGTACATAGTATGCTTTATTAGTATGATGTTTACTAAGTTTGTTTTTTAATATCACTGACTTGTCTTATATTAAGCTACATTAAGCCCTTTTCACATTAAGCATTTTAGAACATCCCAAGCACAGTGAGGAAAAAAACACTGAGTTTAAGGTCAGTCGGTTTGTAGCACTGCGTCAACAGAGTGATAACCTCACAAGGGGCAACCACAATTTCTGACATGCCAGAAATTCATTATATCATCCGATTGCCGAAAAGGAGAGGTATAATCGCCTGTCGTTTCCCCCTGTACACTGCACTGCAAACAACATAGCTGAACATCGACCTGACTCAAAAAAAAAAAAGAGTCGCATGAGTCAGAATTCAGCTCAAAATTGCACAGTGTATGCCCAGCCTTAGCCTGCAAATATCCAGGAATCCAAGAGTTGAGTTGAGTTCACCTCAGAGATGTTTACATAATGTGGGTCTCCCAGTTCACTCTTTTGGACATCAGCGAAGTAGAAAGCCTCTATTATACGATGATAGGTCAAAGTCTTGTTCTGTATTGTGGACACACTGCTGCTTGAGATGTTGTAACCTGAAAGAGATCATTAAAGCCATGTTGCACAAGTCTTTTGGATCTTTACAATTGTTGCTTTTTAGAGCGTTTGATATGAGCTTAAATTTAAATGGTGAATTTCTTGAGTAACTCATGGTTGAGAAATAGATGATGGCATGAATTCTTCTGTCCATGCGAGTTGTCTTGTGTGTGGAGCATGGTGTTTGGATCCCGGTATTTCGGTCTAGTTTGCTTTCAGTTCTGTGTCAGGATTCGGACATTCATGTTATCTGTTTGTCTTCTGTTGTGAGAGCACATTCGCTCGTTCTTGTACGCTCTGTCTTGTTGTGTGAGTGTGCAGTTTCAAGTCCACTCATGCTGTATGCTCTTCAGTCTTTGTGTGTTGTGTTCTGTGTAGTCACGGTTAGTGTGCTTTCATGTTATGCTATGTTTTGTCTTGTGCTGCATAGCATGCAGCTTGTGTTTTTCACTGGCTGCGTGCTTTCTTGTTGTCATGTTTTGTGTAAATGTGGCTTAGAAATGTTCTCAGCTACGTGTTAGGGGTTGCACAGACTAGTCGACTTTAATGCTGTGCCATGATGCTTTAAGCTTGATGTCGACTAGTCGCTAGCTTATAGACGCTAGCTATATAGCTTATATATTTTATATATTTCCTGACATGCACGCTCCGTTTTCAACTATTAAAATAACAAATAAACGCATACTCAGAGAGCTCTCCATAAGATATGTTTGAATATGCCATCTGGATGCTCAAACTACGGTGGCCCAGTAGTGCACAACACAACGAAATTTAAAAAGCAAACACAAGTTCACAACACAAAGAAATCAAGCCACAACACAACAGAAATGCTCCCGACCACTAGGGGGCTCTCAGAGTGCGGTAAAGTTAGTTTTCCTTGCCATTGTTCTATAGATTCGCCAGTCTTACAAATATTTAAACTCTTAACAATGGTGGCCAGGTAGTGTAAAATTTTAAAAGCATACATAAGTTCACAACACAACGAAATAAAGCCACAACACAACGAAATCAAACCACAACACAATGAAAAAGCCACAACACAACGGAAATGCTCCCAACCACTAGGGGGCTCTGGGAATTTTCCTTGCCATTGTTCTATAGATTCGCCAGTCTTACAAAGATTTAAACTCTTAACAATGGTTAAGTGTGTAACCATTGTATATCGACAAGAAATATCAATTCAAAATCACCTACATGCGTTATAGCTGCATGTTTATACTCGTGAACGCCAGGTAGAATTAATTCACACGCAATCGCTCTCTCTCACCAATGCATTCTATAAATGTAGCCTAATCATTAATGGGCTACTTTAGCTCTATCTGATTCTGAACGAGCAGAAATCTGTGAGAAATATAACGACCCAAAGACAAAATAATTGATAGCTGTTATGTAGGAGCAATAACCTTATGGGCAGCGCTGTGTCATATCAGCTGTGCATAAAAAAACCTGCATCCGAGTCTCAGCTTGAGGTTCAGGGTTATTTGTTCATTGATGATGTCATCATCGACTTGTTGACGTCGACTTTAAAAAATATGAAGTCGTTCAACCCCTACTACGTGTTTATTTCTTGTTTAGTGTGAGCACATGGATTGTCATGTTTCGTTGTGCCATGTTCTCTCCTGTCTATAGTTTAACTCCGCCCATCTTGTTACCTGATTATTGGTTCATTTGCCTCACCTGTCCTCCCTCATTACCTGCCTTGTTTGCTCACTATTTATTTTCCTGGTGTTTGCTGTCTTGTGCCAGTTTGCTGTCAGATTTCACAGTGTTCCTGATGTGTCCAGCTCCCTGCCTTGTCTTAGCTGGTTACGCTCTGCTGGTGTTTGGATCCTGAGTTGTTTCCCTACAGGGTAGTTTTTGTTTTTATGGTTTATGATCCCTCAACCCTGACACTCACATGCACACTTAGTGTGTATTCAACTCTTGTGCTTCACTAGGTTTCTAATATGGCCAGTGTTGTGCTGAATTTTGACTGCCGGCCAGATTATTACTAACCCTAATTTGTTGAGGCCGCTACCGGATTGTGTAACCCCAACCATGATAATAATCAGTCAACCACACCTATTAAGAGAGCTGCCAGAAAGCAAGAATCATTCACGGTACTGTGAAAAGCACAAAGCATAACTGCGACACTTAAGAATTGGGCGGTTAGTGGCACAAAATAATCTTTTGAACCCTAGGAAACTGCCTATATCACCAATGCCATGGATCAGTCCTGAATTAAGTTATAGCTGTATTAATATGAAGAATTATTTGCAGTAATTAGAGAATGCTGGCCTTAGTACTCACTAACTGTAATCCACACACTGACCTTTGAGTATGTTGAGTATCAGAGCGAGCACAGGTCCACCGAATGGAGCATCAGGAGCATGAAATGTGTATTTCCCCACAGTGAAGTTTAATGCATACTCATTCAGCACTGGCTCATACTTCTTCAGGTCCTCACGTTTTATAATCCCTCCTGTGTTAGGAGACATTAATGAATAGTTTAGTTCTTTATGAGTCATACATTAACTCATTAACTCAACATGCATTAGAAACACATGAATTGATGCATATTAGTGCACCGTACTGTAAATCGTTTCCCCAACGATTCAGACAGATTTGCATAAATTGATAAAATTTCACTAGATATTATCACTAGAAACCTTAGTATGAGTAGAGTCACATTTAAGATGTGAAATGACCTGCAGCGTTGATATCATCCACTATGGTCTGAGTCAATGACCCATTATAAAAGGCATCCGGTCCTTCTTCTGCGATCTTCTTATAGGTGTCAGCTAGTTTGGGAAATCTTATAGTATCATTTTTCTTCAAGGGGTTATTGTTTGAGTCGCAAAACACTTCACTGGAAAGAAGAAAGAGAAGGAAATAAGGCAGATGCTTTAGAGACACTGGTGTAAATACAGACATATAGTATTATAATAGTGTCAGTCTTATAGGATATTTGCCTCTGAGAAAGTATGTTTTTTACTTTTTTGCTAGTTTACAAATTACATATTCTTACCACAATGTTTTATTATTCAGAATTGTGTGATGCTCCTCATTGATGGCATCAGCCAAGGCCTTGCCAATCCTAAAACCCTCTGACGCCAGCTTTATACTGGGTTCAAACAGCTCCTTCCATTGCAGTCTCCCGTGTCTTTTGTGTGCCAGCGCATAACCACGCAGTTCTCCTGGTACAGCTATGAACAACCCTGCTATTCATTACAAAACACAGAGGTGTGGTCTGATCATTCAAGAGCCAAAACTGGCAAGAAATAATTATAATCATCATCATCATCATCATCATCATCATCATTGTCATTTTACTGTTTTAATGTGTGGACTAATGTGCTTACTGAATCTGTGCTGTAAAACCATCATAGAGGCTGGATGTAGGGATATAGATTTAAGATGGTTTACCTGGTTTTGCTCTCTTGAGCTTACTTTCACATTCTTTCGTGTTTTCCCCAAACATGTTCTCTGAAGCACTCAGTGGAGCAGTTTCTCTGGCATTAATTGTCTCCACCTTTCCTGAGGGTGAAAGCATGAAACTTTTTTTGTGGTCAACCAGTGGTCAAGGGGTTGCAGTGATTTGGCCAAGTAGAACACTGAAGAATTTAAGAATCTAATATTTAATGTGCATAAGTTGATTATGTTTATATTATGTTTATTATATTATGTATTTTAATGTATTATGTTGTTCAATAAAACCATTTGATTACTTGCTTTTGATACTTTATTTGAACCAGTTATTCATTCTATCTCCTTCTTATGTATTTCAAGTCATTTTAAAGGCTATTGTTCACAAAAAAAAAGTCTGATTAAAAAACAATTACTTGATTGTTGGTCACACAGCTCTAGATTAGTTACATTTAAAAATGCACCTGCATTGTTTTGCATTTTATGACTTCTGCCAGATAAACATATTTTTTCCAGCCATATATTTCATCATTGAAGTTTTCTTAAAAATTGTGTTAAAATATTGTCTTGTTCTCATGGACCCAGTATTGTGCATCATCACACACCTAAAACAAAGACCCTAAACTCTGAACTATAAACTCTACCATAAAATACCACTAAAATTAGAGAGAAATAATAAATTGTGGAAAAGCCCCCATCGCAGCCCAAGGCTCACCCTAACATAATACCTTAAATCCAGCCCCAAAACACATTCACACCCGGCCAAGGTTTGCTGATACAGAAATTGCACATTTGTGGCAGGAATCGAGATTAAAATGATGGCCTCTTCCTCATGGCACTTGATCTCAGCCTACTCTAGAGAAACTATTGCTTTGTTGGCAAGCACTATTTACACTAGCTCTGCCCAACAATGCCTGGTTGGGCGACACAGGATTAAAAAAGACGTGCATGTTTCAACATCTTCATTGGCATGGTCAGTGGAGTGTAAGGCTCATGGAAGTAGGTTGATGCAATTGATGGGTTCAAATCCACTTTTTGCCGAGCTCGCTCTTCTCCCTTTTCTCAGCACATATCACATCGCAAAGGCATTTACTTTCAATAAATTTAAGAAATGTTTAGCATTAATAAAAGTATGGATGCACCGAATCGATGCAGATTTTTGGGGTTCGGCCGAATACTGAATCCACTGGTTAAGATTCTGCAGAATTCTGCATATCAAATGTTGAAAGTGAGACATTTTGAAATGTCATGCCAAATATTGGCTCATTTTGGATTTCATGAGAGCTACACATTCCAAAAAAGTTGGGACAGGTAGTAATAAGAGGCCGGAAAAGTTAAATGTACATATAAGAAACAGCTGGAGGACCAATTTGCAACTTATTAGGTCAATTGGCAACATGATTGGGTATAAAAAGAGCCTCTCAGAGTGGCAGTGTCTCTCAGAAGTCAAGATGGGCAGAAGATCACCAATTCCCCCAATGCTGCAGCCAAAAATACTGGAGCAATATCAGAAAGGAGTTTCTCAGAGAAAAACTGCAAAGACTTTGAAGTTATCATCATCTACAGTGCATAATATCATCCAAAGATTCAGAGAATCTGGAACAATCTCTGTGCGTAAGGGTCAAGGCCGGAAAACCATACTGGATGCCCGTGATCTTCGGGCCCGTAGATGGCACTGCATCACATACAGGAATGCTACTGTAATGGAAATCACAACATGGGCTCAGGGATACTTCCAGAAAACATTGTCGGTGAACACAATCCACCGTGCCATTCGCTGCTGCCAGCTAAAACTCTATAGGTCAAAAAAGAAGCCATATCTAAACATGATCCAGAACTGCAGGCGTTTTCTCTGGGCCAAGGCTCATTTAAAATGGACTGTGGCAAAGTGGAAAACTGTTCTGTGGTCAGACCAATCAAAATTTGAAGTTCTTTTTGGAAAACTGGGACGCCATGTCATCCGGACTAAAGAGGACAAGGACAACCCAAGTTGTTATCAGCGCTCAGTTCAGAAGCCTGCATCTCTGATGGTATGGGGTTGCATGAGCGCGTGTGGCATGGGCAGCTTACACATCTGGAAAGGCACCATCAATGCTGAAAGGTCCAAGTTTTAGAACAACATATGCTCCCATCCAGACGTCGTCTCTTTCAGGGAAGACCTTGCATTTTCCAACATAACAATGCCAGACCACATACTGCATCAATTACAATATCATGGCTGTGTAGAAGAAGGATCCGGGTACTGAAATGGCCAGCCTGCAGTCCAGATCTTTCACCCACAGAAAACATTTGGCGCATCATAAAGAGAAAAATGTGACAAAGAAGACCTTAGACAGTTGAGCAACAAAAAGCTTGTATTAGACAAGAATGGGGCAACATTCCTATTCCTAAACTTGAGCAACTTGTCTCCTCAGTCCCCAGACGTTTGCATACTGTTATAAAAAGAAGAGGGGATGCCACACAGTGGTATAACTGGCCTTTTCCCAACTTTTTTGAGATGTGTTGATGCCATGAAATTTAAAATCAACTTATTTTTCAAACATTTGACATTGTTTTCATTAAACATTTGATATGTCATCTAGGTTATATTCTGAATAAAATATTGACATTTGAAACTTTTATTCACAATTTGTACAGTGTCCCAACTTTTTTGGAATCGGGTTTGTGCCATCTGTCTGGTTAACACAAGTTCCCTTTCAGTCGGTCACGTTCGACGTACGTCGGACGTCACCAATGAATTGGGGATCACTTCAGGGAGCCCCTATCAGCTTCGAGATATAGAGAACAGGCCAATGAGAATTGGCGTGCGAGATTTGCATCTCGCGCTCCGCCCCGTGTCGCGGGTATAAAGCGAAAGTGAAATGCAACGCACGTTTGTCATTCACTTCGGGGCCGAACGGCATTGATGAAGAGCTGCTTCAAAACACAGAGAGAGAGAGAGAGAGAGAGAGAGAGTATGAGACCAGAGAGAGAGGAAAACACATGTGTTGGCGAGACAGCACAACCAGCGCGACTAATTAAAAATAAAAAATAAAAATGTAAAAACAACTGCTGTTTTCACAGCAAAAAGAGAGAGTTTGTGAGTGCACACACACGGGCTGCACTATTTCCAGGTGTGTTGCCACGGTCCTCCCCTGGGTGCTTCAGCACAAAAAAGAGCGTTTCCTCACAAAAAGAGCTACACGTGTGTGACACTGCGTCTTTTTCAAGATGTCATTCCACCCGTGCGCTACTGGATGCGGTCGTTCCCTGTCACCCGCTGATGGTCACAATCGCTGTATCACGTGCCTGGGCATACAGCACGCTGAGGCGGCCTTTGTGGATAGTTTGTGTTCTCACTGTGGGAAATATGTATATGCCTACATTCGTGAAGGTGGAGTCCCCCTACCCATGCCTCGATCTAGCTCTATTCCCCAGAATAGATCTACTTGGATCCACTGGCCGGGGTGACCTGAGGATTACGTTTAGGGCAAACCCGCTGAGCATACCTCCGCAGGCCCCTAATCCCTCACAAGCGCCGCTACGGTCGAGCTTCCGGCGAACCCGCTGGCCCCTCCCATGGGCATCCGGCGGTGTCCTTCGGAGCTCCGGTGGATGAGCAGATGTTGATTGCTGCATCGGAGGGGGAGTTCCAGTCCTCGGCGGATGAAGATTCGGCTGCACTGCCTCCCTCTGGGAGAGTGGCAGCGGTCGAGTCGGACCCCGAGTTGACGGCTATGCTTTCCCAGGCCGCCGAAAAGGTCGGGCTTGAGTGGAACCCTCCACCACGTCCCGAACATTCTAGGTTGGACGATTGGTTTCTCGGGGCTGGTTCTCAGCATCCCGCCCCGGTGCCTTTCTTCCCGGAGGTGCATGAGGAGCTCACCAGGTCGTGGTCGACACCCTTTAGTGCCAGAAACCCAGTGGCTCCTCCCTCCTCACTACCCTTGATGGTGGGCAAGCCAGGGGGTACGTGGGGATCCCGCCAGTGGAGCGGGCCGTCGCGATGCAACTGTGTCCGGTGGCCTCCTCCAACTGGCCCGGTGACCCACGTCTCCCGTCCAAGGCCTGTAAGTTCTCCTCCAGTCTGACTGCGAAGGCTTACAGGTCTTGTGGCCAGGCTGCGTCCGCCTTGCATACTATGGCGCTGCTTCAGGTGCACCAGGCCCAGGCACTCATGGATATGCACGAGGGTAGCCCTGGCCCAGAGCTCCTCCGGGAGCTCCGGACGGCGACGGACCTTGCCCTCCGGGTGACGAAAGTCACTGCCCCTTCCATTGGTCAGGCGATGTCCACTCTAGTGGTCCAGGAGCGACATCTCTGGCTCAACCTGGCCGACATGAGGGAGACCGATAAAAATCGGTTCCTGGACTCCACCATCTCCCCGGCCGGGTTGTTCGGCGACACGGTTGAGAGCTTTACCCAGCAGTTCTTGGCCGCTGCCTCCACCCCACCGCCGGCTGCAACACCTCCGCCTGCTCATCGCCGAGGACGTCCACCCGCCGCCGCCCCCGCTCCCGCCCCAGCCCAGCAGCAGCCTCCACCCGGGCGTCGGCGTGGAGCCGGCCGTGGGAAGGATGTCCAGCCCACTCAGGCCGCTGCCAAGCCAGGTGGCAAGCACCGTCATAAGAGACCCTGAGATGGGCCACCCAGGGATGGAGGAGATTGCTCTTCGGAGGAGGGCCGGGGGGCGATATTGTACCATCCTGTTCCTCCGCTAGCCCCAGTGCTAGCGGCACCCAAATTGTCAATAAAAGAGCAGTTTCTGAAATCTTTGGGTGCCAAGAGAGCACGCTCGGCGGTGTTCGACGCTTCTATGCCTTGTCACCCTCAGGGGCCTCTCTTATCGCCAGCAGGGGGTGCCGGCTGTGTTTGGGACGCACACCAATGGCCTCCCCACACTCGCGTGCCCCCTCAGCGGAAGCAGGTAGGTGTTGCAGAGCACACTCAGACCCCACCTTGGGCCGCTACCATGCCGCCCATGTCGGGTCCCTGCATGCTGCTGCGCTGCCCCACTGCGGGTACGTCTGTGGTGCCGTTGGTCCCGCTTGCACGGTTTCTGGGAGCCTGGCTAGCGCTTCCCAGCCCGTCTCGCTGGCTCATCCATACTATCAGACTTGGCTATGCAATTCAGTTCGCCCGGCGTCCCCCCAAGCTTAGGGGCATTCACTTCACCTCCGTGTCGAAGGAGAATGCCCCTGTGCTCCAGGAGGAGATCACAGTCTTACTGGCTAAGGACGCAATATCCAGGCGATATGAAGACCGGCTTCTACAGCCTGTACTTCATTGTGCCCAAGAAAAGCGGTGGGTTATGACCGATCTTGGATCTGCGACTTCTGAACCAGTCCCTTCACAGGCTGCCGTTCAGGATGTTAACGCAGAAACGCATCTTCAGGTGCGTCCGTCCCCAAGATTGGTTTGCAGTGATCAACCTGAAGGACACGTACTTTCATGTCTCGATTCTCCCTCAACACCGACTGTTCCTACACTTTGCATTCGACGGATGAGCACCTGGAAACTCTGCCCCTCTGGATCTCTTTTCTTGGGATGGAGATAGACTTGGTCACCCGGACAGCAAGCCTCACCGAGGAGCGCATCCAGTCAGTGTTGAACTGCGTGAATTTGTTCAAACGCAGGATAGCGGTACCACTGAAACATTTTCAGAGGCTCCTGGGGCATATGGCATCCGCAGCCGCAGTAATGCCGCTGGGATTGCTTCATATGAGTTCGCTTCAAAGCTGGCTCCACAACCGGGTCCCGAGATGGGCGTGGCGCAGCGGAACTCTCCGTGTCCAAGTGACGGCGAGATGCCGCCAAACCTTCAGCCCATGGTCGGACCCTTCATTTCTATGGGCAGGAGTGCCTCTAGAACAAGTGTCCAAGCATGCTGTTGTCTCCACGGATGCCTCATCCACCGGCTGGGTGCCACGTACAACGGGCTTGCAGTATCGGGTCTGTGGACGGGGCCCCAACTGCAATGGCATATCAATTGCCTGGAGTTGTTAGCAGTTCGTCTTGCGCTCAGCCACTTCAAAACTCCGCTCAGAGGCAAGCACGTTCTGGTCCGTACGGACAGCACTGCGGCCGTTGCGTAAATCAACAAACAGGGTGGTCTACGCTCCCTTCGCATGTCACAACTCGCCCACCATCACCTCCTATGGAGTCAGAAGCATCTGAGGTCACTTCGTGCCATTCATATTCCGGGCCTGCTCAATCGTGCGGCTGACGAGCTCTCACGTCAGCCAGCGCTCCCGGGAGAATGGAGACTCCATCCCCAGGTGGTCCAGCTGATCTGGAGTCGCTTTGGGGCCACGCAGGTAGATCTGTTTGCCGCCCCAGACTCCACCCACTGCCAGCTGTTCTATTCCCTGAACGAGGGGAGCCTCGGCTCGGATGCGCTGGCACGCAGCTGGCCCCGTGGCCTACGCAAATATGCGTTTCCCCCAGTGAGCCTTCTTGCACAAACACTGTGCTAGGTCAGGGAGGACGAGGAGCAAGTCCTGTTGGTCGCTCCATACTGGCCCAACAGGACTTGGTTTCCGGAACTAGTGCTCCTCCTCCTTGGCCCATTCCTCTGAGGAAGGACCTCCTGACTCAGAGACGGGAGAACTCTCTGGCACCTGTGTCAGGACCTCTGGAAACTCCATGTCTGGTCCCTGGATGGGACGCGGAGGTTCTAGGTGGTCTGCCACAAGCTGTGGTAGACACCATTACTTCTGCTAGAGCGCCCTCTACAAGGCACCTCTACGCGTTGAAGTGGAACCAGTTTGTCGAATGGTGCTCTTCTCGCCGAGAAGACCCCCAAAAGTGTTCGGTCAGTTCTGTGCTTTCCTTCCTACAAGACGGGTTGGAGTGAAGGCTGTCTCCCTCCACCCTCAAAGTTTATGTGGTCGCTATCGCCGCCAATCATGACCTCTTAGGCGGAAAGTCCTTAGGGAAGCACGATCTGATTGTCAGGTTCCTGATGGGGGTGAGGAGACTGAATCCGCATCTCCCTCCCTCTATACCCTCTTGGGACTTGTCTCTGGTGCTGACCGCACTGCAGAGGCCTCCCTTTGAGCCTTTGCAGTCAGCTGAGTTAAAAATTCTGTCTCTGAAGACAGTGCTCCTGACTGCATTGGCCTCCATCAAGAGGGTAGGGGACCTGCAGGCATTTTCGGTCAACAAATCGTGCCTGGAATTCGGCCTGGTAACTCTCACGTAATCCTGAGACCCGGCCTGGATATGTGCCCAAGGTTCCCACCACTCCCTTCCGGGACCAGGTGGTGAGCCTTCAAGTGCTGCCTTCAGAGGAAAGAGCCCATTCCACAAGGGGTGTAGCTTCTTCCTGGGCGCTGACTCGTGGCGCTTCGCTGGCAGATATTTGTAGGGCTGCGGGCTAGGCGACACCCAAAACGTTCGCTAGGTTCTATAGCCTATGTGTAGAGCCGGTATCTTCCTGTGTGCTCACTTCCCATAGTCAGTAACACCGAAGTGCCCATTCTAAGTGTCGGCTTGCTGCGCCACTCCCTTCCCCTGGAATGGATACGTGCGCTTATATGCTGCAGTCAAGTTCCCCAGTATGGCAAACCCTGTCGAGTCCTCCGCATCCCTCGGCATTCGGACATGGCGGAGCGTCCGACGCCAGGCCTAACGCTCGTATGCATTGGTGGAACTTGTGTTCCACATTTCATAATTTTAATAAATATAATCATTTACACTCTTTGTTATTATTGCATTCTGTTAGTGTACAACAATTCTGTGTATAGCACAGCATCTAATTACTATTTACACCTATTGCAAAGAACTGCTACTTTTACATGGTGTAAATAGAATATGTCAGACTCTCCAGACTCTTTATAAAGATAAGTACTCCGAGGAGTTTTGAAGAGTAAAAGTACGTTGAAGTTAAGCACTCATTGAACAGTTGCTATTGCGGGAGATTGTTGTGGCAGTCTGGTTAAATATTTCAAAGCACACGTACCTGTTGATGGATTGTATATGGTAAAAACCACGCCTCCTCCGATGCCAATGCTTTGGGGATTAACCACACTCAGACACAGCAGAGCAGCAATAGCAGCATCAACTGCTGAACCTTTACGCTTCAAGATGTCACTGCAAGACAAAGAGCTCTGTGTAAAATCGTGAAGAATTCAAGTGACTCCATATTAGTAATGTGGACTCTAGAGCAGGAATGGGCAAACTCTGTCCTGGCTCCAACCCTAATCAAACACACCTGAACCAGCTAATCAATGCCTTCAGGACTACTAGAAGGCTACAGGCAGGTGAGTTTGATCAGGGTGAGCGCTAACCTCTGCAGGGCAGTGGCCCTCCAGGATTGAGTTTGCCCATCCCTGCTCTAGAGTTTCAAAAGTATCATCGTTAATGCAGGAAATCTTTCCCAGAAACATAAATGTGACTATTTGTAATCATACCTTCCAATCGTAGAGCAATGCGCAGCATCTGCTGCTACTGCTGCTTTAGGATAGCACTTATCAGAAGTGCATAACTTATTGAAACTTGTTGTCACTATGATTACTGTCACAACCATTGCAATCAGAACGATGCCGCACATGCATCTGAAAGTAAACCACCAGAGTTTAAGAAATTTGAAATATATATAGTGTCATGAGTTGGTAGTTTAAAACTCACAAAGATGAAGGAGAAAAGTAATAATGGTATTTAATCAGACAGGAAACATACACTAAATCAACATAGACGAGAACAGACAGATAATGAGGGAGAACATTCTTTGGATGGAGCCAAGGAAGGGAGGAGCCAATGCGGAGACGATGTGTCGGCCTTGGTGGAGTGTTGGGTTTAGAAGCTGGAGGCGTGGCCAGGGGATCTTCTGGTTTAGGTGGAGCTGGTGGCCTGAAGCACTGAAACGGATCCACACAGTTCAGTGCAGGAGATAAAGACGGGCTGAAGGGTACCAGAGGAGACGGGAGAGGGAGGCTGTGAGGGATTACAGGAGATACAGGGATGGACAGAACCAGTGGGGAAGCAGAAAGTTCAGGACTGGGCAGAAGTAACGGGGACTGGGAAAACGGTCTCGGTTACGTATGTAACCCTCGCTCCCTGAAGGAGACGTATGTCGGAACTGACCGACGAATTGGGGATCATCTTCAGAGACCAATCTGCTTCGAGTGTATAGAAACGAGCCAATAACGTTGGCATGCGGTCCACGCACCGCCCTGCAGCGCGGGTATAAATACGCTTTTCCAACTGAGGAGCCGAAGTGACTCGGTCCTTCAGTGGAAGCACAGCACCTCGTGACGGGACGTACGTCTCCATTCCCTCCTTCAGGGAACGAGGGTTACATATGTAACCGAGATGTTCCCTTTCAGTCGGTCATGTTCGACATACGTTGGAACTGACCGACGAATTGGGGATCCTACCAACATGCCAGTGATGCTGGCCCTTCCTGCGCCCGGTTTGAGCTTGCTGGGAAGCCCCTATGTTGGGGCGGAAGTCAGGGCAGTGCTACCTATGGTGGTCCCTGGGGTGGATCCATCCTGATCCCAGGGGGGAAAAAAACACCCCAGGAACAACAGAGCGGGCTCTGTCAAGGGAAAGACACGGGGCTAGCCGAGTAGGGTAGCTGGTACCGTGGAGAATACACATATGGGGTTGCCATTAGGGAACCACAACATATGGACACCCAGCCTACACACATGTTCCACAAGCACATACGGGTGAAGGCCTGGCGTCAGATGGCTGCCACATCTGACACTGAAGGGGTGACGGAGGAGCTCATCAGGGTTCGCCATTGCTGGAGAACACAACTGGAGAAGAATAGACACACGTATCCGGCCCAGGGGGCGGGATTGGTGTTGCAAGCCTTTGCACTACACAACTTTGCGCTTACCGGCCGCTGAGGGCGAGTACGCGGGAAGAAACCGGCTCTACACAGAGGCTATAAAATCTAGAGAACGTGTTAGGTGTCGCCCAGCCCGCAGCTCTACAGATGTCTGCCAGCGAGGCGCCTTGAGCCAGCGCCTAGGACAAAGCGACACTCCTAGTTGAGTGTGCTCGGACCCCGAATAGGCAAGGCATGTCTTGCGATTGGTACGCTAAGACAATAGCATCTACTATCCATTGAGCTAACCTCTGCTTGGAGACTGCCTTTCCCTTCTGCTGGCCTCCGTAACAGAGACGAAAGAGCTGCTCTGAGGTCCTGAGGCTTTGAGTCCGGTCAATATAAGTGCGTAGGGCATGGACGGGACACAACAAACTTAGGGCTGGGTCTGCCTCCTCCGAGGGCAGTGCATGCAGGTTCACAACCTGCTCCCGGAAGGGAGTGGTGGGAACCTTGCACACGTGTACGGGCCGGGGTCTCAGGATAACGTGAGAGTTACCCGGGCCGAATTCTAGGCACGATTCGTTGACCAAAAGTGCATGCAGGTTCCCTACCCTCTTGATGGAGGCTAATGCAGTCAGGAGAGCCGTCTTGATAGACAGTATTTTCAACTCTACCGACTGCAGTGGCTCGAAAGGAGGACTCTGAAGTGCCCTGAGCACAAGAGTTAAGTCCCAAGAGGGTATGGAGTTCGGGCGAGGAGGATTTTGCCTCCTTGCGCCTCTAAGGAACCTGACGATTAGATTGTGCCTTCTGACAGGCTTACCTTTGACTGCATCGTGGTATGCTGCTATAGCTGCGACATAAACTTTAAGGGTGCCTTTGCTCCAACCCTTCTTGCAGGAAGGAAAGCACGATACCAATCGAACACCTTCAGGGGTCTTCTTGGCAGGAAGAACACCACTCAACGAACAGATTCCACTTCAATGCATAGAGGCGCCTCGAAGAGGGGGCTCTAGCAGAAGTGATGGTGTCTACCACTGGTTGCGGCAGGCCACCTAGAACCTCCGTGTCCCATCCAGGGACCATACATGGAGTTTCCAGAGGACTGGACGCGGTTGCCAGAGGGTGCCCAGTCCCTGAGAAAGAAGGTCCTTCCTCAGGGGAATAGGCCAGGGAGGGGCTGTCGCGAGGAAAGTTAGTTAAGAGAACCAGGTCCAGTTGGGCCAGTAGGGCGCAACTAGCAAGACCTGCTCCTCGTCCTCCCTGATCTTGCACAGCGTCGAGGAACCGAACTTTGTCGGACTCACACATATCTGCCAGGTTTAGCTGCAGGTGGCATTCCTGGACCACCCAGGTGGACATCGCCTGACCCAGGGTGCGCGCAGTGACTTTCATCGCTCTGAGGGCGAGGTCCGTCGCTGTGTGCAGTTCCTGCATAACCCCTGTGTAGGAACTACCCTCATGCAGTTCCTTTAGTGCTTTGGCCTGGTAGACCTGCAGGAGCGCCATGGCATGCAAAGATGACGCGGTCTCTCCACAGGCTGTGTAAGCTTTGCCCATCAGTGCAGATGAGAACTTACACGCCCGGGAGGAGAGACGCGGGTTAGCCCGCAAGTCTGCAGCAGACCTGGGACACAGTTGCATCGCCACGGACCGCTCGACTGGTGGAATCCCCGTGCATCCCTTAGCCGCACCACCATCGAGGTTAGTGAGGACGGAGGAGTCATTCGATCAGTGTCTGGCACTATAGGGTGCCACCCACGACTTTGTGAGCTCCTGATGCACTTCCAGGAAGAAAGGTACCGGGGAGGGTCGCTGAGAACCAGCACAGGCCGTCCCAAGAAACCAATCGTCCAGCCGCGAAGGTTCGGGACATGGTGAAGGGTTCCACTCGAGCCCGACAGTTGTGGCGGCCCAGGAAAGCATAGCCGTAAGCTCTGGATCAGGCTTGGGCAATGCTACCACACCCGAATAGGGCAACACAGCTGGGTCTTCATCTCCAGAGTCCATTAGCTCGTCCCCCGATGCAGCTGTCGAGATCATATCCCCAGCCAGAGTCCCGAAATCACGGCCAGCCCCCCATGGGAAAGGAACTCTTTTAGAAGTGCTGAAGCACTCAGGGAGATGGTCGCGGCTCACCACATCTTGATAGTGCAGGTATGTGTGAGCACTCAATTGGAAACACCCAGCGAACCAACAATGTTTGTTGCAGCCACTCGCTGACTGTGCCCTCGGGCCAACACCAACAGGTAAGAGAATCCCTCTTACACTCTTCGCAGAGAAAAACAGCGGCTCTTATCGCGACTGTTGAAAGCGAGCATGCGGGGCAGTGCGTGGATGCCAACGTTGCCATGCCAACGTTATTTGCTCGTTTCTATACACTCGAAGCAGATTGGTCTCTGAAGATGATCCCCAATTCATCGGTCAGTTCCGATGTACGTCGAACGTGACCGACTAAAAGGGAAGGGGGAATTATGTCAGCTAATACCTCCCATAATCCCAAAAATTTTCCAGTGACCATAGATAACACATCCACCATGGTGAAGTTGTGGTGGGGCTCGATGCACAATGTAGGGGAGAGCAGGGCACAACCTAACGCTTTTTGACTTTCTCAGTTTGTGTAAATGCACTTGGGGTTCAGAGTATTTATTTTTTCCCACATTAATTTCACACATGCCTAGTATAATTATGTGGTTTTGTTTCATTAATACAGTGTATACTTTTTTCTTGAGTTACCCGAAAGTATGGAAGTGAAATGTGACAACATGCCCCAGAGGTGGGGTACATTGTGACATGACCAAATGACAGATTAAAATGTTTCCTGATATAATAATAAAAAATGTTTAAAAAAAAAATCCATGACAAACTATAATATTTTGTCAATAAAATACAATTATTAACTTTTTCGGATAAAAATAATGGCATTTTTAATCATTAAAAACACCTCAAAACACAGTTCAAAACATAAAAATAATTAAGCATTTCTGGATATTGACTCTCAGTCTTTACTCACCTCTTTCTCATGGTTTCTCAATAGAATTCATAAAAAAGTATAGAATATAATATCATATTTCTAATAGGGGCTCAGTGTGACAACATGCTCGTGTCTTCTGCTGTTAGATCAGCATTAAAGAACCATCTCAACTGTTAAATAACAGATATAAGGTTTAAATAATCATTTTAAATAAATACATAAAACAGAGATGAAAAATTAACACTAGTAAGAAATTTACTTTTGCTATAGTTAAGTAAATATTCAGTGATATCTTCCAAAGATTTTTTCATTTTAACTAAAATTATTAATAATTAAATAAATTTTTCTCTAAATAATGCTGATGGCAACTAGCAAATACACTGAGTTTGGTCATCCTGGCATGTGTGGAAAGTTTTAAACCATGTGTGTTACAACTAACCCTGTGTTAGGCTGTGCCCCGCTCTCCCTAGGCTCTAGTATCTCCATCATACCAGTCGTTGGTGGTGGATGGCTGGTCTCTTGATAAGAATTGGAACTGGGGTCAAAAACGAAAGGAAAAAACACAGCACAAAAAAAAAAAAAAAAAAAAAAAAATACTGTTCGGTCCGTTCTTCTGTCACGTGTTGGTAGTGTAAAAATCACGAAGACGAAGGAGAATAGTAATAATGGTATTTAATGACAAACTCTGGAGATCAGACAGAAAACATACACTAACTCAACATAGATGAAAACTGACAGAGAATGAGGGAGAAAACATAAATACACAGAGCTAACAAAAGGAACTGATGAGCTAATAAATGTGCAACAGGTGAATCTATAGGTCACAGGCAGGGGAAACACAATGAAACATAACTATGACATATATGTGTGTGTGTGTGTGTGTGTGTGTGTGTGTGTGTGTGTGTGTACATGCTTAATCACCTTCTTGACTTGCTTGTGAGACAACCCATTATTGAATAGCCCCTGTCCACCAGTTTAAAGAAACTGTAAAATAATAATAATATTTAGGATTAAATATGTTTTATACTTTCCGTTTTGGTTTTAGACTTCCAAGGCTGGTATCCCACACAAAAAGGCAGCTTCTCTCAAATTTCAGTGGAAAAAAGAGCTAAGATTCAAAAGAAATAGAACTTTCTTTCACCCTCTTAATATCAATACATTTAATAAATCAAATATTAAATACAATATACTACCGTAGTCATGGGAGGAGTTGAAAGGAGAGCAGTTGTGCAGGCAAAGCAGATTAGAAGCAATATTTGTCAGAAAAACTGACGTTTGAATAGTACACATGGTAACCACAGGACCGCTGACAGAGTTTCTTCCTGCTTATCTGCTTCCTGTTCGTGTCTGCAACGCTGCTAAACTTTGCCTTCGTAGATTTGTAAATTTTTTTAAACATTTTTGCAATTTTTAGTGCATACAATTTCTGCTCTCTATATTAGCCTATTAGTGGTGTACGCCCTTATGGACCAATGTTCATATATGTATGACCAATATATTAAATGGGGTAAATATGCTGAAATATATATGAAATAATATATTGCTTTAATAAATTGCATTAATATATTACAATATATTGCATATTAAGGAATTACCATTTTTCATATACTGAAAAATGTGATAGTATCTTTACACTATCAAATGTAATTAGTTGAGTGTACTCAACAACTGCCTTACATAAGAGTGTTGGGACAGTTATAGACTTTGAATTTATTTGTATTTATTAAACTGCAAATACTTAACTAGTAACTAGAATGTGTTACGGATTTGGTGTAGAACTAACTCACGAAGGCGAAGGAGAACTCGGAACGGATACTTTAATAATAAACTCAGGAAACAGGCAGGAAAAACAACAACCGTGAACGAGAACTGACAAACACTGAGGGCAAACAGAGGGCTTAAATACACAGGGGAAACAAGGTGATGACTTGACTAATTAACAAGACACAGCTGGGACAAATGAACTCAAAATGAGGATGACCATGGGAACGCAGGAGTGGCGGGAAAACTGAACAAAGGAACATGTGACAGGAAAACACAACAGAAACAGATATACATGTAACATTACGCCCCCGAGTAGGCGTGTCCTCACGCCGTAAAAGGAACGGCGGGGGTGGGGGCTCTGGAGGCGGGCACAGAAACAGGGGAAAGGTCCAACCAACACAGGTCCATGGGGGCGTGGAAGGAGGGAGGAGCCAGTGGGGAGCCTGGAGCAGGAGCCAGATTGCACAGATATCAGCCAGGATGAGGCCCCAGGGCGGAGTCGACGGTGGGAGGAGCCAAGGAGGTGTTGAAATGGAGGCAGACGACACCCTGGGGACAACCAATGATGAGACCGCCAGCGATGATGGAGCCACTGGAGGAGCTGCCAGGTTGATGAGCCCGCACGAGACCGGAGGCCCAGGAGACCGAGGTGAAGCCGCGGCGACGAGTGTCCAAGGTGGAGCCGGAACACCACAGGACAGAGGCTGAGCCGGTGCGACCGAGGATGAAGGCGGAGCTGAGGGGAAGGCGGAGCCAGACGAAACCGAAGGTGTAGGCAGGTCGACGACTGACCAAGGCGGAGCCGGAGAGACAAGGGAGCCCGGAGAAGCCGTATGGCCGAAGGTGTCCGGTGCACACCGCAGGTGCCCGAAGGTGCCCACCGCAGTCTCCACGGTCTGCGGTGGGCACAGGCAACTCCCTCGTGCCGGTCGTGGTGGGTGGTGGATGGCTGGTCTCTGGCGGTGGTGGAGTGGTACTGGTCATGCTCACTCAGGCCAGCATAGTAAAAACCACAGAGTGAGCAGTCAGGGAAGTGCGTCTGCCATGCAAGGTCCAGGAAGTCCCGTGTATGCAATTCCAGCGGGCGGTCTCCCTGCTCCAGGCAGAGAAGACGAACAGCAGGAAGGGCCATGGGGAACATGGGGAAAACTCAAAACAAAGGAGAAAACGTTGCAAAAAAAAAACTGTTTCGGTCGGTTCTTCTGTTACGGATTTGGTGTAGATCAAACTCACGAAGGCGAAGGAGAACTCGGAACGGGTACTTTAATAATAAACAGGCAGGAAAAACACCAACAAACGTGAACGAGAACCGACCAACACTAAGGGCAAACAGAGGGCTTAAATACACAGGGGAAACAAGGTGATGACTTGACTAATTAACTAAAAATTAGCTTTTTTTTTGACTAAAAAAACTAGGATTGTTTTGATTACAATATAATGTGTGCCATGTCTGTGTGTTTCTCATTATCTCGTCAGATTAAGTTTGTTTGCCCCTCTGTATTTATAGCCCTTGTGTTTCTCAGCCTCATCTCCTGCATTCTCAATTTTTACTCCACTAGAGAAAGTTAATTATTTTCCTTAAAAAAAATAAACAGCATCCTTATCCTCTGCTTTTGGCACAGGATTTATAGGAGTTTTGTATGGTGAATTCAATTCATTGGTGTCAGTATACCTTGTGACAGCTAGATCAGTGTTCACTGAGCTTTGGAAATGATGCTGTGGTTTGGACACTGCAACAGTTTCCGTTTGAATCACACACTGCTTAGAAACAGGATGTTGGTCATGTCATGTAGAGAGACAGGAAGGCAAATACAAAAGCGTTGACTAGGGACCAAAAACGATTGTCATTTTTAATTTATGCATCATATCTCTTCCCAACAAAGAGATGTTGGAATGACTACAAATTTGTGCATGAAATACATTATTGAATTTGATTTGGATTTCACTGCCAGGGTTGGGGTGAGAGGGCATGTGCTGTGGACACCATCTATACCTATAAAGCTTACAGTTTTACTGGAGAGAGACAGGTCCTGAATACTGGGAATCTGCAAAACAGCTCTTGTATCTAATGGAATTGAGAAAGGTTTGTTATCAACAGACAGTCAAATCAACAACAGGCAAACTTTAATGGCTGTTATTAAAGGAAACATACAAAAAGACTCCAGACTCATTGTCCTTTGTTTTATCCTCCATATCCTCTTCGCTCTTGGGGTACTGTTGTGCTCTTTGAGTGACTTGTGATTGTGCTTTACCCTTTTGATTCTCATTGACTTATTTCTTTTAGGCGGCATTAAACATTAATTTATGTCCCATAATCTCTACATATTGAAGGATTGTACAGAAATATGTGCCTGTCAATTTAGCATAACAAGCTTCAGTCATCCGGGCCTGTACAAATTTCACTGGTTGTGAAGGAGGTGGCAAGGCAGCACAGATAGCATTTATTGTAGCCTAGTCTGCTGGTTTGATATGAAAATCTCGCCCACTGCAGACAAATGGGAAGGTGGCATTATTAACAGTTGGCGGCCAATGCAGTTCCAACTGCAGGGGTGTCACTCAATTTAGCCAGTACAGTCCCATACTGTTTCACTTTTGGCTTTTGATTTCCCCCTGCATTTCGCCATGTAAACCCACACGCCAAAGGCTTCATGCATATATTTGTAGACCCATTGATGGTGTCCTGGTTGCACGTTATGATTTTGCTGTGTTAGACACATTCCAGGGTCAACATATTTTGTTGATACTGTAATAACATTCCTGTCTGAAAATGTTATGCTAATGGTGTCAGAAACGCTGTTTTTTTCTGGAACACTGCACATTTTCTTGTCCAAAGGGAAATTATGGAAACCAAGCATTGAATTAAACCTTGAGGGTGTGTCACATAATGGGACACAACAATACTCAGATGTTGCACCTTCATGCTGAAGGCACTTAAAGCTTCTTGAATTCATTACTAAAATGGTATGTTTTATTTTATAATATACTAAAATGCTATGGTACTATAGTTAATGATATGCAGGTGCTGGTCATATAATTAGAATATCATCAAAAAGTTGATTTATTTCACTAATTCCATTCAAAAAGTGAAACTTGTATATTATATTCATTCCTTACACACAGACTGATATATTTCAAATGTTTATTTCTTTTAATTTTGATGATTATAACTGACAACTAAGGAAAATCCAAATGCAGTATATCAGAAAATTAGAATATTACTTAAGACCAATACAAAGAAAGGATTTTTAGAAATCTTGGCCAAGTGAAAAGTATGAACATGAAAAGTATGAGCATGTACAGCACTCAATACTTAGCTGGGGCTCCTTTAGCCTGAATTACTGCAGCAATGCGGCGTGGCATGGAGTCCATCAGTCTGTGGCACTGCTCAGGTGTTATGAGAGCCCAGGTCGCTCTGATAGTGGCCTTCAGCTCTTCTGCATTGTTGGGTCTGGCATATCACATCTTCCTCTTCACAATACCCCATAGATTTTCTATGGGCTTAAGGTCAGGTGAGTTTGCTGGCCAATTAAGAACAGGGATACCATGGTCCTTAAACCAGGTACTGGTTGCTTTGGCACTGTGTGCAGGTGCCAAGTCCTGTTGGAAAACGAAATCTGTATCTCCATAAATTTGGTCAGCAGCAGGAAGCATGAAGTGCTCTAAAACTTCCTGGTATACGGCTGCGATGACCTTGGACCTCAGAAAACACAGTGGACCAACACCAGCAGATGACATGGCACCCCAAACCATCACTGACTGTGGAAACTTTACACTAGACCTCAAGCACCGTGGATTGTGTGCCTCTCCTCTCTTCCTCCAGACTCTGGGACCCTGATTTACTTTCATCAGAGAACATAACTTTGGGGCACTCAGCAGCAGTCCAGTCCTTTTTGTCTTTAGTCCAGGCGAGACGCTTCTGCCGCTGTCTGTTGTTCAAGAGTGGCTTGACTCAAGGACTGCGACAGCTGAAACTCATGTCTTGCATACGTCTGTGCGTAGTGGTTCTTGAAGCACTGACTCCAGCTGCAGTGAATCTCCACCACATTTTTGAATGGGTTTTGTTTCACAATCCTCTCCAGGGTGCGGTTATCCCTATTGCTTGTATACTTTTTTCTACCACATCTTTTCCTTCCCTTGGCCTCTCTATTAATGTGCTTGGACACAGAGCTCTGTGAACAGCCAGCCTCTTTTGCAATGACCTTTTGTGTCTTGCCCTCCTTGTGCAAAGTGTCAATGGTCGTCTTTTGGACAACTGTCAGGTCAGCAGTCTTCCCCATGATTGTGTAGCCTACAGAACTAGACTGAGAGACCATTTAAAGGCCTTTGCAGGTGTTTTGAGTTCATCAGTGGATTAGAGTGTGGCATCAAGTGTCTTCAATATTCAACCTTTTCACAATATTCTAATTTGGGATATTCCTTAGTTGTCAGTTATAATCATCAAAATTAAAAGAAATAAACATTTGAAATATATCAGTCTGTGTGTAATGAATGAATATAATATACAAGTTTAACTTTTCACAAATCACTGAAATATTATCACTCAATGTTCCAGTTAATGAGCATTTTTAACTAAGGCAACGTACATTACATATATAGACTTATATTACTAGAGTGATATTTCCAGCTTTTCCAGCAGCACCTGACCAATAAAGACTAGCACTTATCTATTCTATTCACTGTTTATTTGTTTATTTTAAAAAAGTGTACTTCGCTATATTAACTGAGACTTTTTACAGCTCTTGCATGCTGTTGCCCCTTGTTTGTTTAGTTGCTTCTATTGCTCTCCTCATTTGTAAGTCACTTTGGATAAAAGCATCAGCTAAATGACTAAATGTAAATGTAAAGGAATTTACACCCATAATTTACACTAAGAGACATGGGGTGTAGGAAAAAGGATGCTTGAAGCTTGGACACAGCTGAGATTTTAGCAGAAATCCGTAGGCAGTAGGCCTTGAATAGACTCCATTCAGATATTTCAGTCTCTACTAATGGCTAAAGATTTGAATTTGAACAAAACTAAAGATTTGAATCAGGTGTGTTAGATGAAGGAGACATACAAAACGTGCAGAGGTGGGGTGTCCCTAAGACACATTTGAAAACCGCTGCCTTAACTGTACACTGTGCAATTTATAATAGACCTTTACGATATAAGCCATGTCACACTGTATGATCTAAGTTGTCATTAATGTCAGACTGTACGATACTGTGTGCCAAATCTTCTGATAAAAGCACTGATCATTCAAAGTAGCATCCTCAACAAATAAATGAGATATTACCATAGTTAAAGTTTGATTTAATATGGACATATCAGTAAAAATATAACATTTTTTAATAACAAATGTTGTATAAATAAGAAGTTTAGGAATCAAATGTTTCAAGTGCCTTTTATTAGGAAGGGTGTGCTGGGGCCCCCAACATGAATTTTGACTAGGCCCTCCAAATGTCTATAACCGGCCCTGGATAAAAATAAGGGCTTAAAAAAACAGGGACGGAAAAGAGAACATGTTCATCAATTAATCAGGAACTATGGAAACTAATAAGCTCAGGGAACACAGGCAAACTAGAACCAGAAAAAGAGAACCAAAACACAACAAAACTAAACAGAAATAAACCTGATAATTGCAATTTCTGTGAGGTCATTTTCAAAACACACACAGACACAGCAAGTGACAATTTAATTCTTCTGTTGTACTTTTGTAGATGCTTTTGTTTTCTTCTAAACATATTAGATCAAATTATAGCTGCCTAGTTTTAATATTTATAAGGTTTGTACCAAGCTACTTTTGCCATATAACTTGTAGATAAACTAGCTACTTTAATTGAACTATATCTTTCATCTTAGTATTATGTTTCTATAGAGCAGGTGGTAGTATCTCATAATTTAATAATATTCTCATGATTCTCATAATTTATAAATCATATAAATTCTCTTCATCACGACACTTGTTAGTGGGTGGGATATATTAGGCAGCAAGTGAAAATTTTGTCCTCAAATTTGATGTGTTAGAAGCAGGAAAAATGAGCAAACGTAAGGATTTGAGCAAGTTTGACAAGGGCCAAATTGTGATGGCTAGACGACTGGGTCAGAGCATCTCCAAAACTGCAGCTCTTGTGGGGTGTTCCCGGTCTGCAGTGGTCAGGATATATCAAAAGTGCTCCAAGGAAGGAACAGTGGTGAACCGGCCACAGGGTCATGGGCGGCCAAGGCTCATTGATGCACGTGGGGAGCGAAGGCTGGCCCGTGTGGTCCGATCAAACAGACGAGCTACTGGAGCTCAAACTGCTCAAGAAGTTAATGCTGGTTCTGATAGAAAGGTGTCAGAATACACAGAGCATCTCAGTTTGTTGCATATGGGGCGGCATAGCCGCTGACCAGTCAGGGTGCCCATGCTGACCCCTGTCCACCGCCGAAAGCACCAACAGTGGCACGTGAGCGTCAGAACTGGAAAACGGAGCAATGGAAGAAGGTGGCCTGGTTTGATGAATCATGTTTTCTTTTACATCACGTGGATGGCCGGTGTGTGTGTGACTTACCTGGGGAACACATGGCATCAGGATGCACTATGGGAAGAAGGCAAGCCAGCAGAGGCAGTGTGATGCTTTAGGCAATGTTCTGCTGGGAAACCTTGGGTCCTGCCATCCATGTGGATGTTACTTTGACACGTACCACCTACCTAAGCATTGTTGCAGACCATGTACACCCTTTCATGGAAACGGTATTCCCTGGTGGCTGTGGCCTCTTTCAGCAGGATAATGCTCCTGACACAAAGCACAAATGCTTCAGGAATGGTTTGAGGAGCACAACAACGAGTTTGAGGTGTTGACTTGGCCTCCAAATTCCAAGATCTCAATCCAATCGAGCATCTATGGGATGTGCTGAACAAACAAGTCCGATCCATGGAGGCCCCACCTCGCAACTTACAGGACTTAAAGGATCTGCTGCTAACATTTTGGTGCCAGATACCACAGCACATATTCAGGGGTCTAGTGGAGTCCATGCCTTGACGGATCAGGGCTGTTTTGTGCACCAAAAGGGGGACCAACACAATATTAATAAGGTGGTCATAATGTTATGCCTGATCGGTGTATCTCACACTGCAAATTTATGTTACAATTGGACTTATTTTTCACAAAGCAAACTACAGTTACAGTGTGACTATAGCTCAAAATTGCAACCCTGTTCCTTGCACTTGTGTCACAATTGTCAAGATATAAAATCGCAATTACCCTTTTTATTTTTTGCTCTGAGGTGGAAATGTGACTCTGTGGTTCCTCATAGTAAATTTTTAAATCTGACACAGAGACACTGACGATTCAGGATAAACCCCAAAACCAGCATAGAGTGGTTCAGTGAATGTGGTGTTGAATGTGTATATGTGTGTGAGTGTGTGTGTGTCAGAGACACTGAAGAAGGACAGAGTGCCGGCCGGCACGTCCACATACACTCCTACTCTATTAGAGCGGGCTGAAGGGCCAGATACATCAGTGCTGATATTATTAAACCAGACTGTGTAATTCGTATCAGAACAGTACATACTCCAGGACTTTTCATTGAGTCCAAACCAACAGTTAATCCCACTTTTCCTGCTGATTCCTTCATATGTCACAGCTACATGACCTGAGCCACTCCATCTAACCTCCCAGTAACAGCGCCCCATCAGACTCTCTCGACACAGAACCTGCTCCCGCTGATCAAATCTCTCTGGATGATCAGGATACGGCTGATGGTCCTTCACATATGTTGTTTTTTTATTTTCTTCAGACAGAATGAGTTGAGTGTGTGCTGTGTTTGGATCCAGTGTGAGATCACAAGCATCTGAACACAGAAAGACAGAACAGAACAACTAAGGCATCATTAAATATGAAGGTGTGTGTGTGTGTGTGTGTGTGTGTGTGTGTGTGTGTGTGTGTGTGTGTGTGCGTGCATGAGAGTACTTACATTTTCTCAGTCCAGGTTTGATTCTGAAATGTCCTCCATGGTCCAAACTATACATTGACAAAAAACATACACACGTCAGATTATCTTTGAAACACAAATTAAGATATTTTTAATTAAACCTAAAAGATTTATGTCCCTCTATCTGTCCCTCTAATTTTTTAGCCCCTAAATGGACCTTTGCAAAAATAAAATTATACAGACTTTCACTTGCGCACGGGAATTGTTAAGGCAGCAGTATAGGCTATTTCTAATATCATGGCCTTATGCCCATAGCTGGATTCATCCTCGTACTAGAAGAACTGCTCCAACGAATTCCAAATTACAGTCCTTTTTATCAGCACAATGCACACAGCTGTATTGCGCCAACAACCCATTTCACGGTGCCATCACAGAGAATGCGTTAAAGCGGGCATAAGGCCATGATATTAGAGATAGCCTATACTGCTGCTCTAACAAAAGCCACATTTTCAAGATTCAAGATTCAAAAGTTTTATTTGTCATATACACAGTTATATACAGAATATACAACCGGCAGTGAAATGTAAACAGGTCCGCTCCATGGACAGTGCAAATTCACAGTTAAAAACACAAGGAGGAAATTATAATAGAAATAAAATAAAAAAAGTAGTACTATATATATATATATATATATATATATATATATATATATATATATATATATATATATATATATATATATATATATATATATATATATATATATATATATATAATTATAAATCAAGTAGAAAAAATAAAAATAAAGAAGTGGAATAAAATAAGTGAAATAAACTGTGCAGTGAGTAAACTGTAGGCTTATAAATATGTGGTTAACAAATGTATAAAGAGTATAATGTGCAAACAGGTTTATAACAGGTTGTTACACAGTAACAACGAGAACAGAAAGTGCAGTGCAATGTCAGTATATCGGTGGTCACGTGATGTTAAGTGACTGAGTTCAAGAGTCTGATGGCCTGGGGGAAGAAGCTCCTTCTGTATCCCTGCTTGGACCTGCTTGGACCCTGGTTGGAAATGCTTAGCTTTGGTAGGGAGCCAGCCTTTGGTCATGGGATGCTACAGCAGAAAAAGGTTCATCTTCCAATAACAATCAAGTTTTATCCAAAAAAAAAAAAAAAAAAAAAAATGCCTTTCATATCACTGCTGGGCAAGAACCAATACCGTTTCAGTGGGTAGCCAGGCTTTGGCCATGGGATACTACAGCAGAACTAATTTGTGCTATTTTTATAAAACGGGTCTTATGGAGTGGAAACACATCCTGAGTAGCTCATAATACCCCTCAGAATGAGCTACCACCTGTATTGCATTACAGTGATTCAAGATTCAAGAGCAAATACAGCTTTATTAATTAATGTGCATTCATACTCTCACTTTCTTTATAACGCACAAATGAAATTGGTTTTGTTATACATAACCCGGAAATTGTAACATGAGTTCATGTATTCTGTATGTATCAGTTTTTGTCATGAGAAACTATCGCGTGCACATCAGAAATTTTTGGGTGCGCACGTGAAACTTTTTTTGTGTGCGTGCGCAAAAACTTATGCGCACACATGATAGTTTCTAATGAAAAAAAATGGAGGATTTTGCCTCCTCATTTCAGAACACCACTGCTCTAAGGGATATAGAAGTCTTCAGGAAAACTGTCATGTTCTGCCTCTCTGTGCTTTTTGAATTAGTTTGATTTAGTTCCTTCTTCCTTTGTCTAGTTTGGTCATTTTCTTTAGTTCTTTTGGTTCATTAGTCATTGGCTTCCTTGTTACAATGACAAGCTCAAACGTTTTGAAGCTTTAAAGTTTCATTAAAGAAATCTTCATTTGTGTTTTGAAGATGAACGAAAGTTTTACAGGTTTGAAACGGCATGAGGGTGAGTAATAGGTGACATTTTTCATTTTTGGGTGAACTGTGTTTTTAACAAAAGATCCCTCTCAGGTGAGCCCAATCACACATGTGACACATATGAGTCATAACTTCTAAACATACTTGAGTATCTGCAGTGAGCAGTTTGGATCCTTCAGTTTGTCATTGAGCAGCTTGACTCCTGATTGCTCTGGGTGATTGTAGCTCAGATCCAGCTCTCTCAGGTGTGAGGGGTTTGAACTCAGAGCTGAAGACACATAACCACAGCCTTCCTCTGTCATCATACAGCCAGACAACCTACAGACACACAAAAGAGTCCATGTAAAACTACTATATATATATATATATATATATATATATATATATATATATATATATATATATATATGTATATCTAAATGTACAAAGATGTCCTGATTACAACAATGGTAGTAATTATTAATTATCCATGTTTCAGAGTTTTGTTCTTTACACACACACACACACACACACACACACACATATATATATATATTTTTTTTTATTTTATTTTTATTATTGTTTTTTTTTTTTTTTTTTTTTTTAATAATACAAATTCGAATGTGATATTTATAACACATCACCTATTTAATCAGAGATTAGACTGTTGATCGGTGATCAGTGAATAGAGTTATTACAAGACAATTAAATCTTATCATTAGCCAACAAGTCCTGATCTGTCCTTCAATCCGTGCAGACGTGTTTTTTTTCTCTCTGCTCCCGCTGTGCTCTTGCGCTGTTTTGTTTTGTCTAGTGTTTCGTCTCTTCTCTTTCTCTCTGACTGCTGCTTTGCTGGACTCCTGAAAATACTGAAATGGAATTGATTAACTGGTCAATCAGCGCGATCGACAAGATTTTCTCACTAAGGAAGGGTGCCCCGGGAGAACCCACCTGCCCGGACGGGACCTTTGCCGCAGGGGAGTGCGTGAGGGACGCATGGAACAACTGGCAAGTCCTGTGCCTGGAGGCTCTGTCCGTGGAGGATGCGGAAGATTTATACATGATTGGATTATTGATGGCGGGGTTCCTATTCTTTGGCTTTGGGATTGCCCTGACCTATCGGAAGATTGGTAAGACAGCTGCAAGCAAATTCACCCAGCCGCTGTCTGTGGAAATTAAGGAATGCTTCGGGGTTGTGTGTGACCGTTTGAAGGAATTAGATCAGAAAGTGATAGGAATTGAGGAACTGAACCGTAACAACGCAGTCCGGACTGCGGATACGCAGGGAAGAGTGGGCTCTATCGGGGGTCAGATCGGTGAACTTTTTTTTTATGGACTGTAACCGGTCTGGCCATGAGGCTGGACGTAATGTCTAGGGAAACTGCACAGACCGGACGCGAATGCTGAGGACCAGATCTGATTGATTGATTATGATCCAGACAAATTAGCGAAGATCATCAAATGGATTAAAAAATAATAAATTGTATTTGCCTGACCTAATCAACTAGCCCAACAAACCTCACTTGTCCCTATCTCTCGGTTGGGATTTCAGCCTGACAGCTGGTCTGCTATCTCCCCCTGTGCACTGCCTTATCTCCCTTCAAGGACAAACCATAGAACTGAACTCGAAAACATCTGAAGTTATGGCTAACATTCTCACACAACACAATCTCAGACTCACTCGCACCATACATACCCGTCCCTATCCCATCCCCGCTCCATCCGTCTGCCTGTCTGTCTTTATCTATCTCCTCTCCCACTCCATACAAAAAATCCCATCACGTGACCACGTGTACTGTGTCATGTTTATGTTTATGTTTTGTTGTGTTTTGCTATGTAATGATTGCTAAATTGCATTCTTGTATTTCTGGAGAGCGTGGGGCGGCGCCTGAATAATCGGCTGCGGCCCGGAGGCTTGCTCCAAACTTCATTTCGTTATACTGTACTTGTACATGTGTAATGACAAATAAACTTCAACTTCAACTTCAACAACATCATCTGTTCACATTTTCTCTTGACTTTTTTGTGCAATATTGAATGTCTTGTAAACATAGTTAAAGCAGTCAGAGAAAAAGAAATGTTAAAAAGTAAAGGGTCAAGAGCCAAGATCTAACTTGATCACCATTGACTTAACACAAAACTATAATTTTCAATAAAACATCAACATCTAAACCTCTGTTAATACTCAATAAGTGCTTCTGTAGACAAAGTCAGAAAGAAATAAAGTCAGTCTGGTTAGTAATGTGTGAAACTGGTAATACTGTTTGTGGAGTTGTTTAATCCTCTGCTGAGATCTTGAAAGATTTAATGTATTTTATCTTCAGTTGATTTCATCTAAGGCTGGGACTCTTTACATGACACAACATGTTTTTAAATAAAAACTGAAAATGTGATTTTCTCAGCTTTTTGTCAAAATGTTATAAAAATGTTGCTTTTTATGAAACTTACCCACATTCAAGTGTTAAAAAAAGAATACATGAAGAATTTTTTTTTTTTTTTTTTTTTTTTTAAGCATAGGGTCTGTTCTTTATTTTGATATATTGCATGTCCAGATATTCCTACAAACACATTTTTGGGGGGCCATGGAATTTTTGTAAAAATTATTAAAAAAAATGCTGGTGGGGAAAGAATTAAATAGAAAATCTAATCAGTCACAATTTTTGCCTCAAGGTCATTCAGGTTTTGCAATTAAAACTGGAACTGCTGAAATTGCCTTAATCAGTGTGCTAAAATTCATAATTTCTATGATTGAATCCCTATTTGTGCTAAATATACTACCTATTTTATACAAAGTATTAAGAAAACCAATATATCAAAGATAAAATTTTGCACACCTCAGTATCTGCAGCCGACAGTTTGAACTCTTCAGTCCATCGTAGAGCAGCTTCACTCCTGAATCCTGCAGGTCATTGTTACTCAGATCCAGCTCTCTCAGTTCAGAGTTTGAGGATTGAAGAACTGATGACAAACTCTTACAACACTGAGTAGTGAAGTTACAACCAACAAGGCTGTAAGAGAGAAAAAAAAAACATCCTTAAACTGTATTTCAATAATATCGGCTTTACATTCAAATGAAATGATCAAGACATGATTAAACACTCACAGGGCTTTTCTGCAGTTGATCACAGCTGGTATCATTCTTCTTCTCCCCTCATCTGATGTGTTGTATTTCTTGAGGTCCAGCTCATCCAGCACCTCCTCTGACATCTGAAGCATGTAAGCGATTGTTGAGCAGTGAGCAGGAGAGAGTTTCTTCTCTGAGTGTTTGTCTGATTTCACAAACTCCTGAATCTCTCTGGACAGAGTCTGGTCTTTCACTTCCAGCAGACAGAGGAACAGATTGATGGATTTTTCAGTGGAGAGTCCATGTCCATCTTTGATCTTCTCTTTAATGTACTGTGTGGTTCTCCTGATGCTCTCTGAGCTGTTCTCTGTGTGTGTCAGTAGATCCTGTAAGAGTCTCTGATTGGACTCCAGTGAGACGCCCAGCAGAAAACGCAGGAACAGATCCAGCTGTCCATTCTCACTGTCAAGGGCTTTATCTACTGAATCCCTATGCAGATTATGGATCACATCACAAAATTGTAAAGTGTCAACATTTTTGATTACATAATAATAAAATGCATAGAAAGCAGCGAGAAACTCCTGAACGCTCAGATGAATGAAGCTGTAGACTTTCCTCTGATGAATCACAGATTCCTCCTTAAATATCTCAGTGCAAATCCCAGAATACACTGAGCCGTCAGTGATGTCTATGCCGCTCTCAATCAGGTCCTCCTCATAGAACATCACGTTGCCCTTCATCAGCTGTTTGAAAGACACTTCAGCGAGTTTCACAATGATTTCTCTGTTGGACTGCAGGAGTTTCTCTGGATCTCTCTCTTCATACTTCTGGTTCTTCATGTTGATCTGAATCAGTAGGAAGTGGATGTACATTTCAGTCAGAGTTTGAAGGATTTCTGCACTCAGATCTTCTTCCATGAGCTTTTGAAGCACAGTGGATGAGATCCAGCAGAAGACTGGTATGTGGCACATGATGTGGAGGCTTCTTGCTCTTCTGATGTGTGAGATGATTCTTCTGGCTTGATACTCATCACTGATTCTCTTCCTGAAATATTCCTCCTTCTGAGGCTCATTGAATCCCTGAATCTCTGTCAGACGGTTGATGTATTTGGAGGGGATCTGATTGGCTGCTGCTGGTCTGGAGGTGATCCAGATGAGAGCAGAGGGAAGCAGCTCTCCTTTCATGAGGTTTGACATCAACACACCCACTGATGAAGTCTCAGTCACATCAGAAACTTTCTGAGCATCTGAAAACATCGGTGTGATTCTGCTTTCATCCAGACCATCAAAGATGAACACAACTTTACACTCCTCATAAATCTTAGAGTCCAGATCTTGAAGTTCAGGATGAAAGTCCAGTAGAAGTCTGTGAAGACTGTACTGATGATCTCGGATCAAGTTCAGCTCTCGAAATGAAAGCACAAACATGAAATTTACATCCTGATTGGATTTTCCCTCTGCCCAGTCCAGAATGAACTTCTGCACAGAGACGGTTTTTCCGATTCCAGCGATGCCTTTAGTAAGAACAGTCTTGATTTGGTCTTTCTTCTCACATCCTGGTTCAGGTGAGGCTTTAAAGATGTCACTGCAGTCGATTGGAGTGTCTTGTGAGTGTTGTGTTCTGGCTGTTTTCTCCATTTGTAAAACCTCATGTTCTTCATTCACTCCTTCTCTCTCTCCCTCGATGATGTAGAGATGTGTGTAGATCCTGTTCAGGAAGGTTTCATTCTCTAGTAATTTGCTTCCCTCAAATAATCTCTCATACTTGTTCTTCATGCTGGTTTTGTGCTGGCCTTTGACTCTCTGCAGCGCTACAGTCTCCAGTGTGTGTGTCTGCTGGACTGCTTCAGTTTTGTTCTGCCTGATGTGAGGCTGATAGTGGGATGTTGAGGATGGTACAAATCTGATCAGCTCATTGATCTTTCCACTGCTGAAATGAAAAAGAAAAGAGCAACAAATAGACAATTACAGCCATTGCAAAGACCCTTGGAGACCATCAGAATTATATTGATTACCAGATATGATTTTGCTGCCCCTGTGCACTGCATATGCTGCATACTCTGTTTATTGAATTTCTTAAATAATTATTTATCTTGTGGACTACAGTATATTAGCAAGTAAATGAATATACTAACGTAGAGTCAGAGGTCACTGGTCCATCGCTGAATTCAGGGGGTGGCATCATGGATCTGTTACTCTTCAGAGATACACCGCTGGGTTCTGGAGACTCTGATCTCTGTCTCTTCCCCCTGTTTATACTGACAAAAAATAAAAATAAAAAAATAAAAAAATAAAACTGCATATTAAACCTAGCTGCAGTTTTTCAGTATCCTGTCTCAAGCCCTGGCCAATGTCTACAGCTTGAATCCACCCTTTTATCTAAAATGAAGGAATACATGAAAGAGATTCAGTGACATAAGAAGTGCTTTTATACAATTGTCCAGAAAGGAAAATAATGGAACAAATAGCAAATGTATAGAGAATATAGGAGGAACAGTAACAGTGAAGTGGAAAGTGATGCTGTACCATGAGGTTCCATTCATTCACCGAATGCAAGCTTCTGGAATTCGCTGTAAGTCACTTTGGATAAAAGCTTCTCTCAAATGCAAAAATGTCTTACCTGGGGTCAGAGGTCATTGTTGCATCACTGAAAGAAGAGGGCAGATTCTTCATGGGTTGATTGAAACTTGATTCAGGAAATGGAGAACTCATTTTAGAGGCAGTGTCCTCCTTTCTTAAAAATAATGTTGAGATATTGATTGATCAATTTTGTGGAAACAAAAAAGATAGTCAAAAAATAACTTGGGATTCAGTGTAATTATTTTCCCCAAATTTATTTGACACGACTGGCTCAAATATGTTGTCTTGTTTCATTAATAATTTTTTTAACCCAAAATAATGGCAGTGAAATGTGACAACATGCCTCATGGGTGGGGCACACAGCAAAATCCCCAATGTTAAAGTGTCCCTATTATGGATTTTTGAAAATGACCTTTCATGCAGTGTGTAATGTAGCTGTATGTTAATGTAAACAGTCTGCAAAGTTTTAATGCTGAAAGTGCATCATAAATAAAGCTATTTTATCTCAAAAGAAAGAGTCGATTCTGAACCGCTTAAATGAGTCGTTTGGAATTTGAATCACTTCAAGAATTTTATTTGTCACATACACAGTTATATACAGAATATACAACCAGCAGTGAAATGTAAACAGGTCCGCTCCATGGACAGTGCAAATTCACAGTTAAAAACACAAGGGGGAAATTAAAATAGAAATAGAATAAAAAAGTACTATATATATATAGAATTATCTATATATCTATATATCTATATAATATATATCTATATATATATATATTATCTGTAGAATTATAAATAAATCAAGTATAAAAAATAAAAATAAATAAAGTAAACTCACTGTGCAGTGAGTAAACTGTAGACTTATAAATATGTGGTTAACAGAAATGTACAAAGTATAATGTGCAAACAGGTTTATAACAGCTTGTTACACAGTAACAACGAGAACAGAAAGTGCAGTGCAATGTCAGTGTATCGATGTTTATCCTGAAGTGAAGTCACGTGATGTTAAGTGACTGAGTTCAGGAGTCGGATGGCCTGGGGAAGAAGCTCCTCCTGAGTCTCTCAGTTTTGGCCATCAGGCTTGGCGCTTACCAGATGGCAGCAGCGTGAAATGAGGGTTTGCAGGGTGATTAGAGTCCTTGATGATCTTAGTAGCTCTACCTTTGCAGCGTTTGGTGTAGACGTCCTGCAGAGACGGGAGAGCTGACCCTGAGATACGCTCGGATAAGTGCACAACTCTTTGCAGGGCTTTGCAGTCATGACTGGTGCTGTTCCCATACCACGCTGTGATGCACTGAGTTAATACACTTTCTATCGCCCCTAAATAGAAAGTTTTCAGGATAGCTGGTGAAACTGGCTCAGGTGGTACAGTCTTTGCCTGGCTTTTTTCACCTGTATCTGAATGTGTGCAGTCCAGGTCAGGTCCTCGGAGATGTTTACACCCAGGTACTTGAAGCTGCTCACTCTCTCTACTGGTGACCTGCTGATCATGAGAGGGGAGTATGTCCGTTGTTGTCTCTTCCTGAAGTCCACAATCAGTTCTTTGGTCTTGCCAACATTCAGAGAGAGACAGTTGTCTTGGCACCATGATGTTAGTTGCTCCACCTCGTCCAAGTATGCCGTCTCATTGTTGTTGGAAATGAGGCCCAGGACAACATTGTCATCAGCAAATTTGATGATAGAGGTGGAGCTGTGTGTGGACAAACAGTTATGTGTGTAGAGAGAGTAGAGCAGGGGACTCAGTACACAGCCCTGTGGAGCTCCCACACTCAGGGTGATGGAGGTGGAGGTGAACTGGCCTACTCTCACCACCTGAGGCCTGCCGGTGAGGAAGTCTTCAATCCAGTGGCAGAGAGAAGAATTCAGGCCGAGATCCAGGAGTTTGGCGATTAGCTTAATGAGAACTATGGTGTTAAAGGCTGAGCTATAGTCAATAAATAGCAGCCTTACGTAGTTCCCACTTTTGCTGTCAATGTGAGTGAGGGAGGAGTGGAGGACATGAGAGATGGCATCTTCAGTTGATCTATTGGGACGATAGGCAAACTGAAGAGGGTCCAAAGTGTCAGGAATGAAGGCGCAAATGGTGTTTTTAATGAGTCTCTCAAAGACCTTTATGACTATAGACATGAGAGTCACTGGACGATAGTCATTTAGGCAAGAGGGTTTACTGTTCTTAGGGACAGGGATAATAGTGGATTTTTTGAAGGAGGTGGGGACCACAGATGTAGCGAGGGACTCATTAAAGATGGATGTAAACAACCTGGCGAGCTGATCAGCACAGGACCGCAGAACACGACCTGAAATACCATCCGGCCCGGCAGCCTTCCTGACGTCCACATGCTTGAGTGCTCTCCGAACTTCATCCTCCGAGACAGAGATCACATGGTTGTTGCTGTTCTGAGTGATTCCCTCTGACGCGTCACTTGGCAGAGTTACGCTGCCGCGATTACAATCAAAGTGAGCGTAGAAAGAGTTTAACTCATTCACAAGCAACGGATCAGCTCTCACCTCTGCAGAGGATTTAGATCCAAAAACACTGATGGTCCTCAGTCCCTGCCACATGCGCCAGGAGTCGTTGAGTTGGAAATGAGACTCCACTCGATCCTTATAACGGAGCTTTGCGGCTTTAACTGCGCGTCAGAGAGCATAGCAGGATGATTTGTAGTCAGTCAAATTCCCTGTTAGGAGACTGGCGTTGTATGCAGCAGTGCGTGTGTTCACTGCAGCGCGGATTGAATTGTCCACCCACGGTTTCTGATTTGAGAAGGACGTTATTGTTATTGTTTGTGTGGCTTGCTCTGTAAGCATGTTGATGAAGCAAAGTGCCACATCCGTGAACTCGTTGACGTCAGATGAATTCGCCCGGAACATGTCCCAGTCGACGTCATCAAGAGCTGCCTGTAGCGCGGTCTCTGAATGGGGTGACCAGCGTTTAACTTCCCGTCTCACCGGGGGTTCCTGAATGAGCCTTTGTCTGTATTCTGGTGTGAGGAAAATGGCGGCATGATCCGATTTGCCAAAAGCTGGAAGTGAACGAGCTTTATAGGCGTTCTTAAACAGAGAGTAGCAATGATCCAGTGTGTTTGCTCCTCGTGTAGGACAGGAGACGTGCTGGTGAAAGTTTGGCAAGACTTTCTTTAGGTTTGCTTTGTTAAAATCGCCCGTGACGATGAACGCAGCATCGGGGTGTTTGTTTATGAAGCCACTGGTAACATCATGAAGGCCAGATAAAGCCAGCCCTGTGTCTGCCTGTGGTGGAATGTAAACGGCAGTGGTGATGACTGAGGAAAACTCCCACGGCAGATAGAATGGGCGGCAAATGATTGTTAAATGTTCCAGATGAGGCGAGCAGGATCGCGAAAGAATGGTGATGTTCCTGGGGTCGCACCATTTCTTGTTTATCATGAAACACACTCCACTGTCTTTATATTTAAAAGTGTTCTGTCCATCCGAAAAACAGAGAAGTTCTCCGACGGCGTCACAGCTGTCTCCGGGACCGCGGGCGTGAGCCATGTTTCAGACAAACAATAGATGTTACAGTCTCTCATGTCCCGTTGAAAACTTATCCTGGCTCTAAGATCGTCCAACTTATTCTCCAAGGATTGGACATTTGCGAGCAGAATGCTCGGGAGAGGTGGGCTGAATGCCCTTTTTCTCAGTCTGTTGCGGACCCCAGCACGTTTCCCGCAGTGTTTCTTGATTCTTCGCCGTTGACTCGTCTGTCCATTGTTCAACTCTGCATTCCGATGAATCTCAGATGGCCACAGAGGATTGGTGAAAGTGTCCTGAAACAGTCCAGTGTAGAGGTAACCAATGTCCAAAAGTGTTTTGCTGTCATAGCAGATCAATGCAGATGATAAATTTGTAAAAATTGAGAGCAAAAGAGAGTAAAATAATAAATAAAAGCACAGTCTTAGCGGAGCGATCTGAACAGCGACCAAACACGGCGGCGCCATCTTGGAATAAATGAATTTATATGTAGTTTTAAAGCTTAATTTACAAAAGTGTAGTATATAGTTTAGGTACCTGTGTTGTCATTTGGATGCAGTAAATGTGAAATTATTGCTGCTGAATGTATCACACTTTTAGTTAAAGGCGTAAGTTATTTTTGTAATGACAACTAGCACTCATGTTGTTTTCTCATGTTTATGCACGGAATCAGCCAGCATTGGTTCATTGAGCATTGTTTCTGATCACTGTAAACAATTGCAATGTGTCATGTTAAATAAATATTTTTTCATCTTTACCTTTTAACTGTCTTTGTTTCGCTGACCTCACAATATCTGCATATATAAAACAATTATTCTATGTCTGCTTTCAGTCTATAATTTTTTATAATATTATCAGAGTAAGTCTAAATGCATATCAAATACATATAATTTACTTAACTTAATCAAAAAGCGAAAAAAAGAACAAAAAGAAAAAGAAAAATAGCAGTTGACTTTATATCACTACATGGTCACATGAAGAATAAGTTCTGAACTTACCACAAAATAGGGTTAGCTTTAAATACCCAGTCTTGACAGGTTTAAACCTTGTAATGGCGTCTCTTATTTTCTTCTTTCACTTCTCATTCACGTTTACTAGTAAGCTGGTTTTAACTCCACCCACATGAAAAGCAATCATACTCTCTCTAGTGGCACAGAGTATCATTACATCCAAATGTAATGATAGGGTGCCCTGCCTGTCTGTCAACATATCAATTTGCATAATTCAGATTCCATTACAGAAGTGCGAGCCAAAATGTGAAGACTTGCCAAAATACAGAGACAAACAACGTGGTAAAATGGGGTATAAACTTTGTGTTCTTCATGTGTGTCAGTGGTCTTTCACTCACGGCTAACAGCAGTCAGATTATCCAGACAGAACAGGGACAGACTCCGGCCATGTCCAACAGAGAGATGACTGTCCTGGACACACAGACTCACAGAGATAGAGACTCCAACAACACATTCATTCAGGACATGAGAGAAGAACCAGTGAAGATGAAGAATGAACACAGACTGAGAAATCAGAAAGACACATGAAATGGAGGAGAGCAGACAGTGTGTGAGTGCGACGTCTGTCCACAGACACATGCTTTAAACACACACTAAATTACTGCATCATCTCAATGTTTAGTGTCTGAATCTCTGTTCTGAATCTGAACTTTACAGATGTAACGTGACAGACAGTGCATGTGATTCACCATGTGCAAAGATTTACTGAAAAAACCTAGTAACCCAGTGTTACACTGTGCAGATGTTAAAGTAAAGAGTTATTTTCACCTCATCTGATGCCTCAGTTACTTTCATTGCTGTAACATAAAGTTAGGCAGATTAAGTCATATTAAGTAATATTTGTCATTTATTTTGACTCAAATAAAACCACATTTTAGGTTACCTCACAAAATATTTTGAAAAATCCAAAACACAGCACAGGAAAAAAGAAATAAGAAATAAACAAATAGATGTAACATGTCAAGGTAGCAACAAATCAAAACTAATGGATTGCTCAAAATTGTAGTTTTGGCTAGCATAATTTTGCAAAGACAGTAGTGTTAAACACAGAGTGAGCCAACAATTACAACAAAACACTCTTGATTGTATAAATTTTGTGTTGAAAAAGATTATGTCATTACAGTTATGATAATAGCAATCATAAAGGGTTTATTTTATCTACATAGTATTTTGAATATATAGAAAACACATTGACCAAACAGTAACAGTTCATTCCAGCAGACAATCCCACAGGATGAAACTGAGCCTGTGGATCCTCTAAAACAGTGACAGCATCTAGAGTATATTTTATAAGATCACACCATGTGAAGAACCAGAGTGTTTCTACAGACCATCACCTTTGTCCCCCTGAAGTGAGGTGAGAACACAGGAGGAGACCGGCTGTACATGTAGGCTATAGAATCTAGCAAACGTGTTGGGTGTCGCCCAGCCCGCAGCTCTACAGATGTCTGACAGCGAGGCGTCACGTGCCAGCGCCCAGGAGGATGCAACACTTCTAGTAGAGTGTGCTCGCACCCTGAGCGGACAGGGCACACCTTGTGCTTGGTAAGCCAAGGTGATGGCATCCACTATCCAGTAGGCCATCCTCTGCTTGGAGACAGCCTTTCCCTTCTGCTGGCTTCCGTGACAGACAAAGAGCTGATCTCTAGGCACGATTCGTCGACCGAAAATGCCCGCAGGTTCCCTACTCTCTTGATGGAGGCCAATGCAGCCAACAGCAAAGTCTTCATAGACAGAATATCTTTAGCTCTGCTGACTGCAAAGGCTCGAATGGGGCATTCTGGAGTGCTCGGAGCACCAGAGCAAGATCCCAAGAGGGTATGGAGGTTGGTCGAGGAGGATTTAACCGTCTCGCCCCCCTAAGGAACCTGATGACCAGGTCATGCTTCCCAACCGTCTTACCTTCTACGTGGTCGTGATAGGCGGACAATGCAGCAACATAGACCTTGAGGGTGGAGGGCAACAGCCTACGTTCCAGCCCTTGTTGCAGGAAGGAAAGCACAGACGCAATCGAACATCTTCGGGGGTCCTCTCGGCGAGAAGAACACCACTCGATGAACAGGTTCCACTTCAAGGCGTAAGCCTGTCTTGTAGATGGTGCTCATGCCGAAGTGATGGTGTTAACTACCTCTTGGGGTAAGTCACCTAGAACTGCCGAACATGAAGCTTCCACAGGTCTGGACACAGGTGCCACAAGGTTCCCCCGTCTCTGAGTCAGAAGGTCCTTCCTCAGAGGAATCAGCCAAGGAGGGGCTGTCGCAAGGAGCATAAGTTCTGGGAACCAGGTCCGGTTGGGCCAGTACAGTGCCACCAACAGGATCTGCTTATAGTCCTCCCTGACCTTGCACAGAGTCTGGGCGAGTTGCGACATGCGAAGGGACCTTGTTGGTTGATACGCAATGGTTGCAGTGTTGTCCGTGCGGGCCAGTACATCTTTGCCCCGTAACTGCCCTTTGAGGTGGCTCAGAGCAAGATGTACTGCTAGCAACTTGAGGCAGTTGATGTGCCAAGGCAGGTGCGGGCCTGACCAAACCCCTGACACTGCATGCCCGTTGTACGTGGCTCCCCAGCCCATGGCAGAGGCATCCATGAAAACCACATCATGAGGGGTCTGACCATGGACTGAAGGACTGGCGACTGAGTGCTGCGTTGCCACGGCCATCTCGGGACTCGGCCGTGTAGCCAATGCTGAAGCGGTCTCATATGACCGCTTCATCAGTAACCGAGCGGCGTTACTGCCGCCGCGGCTGCCATATGCCCCAGGAGCCTCTGAAACTGTTTCAGTGGAACCGCCATCCTGCCTTGAAACATGTTCAGGCAGTTCAGCATCAACTGGACATGTTCCTCCTTGAGGCATGCTGTCTGCTCGAGAAAAGAGATCCTTTGCACGGGGGCAAGTTTGCTCTTTTCCTAGAATGAGCCAGTCGTCAAGATAGTTGAGGATGCAAACGTCCCGTTCTCTCAGGGGCACAAGGGCCCCCTCCGTGACTTTCGTGAAGATGGGGGGACAGGGACAGCCCGAAGGACAGGACTTTGTACTGATATGCTCGACCCTCGAAATGCAGAAACTGTTGACGAGGAAGGATCGAGACATGAAAGTACGCATCCTTCAGGTCGATCACTGCAAACCAATCTTGGGGACGGATGCATTCGAAAATGCGTTTCTTGAACGGTAGCTTGTGGAGGCTCCGATTCAGGTCCAAGATTGGCCATAACCCACCGGTCTTGGGTACAATGACCGTCTCCAGAAGAGCAGTCCTGCTCATCTCCGGGTCACCCATCTCAGGGACTCTGGAGGCTGCTGCTGTGGTGCAGGAGCGGAGGCAGACGCAGGCGGCCACCCTCGGTGACGAGCAGGCTGAGGCGCTGCCGGCGACAGGGTGGAGACAGCAGCTGACTGCCGCGGCAGAATGTGACTGATCGCCTCAGTCTGCTTCTGTGCGGCCGAGAACTGCTGGGCAAAGTTCTGAGGAGAGGCCAGTCTGGGAGACGGGGGAGTTAAGGAACCTTACTTTGTTGGTCTCCCTCATGTCCGCCAGACACAGCCAGAGATGGCGTCCTGGACCACCATAGTGGACATCGCACGACCCACGGCCCGCGCCGTAACCTTCAACGCACGAAGCACAAGGTCCGTTGCGGTTCGCAGTTACTGGAGAACTGCGGGATCGTGACCACCCTCATGCAGGGCCTTCAGTGTCTGGGCCTGATGGACCTGCAACGATGCCATAGCGTGCAAGGTGGAGCCTGCCTCTCCACAAGCCTGGTAGGCCTTCCTGATCAGATCGGATGAGTACCTACAGGCCTTGGAGGGAAGACATGGGTTCCCCCTGGAAGTGGAGTTAGGGCACAGTTGCATAGCAACGGCCCGTTCCACGGGAGGAACCTGCATGTATCACTTTGCAGGTCCGCCATCGACCTAGTGAGCTCCTCGTGCACCTCCGGGAAAAAAAGAACTGGGGTGGGGCGCTGAGAACCAGACCGGGCCACCCCGAGAAACCAATCATCCAGCCTTGAGGGTTCGGGACACGGTGGGTGTCTCCACACGAGCTCTACTCTCTCGGCAGCCCGGGAAAGCATAGCCATCATCTCCGGATCAGTATCGGGCACAGCGGGTCTTCCCTGTGCCGACACGTCCTCTCCAGAGAGTTCTGACCCTCCCTCCAATGCAGCGATGGACATCTGGTCATTGAGAGGAGCCTCAAAGGATACAGATGATGCACACCTCATGGATGGCCCACCGCACTCCAATGGCAGCTCTACTGGCTGCGGCGTGTGAGAGGGATGAGGATTCCCCGGGGATTGGTTCCCTGGGGGAAACACGTTCACCGTAACCCTCAAATCAGCCGGGCTACTGCCTGAAGTAACTCTCTGTGGAGGGTTAGATCGAGTCAGAGGCACGGGGGCTCCACCCCTTGCGAGACGGAGCCTCTATCGCAACTCCGAGATGGTCATGTTCCCACAGTGAGAACATGGTTCATCCACCAGCGCTGCCTCAGTGTGCTGAACGCCCAAACACGAGATACAGTGCTGATGACCATCCCTCGGTGACAGGAAACCACTGCATCCAGAAACACACAGATAGAATGTCATCTTGAAAAAGACGCAAGTTCTATCTGTGTAAGCTCTTTCAGAAGGACGCTCTCCTTGGTGCTGAAGCATGCAGGGGGAGGGGTCACAGCGACACAGTCAGGGGATAGTGCAGCCTGACATGCGCGCTCTCTCACAAGAAGGCGCTCTTACCAGCAGTAGGAACGGCTTTTCAGCGCTCTCCACCTAGCGCACCGAACCAGCTGTGAGAACAGCCCTTGTGATTGTTCTGACGAACAACAAAGAGAGATGATCACACCAACACCGACTGAAGAGATCGCTTCCGAAAGGTGGCTTCCGTCTTCAGTCAGGACTGTGAAGTAAGGAGTGATATCTGGCATTACCATCTACCACTCGGCTCCGAAGCAAAATGCTGATTTGATGCAATCACCTGTGTCTCATTTATACCTGCAAGGCGTGGCATGAGCACCTGGTGCTATCATTGCATGCCAATGTGCATTGGCTTGTTTTAGTTACACTCGAAGTAGATTGGCTCTCGCGAGCGAGATTCCTATTCGTCAGTACTCCTACATGGCGTTGAGAGTGACCGAGTGAATGGGAACTGAGTCAAAGAATGTGAATCACTCAAGACTTACTAAACTTACTTCAAACTAACTAAAGAAAATAGATACATTTACATTTATGCATTTGGCAGATGCTTTTTTTTCCCAAAGCCATTTACATTGCATCCAAGGTGTACATGTTATCAGTTGCCTGGAAAAGATCACAGAGAACATTTTTGTTGCCTCACTGAATCTTAAAATCAACTCACGGGTGCATTAAATCTAACACAGATAGGCCTACACAGTCTTCTGACCTAACAAAATCCAGAATTTGAAAGATTTTCACTGAACCAATCCTAACCTGTATAAATGGTAGAAAAGGCTACCCTAAAAATGACTTGCCCTATGCTGCATATGAAGTTCATAGGCCTTTAAAACGACTGGAGCCATTACACTGTGTATGAAGCCCATTGAGTTACATAACAAACTCTTGAACATGGCCGAGAAATGGCCACCCAAATTTGTCAGAAAAGTAAATAGTCTATAGGACATGATTAATTGGTTAACCACCTAAATAGTGAGTGTAATAAAAGAAAAATATCCCATTGTGTATGTGATGTCTTAGTGGTATTATGGATATATTATATCAGTCTCTCTAAATCCCTCCTTTCCAAGAGCCTACTCTGTTCTGATTGGCCAGCTGGACCAAGATTCAAGAGTTTTATTTGTCACATACACAGTTATATACAGAATATACAACCGGCAGTGAAATGTAAACAGGTCCGCTCCATGGACAGTGCAAATTCACAGTTAAAAACACAAGGAAGAAATTATAATAGAAATAGGATAAAAAAGTACTATATATATATATATATATATATATATATATATGTAGAATTATAAATAATCAAGTCAAGTAGAAGAAAAAAGTAAAAAATAAGAATAAAGAAGTGGAATAAAATAATTGAAGTAGACTGTGCAGTGAGTAAACTGTAGACTTATAAATATGTGGTTAACAAATGTATAAAGAGTATAATGTGCAAACAGGTTTATAACAGATTGTTACACAGTAACAACGAGAACAGAAAGTGCAGTGCAATGTCAGTATGTTTATCCTGAAGTGAAGTCATGTGGTGTTAAGTGACTGAGTTCAGGAGTCTGATGGCCTGGGGGAAGAAGCTCCTCCTGAGTCTCTCAGTTTTGGCCATCAGGCTTCGGAAGCGCTTACCAGATGGCAGCAGCGTGAAATGAGGGTTTGCAGGGTGATAGAGTCCTTGATGATCTTAGTAGCTCTACCTTTGCAGCGTTTGGTGTAGACGTCCTGCAGAGACGGGAGAGCTAACCCTGAGATACGCTCGGATAAGCGCACAACTCTTTGCAGGGCTTTGCGGTCATGACTGGTGCTGTTCCCATACCACGCTGTGATGCACTGAGTTAATACACTTTCTATCGCCTCTAAATAGAAAGTTTTCAGGATAGCTGGTGAAACCCTGAATTTCCTCAGCTGGCGCAGGTGGTACAGTCTTTGCCTGGCTTTTTTCACCTGTGTCTGAATGTGAGCAGTCCAGGTCAGGTCCTCGGAGATGTTTACACCCAGGTATTTGAAGCTGCTCACTCTCTCTACTGGTGACCCGCTGATCATGAGGGGGGAGTATGTCCGTTGCTGTCTCTTCCTGAAGTCCACAATCATTTCTTTGGTCTTGCCAACATTCAGAGAGAGACAGTTGTCCTGGCACCATGATGTTAGATGCTCCACCTCGTCCAAGTATGCTATCTCATTGTTGTTGGAAATGAGGCCCAGGACAACAGTATCATCAGCAAATTTGATAAGAGGTGGAGCTGTGTGTGGACAAACAGTCATGCGTGTAGAGAGAGTAGAGCAGGGGGCTCAGGACACAGCCCTGTGGAGCTCCCACACTCAGGGAGATGGAGGTGGAGGTGGACTGGCCTATTCTCACCACCTGAGGCCTGCCAGTGAGGAAGTCCTCAATCTAGTGGCAGAGAGAAGGATTCAGGCCGAGATCCAGGAGTTTGGAGGTTAGCTTGATGGGAACTATGGTGTTAAAGGCTGAGCTATAGTCAATAAATAGCAGCCTTACGTAGTTCCCACTTTTGCTGTCGATGTGAGTGAGGGAGGAGTGGAGGACATGAGAGATGGCATCTTCAGTCGATCTATTTGGACGATAGGCAAACTGAAGAGGGTCCAAAGTGTCAGGAATGAAGGCGCAAATGGTGTTTTTAATGAGTCTCTCAAAGACCTTCATGACTATAGACGTGAGAGCCACTGGACGATAGTCATTTAGGCAAGAGGGTTTACTGTTCTTAGGGACAGGGATGATGGTGGATTTTTTGAAGGAGGTGGGGACCACAGATGTAGCGAGGGACTCATTAAAGATAGATGTAAACAACCCTGGCGAGCTGATCAGCACAGGACCGCAGAACACGACCTGAAATACCATCCGGCCCGGCAGCTTTCCTGACGTCCACACGCATGAGTGCTCTCCGAACTTCATCCTCTGAGACAGAGATCACGTGGTTGTTGCTGCTCTGAGTAATTCCCTCTGACACGCCACTTGGCGGAGTCGCGTTGCCGCGGTTAAAGTCAAAGCGAGCGTAGAAGGAGTTTAAGTCGTTCACAAGCAACGGGTCAGCGCTCCCCTCTGCAGAGGATTTAGATCCAATGGCGGCATGATCCGATTTGCCAAACGCTGGAAGTGACCGCGCTTTATAGGCGTTCTTGAACGGAGAGTAGCAATGATCCAGCATGTTTGCTCCTCGTGTAGGACAGGAGACGTGCTGGTGAAAGTTTGGCAGGACTTTCTTTAGGTTTGCTTTGTTGAAATCACCCGCGACAATGAATGCCGCGTCGGGATGTTTGTTTATGATGCCGCTGGCAACAACATGAAGGCCAGATAAAGCCAGCGCTGTGTCTGCCTGCGGTGGAATGTAAACAGCGGTCGCAACAACCGCAGAAAACTCCCTCGGCAGATAGAATGGGCGGCAAATGATTGTTAAATGTTCCAGATGAGGCGAGCAGGACCGCGAGAAAATGGTGATGTTCCTGGGTTCGCACCATTTCTTGTTGACCATGAAGCATACTCCACCACCTTTGGATTTACCGGCCTCGGCTGTTCTGTCCATCCGAAAAACAGAGAAGTTCTCCGATGGCATCAGCTGTGTCCGGGACCGCGGACGTGAGCCATGTTTCGGACAAACAAAAGATGTTACAGTCTCTCATGTCCCATTGAAAACTTATCCTGGCTCTAGTCCAGTCTGGACCAGTCTGTTGTGATTGGTCTACCACTTACAGTGCTTGTCCGAACAGCCATTACCAGCTCCATCTGGATGCTTCCTCTGTCCTCAGTGATTGTACTCACTGTAAAGACAGGAACAATGACGTTGATTTTACCATATCAATCCGAGCACGAGTTCGATGATGAAACATTGGAAGAATTTGTTATTGAACCCGAACCTCCATCGAAAGGATGGCTTGAGTAGGACGTTTCTAAGTGATATGCTACTCTAAGTGATATGAGGTACATTATGAGATGTGCAACTGTAATTACTCACCATAAGCAGTGTACGTCCATCAACAAACCCATGTTTGTATTTCTAATTTATTGCAGTGCACATGCGGGAACTGTATCAACAACAGCACATGCGTTAGTCAAGCACTAACGTGAATGACTTAATGCAGTAACATAAAGGTTTGAAAAACAAATCTTGCTCCATCCTTTATCTTTACTCAAATTAGTAAGAACGACAGACAACCTGCATTAATAGACAGTTTTAGGAAATAGTGTCCCACAGCAGAAGTATTTCAGTAAGACAGTAATAGCCAATAGTAACAATGACTTAGCCGGTTAGCTGGAGAACTACACAATATAAAACACAAAACTATGTATTTCTATGTATGTAAATCTTTTTATGATGCGGCAAATGTTTTCTGTGGGTGAAAGATCTGGACTGCAGGCTGGCCATTTCAGTACCCGGATCCTTCTTTTACGCAGCCATGATGTTGTAATTGATGCAGTATGTGGCTCTGAAAGAGAAAGACATCTGGATGGGAGCATGTGTTGTTCTAGAACTTTGATATACCTTTCAGCATTGATGGTGCCTTTCCAGATGTGTAAGCTGCCCATGCCACATGCACTCATGAACCCCATCCCATCAGAGATGCAGGCTTCTGAACTGAGTGCTGAGAACAACTTGGGTTGTCCTTGTCCTCTTTAGTCCGGATGACATGGTGTCCCAGTTTTCCAAAACGAACTTCACATTTTGATTGGTCTGACCACTCTGATTGGTTTTCCACTTTGCCACAGTCCATTTTAAATGAGCCTTGGCCCAGAGAAAATGCCTGCGCTTCTGGATCATGTTTAGATATGGCTTCTTTTTTGACCTATAGAGTTTTAGCAGGCAACGGCGAATGGCACAGTGGATTGTGTTCACCGACAATGTTTTCTGGAAGTATTTCTGAGCCCATGTTGTGATTTCCATTACAGTAGCATTCCTGTATGTGATGCAGTGCCGTCTAAGGGCCTGAAGATCATGGGCATCCAGTATGGTTTTCCGGCCTTGACCCTTATGCAGAGAGATTGTTCCAGATTCTCTGAATCTTTGGATGATAGTATGCACTGTAGATGATGATAACTTCAAACTCTTTGCAATTTTTCTCTGAGAAACTCCTTTCTGATATTGCTCCAGTATTTTTGGCCGCAGCATTGGGGGAATTGGTGATCCTCTGCCCATCTTGACTTCTGAGAGACACTGCCACTCTGAGAGGCTCATTTATACCCAATCATGTTGACAATTGACCTAATAAGTTGCAAATTGGTCCTCCAGCTGTTCCTTATATGTACATTTAACTTTTCCAGCCTCTTATTGCTCCCTGTCTCAACTTTTTTGGAATGTGTAGCTCTCATGAAATCCAAAATGAGGCAATATTTGGCATGACATTTCAAAATGTCTCACTTTCAACATTTGATATGTTATCTACACTCACCTAAAGGATTATTAGGAACACCTGTTCAATTTCTCATTAATGCAATTATCTAATCAACCAATCACATGGCAGTTGCTTTAATGCATTTAGGGGTGTGGTCCTGCTCAAGACAATCTCCTGAACTCCAAACTGAATGTCAGAATGGGAAAGAAAGGTGATTTAAGCAATTTTGAGCGTGGCATGGTTGTTGGTGCCAGACGGGCCGGTCTGAGTATTTCACAATCTGCTCAGTTACTGGGATTTTCACGCACACCATTTCTAGGGTTTACAAAGAATGGCGTGAAAAGGGAAAAACATCCAGTATGCAGCAGTCCTGTGGGCGAAAATGCCTTGTTGATGCTAGCGGTCAGAGGAGAATGGGCCGACTGATTCAAGCTGATAGAAGAGCAACTTTGACTGAAATAACCACTCGTTACAACCGAGGTAAGCAGCAAAGCATTTGTGAAGCCACAACACGCACAACCTTGAGGCGGATGGGCTACAACAGCAGAAGACCCCACCGGGCACCACTCATCTCCACTACAAATAGGAAAAAGAGGCTACAATTTGCACGAACTCACCAAAATTGGACAGTTGAAGACTGGAAAAATGTTGCCTGGTCTGATGAGTCTCGATTTCTGTTGATACATTCAGATGGTAGAGTCAGAATTTGGCGTAAACAGAATGAGAACATGGATCCATCATGCCTTGTTACCACTGTGCAGGCTGCTGGTGGTGGTGTAATGGTGTGGGGGATGTTTTCTTGGCTCCTTAGTGCCAATTGGGCATCGTTTAAATGCCACAGCCTACCCGAGCATTGTTTCTGACCATGTCCATTCCTTTATGACCACCATGTACCCAACCAGATGACTACTTCCAGCAGGATAATGCACAATGTCACAAAGCTCGAATCATTTCAAATTGGTTTCTTGAACATGACAATGAGTTCACTGTACTAAAATGGCCCCCACAGTCACCAGATCTCAACCCAATAGAGCATCTTTGGGATGTGGTGGAACGGGAGCTTCGTGCCCTGGATGTGCATCCCACAAATCTCCATCAACTGCAAGATGCTATCCTATCAATATGGGCCAACATTTCTAAAGAATGCTTTCAGCACCTTGTTGAATCAATGCCACGCAGAATTAAGGCAGTTCTGAAGGAGAAAGGGGGTCAAACACAGTATTAGGATGGTGTTCCTAATAATCCTTTAGGTGGGTGTATATTCTATTGTGAATAAAATATAAGTTTATGAGATTTGTAAATTATTGCTTTCCTTTTTTATTCACAATTTGTACAGTGTCCCAACCTTTTTGGAATCGGGTTTATATTTGAAAAACCATAATAGGGGCACTTTAACCCCCTGGACCCAAGAAACGTGCCCGCACATTTTGCTGGATTTTTCCTCATGACTGTGTAAAACAACTTAAAATACTCCGTAATTTTTGGCCTCACAGACATGAACGATATGTCTTTACAAAGCTTAAAGTGTCTACTTTTATTTATGTACACTCAAAATAAAAAAATAAATGTTGAGAGTTTCGCTAAATAAAGGAAACACACAAGATGCATGTTCTCCCGCCTGTCTCCCTGTGATGTCCATTCTGAAATGCGTGTGAAAATATACTTAGAACTTGGAGAAAACTTGCCACACAGACACAACAGATATCTCTCTATAAAGCTTGGAATGTCTACTTTTAAATGAAGTCATTTATATGAAAAAAAAATTAAAAAAAAGATATTTTCTGTTTATGTAATCCATATGAAAACAGCGAGAGGTCCAGTTTCTCAAGTGGCTGCTCATTATCTGTAATGTGACCACACCCACCCGCGCAAAGCAATTTACATGCAAATCATCCACGAGGAAGGAACGCAAACCTGTAAACGCCCCCATCACCTCAAAAGACTCATCTTCATCATGCTAATGATTTTCATCGAGCTCGGAAGACACGCTGCAAGTTTACCTCAGAATGAGAAGAACGCAATTTTAAGGTAAAACATTTAGTCTCCCTTATATTAGCTTTATTGATGCATAAACTTCACATTTTAGGCTACTAGTTGAACTATTGCTAGACTACAATGTGTGAAATCAATGGAAACATGTTGAAATAAGAAATAGGTAGGCAACCTTTCAATGCTAAATAAAGATACGTACGAAATTAGGATATTTTTATGCTCTATAATATTAAATGCAGCATGATATAAAAGTAGGGTTGCCAACTGTCCCGTATTAGCCGAGACATCCCGTTTATTGGGCCTAAATGTCCCGTACATCACTGTCCCATTTATTGACATAACATGCACTGACTAAGCCTGTTCACATATGTTGCATCTTTTGCATGCTCAAGTTTGTTATTTTAATTAGCCTTAGGGTCCAGAGGGTTAAATGTGACACAGTAACACTGCAGAATCATTGTAAAGTCCAAATCCAGCATAGAGGGGTTCAGTGAATGTAGTGTTGAATGTGTGTAAGTGTGTGAGTGTGTGTGTGTCAGAGACACTGAAATATGACAAAGTGCCAATTGGCCAGTCCAGATAGACTCCTATTCTTTTAGATGGCAATGGGGGCGGAGGAATATTTATGCTCTCAGTCTTATTATTGTGCCAGGCAGAGTAGATCGTATCACAACAGTAAAGATTCCAAGACTCTTCATTGAGTCCAAACCGACAGTCACTCCCTTTTTTCCTATTGACTCCTTTATATGAAACCGCTACATGACCCCAGCCTCTCAATTCAACCTCCCAGTAACTGCGTCCAGTCAGACTCTCTTGACACAAAATCTGCTCAAAGCGCTCAAATCTCTCTGGATGATCAGGATACGACTGATGCTCTCTCTCACATGTTGTTTTTTTGTTCCCTTCACTCAGAGAGAGACGAGTGTTTGCTGTGTTTGGATCCAGTGTGAGATCACAGGCATCTGAACACAAGAAGAGAGATCACACCATCTATGACATTAAACATGCATAGGTGTGTTTTCTTTTTTTGTGAGTGAGGACTTACATTTTTGTAGTCCTGGTATGATCCTGAAATGTCCTCCATAGTCCAAACTAAATAGAAACAAAACAAACACACAAACAAATAATGTTTAATGTACTGATAGCTATTATACACATCATTAGGCCTCCAATGAGTAGCCCAAAGACAACTGTCGCAACTGGGGGCAGTTTTCTCTAGCTAGAAGGCTGCTTATCAGTGTACAATAATTCCCCTTCTTAAATGAAAGAAACTAAAATAGGGATGACGCAATTATTCATGTCTTGATTTAAAAACAACAGCTTGATATTAAACTATATGCCTGTAGTTTTACGCAATCATACTACAATAAATACAAATGGTTTACAAAAATATATATTTTTAATGAACACTGTTCAATATTTTTTCTTAAATGATCTTTACAGGTTTTGCAGTATTCAGTCAGATAAAGTCAGATAAATACATTAATGGGAATACAAAAACAGATTTGTCTTAAACTACATTATCAGATCCCTCTTAGGGCTTGTTTACACTTGTCACTAACATGCGACCTGTATGCGGATGTTGTCCACATATGCACAGAATAAAAAAACAAGTGTAAATGCGTTTGTGATGGGTATGTTATCAGCCCTGTGTGTCCTGGTATAGAGGCAGTTGTGGAAGCATTGTGACCAGATCTCAGTGTAATGTAAAGGCAATCTAGCTATTGTATCTGCATTCACATTTCATTCACATTGTCATTATTCCACCTCCTCTCTGCGAAGGCTGTCAGAAAAGATTGAGGACATCAATCCTTTCTGACATGTTTACAGTTTCGATCACTGCATCTATGCAATGTATTTTTTAATTTTAACCTCCTCCTCCTCCTCACTGTATGAGATGTGAAATACATAGCCGACAACTGATTTTTTTTTTTTACCTCCTGGAGTCTGAGCTGTTTTGGGGCCCTATAGAAGTTTTGACATGCTCTGACATTTGTGCTTTTTTCAGTTGCTTATAAACATATTAATGGCAAAAGTGTAATTACACTGTGTTCAGCACAAACTGGGCTACCATAATATGTGAGCAACATGTATGTACATGCTTGTATTTTTGACAGAATAATGTTTATGCATGGTTTTTGAAAAAACAAACAAAAAAATGTTTTAAAATTAAGGCCTCAAAACACACAACAGATATGCGACCACAATACTTAATGGGTGATGTTGCCTAGAGTTTTTGCTTCAAACTGATGTGAGAATCATTGAGCCTGCTAATTCATATAAAACAATACATTGATTTACAGTTTGAAAGACACTTTTTCTTTACAAAGGCCGTCAATGCGAAGAGGCATGAATATTCATGAATAATGCTGTGAATCACACCTGAGAGAACAAAATATTGCATAATGAGCTGCATAATAAATGAGCTCAATAAAAAAAAAGCTCAATAAAAATATATTTTGTTGTAGTTTATTTAGAATGTAGTCAACAAAGGCACTTTACAAAGGCCTATTATATTTGAAATTGTCAAAAGATTTGACTACACTGCAAAAAACGACTTCTTATTTAGTATTTTTTTTCTTGTTTTCATGCCAAATATCAAAATGAAAATGAATGGGGGTTACTCAACGTTATAAGTAAAATATTTGGGATTTAAAACAACATAATGCAATGCAATGATATTCAAAGAGTATATGGTGAATTCAGGTTGGGACACTTTTTTCCCAGTTATTTCAATGGTAAACCTTTTCTGAATCATTTGATTTTGTAAACTATCCGATACACACAATACTCAAATATCATTTGGAGTTTCGGTTCATTTATGAGACGCGTATACAATGCATGATTGCGCCAGCGCTCACGGCTATTGTCTGTTATATTTGATTCTTATTAAATGAGAAGCAAATATATAAAAAAAAACTGATTAAAATTAAGATACAATTTATACAAAACGAAATTCACTTTAAATAAATACTTTCTACAAAACAAAACTTAATGAAGTGATCAAAATCATTTTCGTACTATATTTATAGCATCTGAGCTGACATTTGCTAATAAAAGCTTTATTGATGTTACACTTACAATAGGCTAAACACTTTATAATCTGGCCAAAACAAGCCAAATAAATCTTGTCTAAAAAGTCTTGCATCTGTGACATTTTATGTAGCAGGAGGATTCATATTTAAACAGTGTTTTGCGTTTAATATTCACAGACGCTAACAGAATAAACTTACCACACAATCCTCGCCTGGATCTATTGCTCTTAGAAATAAACAGCTTTTTCTAAGGTAAAATATTCCAGGATTATTCCTCACCAGGTCATAAACTGATATGAAGTGCTGATGTGTTTGAGCTGATGTGGGCGTCGGCTCTACTCTCATGGACACGCGCTCCGTGGGCGTGGTGCATTAGCGGGTAATGAGAAGATAATTAGACGCTCGCTTTTCAAACAGATTACATAAACACAGAATATTTGTTAATTTGATTTACATTATTTAAAACCTGACATTTCAACGTTTCTTTAGACATATGTCTCATGTTTGAGAGACAAATATTTATTAAGTTATAGGTCCTTTTCTGAAGAGAATCTGAATGAACGTCTTTGACAGAGAGGCTGCAGATCGCGCATCATGTTTGTTTTCTTTATTTTGCAAGAAGCACAACAATTTGTTTTTATTGTGACTGTACACAAAAATAATAGAAATTTAACAGATTATAATGATGTATAACACTTGCCTGAATGATAAAAAACGCCAGAGTTATTTGAGTCTCTTTGGTACTGATAAGAAAAAAAGTGAGTCTATCGCGCGGATGTGATAGCCGACTCCAGGGGCTTAAAGAATCCCCACCACTTCAGGTCGACTTTGCACCAGAGTGATTTTTCCATTACAGACTTATTTTAAATACTGTGCAGGAATGTCCTGATTGACTGATGATCTGATCTGATAAAATGTAAATGCAGCCTTAGGTGACCCCCGAACCCACATACAAACAGATATCTGAGTCATAAGTGCTCAACATACTTGATTATCTGCAGTGAGCAGTTTGGATCATTGAGTTTGTCATTGAGCAGCTTGACTCCTGAATCTCCTGGGTGATTGTAGCTCAGATCCAGCTCTCTCATGTGTGAGGGGTTTAAACTCAGAGCTGAAGACACATAACCACAGCCCTCCTCTGTCACCATACAGCCAGACAACCTACAAACACATATTAACAGTGATTACTGATCTTTTTTGTCATTTGTGGAGCTTGACAGTCACTAATCTCTGTCCATTTACATGGTATAAAAAAAGGATTTGACACTGCAAAGTTCAAGTGATACTTGTCCTAAATGCAGTTACAACAATGGCTGTTAACTGACAAGCCTTAAAGTAGCCGCAGCACTAAAATGCAGCCTTTCAGACAGATGGTCAGAATGAAGGTAGAAAAGTATCTTTTTTTTTTCTTTTTTTTTTAAATATGACTTTTTTGTGTTACCAACCTTATAAGTGAATGTAACGTAGTTTGTTTGTATGGGAAGAAGGAGGCAGGAACCGGTGAACATTTGAAAGACTTTAATGAATAAACAAAATTAAAGTAAACCGCGGACAGCCCCTCACGGACGACTGCCGCGCACACACTTAATAAACCATAAATAAAATGTAACATAAAGTCCAGGCCTGGTCCTCTCTCATCCTTCACTCATGTTGCTCGTCCTTATATGCCTCCGAGCTCCCTCATGAGAGGACTCGTGACCGGTGTGACTTGCAGGTGATGCTCTTTCTCAATCACGCACTGGTCTTTGCTCGCTCCTCCCATGTCTCTCACTCGTCTACCTCGCCACATACCTCCATCGGGGGTACACCCGAGACAGCGCCTACTCCCCCTCCCGGGGGCCCAATCTCCGCGTCTCCCGCGTCTGGGGATGGACAGATGAGACAAGAGAAACGGGAGACGGAGACACAGAGAGCGACAGGACGAGAGAGTGGAGAGAGGGGAAAAAAAAATGTTTGTCCGGTTCTCGGACACACTGCCACTCGGCCCTCAGCCAGCCGAGAGGCTCTTCCTCGCAGTGCGATGGTACTTGAGGCTCGGTGGACGGCTCGATCCTCCTCCACCCCCTGGTGGCCGGCAGTGGCTCCTCCAGTTGAAGGCAGCCGGCAGCCAGTCTCGCGCTCCCTGCTCCTCCCCTAAACGGCGGATGGCAGCAGGCTCTGGCTCACCACAAGCCTCGCCGACTCCTCCGCTGCCTCTCAGACGGCAGCCACCCCACTTCGACCCAAGGGCACGGCAGAGAGCTCTCCATCCCACCGGTCTTCACTCACTCCAGCACCATTGCCTCGGGCAGCCACTCGTGGTCAACATCCATCCACGCTACCCGAACTCCTCAGCACCGCGATCCCCCTCAGCAGCGAGGGCTCTCCAACAGCATGTCCCTCCTTCCGGGTTTCAGCACCAATGTAACATAGTTTGTATGTTCAGGGAAGGAGACGGGAATCGGCGAACATTTAAAAGACTTTAATTAATAAATAAACAAAATGAAAGTAAACCGCAGGCAGCCCCTCATGGACGACTGCCACGCACACACATAATAAACCATAAAAGTCCATGCCTGGTCCTCTCTCATCCTTCACTGGTGTCGCTCACTCCTCCCATGTCTCGCGCTCATCTACCTCGCCACAGTGAACCTTAAGGAACATCTTAAATAAAAATAAAATAAATGAATGTCATGACCCCTTTAAAAAGGAATAATTTTCCAGTGGTTCTATTAGATAACATCTGAGTTAGGTATGGTAACCCTTGTTCCCTGAAGGAGGGAACAGAGACGTACGTCAGACATCACGATGAATTGGAGGGACTTCACTTCAGGGAGGCCCCTATCAGCTTCGAGATATAAAGAACAGGCCAATGGCCATTGGTGTGCAAGATTTGCTCGTAGCCAGCGTTGAAGCAGTCTCATATGAATCAATCCGAGCGGCGTCACTGTGGCTGCAGATGCCATATGCCCCAGGAGCCTCTGAAAATGTTTCAGTGGTACCGCTGTCCTGCATTTGAACGAATTCAAGCAGTTCAACACTGACTGGACATGGTCCTCGGTGAGGTGTGCTGTCAGGGTGACTGAATCCAGCTCCATCCCGAGAAAAGAGATCATCTGCATAGGGCAGAGTTTGCTCTTTTCCCAGTTGACCTGAAGCCCCAACTGGCTGAGGTGCCTGAGCACCATGTCCCTGTGTTCGCACAACTGCTCCCGCGACTGGGCAAGGATCAGCCAGTCATTGAGGTAGTTGAGAATGAGAACACCACACTCTCTCATGGGAGCAATGGCTGTCTCCGTGACTTTCGTGAAGACACGGGGCGACAGGGACAGCACGAAGGGTAAGACTTTGTATATGCTCGTCCGTCGAATGCAAAGCGTAGGAATGGTCTGTGTCGAGGGAGAATCGAGACATGAAAGTACATGTCCTTCAGGTCGATCGCTGCAAACCAATCTTGGGGATGGATGCACCTGAAGATGCGTTTCTGTGTTAACATTCTGAACCACCTTTCTTGGGTACAGTGAAGTACAGGCTGTAGAAGCCGGTCTTCATATCGGCATCCTTCGCCAGTAGGACTACAATTTCCGTCTGGAGCACAGGGGCGTTCTCCTTCGACACGGTGGTGAAGTGAACGCCCCTGAACTTGGGGGGACACCGGGCGAACTGAATCGCATAGCCGAGTCTGATGGTACAGATGAGCCAGCGAGACGGGCTGGGAAGAGCTAGCCAGGCTCCCAGAGACCGTGCAAGTGGGACCGTGCACAGACATACCTACAGCGGGCAGCGAGGCAGCATGCAGGGACCCGACTCGGATGGCATGGTAGTGGCCCGAAGTGGGGTCTGAGTGTGCTGTGCAACACCTGCTTCCGCTGAGGGTCGCACGAGTGTGGGGAGGCCGCTTGTGTGCATCCCAAACACAGCCGGCACCCCCTGCTGACGATTGAAGAGGCGCCTGAGAGTGACAAGGCATGGGAGTGTTGAACACCACCAAGCGCGCTCTCTTGGCACCCAGAGATTTTGGAAACTGCTCTTTTGTTGATAGTGGCGGAACAGAAACAAAATGACAACAAAGGATTCTCCCCCAGCCCGCCTCCGGGGGAAGGAGTGGTGCTGCAGCCATCTCCTGAAGGAATGGTCTGCAGCAGTTCCAGACCGTCCCAACAGACAGCCTGCTCCACCGGCGGGATTCCTACATACCCCCTGGCTTGCCCGCTGTCAAGGGTAGTGAGGAGGGAGGAGTCACTGGGTCTGTTTCTGGCACTAAAGGGTGTTGTCCATGACCTGGTGAGCTCCTCATGCACCCCCGGGAAGAAAGGTACTGGGGCGGGACGCTGAGAACCAGCGTGACCCGCCCCGAGAAACCAATCATCCAACCTAGAAGGTTCAGGATGTGGTGGAGGGTTCCACTCAAGCCCGACCTTTCCACTCAAGCCCGGCGGCCCAGGAAAGCATAGCCGTCAACTCAGGGTCCGACTCGACTGCTACCACTCTCCCAGAGGGAGGGAGTGCAGCCGAATCTTCATCCTCCGAGGACTGGAACTCCCCCTCTGATGCAGCGATCGACATCTGTTCGTCTGCCAGAGCCCCGAAGGTCACCGCTGGACGGCTGTGTGCAGCTCAACCGGTAGCGGCACTTAGGAGGGATTAGGGGCCTGTGGAGGCTGGCTCAATGGGTTTGCCCTAAACGTGATGCTCAGGTCACCCCGGACATCCGTCAAAGTAGGTCTATTCTTGCTTAGGTCGAGACTATTCTTAGTCTCGACCTAAGCGCCGCAATAGTCATATTCCCACAATGGGAACACAAACTATCCACAAAAGCCGCCGCAGCATGCTGAATGCCCAGGCACGTGATACAGCGATTGTGACCGTCAGTGGGCAACAGGGAACGACCACATCCAGAAATGCATGGGTGGAATGACATCTTGAAAAAGACCCAGTGTCACACCCATGTTGCTCGTTTAGAGGAAACGCTCTTTTATAGTGCTGAAACACCCAGGGAAACCGTGGCAGGTACAAGAAATAGTGCAGCCTGTACCTGCACTCACTGTGGAATGCCCTCACTGAACCAACAATTGAGTTGCTGTGAAAACAGCAGTTGTTTTATAGTGAGCATGCGGTCGCGCTGCTTGTGCCATTTCACCAACACAAGGGCATCTCTCTCTCTCCCGGTGGGGTCTTCTGCTGTTGTAGCCCATCTGCCTCAAGGTTGTGCATGTTGTGGCTTCACAAATGCTTTGCTGCATACCTCGGTTGTAATAAGTGGTTATTTTAGTCAAAGTTGCTCTTCTATCAGCTTGAATCAGTCAGCCCATTCTCCTCTGACCTCTAGCATCAACAAGGCATTTTCGCCCACAGGACTGCCGCATACTGGATGTTTTTCCCTTTTCACACCATTCTTTGTAAACCCTAGAAATGGTTGTGCGTGAAAATCCAAGTAATTGAGCAGATTGTGAAATACTCAGACCGGCCCGTCTGGCACCAACAACCATGCCACGCTCAAAATTGCTTAAATCACCTTTCTTTCCCATTCTGACATTCAGTTTGGAGTTCAGGAGATTGTCTTGACCAGGACCACACTCTTAAATGCATTGAAGCAACTGCCATGTGATTGGTTGATTAGATAATTGCATTAATGAGAAATCAAACAGGTGTTCCTAATAATCCTTTAAGTAAGTGTACATGGCTGATTGACAATTAAGATTATATGAATCACACCAGTCCTCAGGCCTTTACACTGGCTTCCAGTTACATTATGTGATTATAAATCCGTTTTTAGCTATTAGGCCACCTTCAAGAGTTAGTTCACCCAAAAATGAAAATGATCCTATAATTGAGTGAATGGTACCTTGTTTTTTGAAGCCCAAAAAAACACTTCCATCCAACATAAAATTATGGAGTAATCTGGCTCCAGGGGGTTAATAAAGGCCTTCTGAAGCAAAGTGATGCATTTTTGTAAATATCCATATTTATAACTTTATAAACTATAATCACTGGCTTCCTTTAACAGCAGTATGCTAGTCGAGTTCTGGTATATTTAAACTGTGTGTTTGGCTGAAAGATGAAAGTCATATACACCTAGAATGGCTTGAGGGTGATTGAATTATGAGATCATTTTCATCTTTGGGTGAATTAACCCTTTAAACTGGAATCAGCTTTCAGAAGAGATCAGATGTGTTCCAACAGTAGCCACATTTAAATCCAGACATATCTGTTTAGCTGTGCATTTTCTGAATGAGCACTGCAAGTCTGACTGATGTACTGTACTGTAGATCAATTATGACTTGAGGGCCATATGTCTGACAATGATTTAGAGTTTATGGCTTGCCATAAGACATTTTATCTAAGAGGGAATTACAATTTACATCATATTTACATATTATTTATCAATTTATCATTTATCAATAAATTTTTATCATTCTATAAAAATGACTTAATATAATAGACTTATTATAAATTATGTTTTAAGTTGTAAGTATAAGTATATTAGTAATTAGTACAAATTAAAAATATATTATATACATTATTATATTATATCATTTTATACACCTCAGTATTTCCAGCTGACAGCTCCTCAGTCCACCAGAGAGCAACTTTACTCCTGAATCCTGCAGGTCATTGTTACTCAGATCCAGCTCTCTCAGGACACAGTTTGAGGATTTTAGAGCAGATGCCACAATTTCACAATGCTGAGCAGTTAGATTGCAGCCAGCAAGACTTGAAATAGAGCAAAACAGATTAATATAATTAAATTTGCAGCCTCATCCTACAAACTTGTAATTTATTAATATCACCTTCATTCTTGTAAAAACGGTTAAATGCATTCTAAAAAAATATCTAATATCAGTATAACAACAGAAACTGTAAATCCATTCAAAAGGGACTCTTCACTACAGTACACGATTAAACACTTACAGGGCTTTTTTGCAGTTGATCACAGCTGGTATCAGTCTTCTTCTCCCCTCATCTGATGTGTTGTATTTCTTGAGGTCCAGCTCATCCAGCACCTCCTCTGACATCTGAAGCATGTAGGCGATTGTTGAGCAGTGAGCAGGAGAGAGTTTCTTCTCTGAGTGTTTGTCTGTTTTCACAAACTCCTGAATCTCTCTGGACAGAGTCTGATCTTTCACTTCCAGCAGACAGAGGAATAGATTGATGGATCTTTCAGTGGAGAGTCCATGTCCATCTTTGATCTTCTCTTTAATGTACTGTGTGGTTCTCCTGATGCTCTCTGAGCTGTTCTCTGTGTGTGTCAGTAGATCCTGTAAGAGTCTCTGATTGGACTCCAGTGAGACTCCCAGCAGGAACCGCAGCAACAGATCCAACTGACCATTCTCACTATTGAGAGCTTTATCTACTGCTTCCTTATGCAGACTATGAACTACATCCAAAAACTGCAATGTGTCAACATTTTTCATTACATAATGGTAAAATGCATAGAAAGCAGCAAGAAACTCCTGGATGCTCAGATGAATGAAGCTGTAGACTTTCCTCTGATGAATCACAAATTCCGCCTTAAAGATCTCAGTGCAAATCCCAGAATACACAGAGGCGTCAGTGACGTCTATGCCGCTCTCTCTCAGGTCCTCCTCATAAAACATCACATTGCCCTTCATCAGCTGTTTGAAAGCCACTTCAGCAAGTTTCACAATCACTTCTCTGAGTTTCTGTGGCTCTCTCTCTTCATACTTCTGATTCCTCATGTTGATCTGAATCAGCAGGAAGTGAATGTACATTTCAGTCAAAGTTTGAGGGATTTCTGCACTCAGATCTTCTTCCAGGAGCTTTTGAAGCACAGTGGATGAGATCCAGCAGAAGACGGGTATGTGGCACATGATGTGGAGGCTTCTTGCTCTTCTGATGTGTGAGATGATTCTGCTGGCTTGATGCTCGTCACTGATTCTCTTCCTGAAATATTCCTCCTTCTGAGGCTCATTGAATCCCTGAATCTCTGTCAGACGGTTGATGTATTTGTAGGGGATCTGATTGGCTGCTGCTGGTCTGGAGGTGATCCAGATGAGAGCAGAGGGAAACAGCTCTCCTTTCATGAGGTTTGACATCAACACACCCACTGATGAAGTCTCAGTCACATCAGAAACTTTCTGACCATCTGAAAACATCAGAGTGATTCTGCTTTCATCTAGACCATCAAAGATGAACACAACTTTACACTCCTCATAAATCTTTGAATCCAGATCTTGAAGTTCAGGATGAAAGTCCAGCAGAAGTCTGTGAAGACTGTACTGATGATCTCTGATCAAGTTCAGCTCTCGAAATGGAAGCACAAACATGAAATCTACATCCTGATTGGCTTTTCCCTCGGCCCAGTCCAGAATGAACTTCTGCACAGAGACAGTTTTTCCGATTCCAGCGATGCCTTTAGTAAGAACAGTCTTGATTTGGTCTTTCTCCTCACATCCTGGTTCAGGTGAGGCTTTAAATATGTCATTGCAGTAGATTGGTGTGTCTTGTGAGTGTTGTGTTCTGGCTGTTTTCTCCATCTGTAAAACCTCATGTTCTTCATTCACTCCTCTCTCTCCCTCGATGATGTAGAGCTGTGTGTAGATCCTGTTCAGGAGGGTTTGATTCTCTTGGAGTTTGTTTCCCTCAAATAGTCTTTCATAGTTTTTCTTCATGCTGGTTTTGTGCTGGTCTTTGACTCTCTGCAGGTCTCCAGTCTCCAGTGTTTGTGTCTGCAGGACTGCTTCAGTTTTGTGCTGACTATGAGTCTGATAGTCGGATATAGAGGACGCCACATTTCTGATAAGCTCACGTTTTTCTCCCCTGCTGAAAAAAAGTAAAAGATAAAAGAGCAGCAAAAAAGGCAATGATATTGTTTACAATGACAGCGTTTATCACTTGGCATTAACATGCATCCTGTAATTGGATGTTTTCAATATACAATAAAAACACAAGTTTAAACACATTTGTGATGGGAATGTTATTCAACCTTTATGTCCTGATCCAAAGGTAGTTGTGGATGCATTGTGATTGGATCTCAGTGTAATGTAAATGCAGCCAATAAATTGTATATCAGTTACCAGATATAATTTTGCCGTCTATATGTAATGCATATCTTGTATATTTTAGAGTACAAAGTGTTATTTAATTAATTTTCCTAAATCATTATTCATCTGAGATGCACAACAGTAAATTAGCAAGTTAATGTTTATACTAACGGAGGGTCAGAGGTCACTGGTCCATCACTGAATTCAGGGGGTGGGCTAATGGATTTGTTACTCTTCAGAGACACACCACTGGATTCTGGAGACGCTGATCTCTGTCTCTTCTTCCTGCTAATGCTGACAACAACAACAACAAACTAAATAGCATTTAAGAGTATGAGGTATACTGTATACCCTGAATGCACCTTAGATTTACATTTGTCAATTTCTGACACTTTTATCCAAAGACATTTAAAAATTAGGAATACAGCAAAGTGATTCATTATAAAGGCCCAATATATTTCCATTGAAATAGAACAACAAACTTGTGTGATATTTTAAAGAAAATGTAACTTTGTTTTGGTGATTTGAAACAGCTTGCCAACTGTTAAACACCTTCAAATCGCCATTGGTCCATATCAATACATTATAGGTTGTTTAGCTCTAGGGCCCCACCTCAGCCTGCTGATGAGCAAAAACATGAATACACCGAATTTCAGAGCTGGTGCAAACACATTCACATCACTTCCAACGCTTTCTTAACTGCTCTTTTGTCACCACTGATTTTTGTTGTGTGTTTGCGAGAGGATAACAGAAAGGGATGAAAGTAAGAAATTGTGTATAGAACATATGTAGAATATATAGAGAGTGGGGGTTAAGATTCAGCCAAATGCTTGCAGTTTTTAGATGCTTCTTAAAAATGTTGCTTTAAATAAAAGTGTCTGCCAAATGTTAAAATGTCTAGAGTCTTACCTGGGGCCAGAGGTCACTGCATCCCTTAATTTACTCTTCATAGTCACACAGCTTGATCCAGGAGATGGAGAACTCATTTTAGGGTCAGTGCCCTCATCTTCCCTCTTGTTGTGGAGACTCATTTTAGAGAACTTGTTCTCCCCTCTCTCACTTCTCAAAAGAGAGTTGAGAGATTGATTCCAGTCCTTTTATGTAGAGATATAGAGTACAGAAGTTGTCTGTAGTACAATGATGCAGTAGTAAGTAATACACTGCAATACAGTTACAATAAACTCTTAATCTAAATGACACTGCAATCTAATTACTTTTCCCATAATATAATCAAATAAAAATTCAGTTCATTAAAGTATAATTAATTAATGATATATATATATATATATATATATATATATATATATATATATATATATATATATATATATATATATATATATATATATATAATATATATATATATATATAATGAATGATTGTTTAAAGTTCCAAATTCTCCTGAAGAACACTTTTATGTTAAAATGGTTCTTTTTGTTAGGATCAGTGTTCTTTATGACCACCTTCTTAATTTAGGTTTCTATAAACACATTTGCTTTTACTTAAAGGGATAGTTCACCCAAAAAATGGAAATTCTGTCATCATTTACTCTCCCTCAAGTTGTTCCAAACCTGTATTAATTTCTTCTGCCTAACACAAAATATATTTTGAAGAATATCGCACACCAAACAGTTGATGGACCCCATTGACTTCCCTTCCATAGTATGGGGAAAATACAAAAAGAAAAGAAAAAATAAACAAATAGGAACAATAGGAAGTCAAAGGGGTCCATCAAGAAATGTATACACTCAATTGTGCATTTCCGCTTAGACAGACACCATCACATGCCAAAACCACATCATGTGGAGGAACAAGAGGAACTGACACTCAGTCAAAACAACATACACACATAATGATAAATGGTGAATTTGTTAGGACTGTGTTAAGATATTTAACTGGAACTTGGCCTTCATTATATCAATTTATATCTATTTTATATTTTTATGTATTCAGCTTGCACTACTTTTTATATAAAACCCTAATATAGGCTTTAATGTATTATAAGACCAGATATATAGAGGAATTAAAACATAATAACAAAATGAAACTAACATTTAAAGCAAACTAACATGTATAGTGCCATTAAGGTGCAATACAGAAATTTATATTAGAAGTTAAACTCAATACAGCATATGCAGTTGTTAACATTTCATTTCAAACATATAAAACATGTAATTTACAAGCTTTACAACATACAACTATTTTTAGCTCTAGTGGTTTAATACTAGTGTTGTAATTTGGATGCAGTAGAAGTACAGTATCCAGTGCACGTTCAACAATAACGCCTCTGTGCATTAAAATATCCTGGAGAGAAATATCTTCAAACTCACAGTAATTCACGTCTTCATTTAGTTGAGGTCACATGATCTATAAATATTTGTATACACCTATACAATACACACAGTCTTTCAGTCAGTAATTTAATAATGTTATGTATAAATCTCAGAAAATCTGAGTAAACATCAAAAGTAATTGAATTCACTTACTTTATTATCGTTTCTGTCTTTTTGGTCAACACTGTTAAATACAATGATCCGAGTTTGAAATCACATGTTATCACATGTAAAAGCGAAAACTCATTGAACTTACAACAGAATGTGTGGCTGTTTAAATACCCAGTGTTAACGGTTAGAGACTTGGAGTGGCGTCACTTATTTTCCTGCTTTCACTTTTGATTTTAGGGCTTTTGATCAAATGGCGTTGTTGGACACTGCGGGAAGGAGGCGCCACACGAAGGGTCGTTTCAGCAAAAGAAAAAAAAGACATTGTTTTGCATTGCTCCAGTGATCCAAACGGTCATGAGCGAACTGCTCTGTTCACTCTAGAGTTCTCAAAGATATGCTCAGATGGGAATTCTACAGTACTAGTCACCTGGTTTAACTCCACTCGTCTGGAAAAACAAACTTACTCCCTCTAGTGGTGCAGAGCATCATCACATTCTCAGTGGACAAAACAAACTAAGATAGGCTACATTACATGAAAATAAAGTAAAGCATAAGGAGACAGACCATTCTTTTAACAATATTAAGTTCTTCTAAAATATAATGTGTGTTATTTTTATTTTTTATTTTTTGAGTTATAGATTTGATCAACATTAACCTGATATTCCATTTCCCAATAAGAATCAAAATTATCTTCAAACTGAGCTTTGATTTAAGAGAGATTGAATGTCTTTTCGGTTGATTTCATATAAAGCTGTGGCTTAAGTCAGTTCTTGTGTTTCTCTTTCCTACAGTGATTCTGCTCATTATCATCAGGTGTCTTCAATAATCAAACTATCATCACTTAATTAATCACTTAAGAATCTAATTAACTCTAACACTGCTTCAGTGTTACTTTAACACCCTGCTGGTGATTCCCATATGAACAAGTCAAGTCACCTTTATTTATATAGGGCTTTTTACAGAGACGATTGTTTCAAAGCAGCTTTACAGTATTAACAGGAAAATAATGCAACAGAATTTGATTCAGCTGTACAGCCGCTCTGGAGAAAATGGTGATGTTATCCAGCTAATTTCAATGATCATATAGTGACAATGTGGGCAGTAATTTAGTTTAAAATTTAGTTGAATATTTAGTTTAAAATTTAGTGTTCCCAACTGACATTGGCAAGGAACTAAAACTCCATCAGGTGGCATAATGGAGAAAAATAAACCTTGGGAAAAACCAGGCTCAGTCGGGGTGCCAGTTCTCCTCTGGCCATCATGCCATGTCGGTTAGGCAGTTATTAGACAGGAATATTCGAAAGATTGGAGTTATCATGCTAGGAACGGGTTTATTGAGGATGACGTGTCGTTGAGGCAATTTCAGGGGGAGTTTAATTGACACGCTCTCTGCAGACATTTCAGGGATGAGTTGGTCATGTCCAGGCGCAGATCCACCATCTGATCTGGATACGGCCCGGATCCGGCTGACTGCAGTAAATCTCGGGATAAACAGAGAGACTAATGTAAGGTCCAGCTGATTGGCCCAATGTAGGAATCCAGCAGTTGGTCGAAGGACTTCTGCGTGTATGTCTTTTCTGGCGCTTCTAGAAAAATCACTTTAATTTATTAAAATGTGAAGATCCAATTCAAAATCTGACTCCATGAATAATTTTATCTGACTCCAATTCTTTGTAATTTTGTTGCATTTGTAATTTAACAGCTGATCATAAATTTAGTTGTGATTTAATTTAGATCATTGATTTTCTTAGTATCTCTTAATTGCAAATATTCGTTCCTCCATGGGACCCGGAGTCGCTCAGAGGATAATGCTCACAATTATAATTACATTACCTCACGGACGCAAATTAGCCAGTTCTGAGATTACAGAGGATTACAGAGTGAACTATTTTACCTTTAAGTGAGTCGCACATGCTTACTCATAACAGAAAGTGTAATTTTAGTAATAGTCACGAGAGCTGTAACTTGTTAATAACAGTGACAGTCAAAAATCGGATTGCCCCTCATGCTTAGTGCCATGCTCCGGTCATGGGGTCCTCGGTATGGATCTGTCCTGACAGAAAGATTTACGGAAACTCCTACAAACTCCTCATGCGACACTACTTGAATAAAGGAATTTAGACTCATACAAGATCAATCAAGATTAATGTTTATTCTAGCCAGGTAAACATATCAAATAAAGGAATTTAGAAAGAATCCATAATACACAACTGATCAGCATACAATATAAAACATCATTCTAAAAAACATAAAAAATAGTTTCAAAGAGTCATTGTTACCTGGCAATAGAGACACACTTCAACAGCGTGGGAAGTTCTGATTACAGATGCTTCCATGAGTGGTCTCCCCATTCCCTTTAAATACTCAACCAGAACAAAAGAACAATAAACATTTAGCACCCAAATATTTATGCAGCTTTTGGTTGAATCTTTTCTCGTGACCAAATGGTCACACCTAGCTTTGGGGATGACAGCAAATGTTTATAAAAGATCTTTATGAGCATCTCCCACACCAGGGGAACAAGCTCTGTTGTCTTTATTATGACCTGTTCCTCTGATGTGGGAATGAAACCTGTTTACCAGAAACACCAAAAGTCAAAGAAACACCTTGTGGCAGTATCGGTGAGATTTGCATGATTGTGTGGTCTCCGAGGCAGGAAGAGTGAGAGGGTCAGAACTCGGCAGGGGAGGAGATAAGATTGAGTCTTGTTTTTTCTTATTCAGATGAGTGAAGTTTTATTGTCTTAGCTTAGATCTCTTGAGTTTGCTCTCAGGTGAAATCCATTCTTACAGTTCCGCCCTTGGTCCCTCCGGGACCAAGCAGTCTCCGGGGGGCCATTTTCAGGGATTTCTTGAAGTTTGCTTTACAACTGCACTTTCCGTAGACCTGGTACCTGTAATGGGCTGAGTGCGATGGCCATGTTGGTTGATGTGCGCATCGTTTGAAGAAGACATCTAAAGTAACAGCACTGGCAGAGTGTGAAGAAGAAGATGAGCACGCTGGCGATGGCACATCCACGGAACATCCAGTCCCACCATGTGTAAGCAGAACGTGCTGAGCAGGTAGAGGAACTGGACAGGATCTCTGCAGTCTTTTTCACCAGATTTGCTTCCACTTGTGCTTAGTTGAGATGGTATTCCGTCTGCAAGATAATTTCTTGTACTAAGTCCATTGTTTTTACCAAGTCCTGTGTGCTTTGTTCATAGAAAGTGTCCTCCCACCAGGGAGAAATGTCTGAGTCCATGGGCACCCTTCCCAGGATGTTTATCTGGCCCATCGTAAAATCCTCTTTCACTTCTAAACAGAAGGTGTGGTTTGCAGAGCAGGTCAGACCTCCGTAGGTGAAGGAATTCATCTCGCTGACGACACACCACTGTGTGTGAGACACTTGAACAGCATCAGAATGACCATGCAATGACTGGACGTTAACCAGCTTAGAGTCATTAGAAGAAAAAGGTTGTAACGTGTTGCAAGTGCAAATAATATAACTTGATGTTTCATGACAACAGGTGCGTGTGGTAAACAAGGTTTCAGTGCCCTTCAAAGTCATATACCCGTAAGATGGTCCCATTTAATGATCTGATCCTTTACTACACACCAATAGAGCGTATGGCGGTGGAATCTAGGTAAACCTGATCTGGGTGGATTAAAGGGAAAGTGGCAAAGAACCCAATACAGCCAGTACATTCATTTCCAGTATACATCATTAACATTGATAATAATTCAGAGTAATTAATATTCTTCATTTTCTCTGATGCAAGCCATCTATGCAGGTCTAAAATTTCAATAAGATCAATTAAAACATGCCTAGGTGTTTTATGGAGACGAAGATCTAAAATCTCCTGTCTTGCTGCAGTAAACAAATCTTGCGCATACAACCTACTGGCTAAGTCATGCTCGATGGTACGGGTCTGATTGAAAATTGTCTGGCTGGTCGTCAGAAGCGCCTGCGCTTCAGATCTGACCGCTTTGATAATATTCTCGTTACTATTAGTGATGTGTTGGAAACCAGTGGCCACCTGATTTGCCAACCATGTTGAAAATTGAGATTGACCTGTTATTTTGTAGGTGTTGGATATAGAATTGACTGAACCAAAAAGACCTGCTATATTTCCAAGCAGGTCTCATTTAGGACGAGCAGGTGGAATTTGGACTGCAAGTCTATTTTTGTAATCAGAAACTAAATCATCGACGCGTGACTGTAGCCATGTGTATGTTTTGTCATTAATGTTACAGTGTTTTACATAAGCAGACAAAATATTAGAGATGTTATACGTCACATGTGTTATCACAAGGTTGACATCATGAAGCAATGTCTTATTTAAATTTCCTTTAATCAGACCACCTGGAGGGGTGGGATGTAATTTTGGACACTGTGTGGGTTTCTCGTATCCACAGGTAGTCAAATTAAAGCAATGGTGTAAAGTCCATGAGCAATTGTTAGGGCTAGTAAAATTGTCCATATTTGCCTCACATTTTCCCACACAGTATGTTCCTTCTTTCCGACTTGTCCAAACAAATGTTTTTACATTGCTATTAGGTGCCCTCTTTGTTAGATCAAAAAGAAGCTCAGTAAACTTTAAAGGTGTATGGTTATGTGTTGTTGTGTGTGTGCACCTATATGTTGTAGATTCAAGATCTTTAATGAAGTAACATTTTTTTGGATCTGTGCCATAATTGTTCTTCTCATAAAATGTGTACATCCTACCAATTTCTGAATCTGGGTACATTTTAAGTTGGTCCCAGGCCGTAAGATTATGGTGAACTTGTGGTGCATGTGTGTATCCGGTAAGGTTTTGGTATGGGAGATGGGTAGACCCTGTATTACAGCAGATTTTTGTGGTGCAATTTGGTTCCAGTGCTAATCCGGGGGGCCATGTGACTATTTCTTTGTATGTAATTGGAGTGTAAGATGTGAATGGCCCCTTGGTATATTTCCATACCCATCTCTCGCATCCTAGGGTGTGTGTGAGTGTGATGCGTTGTCCCAATTCGATGCAGGTTGGTCCGGATACCACCCTGGCGTCCGGCCTCCATGGAATTGCAGTGATCCTCCTGAGAAGAAAGAAGATCATATTTAACTCACTGAACCTTTGAATGGTTTACACTGGGACATGTGGTACCATTTTAATTTTCCTCTGATTTTCACGGCCACACAACTGTTACAAACAGCGTTAATTTCATAGGGCCCATGCCATCTAGGGCAAAATGCATTTTGTTTCACGAAGACGCGTACCATAACCAAATCTCCTTCTGAAAATTTTGTTTCAGAGATTGGGTTAAATTGCGCATCATTCGACAGGTCTGACTGTTGTTGTTTCAGTACAGCCTGTGTGTGCAGCACCTTCAATCTTTCTTGCAGTTTCACCAACACAGTTTGCTGAGTTGCAAGCATGAGAGGCCCCAGGTCTGCTGGGGAAATTTCTGGATCAATGGGCAACTTCATCACCCTTCCAGTCATAAGCTCATATGGGCTAATGCCTGTAGCTTTTGATGGGGTTGCTCGCAACACAGTCAGAACTGTGGGTAAGGCATCAATCCACCTGTTTTGGTGTTGTGCTATCTGTTTTGCAATGTTTTCTTGTATGGTGCGGTTAGACTGTTCAACATTCCCTGAACTTTGTGGCCTATATGGAATATGGAATCTTTGCTTGATGTTTAGCATTTTGCACATGTTTTTCATCACTTGTCCAGTAAAATGAGTCCCCTGATCGGATTCAATTTAAATTGGTATTGGTGCCCCCCAAAGAGGGATGATTTGGTTCGCCATCACACGTGCCACAGTATTTGCCGTGTTATTCCGAGTGGGAATTGCTTCAACCCATTTTGAGAATTTATCAATTATCACAAGGCAATACCGATACCCCCCTTTGGCACTGGATAGTGGACCAATGAAATCCATTTGTAAGGACTCCCAGGGTCCTTTCAGTGGTTCTGGCCTACGTAGGTTTGTTCGGCCGTGTTTTCCTTGGTTGATGGTAGCACACACCACGCAGGTGTTGCACCATCTTTCAATGTCAGCTGTCATTCCCTGCCACCAAAACTGATTTTGTAACAACTGCGTGGTTTTTGTCGCCGATACATGCGCATACTCATGGTATAATTTGATTATTGGTTTTTGGAGAGCTTCTGGAACAACAAATTTTCCATCTCGAATTACTATGCCTTCAATTACATTCACCATCTGATCCTGCTTCAGGCGCGGTACAAGCTCTCCATTAGAGACCCACAGATCTTGTTGATACTGTTTGAGGTCAATGGGTGTGACTTGGACAGCACTTGCCACAGAAGCAGAGGGTGTCTCTTTTCCCCACTGGTCGCCGTTTACTGCGGCCAGCTTAGCCAATTGGTCAACAACGTTATTGTTTTCCTCATGCACATCAGGGTTTTTGTTGATGTGTGCACGCACTTTCACAACAGAAATGGGTGTTTCTCGCGCTTGTATTGCTTGCCATATTGACGTTATAGTGCTGAAATGTTTTATAGGCGTTCCGGCGGAGGTGAGGAATTTTCGCAACTGCCATTGGGCCATAAAATCAGTTACAACACCAAACGCATACCGACTGTCTGTATACACGCAAAACGGTTCAGGGTGTGCCTTAATCGCTTCTAGCAATGCAATGAGTTCGGCTTCTTGCGCGAATATGCTAGATGGTAATTTAAACAACAATTGTTGTCTCGCATCCGTTTCGGGAAGATGGGGAGCCCACACAGCACATCCAGCATAAAAATGACCATTCTGACAGAATCGGGAACCATCTATGTACACAGGTGCTTGGCCTGGTAATGGCTGGTCATGTACAAGGCTTTGTGCCTCTTTGACAGGGTGACGTGTGTGGATTTCCCTCAACATCCCCGAGCAGATGCGGCAAAATTTGTGTGTTTTTTATTGTAATTTCACGTGCTTGAATGTCTGCTATCCATCTCGCTAATCGTTGGGAGGAAACTCCCTTTATTCGGCCCTGTAGCAGCATTCGTACAGGCGTGTGCATGGTATGTACAACAACAGGTTGAAACCCGACAATGGTTTCTGATATTTTTAGCATCCAATGCACCGCTAGCACATGCTGTGTACATGGGTCGAATCCTTGCTCGACCAGAGATTTCTTACGGCTGTAATACGCGATTGGACACAGTTTTCCCCCATGTTCCTGAGCTAAGACTCCGCTTAGTGTTATTTCATGCGTGTCTACCTGAATGTGGAAAGCTTTGGATACATTGGGCAGTCCCAGGGCAGGCGCGGAGCACAAACGCTGTTTCAAATCGCTAAAAGCTTGTTCATGTTCGTCAGTCCATTCAAGGACATCATTTGGTTTTGTTTTTAGTTTTAGAAGAGAATACAACGGCGCAGCGGTGTTTGCAAAATCAGGGATGAACTCTCGAAGATAGTTTGCTGTTCCTAATACTTTTTGCAGCGAGTTTAATGTATGAGGTCGAGGCAATTCGGCAATGCATTTCTTTCTATCGTCTGTTAAGGCTCTGTGGCTTTGCGTCAGAGTGTACCCTAAATAGTGTACCTCTTTTAGTGCAATTTGGGCATTTTATTTGTTCATTTTAAAGCCTGCGTCACCCAGCCTATGCAAAACGTCATCAACCAGCTGCAAGTGGTTCTCAAGTGGTTCTTCTGTAGCTATCAGAATGTCATCTACATAGTGAACGACCTTGCCATTCCCTAGTAAGGGACTGAGCACATCTGCCACAGCTCTGTGAAAAATGGCTGGGCTGTTGTGAAGGCCCTGTGGCATTCGTTCCCATGTATACTGCATTTGGTTTACAGTAAATGTTAGTTTCCATTGGTCTTCTCGTTTAACTTAGAGACCAGAAACCATTTTTGATGTCAAGCACTGTGAACCACGAAGCATTGGTTGAGACTTGTGATAAAATAGTAGCTGGATTTGCTACTATTGGTGTCGCTTTGGGTAAAACTTTGTTGAGACGCTGATAATCAATGCACAGACGCCATTTACCATTAGGTTTTGGCACTGGCAGACACGGGGAGTTTGTGGTTGAACTGCATCGCCGAACTATTCCTCTTTTCTCAAGCTTTTGTACTATCTCATGAACCGCGACCTCTGCCTCCGCTTGATGCGGTATTGCTTTTGCGGGGAAGGGGGCTCTCCCTCGATGCATACCTCAAAGTCAACAAGGCCGCAGTCGTGTTCATGATTAGCCCAAACATTGCAGTGTTTGATGATGAGAAGTTGAATTGGATCTGAACTGGAGATGGACATAATGCTTGCATTGCCTTTAGGCAAGCATCTCTTTGTGGTTTTATTTGTTTGTAGTTCAATTTGTTTTTCAAAGCAATGAATGACAAATCCATGCTTTCTCATAATGTCCATTCCCAGCACAGTTCCTTCACTATTCTCTGGTAAATACCAGAAATGTTCTGTTAGCACTACCGTGCCCAAATCGAGTCTCACTGGTTTTGTTTGTGTTGCGGTCATCAAAGTATCGCCTATACCTTTAATTTGAATTGTTCTCGTACTTAGGGGTACCGGAAGGTTCGTACAAGAGCAGGCGGGTCCAGAATCAACGAGAATATTAACTAACCGGCCTCCAATATTAGCTCGTATTTTGATTCGATTACCGCTGGTGACAATGCTTCCTATAGCGACGGAGGCCACGCACCCCTATTGGGGTTTGCTAAATTTCGCTAACAGGGCTGCGAGCTCTGTCTGCAATTTATTATACAGGCTATCTTGGCTCGTTGGTTTTTCTTCAGTTTGCTTTAAGCTGTTTTCTGAATTATCCTTCCCTGCAATCAAATTCCCTAAACGCCTGAGAATGTCACTGTCATTTTTAGAGTGCATGGTTTGATTGTTTTGCACGCGTTTCAATCTAAGACAGTTCTGAACGATATGATTGATTTTCTTGCAATACTTACAACGAGGCGGTATCTGAGGTCTAGGATTAGGATCTCCAACACCTTTTCCTTCGGCCAACCATTGTGTTGTTGCAATGGAACGAGCTTTGTTTTGTTTTAGTTTGGCCTCTATTTTGGAAGCCCAATCCACCAATGACCGGTAGGTATTCTCTGGTGGATCGGCTCCGTGAGCTAATGCCTGCTGTATATGGGAACTGTATATGCTGTATATGGCGTTATTTTTCAGGAGTTGTAGTAAAACTTCCTGATCGCGCTGTGCATCTTCTAACCCTGAATGCTCTTTGTAGGTCACCCATAGGCGCTCAGCATAAATTTCAAACGGTTCTTTATTTGCCTGTTTTATTTCTAAAATTCTACTCCACTCAGCGTGTGTTGGTCCCCTTAACTCTAATAGAGTCCCCCTCAATCTTTCATACACATCGTTTTCGTCCTCATCTTCCTGTTTGACTACAATTTCTCCACTTCTCAATTCACGGGGCATTTTTGGTTTTAGCTCGTCTGGAATAGTAAGGAGGGCTACTTGCCAAACATCCCTGATCTCTAATTTGTACATTGATGCCTGTAACATTAAGTTGTCCCAGTAGGGTTGGACCGGCATCATTCCCACAACTTCTTTGTGTTTGGTGCATTCTTCGCAAGTTAAAGGGCGGCTAATGGTAGTGACTTCATTATCTGCATTTTTCATTGTTTTAAGCACAGCAATGTTCACTGGTTTTCGGTGAACCGAGCCTGATTTAGTTCGAGTCATTATGGGACTACGTTGTTTCGGCTTTTCGGACCTATTTTCCTCATTCACGGTTTCTAGGGAAAACTCACGCTCTCTCAGGTCCAGATGGCCTTGCATACTGCTTGATAGAGCTGCAATGTCATCATCGCTGTCGCTATTTATCTCGCTACCAATTTTACTGTTTATCGCCGCGACTTTTACCACAGATACAGGAAATCCTGCTGATTCGCAACATTCTTCGAGCGCAGATGTGTATTCTTTATCTAATCGAAGCTTCTTTTCAAGCTTTTTCATTTTCGATTCCATCGCGTTGCCTTGTCTTGCCCAAGTTTGTTTATCATACACAGATGCTTCGACCTGTGCTCTTAGCTTTTTTAGCTCGTTTGATCGCTGCGTTTCTAGCTCTTTTATGTTTGCTATTACGCGTTCGTTTTCTGTAATAGTTGTCAAATCGTTTTGACGTAGCATATAGACGATCGCGACCAGAATTTTCTTAAAAGGAGCCTTAGTTTCTAATTTTCGGCCCTCGGTACTGTACCAGGCTAAAATTTGATCATTGCTCCACTCAAAATCTACTCCCTTGTTACGCAAGCGAAAGAGAAGATCTTTAATTTGCACTCCAAGAGTGTCCATTACCTCCTTATCTACACTCGAACTACCATTTCCCTGACAAGCCATGTTGTTTTCTAATAATCTTAAACACCACCAGATTTCTATGGTCTCCGGTCTAATGTGGGTATACCGACCCGTTCTACAAATGTGTTTATATTGGGTGTGTCTAGGTTTTCCCTCAACACTTTCTAAAAGGTAAACAAAACTGAACTTACCAGGACATTTGTAGACAGAAAAGTAGAACCTCAAACCTCATGCACACTCGGCTTGGATCTGAATTGTCGCGCCAAAAGACGTCACTCTCCTGAGACTGGGAGATCACGTCAGGGTCACCACTTTGTAAGGTCCAGCTGATTGGCCCAACGTAGGAATCCAGCAGTTGGTCGAAGGACTTCTGCGTGTATGTCTTTTCTGGCGCTTTAGAAAAATCACTTTAATTTATTAAAATGTGAAGATCCAATTCAAAATCTGACTCCAATAATTTGATCTGACTCCAATTCTTTGTAATTTTGTTGCATTTGTAATTTAACAGCTGATCATAAGTTTAGTTGTGATTTAATTTAGATCGTTGATTTCTCTTAGTATCTCTTAATTGCAAATATTCGTTCCTCCATGGGACCCGTAGTCGCTCAGAGGATAATGCTCGCAATTATAATTACATTACCTCACGGACGCAAATTAGCCAGTTCTGAGATTACAGAGGATTACAGAGTGAACTATTTTACCTTTAAGTGAGTCGCACATGCTTACTCATAACAGAAAGTGTAATTTTAGTAATAGTCACGAGAGCTGTAACTTGTTAATAACAGTGACAGTCAGAAATCGGATTGCCCCTCATGCTTAGCGCCATGCTCCGGTCATGGGGTCCTCGGTATGGATCTGTCCTGACAGAAAGATTTACGGAAACTCCTACAAACTCCTCATGCGACACTACTTGAATAAAGGAATTTAGACTCATACAAGATAAATCAAGATTAATGTTTATTCTAGCCAGGTAAACATATCAAATAAAGGAATTTAGAAAGAATCCATAATACACAACTGATCAGCATACAATATAAAACATCATTCTAAAAAACATAAAAAATAGTTTCAAAGAGTCATTGTTACCTGGCAATAGAGACACTTCAACAGCGTGGGAAGTTCTGATTACAGATGCTTCCCTGAGTGGTCTGCCCATTCCCTTTAAATACTCAACCAGAACAAAAGAACAATAAACATTTAGCACCCAAATATTTATGCAGCTTTTGGTTGAATCTTTTCTTGTGACCAAATGGTCACACCTAGCTTTGGGGGATGACAGCAAATGTTTATAAAAAGATCTTTATGAGCATCTCCCACACCAGGGGAACAAGCTCTGTTGTCTTTATTATGACCTGTTCCTCTGATGTGGGAATGAAACCTGTTTACCAGAAACACCAAAGAAACACCAACAGTCAAAGAAACACCTTGTGGCAGTATCTGTGAGATTTGCATGATTGTGTGGTCTCCGAGGCAGGAAGAGTGAGAGGGTCAGAACTCGGCAGGGGAGGAGATAAGATTGAGTCTTGTTTTTTCTTATTCAGATGAGTGAAGTTTTATTGTCTTAGTGCAGCTTAGATCTCTTGAGTTTGCTCTCAGGTGAAATCCATTCTTACACTAACATTAGCGTAGATGCCATTCTTCTTATGATGTAACGAGTACATCAGGTGTTATGGGAAGTGTTCCCAGTTCCGGCTGACCTAGTTAATGCAGCTTAACAATCATTTACTGATTTGAATAATAGAAATTGATAATGTTCTATGTGTAAGCCATAGTAAAGAGATGCGTTTTTAGTCTAGATTTAAACTGACAGAGTGTGTCTGCTTCCCGAACAATGCTAGGAAGACGTTTAGGTGCTAAATAGGAAAAGGATCGACCACCTGCAGTTGATTTTGATATTCTAGGTATTATCAACTGGCCAGAGTTTTGAGACCGCAATAGACGTGATGGAGTATAATGCGTTAAGAGTTCGCTCAAGTACTGGGGAGCTAAACCATTTAGTGCTTTGTAAGCTTTCATAAGCAAGATTTTAAAATTCATACGATGTTTAATAGAGAGCCAGTGCAGTGTTGACAGAACCGGGCTAATATGGTCATACTTCCTGGTTCTAGTAAGAGCTTGAGCTGCTGCGTTTTGGACCAGCTGGAGTTTGTTTATAAAGCGAGCAGGGCAACCACCCAGTAGAGCATTACAATAATCTAGCCTTGAGGTCATGATCGCATGAACTAACTGTTCATCATTTTGCATTGAAAGCAATTTTTTATTTTCTTTATAAATATTTGTAAAGGAGGAAGATTTGCCGCTGGAAGATGTTGAATTTGAATTCCGCGATTCCCGGCTGGATGTTGACGTTTATGTTGACGCATCTGCAATTTGCGATGACATAACTAATATTGTGGGATATGTTTTACTTATTTTTTTAATGTTGCGGATATTACTGTTAATAAATAGGTAGTGTAGTTAGAATGTACCCATTTTATATAGAGTCTACTTTTGCTAACTAATATACTTAAGTAAAATATAACCGATTTGCAAAAAAAAAAAAAAAAATGTAACACCCTCCTGCATAATGTTTTACAGTGTGTATGAATTTCTTTCAAAAAAATTAAATTTCTTTGCTGAATACAAAGGAAGATATTTGGAAGAATGTTTGTAACCAAGCAGATCTCGGCAGCCATTGACTGCCATAGTGGGGAAAAAAATTTGTTTGGGGTTACAAATATATTCCTTTGTGTTCAGCAGAACAAAGACATTTATATGGACAGTATAAACTCACCACAAGTGTGTGCGTGTGCGCATGTATGTATTACCTTGCAGAAGCACATTCTGTATAGAGTATACACTCATGAGTGTCAGTGGTCTCTCTCACTCACGGACGGTGAGATGATCCCAACAGAACAGGGACAGACTCCGACTGTGTCCCACAAGATTCAAGATTCTTTGTGATCCCATTGTGTATGTGATGTCTTTGTGGTATTATGGACATATTATATCAGTCTCTCTAAATCCCTCCTTTCCAAGAGCCTACTCTGCTCTGATTGGCCAGCTGGACCAAGATTCAAGAGTTTTATTTGTCACATACACAGTTATATACAGAATATACAACCGGCAGTGAAATGTAAACAGGTCCGCTCCATGGACAGTGCAAATACACAGTTAAAAACACAAGGAGGAAATTATAATAGAAATAGGATAAAAAAGTACTATATATATAGAATATCTGAAGAATAATATAAAGAAGAATATAAAGAAGAATATCTGAAGAATATACTATCTGTAGAATAATAAATAATCAAGTCAGGTAGAAGAAAAAAAGTAAAAAAATAAGAATAATAATTGAAGTAGACTGTGCAGTGAGTAAACTGTAGACTTATAAATATGTGGTTAACAAATGTATAAAGAGTATAATGTGCAAACAGGTTTATAACAGGTTGTTACACAGTAACAACGAGAACAGAAAGTGCAGTGCAATGACAGTGTATCGATGTTTATCCTGAAGTGAAGTCACGTGATGTTAAGTGACTGAGTTCAGGAGTCTGATGGCCTGGGGGAAGAAGCTCCTCCTGAGCCTCTCAGTTTTGGCCATCAGGCTTCGGAAGCGCTTACCAGATGGCAGCAGCGTGAAATGAGGGTTTGCAGGGTGATTAGAGTCCTTGATGATCTTAGTAGCTCTACCTTTGCAGCGTTTGGTGTGGACGTCCTGCAGAGACGGGAGAGCTGACCCTGAGATACGCTCGGATAAGCGCCACGACTCTTTGCAGGGCTTTGCGGTCATGACTGGTGCTGTTCCCATACCACGCTGTGATGCACTGAGTTAATACACTTTCTATCGCCTCTAAATAGAAAGTTTTCAGGATAGCTGGTGAAACCCTGAATTTCCTCAGCTGGCGCAGGTGGTACAGTCTTTGCCTGGCTTTTTTCACCTGTGTCTGAATGTGAGCAGTCCAGGTCAGGTCCTCGGAGATGTTTACTCCCAGGTACTTGAAGCTGCTCACTCTCTACTGGTGACCCGCTGATCATGAGGGGGGAGTATGTCCGTTGCTGTCTCTTCCTGAAGTCCACAATCATTTCTTTGGTCTTGCCAACATTCAGAGAGAGACAGTTGTCCTGGCACCATGATGTTAGATGCTCCACCTCGTCCAAGTATGCTATCTCATTGTTGTTGGAAATGAGGCCCAGGACAACAGTATCATCAGCAAATTTGATAAGAGGTGGAGCTGTGTGTGGACAAACAGTCATGTGTGTAGAGCGAGTAGAGCAGGGATCTCAGGACACAGCCCTGTGGAGCTCCCACACTCAGGGTGATGGAGGTGGAGGTGGACTGGCCTATTCTCACCACCTGAGGCCTGCCAGTGAGGAAGTCCTCAATCCAGTGGCAGAGAGAAGGATTCACAGTGACAAAGAGATGACTGTCCTGGACACACAGACTCACGGAGACAGAGACTCCAACAACACATCCATTCAGGACATGAGAGAGGTTATACAATCATAAACCTCACCTACACTGTAAAATACAACAGTGATTCGAACTAACTAAACCTTTTTAGTTAACTTTACTTAATGTCTTAACTGTAAAAATGTAGTAATCTGTACTATTCACATTGCCTTTTTTACTTAGAAAACCCAAGTTAGAGTGTCATTTATTCAAGCAAAAAAACAACCTCACCATTATGGTGATCAGTGTTCACTTTGTTTGGGCACTTGATCTTCATTTATATTATTGTAATTATCTTCTTATAGAGGCAGTGATGCAAATCACAGTTTTTTTTGGTTTCAAAGGAAGGGAATTAATAAATAGGTTTCTTTTAAAAATTGACCTAGCGTCTGACTGAATAATTAACTATAGTTTCATCAACTATTGAGCCCCTGCTCCTTTGAAAGTGAAAGTGCCCTTTTCGAGCGCACCACGGTGCCCCTTAGAACGTGATTTCTATGGATGGGGATCCCTCCGGAACGCAATTCTTACGGTTTGCATGCTTTTTTATGTCTAAATAATTTGAGTTTACAGTGTGAATGTACCTACAGATTTTACTTTCTCGTGACATACTATTCTGGAATGACAACAAGTTCTTCTCAACTGGATACATATAGAATAATACAAATAAAAAATGGCACCTGGATGCGTGAAAATAACTTTAAATGTTGAATAATATTAAATGTTTAATTTAATTTAAGTATTACATTCGAAAGATAATTAACAATTGTCTGAAATTTAAATTTTTCACCTCATCTGATGCTTAAAGTTACTTTCACTGTTGTAACAGTGATTCAGTCCTGATTCAGTCATAATTATTCATATTTGTCATTTATCTTGAGTAAATTGAGTAAAATTATTATTACATGTTTGTTTTTTGTTTTGTTTTGTTTTGTTTTGTTTTGTTTTTTAAATCTCACATACACTTTTCACAAGAAAATATTTACAATTGGCCTAAAGCAGAACTGGAAAATAGAATGTAAACCGTTCAAGAAACATGCTGGTGCACAAGAATACTTTTCTGTATTGTGAGCAGAGTAACACAGAAGTGCAAGTTTAAGCACTGACCTAAAGTTGTGCTTAGGAATCATCATTATCAGGTTAGTTAATTTTTATAGATCTTATTCACAGCAGCACCATGACAGGTATAAAAGCGAGGCTATGAGTTATAAACTTGCAGTGTTTTCAATGTCACTATAAAAAGCTTTATAAATCTCCTACACCAGGGGTGTCTAACCCTGGTCCTGGAGGGCTACCACCCTGTATATTTTAGCTCCAACCCGAATCAAACACACCTGAACCAGCTAATCATGGTGTTCAGGGCTGCTTGATAATTACAGATAAGTATGTTGGAGCAGGGTTGGAATTTAAATCTGCAGGACAGTAGCCTTCCAGGAGCAGGGTTGGACAGCCCTGTCCTACGCTGTAAAATAGTTAGATTTAAAAAAAAGCATGCAAACCTATTGCCTTAAAAAACAAAGTAAAGTGAAATAGGAATAGTATGTTGTGCTGACAAATGCTTAGTCAGTATAGATCACTTACACAAGAGTTCTAGTAACTAAAATACAACTGAGAGTACTTGACAATTTACTTTAAATAAAATTACATTTTTACCATTGTTGTGTTTTGATGCTGAATGTTGAAGTCTGTGTGTGACTCAAGCATGATCAACTACAATATATTGTAACAAATATAGAGAAATTATATCAACCTAATTAAATGGAAAAGAATTACAATAATATCAATGAAGTTCCAAGTGCCCAACCAAAGAGAGCACTGGAACTCACCAAAATGGTGAGTTCAAACAAAAACATTTTACATCAGTTTATGAAGTCAGCTTATGTGATGTTCTCTCAAAATTTTCAGTTGTATTGACAAATAAAAATTCAAGATGACTTTGGGGAATGATAACTAGAGAAAAATAACTGCAAAAGTGGAGTCACATATAATGTTCCACAGAAATTCTTGGAAAGATATTTTTTCATTTTTTCATCAGCAGAACAATCCAAAAATAAATTAAATAACAGCACAGTCCACTGAAGAGATGAATGTCTCTCCCTCACAGCTTCACTTTCATTCCTGTTAAAAATCAAAGATGGCGCTGTTGTTAAAAAGGTCTATCTTTGATAAAATACCCTGTAAGCTCTGGACTGGTGTTTGTTTCTGCAACCTGAGATTGTTGTTCAGTTATCAGAAATTGCCTGTGATTTTGTTTATATGTGATCAGTGTGTGTGTAGAGAGTGTTATACTCATAATACTCAATATTTTGCAATTCAGACTTCATATCTCATAATTTTGACTTTGTATCTTACAAAGTGACTATATCTCAGAATTGCAACTATTTCTCATACAGTAACTGTGACTTTGTCTCAATAAGCACATTTATATAACATTTATATAACAACCTTTCATAATGCAACTTTTACAATGTGACTATAGTTTATAACTGCAACTTTATTTCTTGCAACTATTTAAAGTCACAATTGTGATTGCAAATGTATTACTTTTTCAAATAGTTTTGCTCCGAGTTGGAAACAGGCTTTCATATGTGTCTCTGTGGTTCCTCACATGAGTTATTATCTGACGCAGAGACACTGATGATTCAGGATAAACCACAAACCCAGCATAGAGGGGTTCAGTGAATGTGGTGTTGAATGTGTGTATGTGTGTGGAAGTGTGTGTGTCAGAGACACTGTAGAAGGACAGAGTGCCAGCCAACACGTCCACATACACTCCTACTCTATTAGAGTGGGATGAAGGGCCAGATATGTCAATGCACTCATTATTTTGCCAAAAAGAATAAACCTTATCACAGCAGAAAAGACCCCAGGACTTTTCATTGAGTCCAAACCTACAATCACTCCCTCCTTTTCTGCTGATTTCTTTATATGCCACTGCCACATGACCTGGGCCGCTCCATTTAACCTCCCAGTAACGGTGTCCAGTCAGACTCTCTCGACACAGAACCTGCTCATGGAGAGCAAATCTCTCTGGATGATCAGAATACAGCTGTGGCTCTTTGGCATGTGTCACCTTTCTGTTCTCCTCAGACAGAATGAGTTGAGTGTGAGCTGTGTTTGGATCCAGTGTGAGATTACAGGCATCTGAACACGAGAAGAGAGATCAGAACATCTATGACACTGTAAATATGCACAGGTGTGTGTGTGTGTGTGTGTGTGTGTGTGTGTGTGTGTGCGCACATGACGACTTACATTTTCTCAGTCCTGGTGTGATCCTGAAATGTCCTCCATGATCCAAACTGAACAGAAACAAAAACACAAACAAATAGTTTTTAATGAACTGATAACTAATGTCCAATTTAAATGGTTTTAGAAGTACTAACTGTGTAAAATAGATACAGTGGCACCATGATTTTAGGAGAGATAATTAAAATTGGAAAATTAAATAAAATAAACTTTAAGGTTTTTTAGCTTTTAGAATATATGTTAGCAGACGCTTGGCGCTCTTTTTTTATTTTATTTTTTTGTATCATATCATTACATAATTATCATTATTTAGGTATAATTCAAAAGCTTACTAACTCATAATTCATCCTGTGAAAACCGTTTTGAAACTGAAGGTTGCATTACCATGGAAACGGTACTCTAAATTCTTCTAGCAGGCTTCTCCCCTAGTGGGCGGTCTCATGTTTCATATTACAAAATTTATTTTAACTACTTTATAATCAAAATCTTTTTTTAATCTTGACAAAATACATATCGTCGGAAATGTCTGAGTCTCAAGGTTCCATATTTGGTGACTGTTTTGGCTCTGATGCTCCTGAATCGTCTTCCTGATGGAAGGAGCTGGAAGAGACTGTGGGAGGGGTGGGTGGGGTCCTTCATGATACTTTTTGCTTTGCTGGAGCATCGTGCAAGGAAAATGTCCAGGATGGAGGGGAGAGAGGCACCGATGATCCTTGTAGCTGTGTTCACTGTCTGTTGTAGGGTCTTGCGGTCCGTTGCACTACAGTTCTCATACCAGACAGAGATGCAGCTGGTCAGCACGCTCTCAATGGTGCCCCTGTAGAAAGTGGTGAGAATCAGTGGAGGGAGACTTGCTCTTTTCAGCCGACGGGGAAAGTGTAGGCGCTGTTGTGCCTTCTTGGAGAGTGACATGGTGTTGGTGGTCCAGGTGAGATCCTCTGTGATGTGCACCCCCAGGAATTTGGTGCTGCTGACTCTCTTCAAAGTCGAGCTGTTGATGGTCAGTGGGGGGTGGTCAACAGAGTTTCTCCTGAAGTCCAACACAACCTCCTTTGTCTTCCCCACATTGAGGGACAGGTTGTTAGTGCCACACCATTCAGCCAGCTGTGCCACTTCCTCTCTGTAGTGCGTTTCATCGTTGTTGCCGATGAGACCTACCACAGTTGTGTCATCGTCGAACTTGATGATGTGGTTGGAGCTGAACTTGGCAGTGCAGTCGTAGGTCAACAGCGTGAAGAGCAGCAGACTGAGCATACAGCCCTGTGGGGCACCTGTGCTCAGTGTGGTAGTGCTCGAGGTGTTGTGGCCGACACGGACTGACTGAGGTCTTCCAGTTAGAAAGTCCAGGATCCAATTACAGAGGGAATTGTCGGGCTTAGCAGGTTTAGTTTGTTGATGAGCTGTTGTGGGATTATTGTGTTGAATGCTGAGCTGAAGTCAATGAACAGCATTCTGATATAGGAGTCTTTGTTTTCTAGGTGGGTAAGAGCCAGATGAAGGGTGGAGGAAATCGCATCATCCGTAGAGCGGTTTGGACAGTATGCAAACTGGAGTAGATCGAGTGTGTTGGGGAGGCCGGTTTTGATGTTGTGCATGACTAATCTCTCAAAGCACTTCATTATGATTGGGGTTAGTGCTATGGGACGGTAGACATTTAGACAGGACACAGGTGATTTCTTTGGTACCAGTACGATTGTTGTGGATTTGAAACAAGTGGGGACGACTGCCTGACTCGGCAACGTGTTGAAGATATCTTTTAGGACATCAGTCAGCTGTGCAGCTCAGTCTCTCAGTACACGGCCAGGTATGTTGTCAGGACCCGCAGCCTTGCGTGGGTTAATCCTAGATAGGGTCTTCCTTACGTCGGCTGGAGACAGACAGACAGACCAGAGCACCTGGCCGTTGGGAGGTGTGGGTAGTTTTTGTGCAGGTGTATCATTCTGCATTTCAAATCGTGAATAAAAGTGGTTGAGTGCATCTGGGAGGGATGTATCATCATCAGGTAGGGGGTTAAGGCTATAGATAAGCTAGTATCCTCTTAAATAATGACAAATTTCACATTTAGAAGATACTATACACTCAGAAAAAAAGGTACAGAGGAGGTACAATTTTGTTCCTTGGGGAACAAAACGTATAACTGTACCTTTAAAGGTACACAATTGGTCCTTACGGTACAATTATACCATTGTTTTCCTCTACTTAGAGCAGGGGTAGGCAAGTTCGGTCCTAGAGAGTCACTATCCTGCAGGCTCCAACCCTGAAAGACGTCTATAGAAGCTCTTATTGAGAATTACCAAGATTCAAGATTCAAGATTCAAGAGTTTTATTTGTCACATACACAGTTATATACAGAATATACAACCGGCAGTGACAGAGGTTGATGTTTTATTGAAAATGTTTAAATGGGGAGTTTAGACACACACAGATATCAAGAATCAGCATATGAATCTCAGCAATGATGACATACTTAATGCTGCAATGCATGCTGGGAGCCATAAGTTTTATACTGTGGTGGCTTAGTAGGGTTGGAGCTAAACTCTGCAGGACATCAGCTCTCTAGGACTGAACTTGCCTACCCCTGACTTAGAGGTACCAAAATGTACCATTAAGGGTCCCACCCCAGTGATGGCCACTTGTACCTTAAAAGGTACAATTTTGTACAGGTGTTTTTTTTTTTTTTTTTTGAGAGTGTATACATATAAAATTTACTTTCTGTTTCTACCACCAGTATGGATCAAAAACTTTAATGACATCATTCTTCACCTCAGCTTTTACACAGATATACTTCTCAACATGTTTACTTTTTCCTATATGGTGCATGGCAGTGTTAGAAGTGTACTGCAAATTATCATAGCATTTAACACTCTCAAATCATTGTAAAATAAAAAATAAAAACTTCTTTCTTTCTTAAAGTTAGGTTGAAATTAAAGTAACATTCCTCTAGTTTCACGTCATCATTTGACATTTGACTTCATAGAAAAATTTTCAATGTTATTTCTTTTTCTTAAGTGAGCTTTCTGGATTCTGCTTTATTAAGTCAGATAAAGGCAGTTCAATATTGTGAGAGTAAAATAAATAAACATTTTAAAGATCCCTAGGTGACTCTCATCTCGCATATAGACACACATATGAGTCGACACACATACACATATGAGTCGACACACTGACACTCTAAAGCATATATAGTACTCTAAAATAGTGCAGTATTAGGTCCAAGTAAAAGCAATTTAGACAAGCCTAAATCCATTAAAGCTGCAGTCTGTAAGTTTTGCTTCTGAGCGGTGTTCTGTTATTGGATTTCTGTGCTAGTCATGGCTTGTCCATAACAAACACCATGTTTAAGCATAAGGGTGTCCATCAGTGCACGTGGCACCAGGACACCCTAGACTGGAGGTCGATGATCGACTTTGTGGTCACATCTGACCTCTGGCCATATGTCTTGGACACTCGGGTGAAGAGAGGGGCGGAGCTGTCAACTGATCACCACCTGGTGGTGAGTTGTATCCGATGGCAGGGGAGGAAGCTAGTCAGACTCGGGAGACCCATACGTACTGTGAGGGTCTGTTGGGAACATTTGGCCAAGCCCTCTGTCAGAGAGATCTTCAACTCCCACCTCCGACGGAGCTTCGACCGGATCCTGAGGGAGTCTGGAGATATTGAGTCCGAGTGGACCATGTTCTCCACCTCCATTGTCGCCTGCTCGGAGCTGTGGTCATAAGGTCTCCAGTGCCTGTCGAGGCGGAAATCCCCGAACCCGGTGGTGGACACTAGAAGTAAGGGATGCCGTCAAGCTGAAGAAGGTGTCCTATCAGGCCTGCTTGGCTTGTGGGACTCCTGAGGCAGCTGACAGGTACAGACAGACCAAGCGGACTGCAGCCCGGGTAGTTGTGGAGGCAAAAAAATTGGGCCTGGGAGGAGTTCAGTGAGGCCATGGAGAAAGACAATCGGTTGGCCTCGAAGAGATTCTGGCAAACCGTTCGCCACCTCCGGAGGTGGAAGCAGTGCCCTACCAACACCTCAACTGGGGATATCGTCGGAGAGTGGAAGGAATACTTTGAGGATCTCCTCAATCCCACCAACACGTCTTCCATTGAGGAAGCAGTGGCTGAGGGCTCAGAGGTGGATTCGCCCATCAGTCATCGAGGTAGTTAAAAAGCTCCTCTATGGCAAGGCACTGGGGGTCGATGAGATCCGCCCTGAGTACCTCAAGTCTCTGGATGTTGTGGGGCTGTCTTGGCTGACACGCTTCTGCAACATCGCATGGCGGTTGGGGACAGTGCCTCTGGACTGGCAGACCGGGGTGGTGGTCCCTCTTTTTAAGAAGGGGGACCGGAGAGTTTGTTCCAACTACAGGGGGATCACACTTCTCAGCCTCCCCGGGAAAGTCTATGCCAGGGTACTGGAGAGGAGAATTCGGCCGATAGTGGAACCTCTGATTCAGGAGGAACAGTGTGGTTTTTGTCTTGGTCATGGAACACTGGACCAGCTCTATACCATTTCCAGGGTGCTGGAGGGTTCATGGGAGTTTGCCCAACCAATCCACATGTGTTTTGTGGATTTGGAGAAGACATTCGACTGTGTACCTCGTGACATCCTGTGGAGGGTGCTCTGGGAGTACGGGGTCCGGGCCTCTTGCTTAGGGCTGTTTGGTCCCTGTACGACCGGAGCAGGAGCTTGGTCCGCATTGCCGGCAGCAAGTCAGACTTGTTCCCAGTGCATTTTGGAGTCCGGCAGGGTTGCTCTTTGTCACCGGTTCTGTTCATAATTTTTATGGACAGAATTTCTAGGTGCAGCCAAGGACCAGAGTGTCCGGTTTGGGGACCACGTGATTGGGGACGGCGCTGCTTTTTGCAGATGACGTTGTCGTGTTGGCCTCCTCAGACCAGGACCTTCAGCGTGCACTGGGACGGTTTGCAGCCGAATGTGAAGCGGCCAGGATGAGAATCAGCACCTCCAAATCCGAGGCCATAGTTCTCAGTCAGAAAAGGGTGGCTTACCCACTTCAGGTTGGTGGAGAGTTTCTGCCTCAGGTGGAGGAGTCTTGTTCATGAGTGAGGAAAGGATGGAATGGGAAATTGACAGACGGATCGGTGCAGCTTCTGCAGTAATGCGGTCAATGTACCGGTCTGTTGTGGTGAAGAAGGAGCTGAGCTGTAAGCCAAAGCTCTTGATTTACCGGTCAATCTATGTTCCTACTCTCACCTATGGTCATGGGCTGTGGGTCATGACCGAAAGGACAAGATTCTGGATACAGGCTTTCTCCGCAGGGTGGCTGGGCGCTTCCTTAGAGATAGGGTGAGAAGCTCAGTTACTCGGAAGGAGCTCAGAGTAGAGCCATTGCTCCACATCGAGAGGAGCCAGTTGAAGTGGTTCGGGCATCTATTTCTGATGCCTCCTGGATGCCTTCCCGGGGAGGTGTTCCGGGCATGTCCCACCGGAAGGAGGCCCTGGGGAAGACCTAGGACACGCTGGAGGGATTATGTCTCCTGGCTGGGCTGGGAATACCTCAGGGTACCCCCAAAAGAGCTGGAGAAAGTGGCTTGGGAGAGGGAAATCTTGGCGTCTCTGCTTAGGCTGTTGCCCCTGCGACCCGGCCCGGATAAGCGGAAGATAATGGATGGATGGAATAATGGTATTAATACTATAAACGCTGAAGAACATGCAGTTCACTCCTCATATGCGATACTACTAGCCGGACTCTTTCTTTATGTATACAGACGTGACATAATGATGCAAAGAAATGCTTGAATTTCCCGTGAAAATCCACCATACCTCTCTAATTATAACATTATTACAAGCTTACCGTTGTGAATGGGGCTATGGTAAGGAGATAGTTTTGAATACTGGCTTGTTGTGTACTTGCTCAAAAATGTATTTTGGATTTATGGACTGCAGCTTTAAAGAATTTTTTTTTTTAAAAATCATAAATTACAGTAAAAAGCTAGTCTTGTGTGGTTTAAACAGTGCCTACATCTTTTTCACAGTACCACAGACACACATACGCACACAGTTTATTTAACTGATAAGGCACAGGAGGTTGTAATACATTGTAAACACTGTCATGTTGGTGTGATGCACAGTGTGATGCACAGCTTGTTCAACTATTTTTCAATCAACTGAGATTAACAGTATTAACAATCTAGTGGAACACAAAATAACTTGCTTATTGCCCCACTTACTGCAGTGTCTCCAGTGAGCAGTTTGGATCATTGAGTTTGTCATTGAGCAGCTTGACTCCTGAATCTCCTGGGTGATTGTAGCTCAGATCCAGCTCTCTCAGGTGTGAGGGGTTTGAACTCAGAGCTGAAGACACATAACCACATCCTTCCTCTGTCACCATACAGCCAGACAACCTACAGACACACATCAACAGACAGATCACATACACACATCAACAGACAGGTCATCTACAGACATACATCAACAGACAAATCATCTACAGACACACATCAGCAGAATGATCATCTACAGACACACATCAACAGACTGATCATCTACAGACACACATCAGCAGACTGATCATCTACAGACACACATCAACAGACAGATCATCTACAGACACGCATCAACAGACTGATCACCTACAGACACACATCAACAGACAGATCATCTACAGACACACATCAACAGACTGATCATCTACAGACACACATCAACATACAGATCATCTACAGACACACATCAGCAGACTGAATATCTACAGACACACATAAACAGACAGATCATCTACAGACACACATCAACAGACAGATCAAAACAAATAAGCAACACTAAATCTCTACAAAAAAATGAAGAGGAAATCTCCAAGATATAACTCATAATAAAAACAGATTTAGATCACTCAGTGAGTCTTCCAGTAACACCTCAGTATCTCCAGCTGACAATTTGGACTCTTCAGTCCATCAGAGAGCAGCTTCACTCCTGAATCATACAGGTCATTGTTACTCAGATCCAGCTCTCTCAGGACACAGTTTGAGGACTGTAGAGCTGATGACACAGTTTCACAATGCTGAGTAATGAGATTACAGAAAGCAAGTCTGCATGACAAAATATAATGAAAGAAGATTACTTGAAATGTTTTTACCACATAGTCTCACCAATGCATTGAATTAAAAATTAAAATACCATACATGTTTTGATATGGTAACTACATATCATTGTGCCTCAACTCACAGAGCTTTTGTGCAGTTGGTCACAGCTGGTATCAGTCTTCTTCTCCCCTCATCTGATGTGTTGTATTTCTTGAGGTCCAGCTCATCCAGCACCTCCTCTGACATCTGAAGCATGTAGGCGATTGTTGAGCAGTGAGCAGAAGAGAGTTTCTTCTCTGAGTGTTTGTCTGATTTCAAAAGCTCCTGAATCTCTCTGGACAGAGTCTGGTCTTTCACTTCCAGCAGACAGAGGAATAGATTGATGGATCTTTCAGTGGAGAGTCCATGTCCATCTTTTATCTTCTCTTTAATGTACTGTGTGGTTCTCCTGATGCTCTCTGAGCTGTTCTCTGTGTGTGTCAGTAGATCCTGTAAGAGTCTCTGATTGGACTCCAGCGAGTCACCCAGGAGGAACCGCAAGAATAGATCCAGCTGTCCATTCTCATTCTCAGTGGCTTTATCTACTGCTTCTCTATGCAGACTATGAACTACATCCACTTGGACATGTCAACATTTTTCATTACATAAAGGTAAAACAAATAGAAAGCAGCGAGAAACTCCTGGATGCTCAGATGAATGAAGCTGTAGACTTTCCTCTGATGAATCACAGATTCCTCCTTAAAGATCTCAGTGCAAATCCCATAATACACTGAGGCGTCAGTGACATCTATGCCGCTCTCTCTCAGGTCCTCCTCATAAAACATCACATTGCCCTTCATCAGCTGTTTGAAAGCCACTTCAGCAAGTTTCACAATCACTTCTCTGTTGGACTGCAGGAGTTTTTGTGGATCTCTCTCTTCATACTTCTGATTCCTTATGTTGATCTGAATCAGCAGGAAGTGAATGTACATTTCGGTCAGAGTTTGAGGGATTTCTGCACTCAGATCTTCTTTCAGGAGTTTTTGGAGCACAGTGGATGATATCCAGCAGAAGACGGGTATGTGGCACATGATGTGGAGGCTTCTTGCTCTTCTGATGTATGAGATGATTCTGTTGGCTTGATGCTCATCACTGACTCTCTTCCTGAAATATTCCTCCTTCTGAGGCTCATTAAATCCTTGAATTTCTGTCAGATGGTTGATGTATTTGGAGGGAATCTGATTGGCTGCTGCTAGTCTAGAGGTGATCCAGATGAAAGCAGAGGGAAGCAGCTCTCCTTTCATGAGGTTTGACATCAACACACCCACTGATGAAGTCTCAGTCACATCAGAAACTTTCTGAGCATCTGAAAACATCAGTGTGATTCTGCTTTCATCCAGACCATCAAAGATGAACACAACTTTACACTGCTCATAAATCTTTGAGTCCAGATCTTGAAGTTCAGGATGAAAGTCCAGCAGAAGTCTGTGAAGACTGTACTGATGATCTCTGATTAAGTTCAGTTCTCGAAATGGAAGCACAAACGTGAAATCAACATCCTGATTGGCTTTTCCCTCGGCCCAGTCCAGAATGAACTTCTGCACAGAGACAGTTTTTCCGATTCCAGCGATGCCTTTAGTAAGAACAATCTTGATTTGGTCTTTCTCCTCACATCCTGGTTCAGGTGAGGCTTTAAAGATGTCATGTCATGTCATTGCAGTCGATTGGAGTGTCTTGTGAGTGTTGTGTTCTGGCTGTTTTCTCCATCTGTAAAATTTCATGTTCTTCATTCACTCCTTCTCTCTCTCCCTCTATGATGTAGAGTTGTGTGTAGATCCTGTTCAGGAGGGTTTCATTCACCTGTAGTTTTATTCCCTCAAATAGTTTCTCATACTTGTTCTTCATGCTGGTTTTGTGCTGGTATTTGACTCTGTGTAGGTCTCTAGTCACTATTGTGTGTGTCTGCAGGACTGCTTCATTTCTTTCCTTCCTGATGAGAGTCTGAAAGTGAGATTTAAAGGACTGCACAAATCTGATCTGTTTCTCCCCCCTGCTGAAATTAAGAAAAATAGCAACAAAATGACAATGTCAGTGATTTCAATAACCATTGGAGATGTAGTACATTTTACATTCTACAAACCTGATTCCAAAAAAGCTGGGACACTGTACAAATTGTGAATAAAAAAGGAATGCAATAATTTACAAATCTCATAAACTTATATTTTATTCACAATAGAATATAGATAACATGTCAAATGTTGAAAGTGAGACATTTTGAAATGTCATCCCAAGTATTGGCTCATTTTGGATTTCATGAGAGCTACACATTCCAAAAAAGTTACAGGGACAGTTACAGGGACAGTTAAAAGGGACAGGTAGCAATAAGAAAAACCGGAAAAGCAACCGGAAAAGTTAAATGTACATATAAGGAACAGCTGGGGGACCAATTTGCAACTTATTAGGTCAATTGGCAACATGATTGGGTATAAAACGCGTCTCTCAGAGTGGCAGTGTCTCTCAGAAGTCAAGATGGGCAGAGGATCACCAGTTCCCCCAATGCTGTGGCCAAAAATACTGGAGCAATATCAGAATGGAGTTTCTCAGAGAAAAACTGCAAAGAGTTTGAAGTTCTCATCATTTACAGTGCAAAAATGATTATATTCACAGCTCTAGTCATCACCATCATCCTCCAGAAAATAATCCTCTATAAAACCGATTATGTGATAATTATGTGATAATTCCACCTAAATTTAGTACAGCATACAATCTGTTTAAACAATCAGCTATGTTCTGTTCCTCACACTTCATGTGCCGCCATGTCATAGAGGGAATTCATCAACCTAAAGCATCAGCATCCACTGTCCACATCCAAACTGAATTATTGTGACATGTAGCAGGCATACAATGTCCTTCAAATAAGTTGGTTATCTTGGCAGAAGATGGAGTTACAAAACAAATAAGCTGTTCCTTAAATTTTGATGATGACATGAAGAAATCCACACAGTGTCAATAAAGTCATTAATTTCAGTATGTATCATGTTATAAATGAAAACTTGAGTACTGTATCTCAAATCCCTTGGTATAAACTATCATTTACAGCAATAAACACAAATTGCCTGTTTTGTTTTTATGGCTATGACTACTTTGAGGCTCTTCACCTCATAATTAGATTATGCGATTTTAGCCAGGGTTTCATAGGCGGGGTCACAATTTAGCACTTTAGCTTAAAATCTACTGTCAAAATCATTAATCCAGGTTAGAAAATCACATTTATTAAGACCAAAAATCCAAACAGCAGCTCATTTTATATGATTATATGGTCATGAAGAAGATCTGAACTTACCACAAAATATGTAACTGTTTGAATGCAGTCTTAATGTATTAAAGACTCAGAATAATCTCTTTTAGTTTCTTCTTCTTTTACTTTCATTTCTGTGGGAAGAGACACCACAACTTAACTTTGTAAACTGCAGAAGTAAGACACTATCATATACAACCACTTATCCAGTTCCCTTTTTATACATGGCAAAATAGTCTTGTGATGTCCTCAAAGTCATGTGATGTACAGCAGTATTTCTCAACCCAGGCAAAATAAAAATTCAAGAAAAGCTCAAATAAAACAAACAATCTCATCCCTGAGCTACTGATGAGTAATTCTGGAAGTTTGATAGACACTTTAGTTATTGCCAAAGTCCAGTTGGCACTGCTGCCCAACTCCATGATCCAGTAGGATTGTCTGCTTATGACCTTTGACCCCAAAGCACATGTGGATCATTTTGGGATGGTGGGGAGAAAAGGTGGCTGCTCCTCTAGATGCAGGACCTGATTGAGACCAGGGGGAATCCAAAAGAAGGGTGATGAGATGTAGAAATAAAGAGTGACAGGCACTAGAAAGAGAGATAGACTCTGCCATGTTAATATGAATGTATGTCTCACGACTTTCATTGTCATCTTCTACTTTGAATTTGGTTTTTATAAGTTTACCTGTGCTAAAGGTTCCCTCAGTGGTTGTTATGGCAATGTGTGGCTGCTGAACCCACCTGTGCTATGTCCGAAATCTCTCACTCATTCACTAATCCTTAAATAGTGCACGGCAGTTGAGTGGATTATATTAGCAAAGAGTGAACGAAATAAAGTGAGAAAATTCAGTCCTAAACACCATGTGTCGGAGAGCTGGAGCTGTCACAGAAACAACTTGATCACTTATGTACTTTTACAATAATATTAACAATAACAATCATAATGATTTTTTATCCATTAAACTATGCATCGTTTTTTTTTTTTTTTTTTTTTTTTGTCAATAATGTTAAACAATAATGCCACCTCAATGTAGTAAAACATTTGGCTGTTAGTAAAACACATTAGCTGAGTTAATGCCTAAAAACAATACATAATTTATTTTATTTGTAATTCATCCATATAATATTGACTTCTTTGATTCCTTTACCTGAGTTTCAGGCAGTGGAACAATTGCAGATGAGTCTGATTCAAAGTCCATTGAGACGTACGCACAGAGACTATTTCGTCATAGTCCAAAATTCCAGAGGGTTTAATATTATATAATATTAAGAAAAATTGTTGAAACTGTTGAAAGAAACTGATGACAGAAAGAATGGCGTTTGCACATGTGATTCCCCATGTGATAAAAAAAATAAAATGTTGTGTTCATCTTCATTCTTGGCCAGAGGAGACCTGAGCAAGTGAGCCTGGTTTCTACCAAGGTTTTTCTCTCCATTCTGTCACATGATAGAGTTTGGGTTTAGTGTAACTGCAACAGACAGCATTTTTAACCAATTTCTCAAATTAAATCAGGTAAAAATTGAGAACACTCATATAAAGGGATGATAACACACACACACACACACACACACACACACACACACACACACACACACACACACACACACACAGTGTTTTATTCACATATATATTCTTTTTTTTTCTAAAAACAAAATCTTATTTTAAAGCTAATTTATTATTATTGTTATTATTATTATTATTATTATTATTATTATTATTATTATTATTATTATTATTATTACCAAATAACCAAATATAAGGAGTCCATATAATTGCCACAAGCCTCTCCTATCCTGGACTCCATTCCCCAGAATCCTCCCTGCCTCACACCTGTTTGCACTTCCTCATCAGCTTTCCCACTCTCCCTGGATTTCCTGCACCTGACCCTCTTCATTAGCACTCCCTTTATATGGTTCACTCCTCCTAGCACTCCTTGTCTGTTCTACTTTATGTTACCTGTTTTGCTGGCTGTATTATGCCTTCTGTTGTATTAAACTCGTCTTATTTGAAGTCTGCTTCCTGGTTTTCCTTGCCTGCTGGACCGATTGTAACAATAATTCTATTATTTAATAAATGTATACTCACCTAAGCACCCATGAAAAAAATAAATTACAAAAAAAAAAAAACATTACAGAATTCATAGTGTATAGTGTGTGTACAGAGCAACAACAACGAGGTTGTTTTCATCTTAGATGTCAAGCTGCGATACCAAACAGGACCACACGGAGACGCCAACAAAACTCTGAACACTTTCCCAGAGTTTAACGGCTTAAAATGGTCTGATCGCAAACAGAGAAGCAGAATTGGGTTAAAGAATATACATTTCCTCCTCCCAGGGTTACTGGTGCTTTAGATGCTCAGTGTGATTGTGATAAACTCCCGACTTCTAACATCGAAATTACATTAATGACGTCTAACTCACAATGGTCTACTTCTGTAATTGATTTGCGTTAATTGTTAAATTATTTTAACAACTTAAGGACTTTAAATTAATCGTACATGTTAGCACTGATGGCACTATTAAATATATGGTTAGGCACAGAGCACTTGGCCACTTCCAGAGAAATTAATGGGTCTATGGGCTGCTGCTTGACATATATGGTCATAACATTTTTTTCCTCTAACCAGCAGATGGCAGGATTGTGTCCCTAACCAGAAACAATATCCAAACATAATATCCAACTTTTATATTTATTTTAGAACATCATTAAAGTATTTATTTATTTATTTATTATCATTAAAAAAAAAAATTTCATATGCAAGTTAATGGTTTAGCTGAGTAATTTTGTGGTAAATAAAAAAGGTATGACACATCCCCCAAAACACAGCATAAAGAGATATCTGAGAAGTAAACATATATATATATATATATATATCAAATCAAGTCACCTTTATTTATATAGCGCTTTTAACAAGTCCAATTGTTTCAAAGCAGCTTCACTTTGTTAACAGGAAAATAATGCAACAGAATCTGTACAGCCGTTCTGGTGAAACGGTGATGTTATCCAGCTAATTTCAAGTATCATATAGTGTCAATGCAGGCAGATCGGTAATATAGATGAGATTTAGGTGTCCCCAACTGAGCAAGCCAAAAGCCAGAGGCAACGGTGGCAAGGAACCAAAACTCCTTCAGGGTCAGAATGGAGAAAAAAACCTTGGGAGAAACCAGGCTCAGTCGGGGTGCCAGTTCTCCTCTGGCCGACGAACAAACAGTCTATGATTATAATTCTGGCAACATAGCAGGTCTTAATTCGTATTAGGCAAATAGATATTTGTAAGATTATTCGAAAGATTGGAGTCGTCATGCCGGAGACAGGTTTAATGAGGATGTCGTGTCGATGCGGCATTTACGGGGGGGAGTGTATTTGACACGCTCTCTGCAGACACTTCAGGGATGCGTTGGTCATGTCCAAGCGCTGGTCCACCATCTGATCTGGATACGGCCCGGATCCGGCTGACTGCAGTAAACCTCGGGATAAACAGAAAGACTAACATTAGCGTAGATGCCATTCTTCTTATGATGTAATGAGTACATCAGGTGTTATGGGAAGTGTTCCCGGTTCTGGCTGACCTAGTTAATGCAGCCTAACAATCATTTACTGATTTGAATAATAGAAATTGATAATGTTTTATGTGTAAGCCATAGTAAAGAGATGTGTTTTTAGTCTAGATTTAAACTGACAGAGTGTGTCTGCTTCTCGAACAATGCTAGCAAGACTGTTCCAGAGTTTAGGCGCTAAATAGGAAAAGGATCGACCGCCTGCAGTTGAGACAAAAGCAGAAACAAAACAAAATGATGTTATGTAAATGAAAAGGCTGATGCGTTAGGGACCTCTGTGTAAATAGAGACATATAGTATTATAATACAGTATATGGATAATTATTATATTCCGATCATATTTTTGCATTTTTTTCTCAACCTGTTGTTTTGTGACCCTGCTGCCACTTATCCAAAGGTTACACCTTAGCTGCCATGTCTATTGTATTGTATCCTTCTTATGGGCATTTATTTTTTTAATTTTTTTATTACTATTTTTTTTTTTTTTCACTGCTAGTTAAATCCTTTTTTTTTTTTTTTTTTTGGCCCATTTTGCCTGTAAACAAATATGATATATATGAGCCATTTTTTCACTTTAAGCCCCATTAACAATTATATATCTTTTATAAAACATTATACAAAATTAATAGTAGTTATTAAGATTTATGTGGTTTGGAATTGGTCAAATGTAATTATAATTATATAAATAATTATACTGGGCTCAAACAGCTCCTTCCATTGCAGTCTCCTGTACTTTTGGTGTGCCAGTCCATAACCACGCAGTTCTCCTGGTACAGCTATGAACAACCCTGCCATTCATTACAAAACAGAGTGGTCAAGCCATTCTTCAAGTCATTCGGAATGATTCGCCCACAGCAGGGCTTGTAAAATGTCTTTATCAAACAAACACAATGATTAATCTCTCATCCACCTGCAATTAATTGGAATGTTATTTTTTATTACTCGGCCTGCCCGATCGGTGGATATAACTGCGAACCATGCATCACTAACACGCACACACGCACGTGCATCAGCAAAACTTCACTGCTGACAAATCAGCATGTTCAAAACTTCTGCAATTGTATTTTCCCTTCAAATAACAAGTCAAGAGTGTGAACAACGCACATCAACAAAGGAATGTTATTTCACTATTTAAGCCCGTCGGCAGGCCGTGATACATTTTGGTAGCCCGACTGGAAAACACATTAGCCCCGGGGTGTCAGGCTTTGCCTTTGCGAGCCCTGGCCCATACATGTTATGTTTAGTTAGAATATAAAGATCAACCATGCATTGCTAATATTGGAATCCGAAGGAAGCTTATGGCATGTTTACTGCTTGGTAGCTTAATCCGTTTAACTTCACATAGGCCTATGTTATTTATCTATTAGATGTGTAAATCGGTGGGTGGAGCTACAGAATTAGGGGTTGGTAACTAATGATAACTAATGTGCTTACTGAATCTTGTATGTGTTGTAAATCATCATGGTGGCTAGATATTAGGAGATGTTTATCGTTTATCATTGTTGGCTTACCTTTTTTTGCTTTCTTGGTGTCATTGCCAAACATGAAGCACATGAAGTTCTCTGAAGCACTCATTGGATCAGTTTCTCTGGCTTTAATTGTCTCTACCTTTCCTGAGGCGGAAAACATGAAGTTTCATTTTTGTTTAACAATGAAGTGTTGGAGGCTTAATGGCAGTCACAGTGTTTCCTGTATTGAAATTCATTTCAAAAGGACTTTCAAAGTCCTAATGTGGATCCAAACCATAACCTACTCCAAAATCAGATGGACATGGATTTAAATTTGACTAATGTAGAAGTAATTCTGACAGGAAGTGGAAGGCTGTTCCACAGCTCAGGGCCAGCTACTGCAAAGAGATTACCATTTTGGGATCTGAGTGATTTGGAAGGATTGTAAGTAACAATTAAATCAGAGAGATATTTAGGAGCTAAATTGTCAAGAGCATTTTAGACAAATAACAGAATCTTGTAGTCAATCCGATATCGGACCAGCTAATGCAAAGAACATAAAATCGAAGTAATATGGGCTCGTTTGCGGCAACCCGGGGTCGTGAGTAGAGGGGCAGCCGCATTTTAGAGGGGTAACCCAAAATACAAAGAATTGCAGTTGTCGAGTCGCATTGAGATAAAAGCATGACAGTGATTTTTCCTACTTAAAGGAAGTAGAAAGGTTTAACTTTGGTTAACATCCAAATATGATAAGGTCGAGGTCAATAGAGTTTTTGTCTGGATGCTCTTTAGGCCCAAATTGAATGATTTGGGTTTTATTGTTTAAATATTGTTTATTAAGTAACATGAAGTTATTTGTGAGCCACAATTTGAGTTTGTGCAAACAGGCTTCCAGTCTCTTATATGCCGAGTTATCTTTGCTTTTTATAGGTGTACAGTTGTGTGTCGTCCACATAGCAGTGGTACGACACCCCATATTTACTCATAACTGATCCAATAGCATACAACGAAAATAATAATAGTGCTAAAATCGATCCCTGGGGTACACCACAGGTGACGTGAGTCACAGAGAATGAATTGGCACCTAAATTGACGGAAAAACTTCTACTTGACAGAAAAGATTGGAACCATTTCAATACCGTACCAGTGATACCAATCAAGTGTTTTAGCCGAGATAAAAGAATCCTGTGATCCACGAAGTCAAACGCTGAGCTCAAACCTAAGAGCACTAAGGCCATGGTATTACCAACGTCTGCAGACATTAAAATATAATTTAAAACTTTTAAAAGAGCAGATTCAGTGCTATGAACGGTCATGAGAAAAGAACCAATGAAGATGAAGAATGAACAGACTGAGAAATCACATGGAATGGAGGAGATCAGACAGTGTGTGAGTGTGACGTCTTTAAACACACACTAAATCACTGCATCACCTCAATGTTTAGTGTCTGAATCTCTGTTCTGAATCTGAACTTTACAGATGTAAAGTGACAGACAGTGAATGTGATTCACCATGTGCAAAGATTTACTGAAGAAAACCAGTAACCCAGTGTACACTGTGCAGACGTTACAGTAAAGAGACATTCATTTTCACCCAAAAGTTACTTTCACTAATACAACCTAATGAAAGAAGCTTAATGCAGTCATATTCATTTATATTTTGACATTTATTTTAACTTAAATTGAGCTTATTTATATTTAGCTTACCTGGCAAAATATTTTGACAAATCCAAAACACAGGAAAAAGATATATAACAGATGTAAACAGAAAATATATTACTGTACAACAAAAGTTGAATGTATACATTTGTGCTGCAGAACATTTCTCATTACAGTTATAACATAATGATAAATAATTAAGAGGTGATTCTATCATCATAATATATTAAACAGAGAGAAAACACATTGACCTAACAGTTTCTGACAGTCCAGCAGGATGAAACTGAGCCTGTGGATCCTCTGACACAGTGACAACATCTACAGTAGCTTTTATAAGATCTCCCACGAGTCCCAAAAAAACTAAATCTCATGAAGATGCTTGAGTTTCACTCTAACAAGCTTTAGCATTCAATTCATTTAACACACACACACACACACACACACACACACACACATAGACTTTTATTTCCAGTATGGTGTAGTATTTTTTAAATGGATTTTAGTCAACATTTAGATGTACACTAGCAAATTTGGTCAACATTTAGATGTACACTAGCAAGTAGATGCCCTAAAAGCTAGAATACGAGCAACCAAACTTTGTGCGTCTCAGTTGTTTCTCAAAGAAGGAGGTTTAATCTGACACAGAGACAATGAAGAATCAAACACACCAAATCCAGCATAGAGGGGTTCAGTGAATGTGGTGTTGAATGTGTGTAAGTGTGTGATAGTGTGTGTGTACACTGTAGAATGACAGAGTGCCGGCCGACACGTCCACATACACTCCTATTCTATTAGAAAAGGGTGATGGGATTGGTACATTACGGTTCACATTATTGTACCAGGAAGTGAATCCATCAGCAGAACAGTACAGACTCCAGGATTTGTCACTGCATCCAAACCAAGAGTCATTCCCTCCTTTCCTGCTGAGTCCTTTGTATGTCACTGCTATATCAGCCTTAAATCCACTCCATTCAGCCTCCCAGTAACAGCGTCCAGTCAGACTCTCTTTACACAGAACCTGCTCAAAGCCAACAAATCTGTCTGGATGATCAGGATATGACTGCTGCTCTTTCACATGTGTTGCTTTTCTGTTGTCCTCAGACAGAATGAGTTGAGTGTTTGCTGTGTTTGGATCCAGTGTGAGATCACAGGCATCTGAACACGAGAAGAGATACATGATGGAGGTGTGTAAATACAATTGTACGTGTATGCAATGTGCCCATTTATATAGTTAAGTAAAATAAGCGATCAGATTGGGAAATTACAGGTGTGTCTGTGTCTCTTTTCTTTGTAATGTTCTTTGTAACTAGGAAAATTAAGTGTATCGGACATACATTTACATTTGATATACAGTATATAAAAAAATTTGAGGACTTTGCCTCCTCATTTTAAAACACCAAACACACCACAGCTTTTTTGTGTGTGTGTGTGTGTGTGTGAGAGAGAGAGAGAGAGAGAGAGAGAGAGAGAGAGAGAGAGAGAGAGAGAGAGAGAGAGAGAGAGAGAGAGAGAGAGAGAGTTTTATCACATACACAGTTATATACAGAATATACAACCGGCAGTGAAATGTAAAGAGACAGAGAGACCTACACTTTCTCAGTCCTGGTGTGATTCTAAAATGTTCTCCGTGGTCCAAACTAGAGAGAAGTAAATATAAACCACAAATGATTAATGAGCATATTAAACTGAATGAAAATTATTTCTCCAAACATTCTCAAAACTCTCGAAATTTATTCTACTCTTACATAGGGAAAAGGGAAGTCAAATACAGAAAGAAACATATAATAAAGTCTAATAGCTACAGACCTCCATAGTCAGATCAGCTCAAAAACCAACAGCATCCATAAGATAGTGAAAATAAAGTCAAGATGAAGTGACTGAATACCAAATCCTGACTGACGAGAAGAGGAGATGGGGATGGAGGGTAAATGAGCTCTGGATAAATGCGACAGCTGCTGATAGTACTGAATGAGCTTATTTATGCATGCTGTGATATGCATCGTATTCATTCTATCTATCTATCTATCTATCTATCTATCTATCTATCTATCTATCTATCTATCTATCTATCTATCTATCTATCTATCTATCTATCTATCTATCTATCTATCTATCTATCTATCTATCTATCTATTATATTCCTATAGGTAGACATGATCAGCTGATAGGCAGCTGATGCGAGCTTGACTAACGTGACCTGCCAGAGCTAACAATACGCTTGATTTTATAAAAATGCAAGGATACTTGAAGTGTGCAGAAATATGTCTAGTTTAAAGTGATCTGAAGGCAGGGTTGCCAGGTCCCAGAAAAATTCCATCCCAATGTCAACTCAAAACCTGACCAAAAGGAAAGAGCCAAATTTTCCCCCAATCATAAGCCGCTTTTCCACCACCGAGCCAAATGGTACTAAAAATGGTAAAGAAAGGTTCAAGTTACATTTCCATTTACGGCACGGCACAAATACAAACAGTTTGCAGCTTGGAATTCCTGAGATGGTTGGCTAAATGCATGTAGTGACGCATTAATAAAAGGATGTTTTTTTTTCATTTTTCTTTGTCTACGGATAAACTTTTTGCATGAAAATAGACAGAAAATAGTCTGAAAATAGACATATGATCCACACTGCTCTTTGCTCTCACCATTATTAGTCTTGGATTGCATGTAAAGAAAGAAGAAAACTAAGACCACAGCCAAAATTCATAGAAGAACTTTGGCAACTTCAAGATTCTGGTACAGCCAACTTGCACATTTCTGTAAAAATGTTTTTAAGACAGAGTGGTCACCCTAAGATTGGATACAATTTTTAAGTTAATACTTGATAAATTATTTCTTAATCTCTTTTGCAAAGTAGATCGTCATTGCTGGTACTTCAACTTATTTAACCCAACTGAAGTTAACCGTATTAGTAATCTTGAGTACATACTTGAGTATCTGCAGTGAGCAGTTTGGATCATTGAGTTTGTCATTGAGCAGCTTGACTCCTGATTGTCCTGGGTGATTGTAGCTCAGATCCATCTCTCTCAGGTGTGAAGGGTTTGAACTCAGAGCTGAAGACAAATAACCACAGCCTTCCTCTGTCACCATACAGCCTGACAACCTAAAGAGATACACAATGTTAGATCACCTTCAAACACACATTAACAGTCAGAAAACCTACAGAGAGATAGATTAAATAAGAGATTAGGCATTGCAAATGCTAAAATAAGGAAAATCTATCTATCTAGAAAAAGAAATATCCAAGTATAAATATGGAGTGTAATGGTGATGTTCCTTTTGATTTGATTTATATTACATTGTGACCTTGTTTCCTAGTCTGTGCCAGTCTGTTCCCTTGATTTATTGATTGATTATTTCAAGTTTCCAGCAGTTTTATCAGCCTGTACTCTGAGTTTGGAAATGAAGACTGTTCTAATGATATCTTTGTCTGTGCGCTTAACACCTGTGGACACGCCTGGAAAAAAAGAGCATGTTGCACCGCATAAGTGTTGCATCCGCGTGTGTCTACATTTAAAATAATGTAGTGTGCAATCTGAATGCAGCGCACCTTAAACTAGCGCAAGAGCAGAACAGAGTCTGTTTACCATTATGCCATGGAAGAAAGCACAGAAACAGGAAAGGTGAATGTAAGGAAGGATAAGGACCAAAAAAAAAAAAAGGTAAGATGATGTATCAGTGATTGGTAATTGGTAATTGGAAAAAGATTTTTCCTGATAATGCAGGCATTTGTTACAAAGAGGTCAAAATGACATAAAGAAATAACCAACATCACAATATAATTTATGGAAATATATTGTGCCTGCAAATATTAGCAATAAAGCCAGCTTCCAAAAAAAAAAAAAAAAAATATATATATATATATATATATATATATATATATATATATATATATATATATATATATGTGTGTGTGTGTGTGTGTGTGTGTGTGTGTGTGTGTGTGTGTGTGTGTGTGTGTGTGTGTGTAAGGAAATAATGTTTCAAAATTGTAAATAAAATCGAAATCGCAATATTGATCACAAAAATTGTGATAGATTCACCATATCACACAACACTTATTAAAATGTACTGGGCATCAAAAATATCTAAGATCAAATCTTACACACCTCAGTATCTCCAGCTGACAGTTTAGACTCTTCAGTCCAACAGAGAGCAGCTTTACTCCTGAATCCTGTAAGTCATTGTTACTCAGGTCCAGCTCTCTCAGGACACAGTTTGAGTTGATGATATAATTTCACAATTCTGAGCAGTGGGATTACAGTTAGTAAGACTGAAAGAGAGTGTAGCGAATATCGAGCCCCAGGGGAAATGGTGCGGGATTTATGCATGCGTTTAATCGTGTTACGATCCAACATGCACAGATCCGCACAGAGGGGAATTTTGATATTAACAATTGATTAAAACGGATTAAAACAATTATTAATATCTAGGGCTTAATTCAACTTTTAGAAATTTCTTTGATTCTAGAATTGAGTTCAAAGGACGGATACTTGTCCACCAAATATCTACCTTTTTAATAACTCTTAAACACGTTTCTCTGGCCAGGAGAAATATCTTTTAATTTGTAACAGGGTCGGTTCACCGTAAAAGTGACCTATGTATGAGCAAACCAAGCGCAATCACGTGTGAATATATATATTTTAATAAAATCAACAAACAATAAACAAACATACACAAATTAACTGAAAGCAGGAAGGAGAGGGAGAGAGAGAGAGAGAGAGTGAGAGAGAGAGAAACAACGGTAATACTATCGACACAAACGATTGAGCACCAGCAAGAAATCAGTCCAGCTTATTGGTATAAGCTCAAAACTTTACCATAACGACAGCTTAAGGGATACTTGCATATGTTTCCTTGGTTGTGAGCTTGTGTGTTTAGGGGAATTCCGCGATCCGGTCCGTGTTTCGATCTTGCTGGGTGGTTCCTTGGAGTCCGTGGGAAATTCAACTTTGGTTCCTTTGTGTGATGAGATCCGTTGGAGGATGGCGAAGAGGAAAAGGAGAGTTGAGAAGAGAGAAGCAGGAGAGAGAGACAAGAGAGGAGGACAAGAGAGTGAGCAAGCCGTCTGTGGCCCAATTTTAAAGGGCCGCGACGGGGCACGTCTCTTTGGTCGGAACAGCCAATCAGAGCGACCGAACTCAGAAGCGGGAAATCTCCCTTTGTCTTGGGTCTCGCCTCATTAACATGTTTTATGACTCTCACAGATGGGCAGACTTGGGGGTTTTGGTATGCAGACTTTGGGGTTTTGGCATGAAAGAAAGAGTCTGGTGCATCATAGCACCCCACAACCCGCCTAGCTGGCCTACAAATTGCGAGACAAAGATTTTGAGACCAAACATGGGGGTTTTAACCCAAGAGTTAAAGGAATGGCGAGGATTGACGCCATCCTTCCTTAAGCATTCACTGGCTATAAGTTTCTAACCTATCAAACACATCTAAAATGGTTGTAACAAAAAGCATGCATATATACAGGGAACAGCACACCTAAAATGAAAAATAACTGAGTTAAAAGTCATATAATGTGTTCGGATGTCCCTTGGTATGTGTGAGGGAGGGCTGTTTATGACGGTGAGCTGCACGAGCATGGTTTGTGTCCTTTTAGCACCATTAACCTGTCAGTCTGTAGACTTCACGGCGCCGGTCTTGCTTGAGTCATTATAAATAATCAAAGTATTGGTCCGTTGATCATTTATGAGCACCGTCCATACGCTACAAGAGCAAAACACAAAATAATTAAATTCTCAACCCCGTTCTACAACTAGCATGTCAATAACATCAGCTTCATTCTAAAAAAGAAATTATACTGAAGATAAATTATTTAGCACAACAACGGAAACTGTAATTCCATTTGGAAAAAAAAACTCTTTATTGAAACTCATGGATTAAACACTTACAGAGCTTTTCTGCAGTTGCTCACAGCTGGTATCAGTCTTCTTCTCCCCTCATCTGATGTGTTGTATTTCTTAAGGTCCAGCTCATCCAGCACCTCTTATGACATCTGAAGCATGTATGCAATTGTTGAGCAGTGAGCAGGAGAGAGTTTCTTCTCTGAGTGTTTGTCTGATTTCACAAACTCCTGAATCTCTCTGGACAGAGTCTGGTCTTTCACTTCCAGCAGACAGAGGAACAGATTGATGGATCTTTCAGTGGAGAGTCCATGTCCATCTTTGATCTTCTCTTTAATGTACTGTGTGGTTCTCCTGATGCTCTCTGAGCTGTTCTCTGTGTGTGTCAGTAGATCCTGTAAGAGTCTCTGATTGGACTCCAGTGAGATGCCCAGCAGGAACCGCAGGAACAGATCCAGCTGTCCATTCTCACTCTCTAGCACTTCATCAACTGCATTTTTAAGCAAATGTTGTACTTTAGCAAAATTCCTCAGTCCCTCCATAGTTGTGTTCACATGGTAGTACAATGCATAGAAAGCAGCGAAAAACTCCTGAACACTTAGATGAACAAAGCTGTAGACTTTCCTCTGATGAATCACAGATTCCTCCTTAAAGATCTCAGTGCATATCCCAAAAAACACAGCGGCATCAGTGACGTCTATGCCGCTCTCTCTCAGGTCCTCCTCATAGAACATCACATTGCCCTTCATCAGCTGTTTGAAAGCCACTTCAGCAAGTTTCACAATCACTTCTCTGTTTGACTGTTTCTCTGGCTCTCTCTCTCCAAACTTCTGATTCGTCATCTTGTTCTGAATCAGCAGGAAGTGGATGTACATTTCAGTCAGAGTTTGAGGGATTTCTGCACTCAGATCTTCTTCCAGGAGCTTTTGAAGCACAGTGGATGAGATCCAGCAGAAGACGGGTATGTAGCACATGATGTGGAGGCTTCTTGCTCTTCTGATGTGTGAGATGATTCTGCTGGCTTGATGCTTCTCACTGATTCTCTTCCTGAAATACTCCTCCTTCTGAGGCTCATTGAATCCCTGTATCTCTGTCAGACGGTTGATGTATTTGGAGGGAATCTGATTGGTTGTTGCTGGTCTGGAGGTGATCCAGATGAGAGCAGAGGGAAGCAGCTCTCCTTTCATGAGGTTTGACATCAACACACTCACTGATGAAGTCTGTCACATCAGCAACTTTCTGACCGTATGAAAACATCAGTGTGATTCTGCTTTCATCCAGACCATCAAAGATGAACACAACTTTACACTGCTCATAAATCTTTGAGTCCAGATCTTGAAGTTCAGGATGAAAGTCCAGCAGAAGTCTATGAAGACTGTACTGATGATCTTGGATCAAGTTCAGCTCACGAAATGAAAGCACAAACATGAAATCTACATCCTGATTGGCTTTGCCCTCAGCCCAGTCCAGAATGAACTTCTGCACAGAGACGGTTTTTCTGATTCCAGCAATGCCTTTAGTAAGAACAGTCTTGATTTGGTCTTTCTCCTCACATCCTGGTTCAGGTGAGGCTTTAAAGATGTCATTGCAGTAGATTGGAGTGTCTTGTGAGTGTTGTGTTCTGGCTGTTTTCTCCATCTGTAAAACCTCATGTTCTTCATTCACTCCTTCTCTCTCTCCCTCTATGATGTAGAGCTGTGTGTAGATCCTGTTCAGGAGGGCTTCATTCTCTTGGAGTTTAATTCCCTCAAATAATCTCTCATACTTGTTCTTCATGCTGGTTTTGTGCTGGTCTTTGACTCTCTGCAGGTCTCCAGTCTCCAGTGTTTGTGTCTGCAGGACTGCTTCAGTTTTGTCCTGACTATGAGTCTGATAGTGGGATATAGAGGATGCCACAGATCCGATAAGCTCACGTTTTTCTCCCCTGCTGAAAAAAAGTAAAAAAGGCAATGATATTGTTTACAATGACAGCGTTTATCACTTGGCATTAACATGCATCCTGTAATTGGATGTTTTCAATATACAATAAAAAGACAAGTTTAAACACGTTTGTGATGGGAATGTTATTCAACCTTTATGTCCTGATCCAAAGGTAGTTGTGGATGCATTGTGATTGGATCTCAGTGTAATGTAAATGCAGCCAATAAATTGTATATCAGTTACCAGATATAATTTTGCCGTCTATATGTAATGCATATCTTGTATATTTTAGAGTACAAAGTGTTATTTAATTGATTTTCCTAAATCAATATTCATCTGAGATGCACAACAGTAAATTAGCAAGTTAATGTTTATACTAACAGAGGGTCAGAGGTCACTGGTCCATCACTGAATTCAGGGGGTGGGGTCAAGGATCTGTTACTCTTCAGAGACACACAGCTGGGTTCTGGAGACGCTGATCTCTGTCTCTTCCTCCTGCTGATTCTGACAACAACAACAACAACAAAAAACATAACATTTAAGAGTATGAGCTATACTGTATACCCTGAGTGCACCTTAGATTTACATTTGTCAATTTCTGACACGTTTATCCAAAGACATTTAAAAATTAGGAATACAGCAAAGAGATTCATTATAAAGGCCCAATATATTTCCAGTGAAATAGAACACAAACTTGTGTGATATTTTAAAGAAAATGTAAGTTTGTTTTGGTGATTTGAAACAGCTCCGGTGATTTTGAACAGCGATTTTCACTCGCACCATACACTCCCGATCCCGATCCCAGCCCCCCTCCATCCGTCTGCCTGTCCTTATCTATCTCCTCTCCCACTCCATACAAAAAATCCCATCACGTGACCACGTGTACTGTGTTATGTTATGTTTTGTTGTGTTTGCTATGTAATGCTTGCCAACTGCATTCTTGTATTTCTGGAGAGCGTGTGGCGGCGCCTGACTAATCGGCTGCGGCCCGGAGGCTTGCTCCAAACTTCATTTCGTTATACTGTACTTGTACATGTGTAATGACAAATAAACTTGAAACTTGAAACAGCTTGCCAACTGTTAAACACCTTCAAATCACCATTGGTCCATATCAATACATTATAGGTTGTTTATCTCTAGGGCCCCACCTCAGCCTCATTCATGAACTTTTTTCTTATTAATTAATCTTATTAATAAAACTTAAAAAAAAAAATTAATTAGGCCTATAAGTACTTTTTAAAATAATTACACAGATTTAATTAAAACAATTACATGTTAAGAATTTTAAATATATAAACTAATATTTCTTCAAAACATAAAAGCTAGCAAATAACAAAGAGGAACAAAAAACATCAGTATTTAAGAGTATCTGAATGTTTTCCATTCAAGAGCTATGAGTGATTTTCTCATCTTTCCTGTTGTTGATTATTAATGATGATCATAGACAGCGGGAGATCTGCATTCACACTGATGCACAGATCTCTTTTGAAATATAAGATGTGGTTTGTTCTGTCTCTTTAATCACTTAAGACATTACTGACTGTGTTTACATTCATTTTGCGTCATAAAAGCCGCAAGCGCAAGCACTCTTTATAAAGTGCGGCGTGATCATTTGAAACTGAAAGCCTTCTGTCAGTGAGTTTCCTATTTTTAATATATAAGCACTGTTTTCCAACATAAATGATGCCTTCGTAGAGCATTTGTAAGGAAAAAAGGCATTTTGCGGGCGGGAACACACACTGTAAGTGTAACATCAAGCAAAGTTTCTTACAGCACATGATCCTGTGCAGTGAAGCCCGCAAATGTCATTGTGATTCGCTTCAACCTTTCCGAACATTATAAAATAGTTTTTTTATTGTTTGAGTGTTGTGTGTGTGTGTGTGTGTGTGTGTGAGAGAGAGAGAGAGAGGGGGGTGAAATGAAAGCAATCAGAATACGGGTGTTTCAAAAACACACGTACAATCCAGACAATCTAAGCTCCGAATTGATCCAGAATCTTTGGAGAGGGGATCTTCTCTCCCACCCCTATTGTATAGTGTGACCAACACAATATTAGATTGATTAAACACAAACTGTTCTTTCCTGTAGGCATAAGTTGATGTTGCTTCTGCAGACTGCTTTACTCTCACGTCACGTGACCAGACTGCAATTGCAGCCTTTGCTACAAAATCCTGTTTTATCATATTGTGATATTATCGTTCAGCCCTACTGCCAAGTGTTAAAATGTCTAGTGTCTTACCTGGGGCCAGAGGTCACTGCATCCCTTAATTTACTCTTCATAGTCACACAGCTTGATCCAGGAGATGGAGAACTCATTTTAGGGTCAGTGCCCTCATCTTCCCTCTTGTTGTGGAGACTCATTTTAGAGAACTTGTTATCCCCTCTCTCCCTTCTCAAAAGAGAGTTGAGAGATTGATTCCAGACAATGATGCAGTAGTAAGTAATACACTGCAATACAGTTACAATAAACTCTTAATCTAAATAACATTGCAATCTAATTACTTTTCCCATTATATAATCAAATACAAATTCAGTTCATTAAAGTGTGTATGGGGGAAAAATACTATGGAAGTCAAAGGGGTCCATCAAGAAATTCATACACTCAATTGTGCATTTCTGCTTAGACAGAGACCGTCACATGCCAAAACCACATCATGTGGAGGAACAAGAGGAACTGACACTCAGTCAAAACAACATACACACATAATGATAAATGGTGAAAAGATATTTAACTGGAACTTGGCCTTCATTATATCAATTTATATCAATTTTATATTTTAATGTATTCAGCTTGCACTACTTTTTATATAAAACCCTAATATAGGCTTTAATGTATTATAAGACCAGATATATAGAGGAATTAAAACATAATAACAAAATGAAACTAACATTTAAAGCAAACTAACATGTATAGTGCCATTAAGGTGCAATACAGAAATTTATATTAGAAGTTAAACTCAATACAGCATATGCAGTTGTTCATTTCATTTCAAACATATAAAACATGTAATTTACAAGTTTTACAATGTAATTTATAACTATTTTTAGATCTAGTGGTTTAATACTAGTGTTGTAATTTGGATGCAGTAGAAGTACAGTATACAGTATACAGTACACGTACAACAATAATGCCTTTAAAATTATCCTGGAGAGAAATATCTTCAAACTCACAGTAATTCATGTTTTCATTTAGTTGAGGACACATGTGTCCACCCATACAATACACACGGTCTTTCAGTCAATAATTTAATAATGTTATGTTCTCAAAGATATGCTCAGATGGGAATTCTACAGTACTAGTCACCTGGTTTAACTCGCACTTCTTATCTTTTGTCATAGTCCAAAATTCCAGAGGGTTTAATGTAATATAATATTAAGAAATATTATGTTGAAACTGATGACAGAAAGTGGAATTTTCTAACAGGCTAACTATAATATTGTACAATATGCCGTGAAATGTAACCTTATGTGATTCACCATGTGCAAAGATTTATTAAAGAAAACATCTCGGTTACGTATGGTAACCCTCGTTCCCTGAAGGAGGGAACAGAGATGTACGTCGGACGTCACCAATGAATTGGGATCACTTCAGGGAGCCCTTATCAGCTTCGAGATCTAGAGAACAGGCCAATGAGAATTGGCGTGCGAGATTTGCATCTTGCGCTCCGCCCCGCAGCACGGGTATAAGCAGAAGCGAAATACAGCGCACCTTTGTTTTTCACTGAGGAGCCGAACTATTGACTCGGCCTGCAGTGATGGTACAGCAACTGTGGCAACAGGACGTACGCCTCTGTTCCCTCCTTCAGGGAACGAGGGTTACCATACGTAACCGAGACATTCCCTTTCAGACGGTCACGTTCGACGTACATCGGACGTCACCGACGAATTGGGATCCCTTTGGAAAATGCCACAGTTACTACCAATTCCAGCGCCTCGTGAGAGCCCCTCAGACCCCGGCTGTTCCGGGCAGGGAAATTCACGCAGGGAGATTCACTGCTGCTGTTCCGCAAGACCCACTCAGCAAACTATTGGATAACGCTGGGAAAGCATGCCCCGGAGGGCCGCTGCGGACGCCACATCATGCCCGGAGGGAGTTACCATGTGGAGAATACATGTATGGACTGGCCATGGGCAGTGCAACATACGGAAGTCCGCCCCAGCCATTTTAGGTGGGGGAGCAACACCACTCTGAGACGACAGAGGGAGCCGTACCGTGGAAGAATACACATATGGGACCAACGTGGGGGTCACAACATATGGAACCCAGCCTAACACAAGTTCCACCAATGCATACGAGTGTTAGACCTGGCGTCGGACGCTCCACCACGTCCGACTGCCGCGGGTTGCGGAGGACTCTACAGGGTTTGCCATACTGGGGAACTCAACTGGAAAATATAAGCGCACATATCCGTTCCATGGGGAAGGGAATGGCGCACAAGCCAACACTTAGAACAGGCACTTCGGTGTTACTGACTATGGGAAGTGAGCTCACAGGAAGATACCGGCTCTACACATAGGATATAGAACCTAGATAACGTGTTGGGTGTCGCCCAGCCCGCAGCTCTACAAATATCTGTCAGCGAGGTGCCACAAGCCAGCTCCCAGAAAGAATCTACACCCCTAGTGGAGTGGCCTCTTACCCTAAGCGGGAAGGGCACGTCTTGGGTTTCATACGCCAAGATGATAACCACATACAATCTATATGGGTTAATGTGAACAAAGTACTATACAGTATTATACATGTTTGGTATCATTTGAAATGTTTCAGTGCGACTGGTACAAAGTAAAGCAAAAGGTAATAAAGCTTTTAAGAGTTTAGAGATATTTGGCTTGCAGTGGACCATACAAATTATCCTGTCCCCAGTAAGGTGTAAAATACCCACGTCTGGGACAGTGATAAATGTAACTTCCCATTGTTAACACATGTTTGCATTTGAATGAGTTTTCTGTATTGGTCTGTGTATTTAAGGAGATGTTGCACAGGGCTCAGGGCACGATTCTGTAACCAGATCAGCCCGTATGCTGTATGCTGTTCCCATACCACGCTGTGATGCACTGAGTGTTTTAACTCAGTGCATCACAGCGTGGTATGGGAACAGCACCAGTCATGACCGCAAAGCCCTGCAAAGAGTCGTGCGCTTATCCGAGCGTATCTCAGGGTCAGCTCTCCCGTCTCTGCAGGACGTCTACACCAAACGCTGCAAAGGTAGAGCTACCAAGATCATCAAGGACTCTAATCACCCTGCAAACCCTCATTTCACGCTGCTACCATCTGGTAAGCGCTTCCGAAGCCTGATGGCCAAAACTGAGAGACTCAGGAGGAGCTTCTTCCCCCAGGCCATCAGACTCCTGAACTCAGTCACTTAACATCACGTGACTTCACGCCAGGATAAACATCGATACACTGACATTGCACTGCACTTTCTGTTCTCGTTGTTACTGTGTAACAACCTGTCATAAACCTGTTTGCACATTATACTCTTTATACATTTGTTAACCACATATTTATAAGTCTACAGTTTACTCACTGCAAAGTCTACTTCAATTATTTTATTCCACTTTATCCTTATTTGTTACCTTTTTTTTCTCTTGACTTGATTATTTATAATTCTACAGATATAGACATATATATATATATATATATATATATAGTACTTTTTATATCCTATTTCTATTATAATTTCTTCCTTGTGTTTTTAACTGTGAATTTGCACTGTCCATGGAGCGGACCTGTTTACATTTCACTGCCGGTTGTATATTCTGTATATAACTGTGTATGTGACAAATAAAACTCTTGAATCTTGAATCTTGAATCTTGAATCTTGAATCCGTAATGCTATGCATTATGTATCCTATTTCATTGAAGTCAGGTATACATTTCTTACTCTTTACTTCAAGACCATTTGATGTATGTATCAATTATCTTTGAATTGATTATGTAATTGGCATGATACATTACCTGACTGTTAATAAATTGTTACATTGATTTATTCTGATCTACTCTGAAATAATAGATTTTAGTGCACAATGAATACTTTCTTACCACAAATCTGCAACCAGGGTTAAGTACATACTAGATCTCGAATTGTATGGAGCATGCAGTCACACTATAGGGGCCAGATAAAATACTATTGAGGTAATACAGCATTATTTTATGGTACTGGCCATAACCTCTGGTTATTGTTTCAGCTTTAACTATGTTGTTATACAGGTGCTGGTCATATAAATAGAATATCACCAAAAAGTTGATTTATTTCACAAATTCCATTCAGAAAGTGAAAATTGTATATTATATTCATTCATTACACACAGACTGATATACACTCACCTAAAGGATTATTAGGAACACCTGTTCAATTTCTCATTAATGCAATTATCTAATCAACCAATCACATGGCAGTTGCTTCAGTGCATTTAGGGGTGTGGTCCTGGTCAAGACAATCTCCTGAACTCCAAACTGAATGTCAGAATGGGAAAGAAAGGTGATTTAAGCAATTTTGAGCGTGGCATGGTTGTTGGTGCCAGACGGGCCGGTCTGAGTATTTCACAATCTGCTCAGTTACTGGGATTTTCACGCACAACCATTTCTAGGGTTTACAAAGAATGGTGTGAAAAGGGAAAAACATCCAGTATGCGGCAGTCCTGTGGGTTAAAATGCCTTGTTAATGCTAGAGGTCAGAGGAGAATCGGCCGGCTGATTCAAGCTGATAGAAGAGCAACTTTGACTGAAATAACCACTCGTTACAACCGAGGTATGCAGCAAAGCATTTGTAAAGCCACAACACGCACAACCTTGAGGCGGATGGGCTACAACAGCAGAAGACCCCACCGGGTACCACTCATCTCCACTACAAATAGCAAAGAGTCTACAATTTGCACAATCTCACCAAAAATGGACAGTTGAAAAATGTTGCCTGGTCTGATGAGTCTTGATTTCTGTTGAGACATTCAGATGGTAGAGTCAGAATTTGGCGTAAACAGAATGAGAACATGGATCCATCATGCGTTGTTACCACTGTGCAGGCTGGTGGTGGTGGTGTCATGGTGTGGGGGATGTTTTCTTGGCACACTTTAGGCCCCTTAGTGCCAACTGGGCATCGTTTAAATGCCACGGCCTACCTGAGCATTGTTTCTGACCATGTCCATCCCTTTATAACCACCATGTACCCATTCTCTGATGGCTACTTCCAGCAGGATAATGCACCATGTCACAAAGCTCGAATCATTTCAAATTGGTTTCTTGAACATGACAATGAGTTCACTGTACTAAAATGGCCCCACAGTCACCAGATCTCAACCCAATAGAGCATCTTTGGGATGTGGTGGAACGGGAGCTTCGTGCCCTGGATGTGCATCCCACAAATCTCCATCAACTGCAAGATGCTATCCTATCAATATGGGCCAACATTTCTAAAGAATGCTTTCAGCACCTTGTTGAATCAATGCCACGTAGAATTAAGGCAGTTCTGAAGGCGAAAGGGGGTCAAACACAGTATTAGTGTGGTGTTCCTAAGAATCCTTTAGGTGAGTGTATTTCAAGTGTTTATTTCTTTTAATTTTGATGATTATAACTGACAACTAAGGAGTGCTGTACATGCTCATACTTCTCATGTTCATACTTTTCAGTTGGCCAAGATTTCTAGAAATCCTTTCTTTGTATTGGTCTTAAGTAATATTCTAACTTTCAGAGATACTGAATTTGGGATTTTCATTAGTTGTCAGTTATAATCATCAAAATTAAAAGAAATAAACATTTGAAATCTATCAGTCTGTGTGTAATGAATGAATATAATATACAAGTTTCACTTTTTGAATGGAATTAGTGAAATAAATCAACTTTTTGATTATATTCTAATTATATGACCAGCACCTGTATAGGCAGCGGTAGGAGGCTACATGGGTACTTTTTAACAATAGTAAGCATGGGCAATAGTGTTAAATCGCTTTAACCATAACCTCTGGTTAATGATCGTACTGTCGAGTTTGTGATAGTGGGCCCGCATAATGGCCAGTGTGAGGACCCTGTGCGACTCTAAGAACCGAATTAAATAACTGTAAATTTAAATTAAATTAATTTTCTAGATCGTTCATCAAACTGTAGTAAATAAAATCTATTTTTAAATTAGCTTTCAACATTTTAACAAATACAAACACATCATCATCATATACACAGCCATCTTTACTCTTCCCAAAATGAAATTAAAGAGTTGACATTGCTCCCTCTTTTTTGGGGAATACCTGTAGCCTAAAATAAACACTTGTTTGGTGTAGTTTTTATTTTTATTTTCCAAAGTTGTTTATTTTAGGGTACAGTTTATGCTCGGTCCATTTATGCTTGGTTTGTGTCTGTGCAACAGAATCAGTATGGTTTCAAATATGATCATATACCTTCATAGAATCAAAATAATGTCATTTTTAATGTTATCACCATATGTACAATAATGCTGCTGTGCATCAAAATGAATCCTGCACTCTCAGAAAACCTTTATCTTCAGTTGATTTCATCTAAGGCTGTGGCTGAAGTCAGTTGTAGTTCTTGTGTTTCTCAGTGATTCTGCTTGTTAACATCAGGTGTCTTCAATAATCAAATAATTATCACTTATAATCAGGTGTTCGTCATTAATGCCCAATCTTTAATTACCTAATTAACTTAATTCTTATGATTTCTGTCAGGATCATTATCGTCAAAGTGATAGACAATTAGCATATAGGTTAGCGATATGGTTCTGTTCTGGGCAAGAACTCCCTGTGCATCCATGCAGCTTAGCATGGACAAGAGCAGGAAGAGCAGTGATAAACTGTGATCCTGAATGACGAGAGATGGAGCTGAGGATGAACTCTGGAGAAACGCGATAGCTGCTGATAATACTGAAGGAGCTTATATATGTGTGCTGTGATAGAAGTCATATTCCTATAGGTAGACGTGATCAGCTGACAGTCAGCTGATGCGAGCTTGACTAACGTTGCCGCGTGCGCTGGCAGAAAAGAACAGGAGGATCCAAATGTGAAAAAAAAAAACGTTTATTACTCTCAACACAAACTGTAAAAAAGAACAGCAAAGTCACTGAAAGCAGAAAAGCAGCATAGTCCTAGAGAAGGAAGACGGCAGGTCTCAGGGTGCACAATCCATGAAGCAAGGAGGCAAAATGGGCAGACACGGTCATCAGGAACCAGGAACCGGAGTGAGGAAATCCCACGATGAGACAGAAGGCGAACAGGAATCCATAGACACACTGCAATGATCTGACAACAAGGCTGAGTGAAATGCATATAAATAGGCCAGATAATGAGTGAAGCAGGTGAGAGTGATCAATGACCACGCCTCCAACAACACCACACAAACACAGACAGAATGAAATGATGAATTCATACACCGTGACAAACGTGACCTGCCAGAACTGACAATATACGCTGGATTTTTACAACAAATCACACTCATTGTTACTCATTTGAACTATGATCATATATTTCATATGCTAAATGATTAAATGATTCAATTTAAATGTACTATGTAGATGATGTAAATCAAAACATTTTTATTTTTATTTCATAGAGTCTAATATGTATGTGCATAAGGCAAAAAACAGATCTTGCCTGTTTAAAAAAAATGTTTGTTCATGTGTCTCAACTGTTTCTCAAAGCAGATAGTTAAATCTGACACAAAAACAGTGAGGATTTAAACACCCTGAATCCAGCATAGAGGGGTTCAGTGAATGTGGTGTTGAATGTGTGTATGTGTGTGCGTGTGTGTGTATCAGAGACGCTATAGTATGACAGAATGCCGGCCGGCCAGTCCAGATAGATACCTACTCTGTTAGACAGAGGTGAAGGGGCTGGAATGTCAGTTTTCTTATTATTGTGCCAGGCTGAATATCTGTTTTCAGTGCAGTACAGACTCCAGGATTTGTCATTGTATCCAAACCAAGACTCGCTGCCTCCTTTCCTGCTGATTCCTTTACATGTCACTGCTATATAAGCCCATCCATTCCATTTAACCTCCCAGTAACAGCGTCCAGTCAGACTCTCTTTACACAGAACCTGCTCATGGTGCTCAAATCTCTCTGGATGATCAGGATACGCCTGCTGATCTTTGATGTGTGTCGCTTTTCTGTTCTCATCAGTCAGGATGAGGCAAATGTTTGCTGTGTTTGGATCCAGTGTGAGATCACAGGCGTCTGAACATAAGAATAAAGTGTTACATCCCGTCTAGGGGAAAGGGTACAACATGAAACATTTTGTGTGTGTGTGTGCACGTGTTTTTGTGACATATCAGGACACAAATGTGTATAATGACATGGATATGACACAGGTATTACAAGGAGAGGGTGACTTATGAGGACATTACCCATGTCCCCATTTTTCAAAAGGCTTATAAATCATACAGAATGAGTTTTTTTGAGAAAGTGAAAACGTGCAGTTTCCTGTGATGGGTAGGTTTAGGGGTAGGGGCAGTGTAGGGGGATAGAATATATGGTTTGTACAGTATAAAAACCATTACGCCTATGGAATGTCCCCACAATTCACAAAAACAATCGTGTGTGTGTGTGTGTGTGTGTGTGTGTGTGTGTGTGTGTGTGTGTGTGTAAAAGAGAGAAAAGACCTACATTTCCTCAGTCCTGGTGTGATTCTAAAAGGGACTCCATGATCCAAACTAAAAAAAGAGTCAAATATAAATAAAATTATTAATGTTTGATTATTAAAAGTGCAATAAGCAGCTAAAATATCAGTGAGCATTTCATTTTAAAATCAATGAATGTGGATTTCTCAACAAGCATTAAATTAAGTTGGCATTAAATAGTAAAATAGTAAAAACAGCAGCAAAATGCAGGATTCTAGTAAGAAACAGTATAATAAACTTTGTTTAATAGCTACAGAACTCCAAAGACAAACAACATCATTCATAACACAGTGAGGATAAAGTGAAGATCAAGTGAATCAACACAACTATTTCAAGAGACAGAACAAACTGAGACATATTAACACAATAATAACTGGCAATATCTTCAAGATGCTGGAACAACCTTTAAAACTGTTTGCAAGTGCACCTAGTGCACGAAGCACAACAAGCATATCAGTGAGAACACTCATGTAGGGCCTACATTAAACCATTAAATAAAAGGGTTATTAAGCTGTTTACACTGAACACATATAAAATAAAAGAGTCTCCACAGTGACAGGAAATAAAAATAACGCAAAAAATCTGCCTACCTTACCAGAGTATGTGAGCGAAGCGGAGCGGAGCTCCTCTCATATACAGCTCACCGGTAAAACAACGTCAACATTGGCTTATATGAACTACTAGAAAAAAAAAACTTTAGCTGGGGCAGCCCTAGCTACTTATTTCAGAATCAGATAGGCCCATATTCGAACCAGCATGTCACAATGGGCATTCTGGTTTGAGCTGAGTGGAATGAGCTTCAGAAATGAACAGAATCTCTAGAAAGGCGCTCTCTACTCTGGAAGAAATATTACCGCTCTTTCTACGCACACCACAATGGTCACAATATGACCTCATGTTTGTTTTAAAAACATAATTCAATATATAAATAATACATTTAAATAGGCCACTTACAGTGTTCATTACAAATACATTTCTAAATGCTAAAAATTAATAAATGTAAATAAACAAAAAAATTGCATTGCATTTGCAATCCTGTGAAACCAGGCTTCCATTACAAATGACATAGGCTAGCTACTAAACGTCTTAAACAATAAAGCATAAAGCATAGCTGAAAAATATACTGCACATACAAATTAAGTCAATCAAATTAAAATGAATACAGCAGTATGGATTATGCTATTTTATGAAATGTCATAGTATAGGCTACCATTGTATACAAATCTTGAATTGATAGTCTCAGCTGGGAGCAGAGGTAAACAAAAATTGAAAAACTGACGGATAAAACTGACGGATAAAAAAAAAAAAAGAACAGAAAAAATTAACTTTGATTTTACAACTAGGCTACTGTACATATCCACGGATTCACTCTTCTCTCTGGATATGCCCGCATGTTTGTGGGGATGTTTGTGGGGGGAGAGAAAGAGAGAGCAGGCGTGCTCTGCCAAGTGACAAGTGCCAAGTGAGAAAACGGCACTTTTTAATGTATGGAAAATAAGACAATGGCACTTTAAATAAAAAAAAGTAAAGGTATGTGTTTTGTTACTTTAGTTATCAGTAATGCAATAATGTAACACAAATGCTTTTTTTTTTTCTTGCGTGTCTTAAGTATGGAGAGAAAGTGTCCTACAAACACTGACCTGTGATATATGAAATGTTCGGTCTACCCAGCACAACCCTCTGGAATGGCTTCTACCTTACATTTAATTACATTAAGTGAAGATAATCATTAAGAAACTTGGAACAAGCATCCTCCTATCACCTTTCCCTGGACTTATATCACGGTACGTTTGGAACTACTCTCTAGCATAAATACACAGTTTTGCATTTACAGTTAGTTCCTTAATAAGTTTAACCATAGCATCTTACATCTTGCTGGAAGTGAAGGCCATCCTGAACTTAAAACCCCTGGGGTATTCTTCCTTTTGGCTTTCACGAAATGTGTGGATGCTGAACTGGCTCCCCTGTGATTCCAGGGCATTCACATTTTAAATTACATAAACAATTGGTTTATATTAGCTCAATCAGAGCGCTTGGCGGTTCAACACCGAGATGTTGTTCTTGGTCATATGAAAGAGCTGAGGTTGAGGCAAAATGCCAAGAAGAGTGTGTTTTCTCCAACACAGAGAACCACCTTTCTGGTCGTTATATGTGATTCTATGACAACGTAGGTTCCTTGTCATCCCATGAGGCTTACAACAGATGGGTTGTAGTCCTGGAGGACCGCTTGACCCAGGGTCTGTGGAATTGCCATCATCTATCATAAAATGGCAATTGCCTAGAGATGATGGCTATTTTTCTGGCACTGAGAAATTTTCTCCCAGATCTAAGGGGTCATCATTTTCTTGTCCAATCAGACAATACATTGGTGTTCGCTTACTTAAATCATCTACGTTCACACCCGCTTTACAAACTGGCGCACCAGATCCTCCTGTGGGCCCAGGGGAAGTTACTATCACTGAGAGCAGCTTATATCCCTGGACATCTAAATCAGGGGGCAGACATCCTGTCGAGACAGGGGCAGAGGCCCGGGGAATGGAAACTTCACCCCGAGGTGGTGGGTCTCATATGGAAGAGGTATGGCCAAACGAAAGTGAATATATTTTTGTCTCAGGAAACAACACACTGTCTGCTGTGGATCTCTCTAATGCATCCAGCTCCAGGGTTGGATGCCATAGCGCAGATGTGGCTGAGGGTATGTCTGTACACTTTCCCCCCAAACGCTCTGCTCCCGGGACTTCTGGAGAAAGTTTGTTGGGAGGGTGCCTGTCTGTTGTTAGTGGCACCTCTTTGGCCAACTCAAGTTTGGTTTTCAGAACTGATATCCCCCCTCGACGGCTCCCTTTGGGAGATTCCAATCAGGAGGAACCTTCTATCTCAGGTGGGGGGCTAAATATTTCACCCCCGCCCATAATTATGGAAGCTGTGGGTGTAGCTACTGAGGGGGCCCAACTCATAGAGGCTGGTTGTTGAGACCATTCATCACTTCAGAACTCCCTCCATGAGAAAATGTTATTCTTTTAAAAGGAGATTGTTCTCTTCATGGTTCGAGATTCATCATTTAGACCCAATTAACTGCCCGGTTGGTACAGTGCTGGACCATAGCCTTCTCCTTTAACTGTTCAGGCCCATTCTACTAGGAGTATGTTGGCTTCAAAAGCCTTGCTTTCTGGGGCTTCTCTACATGACATATGTGCTGCGGCGGGCTGGTCCTCTCCGCACACATTCGTCAGGTTTTATGAACTGCTTCAGTCTTAGTTGTGCTCCAAACAGGATTTACACTAGACAGGCAGTGGTCAGCATGGCATAGTGGGTATTACTGTTCCCATAGTGTTGTAAACTTACAACACAAGTTCCCTTGAATGGGCACACCTCGGTTATGACCAGAGGCCACATTAACCGAAACTATTCTGTCATTGACTGAATTTTTTTTAGCAATGGCGAAAAAGTCTGAAGGCCATCCATAATTTTGACAGATTAGACTGTGGGAGATCTATTTAACTTGTAGTCTAACTGTAAATCCCACCCCTGTCCAGTTGGGGGTGAGTGCACTCCAGTGTGGCAGCAGATTGTGACATAACATGATATATTGTTTATACACCAATCAGGCATAACATTATCAACATTAACCTAATATTGTGTTGGTCCCCCTTTTGCTGCCAAAACAGCCCTGGTCCGTCAAGGAATGGGCTCCACTAGACCCCTGAAGGTATGCTGTGGTATCTAGCACCAAGATGTTAGCAGCAGCTCCTTTAAGTCCTGTAAGTTGTGAGGTGGGGCCTCCAAGGATCGAACTTGTTTGTTCAGCACATCCCACAGATGCTTGAATGAATTGAGATCTGGGGAGGCCAAGTCAACACCTCAAACTCACTGTTGTTCTCCTCAAACCATTCCTGAACTATTTTTGCTTTGTGGCAGGGCGCATTATCCTGCTAAAAGAGGCCATAACCACAAGGGAATACTGTTTCCATGAAAGGGTGTACATGGGCTTAGGTAGGTGGTATGTGTGAAGGTAAAAAGAAAACATGGATGGCAGGGCCCAAGGTTTCCCAGCAGAATATTGGCCAAAGCATCACACTGCCTCCGCTGGCTTGCCTTTTTCCCATAGTGCATCCTGGTGCCATGTGTTCCCCAGATAAGCCACGCACACAGCAAAAACTTCAGTGGTAAATTAACTCTCCTGGGAGTATATGTGAGACCACGCAAGAGTGTTAAAGTGTTACAATAAGAGTGTTAAAGTAACACTGAACAATTTTAATGAGATAATTCACTGATTAATTGAGTGATGATTGGCCATTATTGAAGATACCTGATATTAACAAGCAGAATCACCAAATGAGAAAAAAAAAAAATATATATATATATATATAGGTCACCATTATGGTGATTAGTGTTTGCTTTACTTGGGATCTTGACCCTTGACTTTTTAATATTATATTTTGTTTGGTGCTGTTGCTGAGTTGTGAGTTCATGAGAAAAGATGATTGTTTGGTGTTGGTTATGTTTTGACATTGTTATTACTTGACCTGAATCAATGAACTCATTTAGAGCCTAGTCTCTGAGTTCGGTTTGTCTTGTTGATTATAACATAAGATCCAGCATTTTCAATATAATTCTAAGGATTTCTTGAAAGTTGTTCTGATGAAAAAAAAATAAAAAAAATACATATGTCCAACAATGGTGACAAACAGCTCGTAAAGCTCATCATTTATTCATGCAGCAATGCAAGATGGGAGCCATGGAATAATTTTGATTGATGGCTCCCAGAATGCACTGCAATATGCTTTTTGATGGTCACCACTGTTGAGATTCTCAGGCTGATTCTTGATGTCTGTGAAAATTATTTTTTTCTTATATGTTTTTTGATCAGAACAACTTTTAGGAAATTCTTTGGATTAAGTTGAGAATGCTGGATTTTATTCTGTGGCACCCCAAGACTGGTGTAAACGTAACTCAGATATAAGGCTATATATTAGCTCAATGATTCAGTTCAATTGATGACTATGTCAAAACATAGCCAACATCACCTGATCAACTTTTACTCTTTTGTGTCTGGCTGTTAAAACAACCCAAACAAAATCTAATGTTAAAATGTGAAGGGGAAGATCCAAACTAAAGAAATCACTGATCACCATAATGGTGACTTAAAATTGTGATTTTCTCTTTTGGTGATTCTGCTTGTTAACATCAGGTATCTTCAATAATGGTCAATCATCACTCAATTAATCAGTTAATCATTTCATTAACTTTAACACTGCTTCAGTGTTACTTTAACACTCTTATTTTAACACTTTAACACTATTGAGTGTGGTCTCACATATAATCCCAGGAGAGTTCATTTAACACTGGAGTTTTTGCTGTGCACACACACCTGGCCATCCACGTGATGTGAAAGAAAAATATGATTCATCAGATCATGCCACCTTCTTCCATTGCTCTGTGGTCCAGTTCTGATGTTTACATTCCTCCAGACGCGTGTGTCAGCGCGGCATTACAACAGCTGGCTGAACAAATAGCTGAGACTGAACAAAAGTATCCAGACTCTCTTATAATCATTCTTGGGGATTTTAACAAAGCCAATCTCTCCCGTGAACTGCCAAAATACAGACAGCACATTACATGTCCCACCAGAGACAGTAATATTCTTGACCACTGCTACACCACAATAAAGAATGCATATCACTCCGTCCCACGGGCAGCTTTGGGGCTTTCTGATCACTGTGTGGTTCATCTTATACCGTCCTACAGGCAGAAACTGAAATCAGCTAAACCTGTAATAAAGACTGTAAAAAGATGGACTAATGAAGCAGAGCGGGACCTACAAGCCTGCTTCGATTGCACTGATTGGAATGTCTTTGAAGCTGCTACCACTGATCTGGATGAGCTCACAGATACTGTAACATCATACATCAGTTTCTGTGAGGATACATGCATTCCTACCAAGACATTCTTATCATTCACTAATGATAAACCATGGTTTACTGGGAAACTCAAACAGCTTCATCATGCCAAAGAGGATGCTTACAGAAGTGGGGATAGGGTCTTGTATAACCAGGCCAGGAACAGACTGACAAAGGAGATCAGAGCTGCTAAAAGAAGCTACTCTGAAAAGCTGAGAAACCAGTTTTCTTCTAACAACCCTGCTGCTGTCTGGTCAGGCCTGAAGAATATCACCTCCACCTCCACAAGCCACCATCCCCCCGACCTGCTGAGAATCAACATCTGGCTGATGAGCTGAATGCATTTTACTGCAGGTTTGAGAAACCCAATCTCACACCTCACACCTCTGATCTGCACTTCATACGTCCCCCAACACCTCCTGCACCCCCTCTCCTCCCCGCCATCCAACCTGAGCTTAAGGTCTGTGTGGAGCAGGTAACCAAAATCTTCAAAAGACAGAAGATAAGGAAAGCTTCAGGCCCAGACAGCATCTCATCTGCTTGTTTGTAAGCCTGCGCTGACCAACTGGCCCCAGTCTTCACGCAGATCTTCAATAGATCATTGGAGCAGTGTGAAGTTCCCCGTTGCTTCAAACGCTCCACCATCATTCCTGTCCCCAAATTCCTTTCTGTCCTTCAATCCGTGCAGACGTGTTTTTCTCTCTGCTCCCTGCTGGCTCTCGCGCTGTTTTGTTTTGTCTAGTGTTTCGTCTCTTCTCTTCTCTGACTGCTGCTTTGCTGGACTCCTGAAAATACTGAAATGGAATTGATTAACTGGTCAATCAGCGCGATCGACAAGATTTTCTCACTAAGGAAGGGTGCCCCGGGAGAACCCACCTGCCCGGACGGGACCTTTGCCGCAGGGTACGTGAGGGACGCATGGAACAACTGGCAAGTCCTGTGCCTGGAGGCTCTGTCCGTGGAGGATGCGGAAGATTTATACATGATTGGATTATTGATGGCGGGGTTCCTATTCTTTGGCTTTGGGATTGCCCTGACCTATCGGAAGATTGGTAAGACAGCTGCAAGCAAATTCACCCAGCCGCTGTCTGTGGAAATTAAAGAATGCTTCGGGTTGTGTGTGACCGTCTGAAGGAATTAGATCAGAAAGTGATAGGAATTGAGGAACTGAACCGTAACAAACGCAGTCCGGACTGCGGATACGCAGGGTAGAGTGGGCTCTATCGGGGTCAGATCGGTGAACTTTACGGACTGTAACCGGTCTGGCCATGAGGCTGGACGTAATGTCTAGGAAACTGCACAGACCGGACGCGAATGCTGAGGACCAGATCTGATTGATTGATTATGATCCGGACAAATTACCGAAGATCATCAAATGGATTAAAAAATAATAAATTGTATTTGCCTGACCTAATCAACTAGCCCAACGAACCTCACTTGGTCCCTATCTCTCGGTTGGGATTTCAGCCTGACAGCTTTGTCTGCTATCTTTCCCTGTGCACTGCCTTATCTCCCTTCCTTCAAGGACAAACCAACTGAACTCGAAAACATCTGAAGTTATGGCTAACATTCTCACACAACACAATCTCAGACTCAGTCGCACCATACATACCCGACCTTATTAGACTCACTCGCACCATACATACCCGACCTTATTCCCTCCCCGTTCCATCCGTCTGCCTGTCTGTTATCTATCTCCTCTCCCACTCATACAAAAAATCCCACCACGTGACCACGTGTACTGTGTCATGTTTATGTTTATGTTTATGTTTTGTTGTGTTTGCTATGTAATGCTTGCTAAATTGCATTCTTGTATTTCTGGAGAGCGTAGGGCGGCGCCTGAATAATCGGCTGCGGCCCGGAGGCTTGCTCCAAACTTCATTTCGTTATACTGTACTTGTACATGTGTAATGACGAATAAACTTCAACTTCAACTTCAACTTCAAAAAACCCAAAATCACTGGACTTAATGATTACAGACCTGTCGCTCTCACATCTGTGGTCATGAAGTCATTTGAAAGACTGGTTCTGGCCCACCTGAAGGACATCACTGGACCCTTGCTGGATCCTCTTCAATTTGCCTACAGAGCAAACAGGTCTGTGGATGATGCAGTCAACATGGGACTGCATTATATCCTGCAACATCTCGACAGACCTGGGACTTATGCAAGGATCTTATTTGTGGACTTCAGTTCGGCCTTCAATACCATCATGCCTGATCTTCTTACAGCTAAACTGACCCAGCTCTCCATGCCATCCTCAATCTGTCAGTGGATCACCAGCTTCCTGACAGACCGGCAGCAGCGAGTGAGACTGGGGAAACTCACATCCAGGACTCTCACTACCAGCACTGGCGCCCCCAGGGTGTGTTCTCTCCCCACTGCTCTTCTCCTGTACACCAATGACTGCACTTCTAAAGACCCTTCTGTGAAGCTCCTGAAATTGCAGAGACGACACCACCGTCATCGGCCTCATCCAAAACGGTGATGAGTCTGCTTACAGACTGGAGGTTGAGCGGCTGGCTGTCTGGTGCAGTTATAACAACCTTGAGCTCAACACGCTCAAAACGGTGGAGATGATAGTGGACTTCAGGAGGAACAGCCCTGCTCTGCCCCCACTCACCATCATGAACAGCACAGTGGCAGCAGTGGAGTCATTCAGGTTCCTGGGCACCACCATCTCTCAGGACCTGAAGTGGGACAATCACATTGACTCCATTGTAAAAAGGCCCAGCAGAGACTGTACTTCCTTCGTCAGCTGAGGAAGTTCAACCTCCCACAGGAGCTGCTGATCCAGTTCTACTCGGCTGTCACTGAGTCTGTTTTGTGCACATCCATCACTGTCTGGTTTGGTTCAGCTACCAAATCTGACATCAGGAGACTACATCGTACAATCCGGACTGCAGAGAGGATTATTGGTGCCCCCCTGCCAGCCCTCCAGGACCTGTACTCTTCCAGAGTGAGGAAGAGGGCAGGTAAAATCATCACAGACTCCGCTCACCCTGGACACTTCCTGTTTGAACTGTTACCGTCAGAACGGCGACTCCGATCACTGGCCACTAGAAAATCTAGGCACAGGAACAGTTTCTTCCCACAGGCCATTTCCCTCTTGAACAGCTGAATACCCTCCCCAACCCCCCCAGCCGCCTTTAAGTGCAAAACTTTGACTGTTTAGTGCAATATATTCTAAACTAGTACAATATATTCTTAAATGTAACTGTGACCTATATATATATATATATATATATATATATATATATATATATATATATACATTTTTATTTTATACTATTTTTCATATTTGTATATTTGTGTTCATGTTGTGTTGTATTGTATATGTGCACTGGAAGCTTCAGCACCAAGACAAATTCCTTGTGTGTGCAAGCACACTTGGCAATAAAGCTCTTTCTGATTCTGATTCTGATGCTCACATGCTCACTGGGGATGCTAGCCATCACAATTTGTCCCTTGTCAAACTATATGCTCAAAATGGCGCCGCTGTGTTTGGTCGCCGTTCAGGTCGCTCCGCGAAGACTGTGCTTTTATTTACTATTTTACTTTCTTTTACTCTCAGTTTTTACAAACTTATCATCTGCATTGATCTACTATGACAGCAAAACTCTTTTGGACATTGGTTACCTCTACACTGGACTGCTTCAGGACACTTTCACCGATCCCCTGTGGCCATCTGAGATTCTTCGCAACGCTGAGTTAAACAATGGACAGACGAGTCAACGGCGAAGAATCAAGAAACACCGTGGGAAACGCGCTGGTATCCGTAACAGACTGAGGAAAAGGGCATTCAGACCTCCTCTCCCGAGCATTCTTCTAGCAAATGTTCAATCCTTGGATAATAAGATGGACGATCTTAGAGCCAGGATAAGTTTTCAACGGGACATGAGAGACTGTAATACAGTCCCGGACACAGCTGTGAAGCCGTCAGAGAACTTCTCTGTTTTTCGGATGGACAGAACAGCCGAGGCCGGTAAATCCAAAGGCGGTGGAGTATGCTTCATGATCAACAAGAAATGGTGCGACCCCAGGAACATCACCATTCTCTCGCGGCCCTGCTCGCCTCATCTGGAACATTTAACAATCATTTGCCGCCCATTCTATCTGCCGAGGGAGTTTTCTGCGGTTGTCGCGACCGCCGTTTACATCCCACCGCAGGCAGACACAGCGCTGGCTTTATCTGGCCTTCATGATGTTGCCAGCGGCATCATAAACAAACATCCCGGCCAGCGGCATTCATTGTCGCGGGCGATTTTAACAAAGCAAACCTAAAGAAAGTCCTGCCAAACTTTCACCAGCAGCCGTCTCCTGTCCTACACGTGGAGCAAACACACTGGATCATTGCTACTCTCCGTTTAAACGCCCTATAAAGCGCAGTCACTTCCAGCGTTTGGCAAATCGGATCATGCTGCCATTTTCCTCACTCCCGAATACAAACAAAAGCTCCTCCAGGAACCCCCGGTGAGGCGGGAAGTTAAGCGTTGGTCGCCCCACTCAGAGACCGCGCTTCAGGCAGCTCTGGATGGCGTTGACTGGGACATGTTCGAGCGAGTTCAGCTGACGTCAGTGAGTTCACGGATGTGGCGCTTTGCTTCATCAACATGCTTACAGAGCAAGCCACGCAAACAATAACAATAACGTCCTTCTCAAATCAGAAACCGTGGGTGGACAATTCAATCCAGCGCGGCAGTGAACGCATACGCACTGCTGCTTACAACGCCGGTCTCCATTCAGGGAATATGACTGAATACAGAACTTCCTGTTATGCTCTGCGGCGTGCAGTTAAAGCCGCAAAGCTCCGATATAAAGACCGAGTGGAGTCTCATTTCCAACTCAACGACTCGCGGCGCATGTGGCAAGGTCTGAGGTCCATCTGCTCCCTTGGATCTAAATCCTCTGCGGAGGTGAACGCTGACCCGTTGCTCGTGAACAAGTTAAACTCTTTCTACGCTCGCTTTGACTGTAACCGCGGCAACGCGACTCCGCCAAGTTGCGCGTTAGAGGAAATTACTCAGAGCAGCAACAACCACGTGATCTCTGTCTCAGAGGATGAAGTTCGGAGAGCACTCAAGCGTGTGGATGTCAGGAAAGCTGCCGGGCCAGATGGTATTTCAGGTCGTGTTCTGCGGTCCTGTGCTGATCAGCTCGCCGGGTTGTTTACATCTATCTTTAATGAGTCCCTCGCTACATCTGTGGTCCCCACCTCCTTCAAAAAATCCACCATCATCCCTGTCCCTAAGAACAGTAAACCCTCTTGCCTAAATGACTATCATCCAGTGGCTCTCACGTCTATAGTCATGAAGGTCTTTGAGAGACTCATTAAAAACACCATTTGCGCCTTCATTCCTGGCACTTTGGACCCTCTTCAGTTTGCCTATCGTCCCAATAGATCGACTGAAGATGCCATCTCTCATGTCCTCCACTCCTCCCTCACTCACATCGACAGCAAAAGTGGGAACTACGTAAGGCTGCTATTTATTGACTATAGCTCAGCCTTTAACACCATAGTTCCCACCAAGCTAACCTCCAAACTCCTGGATCTCGGCCTGAATCCTTCTCTCTGCCACTGGATTGAGGACTTCCTCACTGGCAGGCCTCAGGTGGTGAGAATAGGCCAGTCCACCTCCTCCTCCATCACCCTGAGTGTGGGAGCTCCACAGGGCTGTGTCCTGAGTCCCCTGCTCTACTCTCTCTACACGCATGACTGTCCACACACAGCTCCACCTCTATCATCAAATTTGCTGATGATACTGTTGTCCTGGGCCTCATTTCCAACAACAAGGAGACGGCATACTTGGACGAGGTGGAGCATCTAACATCATGGTGCCAGGACAACTGTCTCTCTCTGAATGTTGGCAAGACCAAAGAAATGATTGTGGACTTCAGGAAGAGACAGCAACGGACATACTCCCCCCTCATGATCAGCGGGTCACCAGTAGAGAGAGTGAGCAGCTTCAAGTACCTGGGTGTAAACATCTCCGAGGACCTGACCTGGACTGCTCACATTCAGACACAGGTGAAAAAAGCCAGGCAAAGACTGTACCACCTGCGCCAGCTGAGGAAATTCAGGGTTTCACCAGCTATCCTGAAAACTTTCTATTTAGGGAGATAGAAAGTGTATTAACTCAGTGCATCACAGCGTGGTATGGGAACAGCACCAGTCATGACCGCAAAGCCCTGCAAAGAGTCGTGCGCTTATCCGAGCGTATCTCAGGGTCAGCTCTCCGTCTCTGCAGGACGTCTACACCAAACGCTGCAAAGGTAGAGCTACTAAGATCATCAAGGACTCTAATCACCCTGCAAACCCTCATTTCACGCTGCTGCCATCTGGTAGCGCTTCCGAAGCCTGATGGCCAAAACTGAGAGACTCAGGAGGAGCTTCTTCCCCAGGCCATCAGACTCCTGAACTTAACGTCCACGTGACTTCACTTCAGGATAAACATCGATACACTGTCATTGCACTGCACTTTCTGTTCTCGTTGTTACTGTGTAACAACCTGTTATAAACCTGTTTGCACATTATACTCTTTATACATTTGTTAACCACATATTTATAAGTCTACAGTTTACTCACTGCACAGTCTACTTCAATTATTTTATTCCACTTTATATATATATATATATATATATATATATATATATATATATATATATATAGTACTTTTTTTATCCTATTTCTATATAATTTCCTCCTTGTGTTTTTAACTGTGAATTTGCACTGTCCATGGAGCGGACCTGTTTACATTTCACTGCCGGTTGTATCTTCTGTATATAACTGTGTATGTGACAAATAAAACTCTTGAATCTTGAATCTGAATCTTGAATCTCAAACTCGCTCTAATCCTTATGCTTGCCCTTTTTTTCCTGCTTCTAACACATCAACTTTGAGGACAAAATGTTTACTTGCTGCCTAATATATCCCCACCCACTAACAGGTGCCAAGATATTCACTTCACCTTTCATAATGTTATGCCTGATTGGTGTATGCTGTTTTACTGACATATTTCCATGGCTGAAACCCTGACTGAGCGATTACATGTACAGGTTTCAGTAAGTTGTACTGTATCTTTCAACATATCCCGAGATGTTTATGCTTGTCTATTTTGTGCTGTAATTAAAGAAGAAGAGATGAACAGTTAATTTGGGTTTCACACTGCCATACTTTGGCCATCTGTTAACCTTCACAAGGACGCAGACGCACTAAAGCATTCTTTATTTAAATAAGCTCACAGTTACTGTTAGATTTAATGTAATTACCTTGACAAACTATACATGATTAAAAAGATCTAAGATTCAAGCTTCGATTTTTACTCAAAATCTTTTAGTGACCGTAATTTGTTAATATGTGAGTTATGAATATGGAAAAAAGGAGTCGATACCTTTTGTTTGAAATATGAGTGTCAGCCGCTCCCATTCAGGAAAAAAAAAAAAAAAAAAAAAACTCCTGTATGGTTGTGATGAAAATAGTTGACAAAACAACATCCCTCAGGGCTTTTAGTTCAAAAGCATGCACATTTGGAGAAATATTAATAGATCTCATATGATTATATCAAATTTCTATACAGAGAAGTAATATTTATTAACTTTTTACCCAAAATGCTCAGATGCAATCATTATGAGTGCTGGATACTCTGATGTGCTGTTTTTAGTTCATACTGGCATCCTGAGGGTGCTGTGTGCACATTTAGTCTACAAATGGCACTAGTGATGAAGAGGCATACCATGAGACATTCCAGGAATTCCCTGACATAAACAAAGCTTCCAGAGATTGTTATAACATGCAGATGCATGATACTTTTGAAGACAATAAACACACGATTGCAATGATGTATGGTTTATCTGTGTTCTTCATGTCATGTTCAGGTATTTTCATAATAGATTTTTATAAAATATTTATAATGCAATGCTAACTGACATAACCTTTATGTCCGAGAGAACACGGCCAGTCAACAGGACCAGCACGAGCCCATGCAGGTAGGACGAGCTCGGCTTTCCCGAGGGGAGAGGGAACACCGGCGATCCAGGGGCTTGTGTATTTACTCACGGAGGTTCGGGGGCACTTCATCAACGACTGCCCCGTAAAAGACTCAGCCCGACAGTAGAGCTGAGGTTACTGTCGGGTGGGCTCGGACTCGGTAAAGCCTCATCCTCCACCCTCCTCTCGGGAAGACTGCAGTGGGACCAGGGGACATACGACTGTCAGGCCTTGGTGGACTCGGGAGCGGAGGGTAACTTTCTTGACTGTTCTCTGGCCACCTCACTCCAGATCCCCATTGTTCCCCTCCACCACCCCATCACTGTGCACGCCCTTAATGGACAGAGACTTCCTGACATCACCCATTCCACGGACACCCTCACCCTGGTGGTGTCTGGCAATCACTCAGAGAGGATAAATTTCCTGCTCACTAAATCCCCCCTGTTCCCCATGGTACTTGGTCACCCCTGGTTGGTTAAACACAACCCCAGGGTGGACTGGGGGTCTAATTCGGTCTCTGCCTGGAGTAATCAGTGCCATGCCTCTTGTCTTGTGTCTGCTTGTACGTCTGTGTCTAGTTCTATGTTACAGGAGGAGCCGGTGGACCTCTCTAACGTGCCCCGGGAGTACCTCGACTTGAAGGAAGTGTTCAGTAAGTCCCGGGTTGCTTCTTTACCTCCTCATCGTCCCTACGACTGTGCCATAGAATTACTACCAGGTATGTCTCCGCCTAAAGGCAAGCTTTACTCGCTCTCTGCTCCAGAGAGGGAGGCCATGGAGAAATATATTTCTGATTCGTTAGCTTCTGGGTTCATCCGCCCTTCCTCATCTCCGGCGGGGGCGGGGTTCTTTTTTGTGGGCAAGAAGGACGGATCTCTGCGACCTTGCATTGACTACCGAGGACTGAACAACATCACGGTAAAGAATACCTACCCTTTGCCGCTGATGTCTTCAGCCTTCGAGAGGTTGCAGGGAGCATCCGTGTTCTCAAAATTGGACTTGCGTAATGCTTATCATTTGGTCCGCATAAGGAAGGGGGGTGAATGGAAGACCGCGTTTAATACCCCCAGGGGACATTTTGAATATTTGGTCATGCCGTTTGGGCTGTCTAACTCCCCAGCGGTTTTCCAAGCACTCGTAAATGACGTACTCTGAGACATGGTGGATCAGTTCATTTATGTCTACCTCGACGACATTTTGATCTTTTCTTCCTCTCTCCAGGAGCATGTTCAACATGTCAGGCGAGTGCTCCAGAGGTTGTTGGCGAATGGGCTTTTTTTCAAGGCGGAGAAATGCGCATTTCACGCACAGTCTGTTCCTTTTTTGGGGTATATCGTCTCATCCGAGGGAATGCGCATGGATCCCGACAAGATTAAGGCTGTGGTAGATTGGCCAAGCCCAGATTCCCGTAAGGCCCTGCAGAGGTTTCTGGGGTTCGCCAATTTTTACCGACGTTTCATTCGTGGTTTCAGCCACCTAGCCGCACCTCTGACGGCGTTGACCTCCATCCGTACTGCGTTCAGGTGGTCGGAAGCAGCCGAGACTGCTTTTTCTAAAATCAAGAGCCGCTTCGTTTCGGCTCCCATTCTCGTCACCCCTGATCCATCACGCCAGTTCGTGGTGGAGGTCGACGCATCAGAGGTGGGGGTAGGAGCGGTCCTTTCCCAGCGCTCCCCTTCGGATGACAAGATGCACCCTTGCGCATTTTTCTCTCATCGATTGTCTCCGGCCGAACGTAACTACGACATTGGTAACAGAGAGTTGCTGGCAGTCAAACTTGCGTTGGAGGAGTGGCGTCATTGGCTAGAGGGGTCAGGGGTACCTTTCATCGTCTGGACTGATCACAAGAATCTCCAATACATTAGATCAGCCAAAAGACTCAATTCTAGGCAGGCTCGGTGGGCACTTTTTTTCGGACGTTTTGATTTCTCCCTCTCGTACCGCCTGGGCTCCAAGAACATCAAGCCCGATTCTTTATCCCGCATTTTTGATCGCTCCGAACGCCCGTCTACTCCCAAGTGCATTTTTCCTGAGAGTCTCATTGTCTCCACACTCACATGGGAGGTCGAATCGAGGGTAAGATCAGCCCTAGAAGGGGTAACGCCTCCGCCCGGGTGTCCACCGAATCGATTATTCGTGCCAGAGGGGTTACGTCCAGACGTGGTTAAGTGGGGTCACTGTTCCAACGTGGCTTGCCATCCAGGGGCTAATCGGACCAACTTTCTGGTCAAACAACGATTCTGGTTGCCCGCCATGACTCGGGACATTCGGGAGTTTGTTTTGGCTTGCTCAGATTGCGCCATGGGTAAGACTTCCAATCGCCCCCCGGATGGGTTACTCCAACCGCTGTCTGTCCCTTCGAGATCCTGGTCCCACATTGCGCTAGATTTTGTTACCGCCCTCCCGCCCTCCCAGGGCAAGTCGTTTTGACTGTCGTGGACCGGTTCTCGAAGGTGGCTCATTTCATTCCCTTACCTAAATTACCCTCTGCTAAGGAGACAGCGGTGGCTGTCGTAGATCACGTCTTTCGCATTCATGGTCTCCCGATAGACGTGGTTTCCGACAGGGGTCCCCAATTCATATCCAAATTTTGGAGAGAGTTTTGTCGATTACTGGGAGCGACTGTAAGTCTGTCTTCGGGTTTCCATCCCCAGAGCAATGGTCAGACTGAGCGGACCAACCAGGATCTTGAGAGAATGTTACGATGTCTGGTTTCCAGAAATCCTTCATCTTGGAGCCAGCAGCTCTCTTGGGTTGAGTACGCACATAACTCGTTACCAGTGTCGGCCACGGGTCTGTCGCCTTTTGAGTGTAGCATAGGGTTCCAGCCACCTAATTTCCCTAGTCTGGAATCCGAAGTCGCGGTCCCCTCCGCCCATGCCTTTGTCCAGAGGTGCCGTCGCACATGGAGCAGAGCCCGTGAGACTTTGCTCCACGTGGGAGCGCGCAATAAGGCCCAAGCCAATCGCCACCGGTCCAAGCCTCCCGTCTACGTCGTTGGTCAAAAGGTGTGGCTTTCATCCAAGAACATTCCTCTCCGCTCCGTATGTAACAAGCTTGCTCCCAAATTCATTGGCCTGTTTCCCGTCACCAAGATCATTAACCCGGTGACGGTCCGCCTCAAACTTCCTCCTGCGTACGGGAGGATCCATCCTGCGTTTCATGTCTCCAAGATCAAACCCGTTTTTCACTCTCGCCTTAATCCGCCGGCTCCGGTTCCCGCCCCGTCGCGACTCATAGATGGGGAACCAACTTATCTGGTCAATCGTATTCTGGACTCTAGACGGAGGGGACGCGGATTCCAGTATTTGGTGGACTGGGAAAGTTACGTTCCGGAGGAGAGGAGTTGGGTTCCTGCCAGGAACATACTGGATCACTCTCTGATCGACGACTACAATCGACAGGTGGGTCCTCCTGGGAGCGCCAGGAGGCGCTCTTAGGAGGGGGGGTACTGTCACGGTTCAGGGGTTCATCGACTCCTCCCCCTTGTTGTGTGGTAATGTGGGGGCGTGGTCACTGATCACCTTCAACTCGTTCCAGCTGCACATTATTTCCTCTCTCTATTTAGCCACCTTTCACTTCTCTCACATTGTCGGTTCGTTGCAGATCACGCTGTCCTTCGGTTGCTTCTGGTTTCCTTCCTTTGGAGTATTTTTCATGGTCTCGTGTGGATTTTTACCTGTTCCCTGGCCGCTGTGGTTCCTGCGTCACCGCCGCCTAGACGAGCGCTTCCGCTTCCTGCCCGGCCGCTGGTTTGGACTCAGAGACTTTGCAGTTTGCCTTCCTGGATTGTTTATTTTCTGTGTCTATTAAACTCACTTCTCGCAATTGGATCCAGCGTCTTTTCTGATGATACCGTGACAAGGAGAAATTAAATCTGCTTTGCCCAATGAGGGCTCTCGATGCTTACATTAATAGAATACCAAATGAGGTATTGCTTTATGTTCAGTTGAATGCTGCTTCATTTGCACCACGACTCTATCCATACATGGGCACTGTATGTTTTTAATGTCAAATGATCATTTATGGTATGTATTTTTCCATGAAATACCTTGTTTCTGTTTATTTAACTATATGTTTAGTAGAGAAATGTAACTGATGTCAATTGGGAATTATTTTGTTGCATGTTGCAACAGTGAAAGCTTATTGTTTATACAAACCCGATTCCAAAAAAGTTGGGACACTGTACAAATTGTGAATAAAACCAGAATGCAATGATGTGGAAGTTTTACATTTCAATATTTTATTCAGAATACAACATAGATGACATATCAAATGTTTAAACTGAGAAAATGTATCATTTTAAGGGAAAAATAAGTTGATTTTAAATTTCATGGCATCAACACGTCGCAAAAAAGTTGGGATAAGGCCATGTTTCCCACTGTGTGGCATCCCCTCTTCTTTTTATAACAGTCTGCAAACGTCTGGGGACTGAGGAGACAAGTTGCTCAAGTTTAGGAATAGGAATGTTGTCCCATTCTTGTCTAATACAGGCTTCTAGTTGCTCAACTGTCTTAGGTCTTCTTTGTGGCATCTTCCTCTTTATGATGCGCCAAATGTTTTCTAAGGGTGAAAGATCTGGACTGCAGGCGGCCATTTCAGTACTCGGATCCTTCTTCTACGCAGCCATGATGTTGTAATTTATGCAGTATGTGATCTGGCATTGTTAGAAAATGCAAGGTCTTCCCTGAAAGAGACGACGTCTGGATGGGAGCATATGTTGTTCTAGAACTTGGATATCCCTTTCAGCAGTGATGGTGCCTTTCCAGATGTGTAAGCTGCCCATGCCACATGCACTCATGCAACCCTATCCCATCAGAGATGCAGGCTTCTGAACTGAGCGCTGATAACAACTTGGGTTGTCCTTGTCCTCTTTAGTTCCGGATGACATGGCGTCCCAGTTTTCCAAAAAGAACTTCAAATTTTGATTCGTCTGACCACAGAACAGTTTTCCACTTTGCCACAGTCCATTTTAAATGAGCCTTTGCCCACAGAAAATGCCTGAGCTTCTGGATCATGTTTAGATATGGCTTCTTTTTTGACCTATAGAGTTTTAGACGGCAATGGTGAATGGCACGGTGGATTGTGTTCACCGGCAATGTTTTCTGGAAGTATTCCTGAGCCCATGTTGTGTTTCCATTACATTACAGTAGCATTCCTGTATGTGATGCAGTGCCGTCTATGGGCCCGAAGATCACGGGCATCCAGTATAGTTTTCCGACCTTGACCCTTACGCACAGAGATTGTTCCAGATCTTTGGATGATATTATGCACTGTAGATGATGATAACTTCAAACTTTTTGCAATTTTTCTCTGAGAAACTCTTTTCTGATATTTTGCCACTATTTTTGGACGCCACATTGGGGGAATTGTGATCCTCTGCCCAATGTTGCCAATTGACCTAATAAGTTGCAAATTGGTCCTCCAGCTGTTCCTTATATGTACATTTAACTTTTCCGGCCTCTTATTGCTACCTGTCCCAACTTTTTTGGAATGTGTAGCTCTCATGAAATCCAAAATGAGCCAATATTTGGCATGGCATTTCAAAACGTCTCACTTTCAACATTTGATATGTTATCTATATTCTATTGTGAATAAAATATAAGTTTATGAGATTTGTAAATTATTGCATTCCTTTTTTATTCACAATTTGTACAGTGTCCCAACTTTTTTGGAATCGGGTTTGTATACTGTATATTTAATTATTCATAATATTTATTGTCCTTTATTAATGTTATGTACATCACTGAATATACATATGTGGCCCATCTCTCTGTCTTCAATACACAGTGTTAAGCCTCCTCATTTGTGAACATTGTGATCTGTTAGAACCTAACAGTCCAAAATCCTCTCCAACAGACAACATTCCTACTGGCTGCATGTATTCTAGCCATTCACAAAAAGTGACAAAGAAAACTCCTCTACATTTATGTATGAAAGGTGTGTAGACAACTTAAAGCTGGTGTAGACACTGTTTAGTCCATTAGTCCCATTTCCAGCCCTGCATGCATAACTAAGGCTAAAAACTTATGGTCATATTCAATCAAGAATTAAATATAAAAATATATCACAGTCTGTGGTCATGTTTCTAATGTCCTGTTTTAACTTGAGCATAAATTCGAACATACCAAAAAAAAAAAAAAAAAAAGTGTAAACTGGATATTGCAATGACCAATCAGCAAAGCTTTTTTGCTATAATTTTTTCTGCTTTGTAGTCGCAAATTTACGACCGGGTCTGGCAAATTATATCAGAGTAAAAGTATCAATTTTCTCTTTAAAATATAGAGAAGTAAAAGTTAACAAAAACATTTGTACCTGAGTAAAGTAGATGTCGAGTAACTGTACTTTAGTACAGTTTAAATGTATTTGTACTTCATTACTGTACACCTTTCATTAGCAGTGTTAGTGATCTTGAGTAAAACCCTGTTACTGCCCCACATACTTGAGTATCTGCAGTGAGCAGTTTGGATCCTTCAGTTTGCCAGAGAGCAGCTTGACCCCTGATTGTCCTGGGTGATTGTAGCTCAGATCCAACTCTCTCAGGTGTGAGGGGTTTGAACTTAGAGCTGAAGACACATAACCACAGCCTTCTTCTGACACCATACAGCCTGACAACCTACAGATAGATAAAACAAATAAGAAACACTAGACCAAAGCACTAACATATTTTTCTCACGTTAGACTCAATGAATGATCTCATAGTCTTACCTCAGTATCTCCAGCTGACAGTTTAGACTCTTCAGTCCATCCGAGAGCAGCTTAACTCCTGAATCCTGCAGGTCATTGTTACTCAGGTCCAGCTCTCTCAGGACAGAGTTTGAGGATTGTAGAGCTGATGACACAATCTCACAATGTTGAACAGTGAGATTACAGCCAGCAAGACTGAAAGAGAGTAAAACACATGATAATTACCCTCATTGCACAATTGGTAATTCAATAATGTGTGTATTTTACTAGATTGAATGTCTAAAAGCTGAATAGACAAGATAAATCAGTTAGTACAACAAAAGAAATTAATATTCACTGTACTTCACTTTTTACGCATACACGAGGGTCAGCGTACAGTTTGTGTGATGTGAATTTCTTCACCAGAAGAGTAGGCGCATACTGAACGCGCACTGTCGGATTTTTGTTACCGCGCAGGCTGCACATGCACATTTTTTTTGCAGTATTTACATGGGTTGTAACTGGTGGCGAGAGATTGAGCAAAACTTTGCATGCGTCAAATGCCTGTGTACGAAAAGAAAGAAGTATACTTTGCAAGGCGTGAATGTGCGTACGTGAATACGCTCACGTAGACATAAAATAAAACAAAGTATACTTTCGGCTTAAGACATGAACAAATACTCACAGAGCTTTCCTGCAGTTGATCACAGCTGGTATCAGTCTTCTTCGCCCCTCATCTGATGTGTTGTATTTCTTGAGGTCCAGCTCATCCAGCACCTCCTCTGACATCTGAAGCATGTAGGCGATTGTTGAACAGTGAGCAGGAGAGAGTTTCTTCTCTGACTGTTTGTCTGATTTCACAAACGCCTGAATCTCTCTGCACAGAGTCTGGTCTTTCACTTCCAGCAGACAGAGGAACAGATTGATGGATCTTTCAGTGGAGAGTCCATGTCCATCTTTGATCTTCTCTTTAATGTACTGTGTGGTTCTCCTGATGCTCTCTGAGCTGTTCTCTGTGTGTGTCAGTAGATCCTGTAAGAGTCTCTGATTGGACTCCAGTGAGATGCCCAGCAGGAACCGCAGGAACAGATCCAGGTGTCCGCTCTCACTCTCAAGGGCTTTATCTACTGCTTCCTTATGTAGTTTATGCATCACATCCAAAAACTGCAATGTGTCAACATTTTTCATTACATAATAGTAGAACACATAGAAAGCGGCGAGAAACTCCTGGACACTCAGGTGAATGAAGCTGTAGACTTTCCTCTGATGAATCACAGATTCCTCCTTAAAGATCTCAGTACAAATCCCAGAATACACTGAGTCGTCAGTGACGTCTATGCCGCTCTCTCTCAGGTCCTCCTCATAAAACATCACATTGCCCTTCATCAGCTGTTTGAAAGCCACTTCAGCGAGTTTCATAATCACTTCTCTGTTGGACTGCAGGAGTTTCTCTGCATCACTCTCTTCATACTTCTGATTTCTCATGTTGATCTGAATCAGCAGGAAGTGGATGTACATTTCAGTCAGAGTTTGAGGGATTTCTGCACTCAGATCTTCTTCCAGGAGCTTTTGAAGCACAGTGGATGAGATCCAGCAGAAGACGGGTATGTGGCACATGATGTGGAGGCTTCTTGCTCTTCTGATGTGTGAGATTATTCTGCTGGCTTGATGCTCGCCACTGATTCTCTTCCTGAAATATTCCTCCTTCTGAGGATCATCAAATCCATGAATTTCTGTCAAACGGTTGATATATTTGGAGGGGATTTGATTGGCTGCTGCTGCTCTGGAGGTGATCCAGATGAGAGCAGAGGGAAGCAGCTCTCCTTTCATGAGGTTTGACATCAGCACACCCACTGATGAAGTCTCAGTCACATCAGAAACTTTCTGAGAGTCTGAAAACATCAATGTGATTCTGCTTTCATCCAGACCATCCAAGATGAACACAACTTTACACTCCTCATAAATCTTTGAGTCCAGATCTTGAAGTTCAGGATGAAAGTCCAGCAGAAGTCTGTGAAGACTGTACTGATGATCTCGGATCAAGTTCAGCTCTCGAAATGGAAGCACAAATATGAAATTTACATCCTGATTGGCTTTGCCCTCGGCCCAGTCCAGAATGAACTTCTGCACAGAGATGGTTTTTCCGATTCCAGCGATGCCTTTAGTAAGAACAGACTTGATTTGGTCTTTCTCCTCACATCCTGGTTCAGGTGAGGCTTTAAAGATGTTATTGCAGTCAATTGGAGTGTCTTGTGAGTGTTGTGTTCTGGCTGATTTCTCCATCTGTAAAACCTCATGTTCTTCATTCACTCCTTCTCTCTCTCCCTCTATGATGTAGAGCTGTGTGTAGATCCTGTTCAGGAGGGTTTCATTCTCTTGTAGTTTGGTTCCCTCAAATAATCTTTCATACTTGTTCTTCATGCTGGTTTTGTGCTGGTCTTTGACTCTCTGCAGGTCTCCAGTCTCCAGTGTGTGTGTCTTCAGGACTGCTTCAGTTTTGTGAGTCTGATAGTGGAATGTAGAGGACGGTACAGATTGGATCAGATCATGTATCTCCCCCCTGCTAAAATTAAAAAGATAAAAACAGCAATAAGGACAATGACAGTGATTGCAATGACTGCTGGCGATGATCAGAAATATATCTATTACTAGAAATAATTTTGGCATCTCTCTTCAAGCTGCAAGCCTGTGCAGTGCACATTTAGCATATTCTGGATCACATTTAGTTTTTTACATTGAGTTTAAAAAAAAATATTCATCTGAGATGCTCAAAATTTGAATTAGAAAGCAAATGTTTATACTAACAGAGGGTCAGAGATCACTGGTCCATCACTGAATCTGAGGGGTTGTTCCATGGACCTGCTACTCTTCTGAGACACACCGCTGGGTTCTGGAGACTCTGATCTCTGTGTCTTCTTCCTGCTGACACTGGCAAAAGACAAACAAAATAACATTTTAGACAATACTTAAATTACGGAGCCCTGCACATGACATGCAAGAAAAAAAAAGTAAATCATGCGCACGTTTTACTATTTCGTTCCCTCGATTTATAAATCGTGTGCACATTTTACTAATTTGTTCCCTCAAATTGCTAAATTGTGCGCACAATTTACTATTTAGTTCCCTAGATTTATAAATCGTTCGCATGATTTAGCAATTTGAGGGAACAAATTAGTAAAATGTGCGTACGAAATAGTAAATCGTGCGCACGATTTAGCCTACTAATTTTTACTGCATGTCATGTGTGGGGCTCCGTATTAAATGGTAACTTCACCCAAAAATAAATATTCTGTCATTTTTTAAGGCTTTAATTCGTCTCTGAAAAGCTAAGTGAAATATTTATGATGAAACCTATAAGTAATTTCTGTGCTTCAATTCAAAGTCCATGCCACAGATCCATTAAGGGTCTTCCTAAAGCCCAAATTAAATCTGTTCATCATAGGGCTTCGGAAAGTAATCAAAACTAAAAAAATTCAGAAATTCAGAACCTCTAACCGATGTAACTTTTCTGTGTTGGTTATTTTTTTTTAATCCTGTTAATACTTTCCCCTTAAAGGTGCCCTAGAATGGAAAACTGTATTTACCTTGGCATAGTTGAATAATAAGAGTTCAGTACATGGAACTAACATACCATGAGCCTCAAACACCACTGTTTCCTCCTTCATATGTAAATCTTGTGCTAGAAAAAGACCACTGAAAAACAGGCGATTTCCAACATAACATTGACTGTGACGTAACCGTTGGGCCCATTAATATTTATGCCTCCCCATATTTGCATATAACCAGCCCATGTTCAAGGCCGGCAGTTTTAAAGTGGACCTGCACTGAATCAACAGAAGTTCTGCAGGTATTGTGAAGATGAGGACAATATAGTGAAAACGGCAGATCATGGATATAAATGTTATGGTCCAGGCTGTGCGTGCAGGGGATGTGAGCACTTTTCATAGCCTCGAAGTGGAGCGTTCGAGTGTTCGTGCTTGTCTGGCGATTGCCAGATTTCAGTAATTTAAAAAACACCAATAAACAAGTAAGCTGCATTTCAGCGATCTCCATTTGAGATATTCTGCTTAAAGTGTCACTCAGTCTGTCTGTGTTCTGTCGCTTGTGCTGTTTGTGATTGTGTTTGGTGAATAACTGCACTTGTGTGAGCTACTGAAATGAGCCAATCAGAGCAGAGCTCAACATTATTATTCATGACCCTTCCAAATAAGGCTAAAACAGACCATTTCATTCTACGGACAATTTCTAGGGTTGTAAATGGACCTGTAAAACCGTATCTGGACAGTTTTTGACCTTAAATAAGCAACATACCCTCTATGTAGATATCAGAGAACAACTTAAAATATTGTTTCAACTCATTCTAGGGCACCTTTAAATACGTACTACCGCATGTGTAGTCACGTGACTCCGCTCCGCCCAGACAGCGGAATGAAAGCAACATGGAGGCGAACTCAAACGCCAGAGTCAACTCACATAGATCCAGAGCGCAGGCCCAAAGCGAGATCACTTTTGCTTATGTCCTCCCGAAAGTGTGTCAATTTTATGTGTTTAAAGGCTTGCTCATTTGAACATTCTATGTGAAGATCACATGCAAAGAGAGAGATTCAGGAGCACAGAAACTCATCAATGCTGTCCTGTGATTTATCACTAAAATGGCTTTGAAACTCAACAGTTATAGTATAGATTTTTAATATACTTTTGAAGTAACAACAACACACAGCTTCACAATTAATAGAGAGACTGTAAAACTAATTCACATACAATCACTCCCTCATTAATGCATTCAAATAAATGTACCTGTTTATCTGTATTTAGATTGAGCAGAAATCTGTAAGAAATGTTACAACCCATAGACAAAATAACTGCTGAAAGTAAACTGTAATGTCAGAGATCCCAGTTCAAGATCCGGGTTTTCTCGAGCAACATCAAAGTTAGTTCCCTTTCAAGGGAACTTGCGCTGCGTCACCACAATGGGAACGCCTCTGCATGTCTGCGTCGTGAAGCATGTGTGTAATCAATCCAATGGAAAGATGGAACGTCATAGGTGGGTGGCGTCATAGACCGGAAACTATAAAGCACACCGGCAGACACACCGTCTGCTTCTGTTGTCTTCAGCAACCGCTCTGTGTATCATTGTCCTTGTCAGTTCTGTGTTTGTGTCTGAGTTCAGACTTTTGTTATTTTCATTACCCAAAAAAAGCATACACTACTGACACTTGAGAGACTATAATGGCAAGCGAACAGCATTACAGGAAGTGTGTTCCTCCCTGCCCTCGCTACATCACGAGTGGGGATACACACTCAATGGGTGTTGTTTGTCTGGGAGAGCAGCACACACAGTTGGCTCTCAAGGGGGCCAGCTGCGAACACTGTGAGGCTCTGCCTCTTCGTGTGCTGTGATCCCGTTCCTCACGGCACAGGTCCCGCTCTGGCCGAGGCTCAGCAGCGGCTCAGGTTCGGAGATGGATTTGTCAGAGGGGTTGGAGACGGGCCCAGCCCTTTCTCTGCCTTCACCTGCCAGATCCAGTGCTGCTTCTCTGGGTTAAGGAGCCCGCGCAGCAGTTTCTCCCGCCCAGGAAGTGGCCACGGCACTGCAGTTATCTAGTTCTGAGGAGGCGGATATCTGTAGTGTCAACGCAGGATCTGAAGACTCACCACTTCAGACCCCTGCTAGTCTAACGAGCACTCCTTGGTTAAGAGCAGGCTTGATGAGCAATTCCTGCCAGCTTGCTCTGTTCAACCTCCACACAGGGCTCTGCCATTTTTCACGGATCTCCACACTGAGGTGTCGAGATCATGGAATCGGGCCCATGTCTTCCCGTGTTTTCATTTCCCATACATCTGTGTATAGTAACATCAAGGGACTGAAAAGACATGGCTATGGCTCGATGCCACCGGTAGAAGAGACACTCACGAGCCATCTCTCACCCGGTTTGGCATCGACCATCAGAGCCCCATCCTTGCCAACAAATCCACTAAAAGTCACATCAGCGCTAGTGGGCAAGGCGTACTCGGCAGCGGGTCAGGCCACCGCATGCCTGCATACTATGGCCATCGTGCAGGCATACCAGGCTGACCTGCTGAGAGATCTGGGGGAGAGCCACAGATGGAGCTGACATCATCAATGAGCTCCGATCCTCAGCAGATTTAGCTATCCAGGCCACCAAGGAGACAACAGGATCTATAGGCCGCTCTATGGCAGCCCTGGTGGCCACGGAGAGGCATGTGTGGCTCAATCTCACTGAGATCAAGGGGAGGGACAAATCCTTTTTGCTTGATGCACCGACGCAGTCAGTGCTGTCACCGACAGGTTCATAGAAGCAATGAAACAGTCAGCGGCACTCAAGCAGTTCCCCAACCCCCGTAAAACCCAGGTCTCGTCTGCTGCTGTGCGGGAGTAGCAGACACCAGCTCATCACACCGGGCGCAAACAGAAACAGAGTGTCGCCACCAGCACTCCCCCTCAGAAAGGGTGGTGCGGGGGGGCGGCACAGTCTTATAAGGGTAAGACGGATCTGAGGACCGTCATTATTTCGAGGAAGGCTGCGTCTAAGAAGCCCTGATGCCAACTGGCCCAGGGCTGTGAGGGTGGTCCCCCCCAGGGGCAGGCGGTGTTCACCTCAGTACACGGTGCCTTTCGGCCGCCGGTACCCTCACAGGGTCAGTCCACCAACCCTGCCTGAGTGCCGGGGCGTGGAGGGCCCTTGCGAGTCATCTGAGGATGGAAGGAGGTGCTGTCAAGCCAGTTGTTCCCTGCTGGTCTGCTGCTTCAGGGCGCTGCGCTCGTGGTACAGAGTACTCCAGAGGCCAGCCTTGAGAGGCTGGTACCCTTAGTAGATTTCGTAGCAGAGTGGGAGAATCTGCCAAATATATCTCAGTGGGTCCTGCAGATTATAAAGAAAGGGCACGCCATTCAGTTCAGATGTCGTCCACCCAGTTTCAATGGCCTATTTTAGATCTTCAAGTCCTCAACTGTTCCGTAGCAAAGCTCAGGTTCATGATGCTCACACTCAAACAGATTGTGTCTCAAATCATGTCATGGTTTGTCACCATAGATGCATACTTTCATGTCTCCATCCTTCCACAGCACAGGAAGTACCTGAGGTTCACTTTCAGGGGAGAAGTGTACCAATATCGGGTGCTTTCCTTCGGCCTAGCTCTTTCACCCCGTACGTTCACGAAGTGCGTGGTCGCGGCTTTGTCCCCCTTGCGTATGCAGGAGATCCGCATTCTCAATTATATCAACGACTGGCTAAACCTTGCTCAGTCAGCTCATTTGGCTGTTCAACATTGAAATGTTGTCCTCGCTCATATGAGGAGGTTGGGGCTGAGGCTCAACTCCAAAAAGAGTTCTCTCTCTCCAGTACAGAGAATTTCCTATCTGGGCATGAGTTGGGATTTGCCCTCTATGCAGGCCCGTCTGTCAGAGCCTCGCATAGGGTCGATCCTCTCAGCATTCAAAGGGGTGAAACAAGGCCAGTCACTCACTGTACAACAGTATCAGAGACTGCTAGGTCTGATGGCAGCAGCGGCCAACGTGATTCCCTGTGGCCTGTTGTACATAAGACCTCTACAGTGGTGGCTCAAGACCAAGGGATTTTCCCAGAGGGAAAATAGTCGCTCAGTCCAGGGCTTATGGCTAATGGCATGATTCATTGCACGTAAACTGCCTGGAAATGCTGGCGGTGTTTCAGGCTTTGAAACACTTCCTGCCATGCCTCAGGGGCCATCATGTGCTAGTGCGCACAGACAGCACATTGGTGGTCTCCTATATAAACCATCAGGGGGGTGTGAGGTCTCGTCCCTTATACAAGCTGGCCCATCAGATCCTCCTGTGGGCCAAAGGGAAACTGTACTCAATCAGAGCAGTTTACATCCTGGGGTGCCTGAATGTGGAAGCAGACATCCTTGTCGAGGCAGGGGCCAAGGCCCGGGGAGTGGAGAGTGGAGACTCCACACCGAGATGGTGGAGCTCCTCTGGGAGAAATTTGGCAGGGCTCAGGTGGACCTGTTCGCTACTCAAGAAAACACGCACTGTCGTCTTTGGTTCTCCCTAGTACATCCAGCTCCTCTCAGACTGGACGCCATGGTACAGGAGTGGCTGAGACTGCCCCGTATGCTTTTCCCCCGATTGCTCTGCTTCCAGGAGTTCTAGAGAGAATGCACCAAGACGGGGCCCGTCTACTGTTAGTAGCCCCGCTCTGGCTGGCCCGGGCTTGGTTCTTGGACATTGTTTCTCTCCTCGACGGCTCTCCTCTGGAGATTCCACTCAGGAGGGACCTTCTCTCTCAAGCAGGCAGAGCCATCCTGCACCCTCGCCCAGAGCTGTGGAAACTGTGGGCTTGGCCTCTGAGGGGGCCCAGCTCATAAGTACTGGTCTCTCAACCGAGGTTGTTGAGGCCATTCTACACTCTAGAGCTCCTTCCATGAGGAAACTGTACGCTCTGAAATGGAGACTCTTCACCTCCTGGTGCAGAGATCGCCTGTGGGATCCAGTCAACTGCCCTGCGAGCGCGGTGCTGGAGTTCCTGCAGGAGAAGTTCTCCTCCGGGTTAGGCCCCTCCACATTAAAGGTGTACATGGCGACCTTAGCAGCTTACCACTCTCCTTTGGGTGGTGTCTCTTTGGGGCGACACCCTATAGTTACTCGTTTCCTCCGTGGCACTTTGAGGCTGAGGTCTGTAGTACGCACCAGGGTGCCAGCTTGGGACCTGTCTATTGTCCTTCAAGGCCTTTCTGAGGCTCCCTTTGAGCCGTTAGAAGAAGTTCCTGAGAAATTTCTCACAATTTCTCACCACATTTCTTAAAGCAAATTTTTTTTGCTTGCTATTTCTTCTCTTAAGAGAATAGGCGACTTACAAGCTCTTTCTGTGGCACCCTCGTGCTTGGAATTTGCTCCCGGTATGGCCAAGGCCTTTCTACACCCTAGACCGGGCTATATTCCCAAGGTCCCCACTAATCCTGTGAGACCTATAGTACTTCAGGCCTTCTGTCCTTCTCCTTTTCTAACGTCAGACCAGGAAAAACTAAATCTGCTCTGCCCTGTCTGGGCTCTAGACACCTATGTCCACAGAGCTCCCATGTGGAGAAAGTCAGAACAGCTGTTTGTTTGTTGAGGGGCCGGTGTCTAAGCAGAGAATGAGCAAGTGGGTGGTTGAGGCCATCTTACTTGCTTATGAGGAGGCCGGACAGCCTTCTCCCTTGGCTGTTCGGGCCCACTCTACCAGGAGTATGGCTGCCTCTCAGGCTCTCTTGCATATTTGTGATGCGGCAGGATGGTCCACTCTGCACACTTTTGTCAAGTTCTACGAGCTAGACATCAATGCTACTCCAGGTGCTCGGGTGCTCGCCTCTTAAGACAATGTACATGCGGGCATCCGGCTCTTATGGGGCATGGGTATTCTCGTTCCCATTGCGGTGACGCAGTGCGAGTTCCCTTGAAAGGGAACATCTCGGTTATGACTGTAACCTTAGTTCCCTGAATAGGGAAAGGCAAAAGAATGCATGCATGTTTTCTTAGTATGATGACACGTGCTTCACGACCCAATCACGCAGAGGCGTTCCCATTGCGGTGACGCAGCGCCTCGTTCCCTATTCAGGGAACTAATGTTACAGTCGTAACCGAGACGTTTCCTTCAATTATTAAAAAAATATTTTCACAAATATGTTCGGAATATGTTCACAATCACCTTAGACTAGGGTGACCACCCGTCCCACTTTGCGTTGTACTGCACAGCCTTTTCACCCCTTGTCCTGCACGTCGCATATTGAGAAAATGTCCCGCATTTTCATCAGTCTGTTGGTTTTTAACTATCATACTAAGAAAACATGCATGCGTTCTTTTGCCTTTTTAAGAAAGCATTTTATTTATTCTTTTTGCGGTGTAGTTTTTCACCTATATTTAACAGCGCTTTGTCAGAAGTAGCATCCTGCCTTACACAAATACAACAGACATCTTATAAATCCTATCCAATGGTTGAAAATAAAGGAGTAAACACAGCCACTAGAAGGTTGTGACGGCTGTCAATCAAAATGCAGAGCGGTGATTCGTTCCATGTGTTCCCTGTCAGAAAACTACTGGAAAATTTGGTAAATTGGTTCTGTTCTTAATATATAATATAAATTAGTACCCCTACCATTGCTGTTTTTAGTGTATTTCTGTGGCAGAATTACACCGCCACATACTGGCCTGGCACGTATACCACAAACGATTTTGAGTCGTTTTCATTGCTCTTGTGTGTACGCAGATATTTCTTGAAACAAGGGAAAAAAAAGATTGGATAGGGAAAGCTCTGGCTTCATGTGGACGGGGCCTGAATCTAAGATACCAGATGACATAACTAAATAACTACATAAAATACTGATTTGAGTTTTAATATTTTATTAGCTCAAAACTAGCAACCTAACAAGCATATAGTGCTGACTTCAGTGACAGTTACCCAGATGAGCCTGTGTTATAAATTTTTACTGGTTGTTATCTGGGGATTGGTGCATTTGACCAATCAGAATCAAATATTCCACAGAGCCGTGTAATTAATCAAGACAACAACATTTTTATTCATCATCTGACACTGAACACTGAACTGACACTTGTTTGGCTGTCACTGATTTTATTGTTCATCAGCTGGACAAAAAAATATTTCTGAAAGCAATTCCAATAGACCCTTTCACACAGCAATCCCAGTAAATGGCCGGAAAATTACCAGAATGACTTTACCGGTAAATACAAAAATATGCTGTTCACATAAGAAACAGCATTCTTGATGTTCACCAGTAAAAGACCATTCACACATCAGCACTAAAATACCGGTAAATTCTGTGATGTCTGTCATCTTTAAACGCTGCACTGTTGTCTGCATTCACCAGCATGAGAAGAAGTGCCTTAGTTTCACTATCTGTTCAATATGACACCATATTTTGACGTCTGAGTGAAAGGTATGAGGGAATGATCAAACAGAATTGGCTTTTGCTCTTAAAAACAAGAGAATCGCACATAATAGTATCCAACTGCAGAACCACAGCGTTGATGAATGGAAAAGAAGGCTGGATCTCAAGCACGACACATTGTCAAAGCCTGATCATTTATCATTAAAAAGCTTACTGTAAACAGCACGGAGTAATCACGTCATCTGCATAAGAACGTATAATTGCCCAAAGCAATTGTGATTTCATATGTGAATATAACAGTAATCTTTCGCGTTCACAGAGCACATTACCGGTAATTTATTGGTAATGTTACAACTTCTCTTACTGGTAAATTGCTGGAACTGATTTACCGGTATTTTTGAAAAAATAAAAATCACATGATCTCTAACAGGTAAAGACTGCATGTGTGAAAGGGGCTAATGACACCTTTCCTCAGTGTTGTTGTTATTTGTAGTGTGGACTTCACTATTCTCATCATATTAGAACAATTATTTATCATTATAGTTATCGTCCTTGTTGTGAACAGGCCTTTAACGTATAGTTTCATTGACAGGATTCAGTCAAAACGAGGAACAGTGAAAGTTAAGGTTCAGAGATGTGATTCTGTGCCTCTCTGTGAATGTAGCATCAGTCACTCACCAACTGCAGGCTTCAGGAATGAACTGTAACTCAATGTGGATTAAAACATCTAACAAATGCAAAAATGGCTAATGTTATTACCTGGGGTCAGAGATGTCGGTTTCATCACTGGATGCAGAGGGACGATTGCTCGTGGGTTGATTGCCGCTTGATTCAGCAGATGAAGAACTCATTTTAGAGGCCCTGTTTTCCTGCTTTCATTTATCAATGAATGCTGAGAGATTGATTTCTAACCTTCTGTGAGGAAACACAGAGATACAGTACATTTGTATAATCGTCCTGTTCAATAAAAACGGCAGATAAATTGCATTAACCCACTGTACACTGCCGTACAGATACATTAAAATACCCCTACTGTAACTGGAGGACCTTGCAGTCTAGTTACCTGTATAATGTAATTACAGTACAAATATAGATAATTGTTCTACATTTAGCTGACTCAATACAGTTAAATTCAATACAACAGACCTGCACTGAAAAACTGCAACTCCTGAGCAAATAAAACTGTTCTTAGTAACTGACAGTTTTCAAAATAAACAGAAATGCAATTAAAACTTGCAAAGCAGCTTTGCAATATTTCTGATCAGTGTTTGATGGTTTCATTTACACTCTCTATGTGTCTTCGTTAATGTTTAATTTCGAACATTAATTTCAATCATTTTAAAACAGTTGCTGATGTTCAGATCTTTTTGTTATATTCAGGCATTTAATGCCCATAGGGAGCACTGGGCCTTTTTTAATAAAAGTAATCCACACAGCTCCGGGGGTTAATAAAGGCCTTCTGAAGCGAAACCGATGGGGTTTTGTAAGACAAATATCCATATTTAAAACTTTATAAAGTAATATATCTAGTGGTAGACCACCTTCCATATTCAACTTACGAAGAAACTGTAACTGGCGCAACAATGAATTTGGATGTAGCATAAGCGAATATGGAAGGCGGTCTGGCGGTAGCTAGATATTTTACTACAGTGTTAAATATGGATATTTTTCTTACACAAACCTATCGATTCACTTCACAAGGCCTTTATCAACCCTTGGAGTTTGATGATGGATTGGATGTACTTTTTTGATCTTCAAACTCAGTGGACCCCGTGTCACTGCCATTATAAAGTTTGGAAGCGTCAGGATATTTATTAATATAACTCATATTGTGTTCATCGGAAAGAATGACTCATATTATGTTCATCGTGAAAAGAAAATGGCGCCGCCGTGTTTGGTCGCCGTTCAGGTCGCTCCGCGAAGACTGTGCTTTTATTTACTATTTTACTTTCTTTTACTCTCAGTTTTTACAAACTTATCATCTGCATTGATCTACTATGACAGCAAAACTCTTTTGGACATTGGTTGCCTCTACACTGGACTGTTTCAGGACACTTTCACCGATCCCCTGTGGCCATCTGAGATTCTTCGCAACGCCGAGTTGAACAATGGACAGACGAGTCAACGGCGAAGAATCAAGAAACACCGTGGGAAACGCGCTGGTATCCGTAACAGACTGAGGAAAAGGGCATTCAGACCTCCTCTCCCGAGCATTCTTCTAGCAAATGTTCAATCCTTGGATAATAAGATGGACGATCTTAGAGCCAGGATAAGTTTTCAACGGGACATGAGAGACTGTAATATCTATTGTTTGTCCGAAACATGGCTCACGCCCGCGGTCCCGGACACAGCTGTGACGCCGTCGGAGAACTTCTGTTTTTCGGATGGACAGAACAGCCGAGGCCGGTAAATCCAAAGGCGGAGGAGTATGCTTCATGATCAACAAGAAATGGTGCGATCCCAGGAACATCACCATTCTCTCGCGGTCCTGCTCGCCTCATCTGGAACATTTAACAATCATTTGCCGCCCATTCTATCTGCCGAGGGAGTTTTCTGCGGTTGTCGCGACTGCTGTTTACATCCCACCGCAGGCAGACACAGCGCTGGCTTTATCTGGCCTTCATGATGTTGCCAGCGGCATCATAAACAAACATCCCGACGCGGCATTCATTGTCGCGGGCGATTTTAACAAAGCAAACCTAAAGAAAGTCCTGCCAAACTTTCATCAGCACGTCTCCTGCCCCACACGAGGAGCAAACACACTGGATCACTGCTACTCTCCGTTTAAGAACGCCTATAAAGCGCGGTCACTTCCAGTGTTTGGTAAATCGGATCATGCCGCCATTTTCCTCACTCCCGAATACAGAGCAAGCCACGCAAACAATAACAATAACGTCCTTCTCAAATCAGAAACCGTGGGTGGACAATTCAATCCACGCGGCAGTGAACGCACGCACTGCTGCTTACAACGCCGGTCTCCATTCAGGGAATATGACTGAATACAGAACGTCCTGTTATGCTCTGCGGCGTGCGGTTAAAGCCGCAACGCTCCGATATAAAGACCGAGTGGAGTCTCATTTCCAACTCAACGACTCGCGGCGCATGTGGCAAGGTTTGAGGTCCATCTGCTCCTTTGGATCTAAATCCTCTGCAGAGGTGAACGCTGACCCGTTGCTCATGAACGAGTTAAACTCTTTCTACGCTCGCTTTGACTGTAACCGCGGCAACGCGACTCCGCCAAGTGGCGTGTTAGAGGAAATTACTCAGAGCAGCAACAACCACGTGATCTCTGTCTCAGAGGATGAAGTTTGGAGAGCACTCAAGCGTGTGGACGTCAGGAAAGCTGCCGGGCCAGATGGTATTTCAGGTCGTGTTCTGCAGTCCTGTGCTGATCAGCTCGCTGGGTTGTTTACATCTATCTTTAATGAGTCCCTCGCTACATCTGTGGTCCCCACCTCCTTCAAAAAATCCACCATCATCCCTGTCCCTAAGAACAGTAAACCCTCTTGCCTAAATGACTATCGTCCCAGTGGCTCTCACGCCTATAGTCATGAAGGTCTTTGAGAGACTCATTAAAAACACCATTTGCGCCTTCATTCCTGGCACTTTGGACCCTCTTCAGTTTGCCTATCGTCCCAATAGATCGACTGAAGATGCCATCTCTCATGTCCTCCACTCCTCCCTCACTCACATCGACAGCAAAAGTGGGAACTACGTAAGGCTGCTATTTATTGACTATAGCTCAGCCTTTAACACCATAGTTCCCACCAAGCTAACCTCCAAACTCCTGGATCTCGGCCTGAATCCTTCTCTCTGCCACTGGATTGAGGACTTCCTCACTGGCAGGCCTCAGGTGGTGAGAATAGGCCAGTCCACCTCCTCCTCCATCACCCTGAGTGTGGGAGCTCCACAGGGCTGTGTCCTGAGTCCCCTGCTCTACTCTCTCTACACGCATGACTGTCCACACACAGCTCCACCTCTATCATCAAATTTGCTGATGATACTGTTGTCCTGGGCCTCATTTCCAACAACAATGAGACGGAATACTTGGATGAGGTGGAGCATCTAACATCATGGTGCCAGGACAACTGTCTCTCTCTGAATGTTGGCAAGACCAAAGAAATGATTGTGGACTTCAGGAAGAGACAGCAACAGACATACTCCCCCCTCATGATCAGCGGGTCACCAGTAGAGAGAGTGAGCAGCTTCAAATACCTGGGTGTAAACATCTCCGAGGACCTGACCTGGACTGCTCACATTCAGACACAGGTGAAAAAAGCCAGGCAAAGACTGTACCACCTGCGCGCCAGCTGAGGAAATTCAGGGTTTCACCAGCTATCCTGAAAACTTTCTATTTAGGGGCGATAGAAAGTGTATTAACTCAGTGCATCACAGCGTGGTATGGGAACAGCACCAGTCAAGACCGCAAAGCCCTGCAAAGAGTTGTGCGCTTATCCGAGCGTATCTCAGGGTCAGCTCTCCCGTCTCTGCAGGACGTCTACACCAAACGCTGCAAAGGTAGAGCTACTAAGATCATCAAGGACTCTAATCACCCTGCAAACCCTCATTTCACGCTGCTACCATCTGGTAAGCGCTTCCGAAGCCTGATGGCCAAAACTGAGAGACTCAGGAGGAGCTTCTTCCCCCAGGCCATCAGACTCCTGAACTTAACATCATGTGACTTCACTTCAGGATAAACATCGATACACTGTCATTGCACTGCACTTTCTGTTCTCGTTGTTACTGTGTAACAACCTGTTATAAACCTGTTTGCACATTATACTCTTTATACATTTGTTAACCACATATTTATAAGTCTACAGTTTACTCACTGCACAGTCTACTTCAATTATTTTATTCCACTTTATTCTTATTTTTTACTTTTTTTTTTTCTCTTGACTTGATTATTTATAATTCTACAGATATATATATATAGTACTTTTTTATTCTATTTCTATTATAATTTCTTCCTTGTGTTTTTAACTGTGAATTTGCATTGTCCATGGAGCGGACCTGTTTACATTTCACTGCCGGTTGTATATTCTGTATATAACTGTGTATGTGACAAATAAAACTCTTGAATCTTGAATCTTGAAAGTCCTTTACACCTAGGATTGCTTGAGGGTGAGTAAACCATGGGCTAATTTTCAAGTTTGTTAACTGTAAGCTTGTTGCAGTAAATTCAATAATATATATCATTATTTCTTTCTGTCCTATTTTATTTATTAAAATAAACCTCCAGCAAAACATTCACCGGTTAACTTGTGGACCGGTTGGGCTAGATTTGTCCGATTTGCCCTGATAATTTTGAGCTACGTGTACTTATCCTGTATTTCCTTATCCTTTATTCGGCTTGTATTATTTCTTAGGAGCTGGAAATCTGGACACAAGTAAAATGTTCAACAATTTTAGTATTTTAAGCACTATTACAAATGATAGTATGCATGTAATTCGCTGTAGAAATGAAGTTTTCAGCGCTGCTTTTGTACTGTGACGACTAATACTGTTAAAAAAAGAGGAAGTAGCCTAGTGTTTGTAAGAGTGATCGTATAACAATAACAATAATGAATCAATAACAGAATCAACAATCATCTGTTCCGCTGTTAATACGTTGTTTCTGATTACTGCACGTACAACAGCAACACATCCGTTCAGAGTAAGACTTAATAAATGCAATAATCTACTTCAGCAGTTTAATCGACGATGTTTCTGCCGTGTCACCCAGAGCTGTTGTCCAAACATTAGGAAGATGTTACATGAAGAATAAGTTCTGAACTTACCACCTACAAAGTATGCAGTCGTTCAAATTAAACGGTGTTTAAAACAAAATCCAGTTCGGACAAGCTGGGAAGAAAACTTTACTTGACTTTCTAAAGTTTTCTTCTTTTACTTTCGTTTTTAACTACACGCGTTCGCTCCCTCTAGTGGCCATTCACATTCGCAGAGCAGTTGCGCTTTAAAGAGATACTTCACCCAAAAATGCATCCATTGACTACCATAGGCTGCCGAGATCTGCTTGGTTACAAACATTCTTCCAAATATCTTCCTTTGTGTTCAGCAGAACAAAGAAATGTATACGGACAGTATAAACTCAGAACAAAACATAAGAAAAATATACGTGGTTTCAGATGTTAAATGATAGCTGTTCAACTGATAAAGCTGTGTGTGTGTGTGTGTGTGTGTGTGTGTGTGTGTGTGTGTGTGTGTGTGTGTGTGTGTGTGTGTGTTACCTTGCAGAAGCTCATTCTGTATAGAGTATAAACTCTATACAGAGTTCATCATGAGTGTCAGTGGTCTTGCTCACTCACGTACGGTGAGATGATCCCAACAGAACAGGGACAGACTCCGGCCGTGTCCCACAGAGAGATGACTGTCCTGGACACACAGACTCACGGAGACAGAGACTCCAACAACACATCCATTCAGGACATAAGAGAGGAACTAATGAAGATGAAGAATGAATATAAAACGAAGACACGTGAGATGATTTTGTAATTAACACAGATTTATTGAACCAAACCAATAACCCAGTGTTATGTGCAGTAACATTCAAAAGACCTCATCTGAACCTTAAAAATACTTTCACTGCTGCAACATAATAAAATCAGCTTGATTCAGTCATATTAATCATTGAAAAAAAAAAAAATATATATATATATATATATATATATATATATATATATATATATATATATATATATATATATATATATATATATATATATATATATAGATAGATACAAATCCGATTCCAAAAAGTTGGGACACTGTACAAATTGTGAATAAAAACAGAATGCAATGATGTGGAAGTTTCAGATTTCAATATTTTATTAAGAATACAATATAGATGACATATCAAATGTTTAAACTGAGAAAATGTATCATTTTAAGGGAAAAATAAGTTGATTTTAAATTTCATGGCATCAACACATCTCAAAAAAGTTGGGACAAGGCCATGTTTCCCACTGTGCGGCATCCCCTCTTCTTTTTCTAACAGTCTGCAAACGTCTGGGGACTGAGGAGACAAGCTGCTCAAGTTTAGGAATAGGAATGTTGTCCCATTCTTGTCTAATACAGGCTTCTAGTTGCTCAACTGTCTTAGGTCTTCTTTGTGGCATCTTCCTCTTTATGATGTGCCAAATGTTTTCTATGGGTGAAAGATCTGGACTGCAGGCGGCCATTTCAGTGCCCGGATCCTTCTTCTACGCAGCCATGATGTTGTAATTGATGCAGTATGTGGTCTGGCATTGTCATGTTGGAAAATGCAAGGTCTTCCCTGAAAGAGACGACGTCTGGATGGGAGCAGATGTTGTTCTAGAACTTGGATATCCCTTTCAGCATTGATGGTGCCTTTCCAGATGTGTAAGCTGCCCATGCCACACGCACTCATGAACCCCATCCCATCAGAGATGCAGGCTTCTGAACTGAGAGCTGAGAACAACTTGGGTTGTCCTTGTCCTCTTTAGTCCGGATGACATGACGTCCCAGTTTTCCAAAAAGAACTTCAAATTTTGATTGGTCTGACCACAGAACAGTTTTCCACTTTGCCACAGTCCATTTTAAATCAGCCTTGGCCCAGAGAAAACACCTGCACTTCTGGATCATGTTTAGATATGGCTTCTTTTTTGACCTATGCTCCAGTATGTTTGGCCGCAGCATTGGGGGAATTGGTGATCCTCTGCCCATCTTGACTTCTGAGAGACACTGCCACTCTGAGAGGCTCTTTTTATACCCAATCATGTTGCCAATTGACCTAATAAGTTGCAGATTGGTCCTCCAGCTGTTCCTTATATGTACATTTAACTTTTCCGGCCTCTTATTGCTCCCTGTCCCTGTAACTTTTTTGGAATGTGTAGCTCTCATGAAATCCAAAATAAGCCAATATTTGGCATGACATTTCAAAATGTCTCACTTTCAACATTTGATATGTTATCTATATTCTATTGTGAATAAAATATAAGTTTATGAGATTTGTAAATTATTGCATTCCTTTTTTATTCACAATTTGCACAGTGTCCCAACTATATATATATATATATATATATATATATATATATATATATATATATATATATATATATATATATATATATATATATATATATATTACCAGATGAAGCACATTTTTATGTTACCTGACTAAATTCTCTTCCGATTCTCTTATTTTTAAGTCTTGCTGACAGTTTCTTGTAATGCCGTTCTCTCACCCCCTCTTCTGGTATATGCAGCTCTTACTTCACTTGCTTTGTCTAATGTTGCTTGTGCCTTCTGGTGAGCTTTTGTGAAGTTAGCTTTTGTCATTTAAAGTGAAAAAGTGAAAGTGACATGTGAATGCCAAGTATGCTAACCCACACTCAGAATTTGTCTTCTGCATTTAACCTATCCAAGTTAGTGCACCCACATTAGGAGTAGTGAGTAGTAAACACACACACACACACACACACACACACACACACACACACACACACACACACAGACACACAGACACACACACACACACACACACACACACACACACAGACACACACACATACACACTTACACTACCCCTACCCCGAAACTGCACGTTTTTTATTTTATCAAAAAAACTAATTCTGTATGATTTATAAGCCTTTTGAAAAATGGGGACATGGGTAATGTCCTCATAAGTCACCCTCTCCTTGTAATACCTATGTCATACCCATGTCATTATACACATTTGTGTCCTGATATGTCACAAAAACACGTGCACACACACAAACACACACATATGCACACACACACACAGCAAACTGTGGACACACACCTGGAGTGGTTGGGGGTTAAGTGCCTTGCACTTTGTAAGATACAAATTTCCTGCTGGTAATGAGAATTGAACCTGCAACCTTCGGGTTACCAGTCTGACTCTCTAACCTTGATAACCTAAATATTTTGTTAATTCACTGGATAAGCACTAGAGAAGTGCCTGAGTTTTAACTGTGTGAATGGAACATACCAGCGTGACAGTCGTGTAAGAATGGATTTCACCTGAGAACGAATTCAAGGGATCTAAGCTGCACTAAGACAATAAAACTTCACTCATCTAAATAAGAGATCTACAAGAGAAAACAAGACTCCACCTGACTCAATCTTATTCAATCTTTATAGAGCTTTTGAGATTAGAGAGGATGCTCCAGTAAAGTGCAGATGTAACGTATAAGCAATAGCTCCTAAGAACCACAATTACACACATATAACTGCACTGTTGAAAATTAGGTCTAGAAGCACCTTATCCAACAATTATCCAACAGCATTTAAAAAATATTATTAGGGCATTAAAAATAAATTGTTGAATCTGTATAACAAATTAACTATTTACTTTTCTTGAAAAAAAAATAAAATAAATAAAGGCTAAATGCAAGACTAAATGCAAATACAAAACACCTCATTGGCCGTAAATATTGAACGTAAATATTCAGCACTGTTTTTGTATGGTGATGAACGCATCACAGCTTATGTAACAACAACAGCAGAAACAGCAATCATATGATCACTGATGTTGCATCTGATTACAGTAGAGAATAACATGACTTCTGTGCATTACAGTGTCCTGGTAGAGAAATATCTTCTTCTTTTCACACAGAATTTGCAAATATCAGGATATAAACCAGTATTTATTCTCCTCAGAATTCACAAACACTTTAATCGTCAACATTTCTGAAAGAAATATTGAGCTTATTGTGTTTGAAATTGCACATAAAGTAGACAAAACGCAAATAGCATCTCATTTTTATAACTACATATGAATAATTTCTGAACTTAACACAAATGTGTCTGTTTAAGTATCCAGTGTTAACAGGGTTAAAGCCTCAAAATTGTGTGTCTTCTTTTCTCCCTCTTTTAGTTTTGATTCTAGTTTTCGGTAACTAGACACATAAACTCCACCCATATGAAAAACAAACACATTCTCTCTAGTGGCGCAGAGCATCATCATATTCTCAGTGAGTCTCAGAGCACTGACAGCAGGTTGCTTCAACTGAATTCACACAGTATGAATAAAAGTTAAACACTATGTAAACTAGACATCAATTTTATGTGGTTTATGAAAAATAATTACATTGTGTAGCATGTCTTGAATGGACAATAAACTCTGTGTTCTTCATGTGTTTCAGTGGTCTCTCACTTCTGGCTCACAGCGATCAGATGATCCAGACAAAACAGGGACAGACTCCTGTCGTGTCCCAGAAAGACACATGAAATGGAGGAGAGCAGACAGTGTGTGAGTGTGACGTCTTTAAACACACACTAAATTACTGCATCATCTCAATGTTTAGTGTCTGAATTTCTGTTCTGAATCTGAACTTTACAGATGTAACGTGACAGACAGTGAATGTGATTCACCATGTGCAAAGATTTACTGAAGAAAACCAGTAATTGTCAAAAAGACAAAATACCACTGTAAATCAACTAATGGCCAAAAGCATAAAGACATGAAAGCTTAGACCACCCAACAAAAGAGAATCAAATACCATGAACTGCTCTGAACTTATGACTTTGCAGAACTGGTCGAACAGGTTATTTACACACATTAACCAGAATACTGAGCGCTGCTGGAACCAACAATGAGTCACAAACAGTATACAAGTATACAAGTTGCAACAAGTAAACAATGCATTCTGGGTGCTTCATGCGAAACTCATCCATGGCTCCCAGCTATTGTTGAGATTCATAGGCTGATTTTTGAAGTCTGTGTGAGTAAACGTCACAGGAAGTCAAAGTGTTAGAGTACAATCTGTTTTAAAACGTATTCAGCTTTTCTGATTAAAACCGTGCTGGATCTTTTCTAGAATCACAATAAAATAAAGTTAATAGTATATTGCTCATACTCAGGCATAAGATCAGTGAATTAAGGCACTATAATCATATTCTTATCATCGAGCAGCCGACAGCATCTGATTGTGTTTTTCTCTTGCTTTTCTTGCCATAGCAAACTCAGCTACAGCAGCCAGAGAAACACTAACATTAAAAAGTCATCAAACTGCCCAAATAAAGAAAACACTGATCTCCATGATGGTGACATTAAACAAACAATTTTCAACACAAAATCAAAACACTATAAAAACTCAATCAGCTGAACAAAAGATTTTAAATTGGGAGACAAACGATTGGGAGTAAACTCAAAAAAGCTGTGCAGCAATTTGCCTTATAATTTTAAGCTTTGTCAGCTTTTCTTTTTTACAGTGTTCACAGTGTTCAGCAACATTTATGAGAATATATATATAACAATAAATTATATTTGCAGCCAAACCAACAGGCAATGATGTTATGTTTATTCTAAGCATGTTTCATTCTGTAAACAACTGAAGTGCACACTTGGATAGACTGATTGATTGGTTCTCAGTGTTTTTAATGTGCTGAAAATAAAAACATTCCTTTATGTTGTTATTATAATAGTTAGTGTGGACTTTGTTTTTTACCCATTGGTGGTGCCTCCACCCAGACTGCAGGTCCGGCGACTTCATCACTTAGCCTCACTCCCCTGGCCTCAAGAGGTGCGTTAGCGACTGATTCTAGAGGCCACGGTCTTTGATGTCCTTGTTAGAGCGCCCACCTCCTATGCCAGAGATGCCAGTTTAAATCATGCTCAGGGCTGTGTTTCCCAAAGTCAGCTATGGTCGCAAGTTCTGTCATTAACTATTGAGTTCAATCTCAACAGATTTTAATAATTAGGATATATATATATATATATATATATATTTCTATTAATTAAATTAAATATGCATTTATTATTATTATACCAAGCATATGACATTTTCTTTACAGCATGCAATCATGTTATTGACCACGTGAGCAGGTTCCCAGGTGCGCAGGATCACAAAACTCACTCATCCACCAGGAATAAATCACCATCCAAATTCACGAGTTCTATCACTGAGGTGGCATGCACATTTATTTTTACAGACTTCCACTTGAGAAACAATTACAGTCCAAATAGAGCTTATGAAGGGATTTGACGGCATCAAGTCAAATCAAATCACCTTTATTTTTGTAGCGCTTTTTACAAGTCCAATTGTTTCAAAGCAGCTTCACAGTGTTAACAGGAAAATAATGCAACAGAATTTGTACAGCCGCTCTGGTGAAACGGTGATGTTATCCAGCTAATTTCAAGTATCATATAGTGTCAATGCGGGCAGATCGGTAATATAGATGAGATTTGGATGTACCCAACTGAGCAAGCCAAAAGCCAGAGGCAACGGTGGCAAGGAACCAAAACTCCTTCAGGGCCAGAATGGAGAAAAAACCCTTGGGAGAAACCAGGCTCAGTCGGGGTGCCAGTTCTCCTCTGGCCGACGAACAAACAGTGTATGATTATAATTCTGGCAACATTACAGACCAGAAGTCATATTAGGTAAATAGATATTCATAAGATTATTTGAAAGATTGGAGGCGTCACGCCGGAGACGGGTTTAATGAGGATGTTGTGTCGATGCGGCATTTACAGGGGGAGTTTATTTGACACGGTCTCTGCAGACACTTCAGGGATGAGTTGGTCATGTCTATTGTATATCTACTGTAGCTTCATCCTTCATTCATTGAGACACAGAACTCTAGAGCCAAATGCAAACTGACCTGGGGCTGTATTTACAAAACATTGTATCTTACCACTAAGAATTCTCCTAAATAGCAGTAAACGCTCTTAGTTAAGAGTTTTCTCTTAAAACCTATTCACAAAGCTGCTGAGAGCAACTTTTAAAGGAATAGAGAGAAGTCTTAACATAAGAGTAAGGGCGGGGTTGACCTAGGGGGGAGGGGTCTCTGGCAATGATTTAATTATCAAAATATTGTTGAACTGTTGCTATATTAAAATTAAGATTTAAAAAAAGAATGTTGCCATATTCAAATAAAGATTTTAAAATCTTAGGAGTCCTCTTGACTACTCCTAACATTCCACAGATTTAGTGCTAAAATGCTTTGTGAAAACACTTAGAGCAACAATTTAGGAGTCCTAAAACTAGGACTGACACCCATTATTTTTAAGAGTTTCTCCTAGATTGGCAAGTTAAGAGCTACTTTTAGCTTTAAGATGTTTTGTGAATAAAGCCCCTGAACCTGATCTGAAACAATGAAAGAGTAGTAGAGACCTCTGCTGGTCACTACAGGGAATTACAGTGCTTATTAATTAAGAGAAAACACTGTGTTACTTCTGTTAATTCTCAATAAGAGCTTCTGTAGACATCTGACAGACATAAAGTCAGTCTGGTTAGTAATGTGTGAAGCTGGTAATGCTGTTTGTGGAGTAGTTTAATCCTCCTCTGCTGAGATCTTCAGAGATTTAATGTCTTCTTTTATCTTCAGTTGATTTCATCTAAAGCTGTGGCTGAAGTCAGTTGTAGTTCTTGTGTTTCTCTTTCCTTCAGTGATTCTGCTCATTATCATCAGGTGTTCATCATTACTGTTTAATCATCACTTAATTAATCTCTTAATTATCTCATTAACTCTAACACTGCTTCAGTGTTACTTTAACACTCTAGTAGGACCATATGTGCTCTGAGCGGTGTTGATTTAACACTGGGATTTTGTTGTGAATAGTAGTAGATTGCACATTTTAGATAATTGGATTAATCAAAAGCAAAGAAATCAAGTTTAGAAGATAAACTGTTGTATTATGTACACCACAAATAATTTGAATGTGTGAATCGGACAATATGTGTTTACCTAGTTTTTCAGTGATAATGTAAAAAGCAAAAAGTGTCCCAACTGTACACGGTCTAACTTACATTGGTAAAATGTGTGGCGTTGTTCTGCTCGAGAGGACACTGACACCCCGTGGCTCTCTTAGTACAACCAATAAGCTGAATTTAATGGCTTTGACTTAAAACCATCTAAAAACTCAGGGAAAAAGTGTTGCAGATTGAAGAATACATTTACAAGATAAACTTTGAAATTATTCTGTTAGAAAGCTAGTGTAATTCAGCCTGAGGAAGCCACTCTGAGGATGATCGACATGCTCACACATACACAGGATGTTACCTCAGAATTTGCATACTGGAATCACTGTGCCTGGAGGATTCTCATCCATGATACACAGAAGGAAAAAATATAATACAAAAAAATTATGTCTCAAGGTTGTTCCGCTGTACTGTGCTTCTCGTTTTTAAAAGGAAAACAGGGTTCGGTATAAATGGCTCCTTCATTCATTCAGCTCACTATGGGTTTGGCCAGAGCAGAGACTCTTTTTTTTTTTTTTTTACATTGCACAACTTCTCAAGAATCTGTCATGTAGCACACAAGAACACCACAGACACACTGATGAATGAGGACACACTGCATACACACAGTCATTTTACAACAACACAGCCTTTGGAAGATATGCCCATAATTAACCCAACTGATACAGCTTGTGGTAAAATTATTTTTTTACAGTCCAAAAACTACAACAAATCTATTCGCTCTCTATTTCTAAAAGAGGTTGTCACCAAATCTTGCTCTACTGCTTAATGGGCTAAATTTGTTTGGGAAAGTGTTCGGTTATTGCCTCATAAGTTTTTTTTTTTTTTTTTTTTTTTTGTCACAGACAAGGTGAAAGACATTTCTTTCAAGATAATACACAAAGTCTACCCTGTCAAACATTAGAAAGTTTAAGAAAGACATTGATGTTAGCTGCTCTTTTTGCTCTTTGCAGTGCCCCACATGTTCTGGCATTGTAGTCATGTGAACAGGTTATGGTGCGTGTGACGTGTCCATGTTTATTAAGCAAAAGGTTCTCTTTAATTTTGATTTGCATTTTTAGAATGTAATTGTTGGATATCTAAAGTATGATAACGGAAAAGCTATTAAGACTGTTCATCTGTGTACTGTCTTTAAGATCTTTGAATGATACAATGGTCTCAATGGTTTTTTTTTCCTCCCCTATTTTTTATTTTTATTATTTTATTTTTTCTTCCTTTTCTTTTACACGTGTGTCATTTGCTCCCCTGGCTCCAAAGTGTATGTCGTTTTGTTGTTCAAGCATAATAATAAAAAAAAAAAGTAAAGTAACACTGAAGCAGAGTTAAAGTTAATGAGATAATTAAGAGATGAATTAAGTGACGATTGATCATTAATGCTGTTAACAAGCAGAATCACTGAAGAAAAGAGAAACACAAGAACATGGACAGTGTTGATAACTCTGGGGATTTTGCAGTGAATGGAATAATTATATACTACTGAATCTCTGGAGACATTTACTGGTTATACCTGCCAGTTCATGTCTTTTCTGGCAGCAATAATTATCAAATGAACTCAGAAAAACCCTGTTATGAAATCTCATGTTTAAACTAAATAGTAAGACTTTCTCTGATTTTTCCTTGGATCCAGAAATTCTAATTTTAAAGTAACACAGCTTCCTTGCTATTGTTAATACATTATTGTATTTTAAATGTGTTGCAGAATGATGAAAACATTTACTTTGAAGTGATTCCGTTAGAAAGCTGGTGTTCTCATGTAACGGGACAGCCTGAGGATGTCACTCTGATCGACATGCTCCAAGTTCACACATGCACACAATGTTACGTACTGGAATCACTGTGCCTGGAGGATTATCACCTTTTTTTCACATTGCACAACTTCCCAAGAATTTCTTTGAAACTCTTTGAAAAATAGTTTTTATTTTATGAATTTGTATATGTCTTTATAGCAAGTTTAATAGTAGGTCTATTGGTCATGAATTTGGCATATAATTATTGAATAATAAAACAGTTAAACAATGAAAATCACCCCAGTGGTGCATAGGAGATGAAGAAGAAGAATCTGGTGGAGTTTGCAGAAAACATTTTTTCTTTTTCTTTTTTCTTTTATGATTTAAAAAAAAAAATATTTTGCCCACAACTTTAGCCTACCACGCCACCTCATGTGACCCGCAATATATTTTTAAATATAGATGGCGTGACCTTGGTTTAACACCTCCTGTATAGGGTGTAGGAAAAAAGGATGGCACTTTGAAGGGCGTAAATGTGGGACAGACAGGATTAAAGAGACAGAGAAACCCCAAACGAATTGTAGCACAAGGTGGTTCAGACTCTACACACAAGGTTCTCTTCAACCAGAGACGTGAGTAGATCCATAATTTACTTTAACCCATTCTTTCAATGTCTGATAGGCTAGTCCACAGATTTTTGCTGTTACGGAGCACCTAAAGGACATGGTGAATTAAAAACAATGGCATGGGAGGAACAAATATTTGTTCTCTCGCAAATGTGTTGCGTTCCCCTGAGAAACTTTGCGTTCGCTCGCAAAACTTCTGTGTTCTCAGTTTTTTGTGCGTGTGTTTTTCCTTCCAGCGATCACTGGGGCGGAAGCCTTGCAAAGGGTGCATTTTTGTACAGCGCGCGTCACACTCACACCAGGCTATAATGTTGACAATAGAGGAAAGTTACATTTTCTGAGGTGTTAAACTTTTTATTTCGTAACAAGTTATGAAGATAATGTTGGAATAATGACAGACATAGCCTGGCTACACGGTCTCATATTGACAGTGACACTTTTTACTTCAACTGCGCCTGACAGAAGAATTTATTTTTCTGAGATGATTCTTACACTTTACAGCAAATAAATAGCTTTTATAAAACTGTATAACTGCTGGTGGCCATTGAGAGTGGCCATGGCAACCGGGAACACATTCCAGCTGCTGCAGAGGTCAGAGGTCAGAGGTCAGCGTTGACATTTCTGATGCGGCAGACAAACTGTATGCACATGTCACAGAATGATTCCGACTGAAAGCGTCAGCACATGTACACACCAGATCGGTTTAGATAACGTCTCATGTAAACAGTCCACTTAATCTTTCAGGCAGAATGATAAAAAATTGTGCATGTAAATGTGACTGTCATAGGAGGTTGCATTGGCTAAAGTTGTTTGGATGCACATTGTTTTATATCAAAGACTTGTTTGTTATAAATGTTTTTTGTCTGTTTTTAGTATGACTTCTCAACGTTTGGCTACACATGGCTAATTTGCATATGTGCATAAGACTGGCTAGCTCCGCTTGGCAAACAATAGAACATATTTGTGAATAAATGTTTTGAATTCTAAATACTGGACAGGGTGAGCTTAAAAATATTTTAGTGACCATTAGTGGCAATAAAATATAAATTTTTTTGACAATTTGAGACCCCCTTCAAATTTTGATTTTGAGGCTTTCAGGGGTCTCATGGGTTAATCGGAGCGAACTCCCCTGTATTTTGCACACTGATATTAGAACATTCTTAGGCTGGCGACACACTGGCTGCATGGCGTGAGCATGGCGTTTCTGTTGCGTGTCAGCTGCGTCGCGTTTTCTATGTCTTTGCACACTAGAAACGTGTCTTAAGGTGCAGATCCTACGGTGGCCAAGAGCGCTCAACGCACTGCAACTGAAGAAAACGCAAACAAAGAAAACATCTTCATCAGTTTGACAACACATGCGCTGCAAAAGTTACAACACATGCAAATACAAAAACACTGCAAATACTCACAACACATGCAAATAGAGAAACGCGCTGCAAAAGTCCACAACACATCACAAATAACTGAGGCGCTGTAATAAGATTAGGTTTAAAAAAAATTCTATAATTTTTTTTTTTTTTTTTATTACTACGGGCCACAAGGGAAGTATTAAGAAATAAATTAAGGTTAAATAGTGATATCAGAACATGTTGAAGTAGAGCTCTCATCGCTAAGTTTTTTGTTTCACTTTCTGCAGTAAATGATTGACTGAGATTTGAGACATAAAATCAAGTAAATTATTAAAAATATATATTATTTATTATTATTAATGTTTTTATTAATAATATTTGTTTAATGCAAAATAATATCCCCCCTCCGAAATTGTTCTAGGGAACACCAACAAGTGACGTACCTGGCTGGGATTGTTCAATGTTTACTCTTCAGTGGGGTTTTTTAATTTTTTTTTATTTATCTTAACATTCTGATCGTATGTGCATTATGAGCAGGTCTATTTGCTGCTGCCGTTTTTGTATTTGCATGTGTTGTGAGTATTTGCTGCGTTTTTGTGTTTGCAGTGTTTTTGTATTTGCATGTGTTGTGAATATTTGCAGCGTTCCCTTTCAGTCGGTCACGTTCGATGTATGTCGGACGTAACCGATGAATTGGGATCACTTCAGGGAGCCCCTATCAGCTTCGAGATATAGAGAACAGGCCAATGAGAATTTATACCCAATGCGGGTATAAAGCAGAAGCAAAATGCAGCGCATGTTTGTCATTTACTTCGGACCCAAACGGTGTTGATGAAGAGTGTTCAGCGAGAGAGAGAGAGAGAGAGAGAGAGAACAGAGATCGAAAAGAGAGAGAGAGGAAGATGCTGTGCTGGTGAGACGGCACATTTAGCGCGACTCCGGCGGATGAGCAGATGGCGATCACTGCATCGGAGGGAGATTCCAGAGAGAAAGAGAGTTTTTCATTTGTCACATACACAGTTATATACAGAATATACAACTGGCAGTGAAATGTAAACAGGTCCGCTCCATGGACAGTGCAAATTCAGTTAAAAACACAAGGAGGAAATTATAATAGAAATAGGATAAAAAGTACTATATATATATATATATATATATATATATATATATATATATATATATATATATATATATATAGAATATGTAGAATTATAAATTATCAAGGGGAGTTCCAGTCCTCAGAGGATGAACATTCGGCTGCACTGCCTCCTTCTGGGAGAGTGGCAGCGGTCGAGGCGGACCCCGAGTTGACAACTATGCTTTCTCGGGCCGCCGAAAAGGTCGGGCTTGAGTGGAACCCTCCAACATGTCCCGAACCTTCTAGGTTGGATGATTGGTTTCTCGGGGCGGGTCGCGCTGGTTCTCAGCGTCCGGCCCCGGTGCCTTTCTTCCCGGAGGTGCACGAGGAGCTCACCAGGTTGTGGACGACACCCTTTAGTGCCAGAAACCGACCCGGTGGCTCCTCCCTCCTCACTACACTTGACGGCAGGCAAGCCAGGGCATACGTGGGGATCCCACCGGTGGAGTGGGCCGTCGCGATGTAACTGTGTCCGGCGACCGCCTCCAACTGGCGCGGTGATCCACGTCTCCCATCCAAGGCCTGTAAGTTCTCTTCCAGTCTGACTGCAAAGGCTTACAGGCTGCGTCTGCCTTGAATGGCATGGCGTTGCTCCAGGTGCATCAGGCCCATGCACTCATGGACATGCATGAGCGTAGCCCTGGCCCAGATCTCCTCCGGGAGCTCCGGACAGCGATGGACCTCACCCTCCGGGTGACCGATAAATATCGGTTCCTGGACTCCCCCATCTCCCCGGCTGGGTTGTTTGGCGACACGGTCGAGAGCTTTGCCCAGCAGTTCTTGGCTGCCTAAAAGCAGATGGAGAGCGTGCTTGGCTGTGTTCGACGCTCCCATGACTTGTCATCCTCAGGCGCCTCTCCTATCGCCTGCAGGGGGTGCCGGCTGTGTTTGGGACGCACACAAGCGGCCTCCCCACACTCGTGCGCCCCCTCAGCAGAAGCAGCTAAGTGTTGCACAGCACACTCAGACCCCACTTCGGGCCGCTACCATGCCATCCGTGTCGGGTCTGTAGTGCCGTTGGTCCCGCTTGCACAGTTCCTGGGAGCCTGGCTAGCACTTCCCAGCCATCTTGCTGGCTCATCTGTACCATCAGACTCGGCTACGCGATTCAGTTCACCCGGTGTCCCCCCAAGTTCAGGGGCATTCACTTCACCTCCATGTCGAAGAAGAATGCCCCTGTGCTTAAGGCAGAGATCGCAGTCCTACTGGCAAAGGATGCGATAGAGCCGGTCCCTCCAGCCGTTATGAAGACCGGCTTCTACAGCCCGTACTTTGTGCCCAAGAAAGGCGGCGGGTTATGGCCGATCTTGGATCTGCGATTTCTGAACTGGTCCCTTCGCAGGTTGCCGTTCAGAATGCTAACGCAGAAACACATCTTCAGGTGCGTCCGTCCCCAGGATTGGTTTGCAGCGATCGACCTGAAGGACGCGTACTTTCATGTCTCGATTCTCCCTCAACACAGACCGTTCCTACGCTTTGCATTCGACGGACGAGCATGTCAGTACAAGGTCCTACCCTTTGGGCTGACCCTGTCGCCCCATGTCTTCACGAAAGTTGCGGGGGCGGCCATTGCTCCCATGAGAGAGCGTGGTGTTTGCAGCCTCAAGTACCTCTACAACTGGCTGATACTTGCCCAGTCGCGAGAGCAGTAGTGCGAGCACAGGGACATGGTGCTCAGTCACCTTTGCCAGTTGGGGCTTCGGGTCAACTGGGAGAAGAGCAAACTCTGCCCCACTCAGTTTCGGGTCTGTGGACGGGGCCCCAACTGCAATGGCATATCAATTGCCTGGAGTTGTTAGCAGTTCGTCTTGCACTCAGCCGCTTCAAAACGCTGCTCAGAGGCAAGCACATTCTGGTCCATACGGACAGCACTGCAGCCATTGCGTACATCAACTAACAGGGTGGTCTACGCTCCTGTCGCATGTCACAACTCGCCCGCCATCTTCTCTTATGGAGTCAGAAGCATCTGAGGTCGCTTCGTGCCATTCACATTCCGGGCCTGCTCAATCGTGCGGCCGACGAGCTCTCATGACAGCCAGTGCTCCCGGGAGAATGGAGACTCCATCCTCAGGTGGTCCAGCTGATCTGGAGTCGCTTCAGGACCACACGGGTAGACCTGTTTGCCACCCCAGACATGACCCACTGACAGTTGTTTTATTCCCTGACCGAGGGGACCCTCGGCTCGGATGCTCTGGCACACAGCTGGCCCCGGGGCCTACGCAAGTATACGTTTCCCCCAATGAGCCTTCTTGCACAGACACTGGTGGTCTACTTCTAGGCGGTCTACCACAGGCTGAGATAGACACCATCACTTCTGCTAGAGCACCCTCTACGAGGCACCTCTATGCGTTGAAGTGGAACCTGTTCGTCGAATGGTGCTCTTCTCACCGAGAAGACCCCCGAAGGTGTTTGGTCAGTTCCGTGCTTTCCTTCCTACAAGACAGGTTGGAGCAAAGGCTGTCTCCCTCCACCCTCAAAGTTTATGTTGTCGATATCACCACTAATCGATCTGGTAGGTGGAAATTCCTTGGGGAAGCACGATCTGATTGTCAGTTTCGTGAGGGGGGCGAGGAGACTAAATCCGCCTCGTCCTCCCTATATACCCTCTTGGGACCTGTCTCTGGTGCTGACCGCACTGCAGAGACCTCCCTTCGAGCCTTTACAGTCAGCTGAGTTAAAAATTCTGTCTCTGAAGACAGTACTCCAGTACTCCATCAAGAGGGTAGGGGTCCTGCTGGTATTTTCGGTCGACGAATCGTGCCTGGAATTCGGGCCTGGTAACTCTCATGTAATCCTGAGACCCCAGCCTGGATATGTGCCCAAGGTTCCCACCACTCCCTTCTGGGACCAGGTGGTGAGCCTGCAAGTGCTGCCCTAGGAGGAGGCAGACCCAGCACTAGCTTTTCTCTGTCCCGTCCGCACCTTACGGACTTACGTGGACAGAACGCAAAGCTTCAGGACCTCAGAGCAGATATTTGTCTGTTACGGAGGCCAGCAGAAGGGAAAGGCTGTCTCCAAACAGAGGATGGCCCACTGGATAGTGGATGCCATCTTTTTGGCGTATGAAATCCAAGACGTGCCTTGCCCGCTCGGGTTAAAAGCCCACTCCACCAGGGGGGTAGCTTCTTCCTGGGTGCTGGCTCATGGCGCCTCGCTGACAGATATTTGTAGAGCTGCGGGCTGGGCGACACCCAACACGTTCGCTAGATTCTATAGCCTACGTGTAGAGCTGGTATCTTCCTGTGTGCTCACTTCCCATAGTCAGTAACACCGAAGTGCCCGTTCTAAGTGTCGGCTTGCTGTGCCATTCCCTTCCCCATGGAACGGATACATGCGCTTATATGCTCCAGTCGAGTTCCCCAGTATGGCGAACCCTGTCGAGTCCTCCGCAACCCGTAGCAGTCAGACGTGGTGGAGCATCCAACGCCAGGTCTAACACTCATATGCATTGGTGGAACTTGTGTTAGGCTGGGCTCCATATGTTGTGACCCCTACAGCGGTCCCATATGTGTATTCCCCATGGTACGACTTCCTACAGCGAGCCTGTGTCTTTCCCTCGGCAGAGCTTGCTCTGCTGTCTCAGAGTGGTGTTGTTCCCCCACCTAAAATGGCCGGGGCCACCCCTGGGATTTCCGTATGTTGCACTGCCCACGGCCAGTCTATACGTGTATTCTCCACATGGTAACTCCCTCCGGGCATGATGTGGCTTCCGCAGCGGCCCCCCGGGGCACGCTTTCCCAGCGTTATCCAATAGTCTTCTGAGTGGGTCTTGCGGAACAGCAGCAGTGACTCTCCCTGCGTGAATTTCCCCACCCGGAACAGACGGGGTCTGAGGGGCTCTTGCGGGGTGCTGGAAGTGATAGTAACTGTGGCGTGTTCCAAAGGGATCCCAATTCATCGGTGATGTCTGACATACGTCGAATGTGACCAACTGAAAGGGAACGTATGGTAACCCTCATTCCCTGAAGGAGGGAACAGAGATGTACGTCCCATCGCCACAGTTGCTGTACCATCACTAGTTCGGCTCCTCAGTGAAAAACAAACGTGCGCTGCATTTTGCTTCCGCTTTATACTCGCGATGCGGGGTGGAGCGCAAGATGCAAATCACGTACGCCAATTCTCATTGACCTGTTCTCTATATCTTGAAGCTGATAGGGGCTCCCTGAAGTAAATCCCAATTTGTCGGTGACGTCCGACGTACGGCTCCGTTCCCTCCTTCAGGGAACGAGGGTTACCATACGTAACCAAGACGTTTTGTATTTGCAGCGTTTTTGTTTTTGTTTTTGCATGTGTTGTGAGTATTTGCAGCATTTTTGTATTTGCATGTGTTGTGAGTATTCGTATCGTCAATTTGTATTGAGTATCGTCAAAATAGCTGACCGATTCCCATCTTTATGCAAATGAATCCGTTGCGCAATCTCTCGCAGGTCCTTTGATTTTCATTCCTCACTGACTCAAAAGCATGCCCATAGCGGTAAACTTGAGGAATGCCCAAACGTACACATGAGGGGAAGCGTCACAACACCACGCTTCAGTCGTGTCGCAAAAGTGGATTTGTACAGTTACTGTACAGAAAAATTAGATAACAAAAGCTTGAAAACCATGTCACTGGGCAGTAGATTACTTGTTTGTCTTAAGTTTTAAGTTTATTAAATTAATTCACAATATGTGCACATTCATTATTAATCTTATGCCTAATCTAATGAAAACGACTTTGTTAATACAGTATATTATTTCTTGTTCATTAATTACATTATGAATCACATAGGCCTATTTTCAATTAAAAATGAAAATCAATGAAAATCAAATCAAAATATCAATCAAAAGTTTATTAATTTGCCTGAATATTTTTGTCATTTGTTTAACATTTCTGACTTAAAGAAGCAGCTGTTTTAGCTTCTTACATTTCTCTCACTAAAATTCATGCTCAGCTTCAGCAGCTTCTGTGTGAACATAAAGTTCGCCTATTCTGATTTGATTGGTTTTCTCAAATATTTTGACATTGACTAGTGGTGACAGACCAATGAGGCTCAGATGAACGCACACACCTCTGCTTCTGATGAGCGCTGCTTCTGAAAAACACGCAGACTAAAAGACGGGACGAAGCCTCCCACCAATTTCATATGTTTTAAAGGTTAATCACATATTTTTTATATGCCCCCCTAAAAAGGGCCTAGTGACGCCCATGGTAAAATAACGATGGTACTGTAATGGTACTGTGAAATTATTTTACTGCCATTTACTGTAAAAATACATGTAGTACTTTAAGATTGTAGATTATTTCAGTTTACAATACACTAAGATATGATGAGGTAAAAACAACCCAATTTGAGTAATTTTGGCAACACAGCTGTAGGTCAAAAAGGGAACTCCAAAATAGGTTGAAAATTAAAATCACACAGGAAATTACTAGTACAAAGACAAGCAACAGTAACAGACTAATAAAGATTAACATTATTCATAAGCAAGAAAAATATCGTAAAATACATATAGTATATAAAAATATAGTAAAAGCAACATGAACATTTGTAAAAAAAATAAATAAATAAAAATAAAAATTCAGTAAAGAATACAAACTCAAACTCTGTTATACAGCTTATAAATGGAGCTGCGTTTTAAGTTTAACTCAACAGGCATTAATGCTTAATAACAAATTTGACCAGTTATTTAATTTTTTTTCAAAACCATCAGGCTGAGTGCCAACAAGAAATACACGGTCTGAAAGTCTTAATAAACACTGAAATTTAGGAATAAATTATGTATTACAGTGAATTGCCAGGGTTTTACTCTCTCTGTTTAATGCGTTTATAATCACTCACTTCACTCGGCTTGTTCAGTTCCAGCTCATCAATCACCATTCGACTGATTTGGAAGCTTTTGAGAAAACAATCCAACCAAAACCTCCAGGTTTAAAAGAATGCACTGTGCAGTCAGCAGTTTTGCCCCCTCTACGAGGTGCCTCTATGCTCTGAAGTGGAATCTATTCGTTGAATGGTGCTCTTCCTGCCAAGAAGGTTTAGTGTCAGTGTCGTGCTTCGGTTAGTGTCGTGCTTTTCTTCCTGCAGGAAGGGTTGGAGTGAAGGCTGTCTCCCTCCACCCTTAAAGTGTACGTCGCAGCTATAGTGACATATCACGATGCAGTTTAGGGTAAGCACGACCTAATCATCAGGTTCCTTAGAGGTGCGAGGAGGCTAAATCCTCCTCGCCCAAACTCCTCGCCCAAACATACCCTCTTGGGACTTAACTCTCATGTTCCCTCGACAACCCCATATGTGTATTCTCCACGATACCAGCTACCTTACTCTGCTAGCCCTGTGTCTTTCCCTTGACAGAGCTTGCTCTGTTGTCTCTGGGGTGTTCTTTCCCCCCCTGGGATCAGGTTGGATCCACCCCAGAGACTGCCATATGTAGTACTACTCTGATAGGTTAGTCCCTATGTGTAATCTGCCAGCTCTCCTTCCGTTGAAGGATCCACAGCATTCCATCTCCCGAGACAAGCACGCTTTCCCAGCGTTATCCAATAGTCAATCTGAGTGGGTCTTGCAGGAAAACAGCTGTGACTGACCTTCCCGGTTTAGAGCCCTGACTTTCGCCCCAACATAGGGGTTCTCCAGCGAGCTTGAAACCGGGCACTGGAAGGGCCAGCATTCCTGGCATGTTGGTAGGATCCCCAATTCATCTGTCAGTTCCGATGTACGACGAACGTGACCGACTGAAAGGGAAAGTCTCGGTTATGTATGTAACCATCGTTCACTGAAGGAGGGAACGGAGACGTACGTCCCGTCGCCAGGTGCTGTGCCTCCGCTGAAGGGCCCGAGACACTTTTCGGCTCCTCAGATGGAAAAGCGAGGATACGGTATTCCACTTCCGTATTTATACCCGCACTGCAGGGCAGTGCGTGGGCCGCATGCCAACGTTATTGGCTCGTTTTTATACACTCAAAGTAGATTGGTCTCTGAAAATGATCCCCAATTCATCGGTCAGTTCTGACGTATGTCTCCATTCCCTCCTTCAGGGAACAGGGGTTACATATACGTAACCGAGACGTTTTCTTCTATTTTCCACATACAAACCTGATTCCAAAAAAGTTGGGACACTGTACAAATTGTGAATAAAAAAGGAATGCAATAATTTACAAGTCTCATAAACATATTTTATTCACAATAGAATATAGATAACATATCAAATCTTGAAAGTGAGACATTTTGAAATGTCATGCCAAATATTGGCTCATTTTGGATTTCATGAGAGCTACACATTCCAAAAAAGTTGGGACAGGGAGCAATAAGAGGCTGGAAAAGTTAAATGTACATATAAGGAACAGCTGGAGGACCAATTTACATCTTCTTAGGTCAATTGGCAACATGATTAGGTATAAAAAGCCTCTCAGAGTGGCAGTGTCTCTCAGAAGTCAAGATGGGCAGAGGATCACCAATTCCCCCAATGCTGTGGCCAAAAATACTGGAGCAATATCAGAAAGGAGTTTCTCAGAGAAAAACTGCAAAGAGTTTGAAGTTATCATCATCTACAGTGCATAATATCATCCAAAGATTCAGAGAATCTGGAACAATCTCTGTGCGTAAGGGTCAAGGCCGGAAAACCATACTGGATGCCCGTGATCTCCGGCCCTTAGATGGCACTGCATCACATACAGGAATGCTACTGTAATCATCCATGATGGAAATCACAACATGGGCTCAGGAATACTTCCAGAAAACATTGTTGTTGAACACAATCCACCGTACCATTCGCCGTTGCTGGCTAAAACTCTATAGGTCAAAAAAGAAGCCATATCTAAACATGATCCAGAAGCGCAGGCGTTTTCTCTGGGCCAAGGCTCATTTAAAATGGACTGTGGCAAAGTGGAAAACTGTTCTGTGGTCAGACTAATCAAAATTTGAAGTTCTTTTTGGAAAACTAGGACACCGTGTCATCCGGACTAAAGAGGACAAGGACAAATAGAAATTTAGAAATATAGAAATATAAAGAGGAAGATGCGACAAAGAAGACCTAAGACAGTTGAGCAACTAGAAGCCTGTATTAGACAAGAATGGGACAACATTCCTATTCCTAAACTTGAGCAACTTGTCTCCTCAGTCCCCAGACGTTTGCAGACTGTTAGAAAAAGAAGAGGGGATGCCACACAGTGGGAAACATGGCCTTGTCCCAACTTTTTTGAGATGTGTTGATGCCATGAAATTTAAAATCAACTTATTTTTCCCTTAAAATTATAAATTTTCTCAGTTTAAACATTTGATATGTCATCTATGTTGTATTCTGAATAAAATATTGAAATTTGAAACTTCCACATCATTGCATTCTGTTTTTATTCACAATTTGTACAGTGTCCCAACTTTTTTGGAATCGGGTTGTATATTCCTGTCATGCGCGCCGCAAACACTGATATGAAGCTTGCACTCGAATTCAAACTCCTGTTCAACTCCATTATTACTGTTGAAAATTAACTGTAAATGAACATTTCTCCATCCATCCATCCATCCATCCATCCATCCATTTGTCCCTCCATCCATCCATCCATCCTAATTCTTTTCCATCCATTCCTCCATCCATCTATCCTAATTCTTATCCATCCATTCCTCCATCCATCATCCATCCTAATTATATCTATCCATCCATCCATCCATATCTTATCATTCATATCCATCCATCTATCTTAATTTGAGAGGATTTTTATATTGTACATTTAGGGTCTCTATCATTTTCATATAAAAAAGAGACTTGTTCCTCATATTTTTTTATTTTTTTTTCATATGGAATGCAAAATCTTTGAAACTCAATATCTCAAAACTGCTCAGAATGCAGATAGAACCTTGTAATTCCAAGGTGTGTTTGTAGTGGATTTCATGTATGGGAAGAATTTGATTCATTTTAAATATACAGCAAATTGCTGTTTAAATTGCTGTTTAAATTGCTGTTTTAATGGAAAATTACAGTAATATAAGTTTCAAGTGCCCAACCAAAGTGAACACTGATTACCATAATGGTGAGTTCAAACAAAAACATTTGAGGAAAATCAACATCAGTTTATGAAGTCAGCTTATGTGATGATCTCTCACATTTTTCAGTTGTATTGACAAATAAACATTCAAGATGACTTTGGGAAATTAGTGAATGCAGCTAGAGAAAGATTACTGCAGAAGTGGAGGACATGAGTGAAAAGTACATTTTTTGTCCAAGATTTGCTCCGCCTTTTATTTTGAATTTTTTGCTTGACAAAAAGGCACTCAAAACCGATCAATTAATCTTAACTTGGGTTCCCTTCGTCACCAACGAATTGGGATCACATCTGGGAGCCCCTATCAGCTTCGATTGAATGGGACAATGGCCACTGGCGTGCATGATTTGCATCTCGCACTCTGCCCTGCAGCGCAGGTATAAGTATAGAAACACATTTGTCATTCACTTCGGAGCCGTTTTGTATGCTGCTGAAGAGTTCCTGTATTGGAAAGGAAAACAGAACGAGAGCAGAGAAGTTCTGAGTGTTGGAGAGAAGGTACTACAGTAAGGCCGCAAGTTCACTCAGAGCAAAAACTGCTGTTATCACAGCAACGCTGTTGGTTCGGTGGGGTTGGTTTGCTGCACTATCCCCTGTGTTTTTGCTGCGGCCAGCTTCCTGTGTGATTCAGCGCGAAAAATATCCATATTTAAAACTTTATAGACTAATATACATAGACTCTTGACCCTTGACGCATGCGTACTGGCGAACACAGAAGCGCAGAGGATAGAGCTAAACAAAACATAGCGCCGGGGGTTACTCTTAGCGCAAGTCGACTCGCGTAGCGCTGATCACTGGACTGATCACTAGTTCTTACACTTTCTTACACAAACGCGCCACTTCGCTTCAGAAGGCCTTTATTAACCCCCCAGAGCCGTGTGGAGCAGTTATATGATGGATAGATGTACTTTTATGGACTTCAAAAACAAAGCAACATTCACTGCTATTTTAATGCTTGGAAGAGCCAGGATATTTTTTAATATAACTCAGATTGTGTTTGTCTGAAATAAGAATGTCATACACACCTAGGATGAGTTGAGGGGGAGTAAATCATGGGGTCATTTTCAGTTTTGAGTGAATTTAACCCTTTAACCTCATGAAAGCTTGTATAGCTACATAGTCATACAGTTTCCATTTCTCTTTCCACATATTATGTAATTGTATTGCAAAGTAAACAGTCTTGAATCTCTACTTATTTTGTAAGTTAGCATGCAAAAATGCATGCTAGTTCAAAAAATATTAACTTCAAAAAGGAAATTAGGAAATTTACATCAATTCACACTGATGTAAAATGAAAAGACACAGGTAAGTACAATATCCTGTGTCTTAAAGGGATAGCTCTAGAGTTAAAAATCTTCATTTGTGTTCTAGTGAAGAAACAAAGACACCTATATTCTGGATGCCCTGGGGGTAAGCAGATAAACATCACATTTTCATTTTTGGGTGAATTATCCCTTTACTCCAATGCTCTCTCTAGTGGACAACTGTAGTATTACAGTCTTAATCTGTCATTCACAGTGGCAAATGAGGGTCTATTCTTTTAACTCTTAATAGAGATATGATTGTCATGATATACGCCATTGTTCTGTCTTTTATGCTTCTTGTGTGGATGTTTATCTCAAATGAAATGACAAGCTACTGATTCCCCTACTTAGATTAATCTGTGTTGGTTGTGTCTTTTGGCTGGCATTGAGGCTGATTCTCCCACATTAATCAAGACCGTTGTATTTTTTCCAGAGTGACACAAAATGACCAAACCAGTGCTTCTTGATGCACTTAAAGATCTTCTGGATAAAGAGTTCAACGAGTTCAAATGGTACCTGTTGAACGGCGGGTTAACAGACAGCTCTATTTCTCGAGGAGATCTGGAGAACGCTGACCGACAGAAAGTTGTGGATCTCATGGTGCGGCAGTACAAAGAATCAGATGCCGGGAAGATTGCCATCAGAGCGCTATGCAGCATTAAGCAAAATGAGCTGGCTGATAAACTGAAGAGAAACCTTCCGGAAGGTACCACTACTACACAATATGCATAATAATAATAATAATAATAATAATAATAATAATAATAATAATAATAATTTGCACAGGTCATTTAGCAGTAAATGCTCTGTAAAATCCAACAGTGATTCTAACAAAAAAAAAAATGTCTTAAAGAGACTGATTTTTTTTTAACAAAATAAGAAAAATCTTCGTCCTGTTCAAAAGTTTTGGCTGACTTTTCCATTTGTTGACATGACATGGTTAGATTCAGATGGGAAATATCATGTAATCATGTAATCAAAAATGTAATATATTACATTAAAATAACATATTTTAATGACAATATATGAACAGTATACTGAACAATTATTTTATTTATTAAAATAAACAGAAAATAGTGAAAACTCTGCTAAAGTGTTTTGATCTAGTATTAACTTCTGACTCTACCATCTGAATGTCTCAACAGAAATCGAGACTCATCAGACCAGGCAACATTTTTCCAGTCTTCAACTGTCCAATTTTGGTGAGCTCATGCAAATTGTAGCCTCTTTTTTCTATTTGTAGTGGAGATGAGTGGTACCCGGTGGGGTCTTCTGCTGTTGTAGCACATCCGCCTCAAGATTGTGTGTGTTGTGGCTTCACAAATGCTTTGCTGCATACCTCGGTTGTAATGAGTGGTTATTTCAGTCAAAGTTGCTCTTCTATCAGCTTGAATCAGTCGGCCCATTCTCCTCTGACCTCTAGCATCAACAAGGCATTTTCGCCCACAGGACTGCCGCATACTGGATGTTTTTCCCTTTTCACACCATTCTTTGTAAACCCTAGAAATGGTTGTGCGTGAAAATCCCAGTAACTGAGCAGATTGTGAAATACTCAGACCGGCCCGTCTGGCACCAACAACCATGCCACGCTCAAAATTGCTTAAATCACCTTTCTTTCCCATTCTGACATTCAGTTTGGAGTTCAGGAGATTGTCTTGACCAGGACCACACCCCTAAATGCACTGAAGCAACTGCCATGTGATTGGTTGATTAGATATTTGCATTAATGAGCAATTGAACAGGTGTTCCTAATAATCCTTTAGGTGTGTGTGTGTGTGTGTGTGTGTGTGTGTGTGTGTGTGTGTGTGTGTGTGTGTGTGTGTGTGTGTGTGTGTGTGTGTGTGTGTGTGAGTGTGTGAGTGAGTGAGTGAGTGAGTGAGTGAGTGAGTGAGTGAGTGAGAGAGAGAGAGAGAGAGAGAGAGAGAGAGTGTGTGTGTGACAGTCTTCGACAGTCTGCTCTCACTTTCCCGCACATTTACCTTCTTTCCTTGGGAACCAATCTTCATTTTCTCATGCTCTATCCCAACTGCAAATTGGGGGTGAGACACAATAAATATAGCTTTGCCAGTGTGGTTCCATATCACAACTGATCAAGATGGCCAAAATATTTGCTGCTCAGAGGGTCTTGCAATTGATTTTGGAAGAGAGTGAAGCTTTTGATGATGTAGAGTAGGGATGGCGAACGTCGGTCCTGGAGATCCATAGTCCTGCATCATTGCAGTCCAGTCCTTTTGCTTCAACCCTAATCAAACACACCTGAACAAGCTAATCAAGGTTTGAAGGGTTACTAGAAAGCTACAGGCAGGTGAGTTTGATCAGGGTTGGAACTGAACTGGACTGAGGCTATCCAGGACTGGAGTTCGTCACCCCTACTGTAGAGGAAGAGCTTTCAGAATGTGAGGAACACAATTCTGAACATTCAGAGTCTGACAGTGACTAGGATGAGATTGAGCATCACCTAGTTCCAAAATAAAGACGAGTTTTCACCTTTCACTCTGCCTTCACTCTGTCCTCCTCCTGTCTGGGCCTGCTGCACACTAGTACGTGTGTGTGTGTGTGTGTGTGTGTGTGTGTGTGTGTGTGTGTGTGTGTGTGTGTGTGTGTGTGTGTGTGTGTGACCTGAATGTGTTAAATGTGTTAAATAATTTCCACTAATATCTTGATTATAATTGATTTTCTTTTTTTTATTATAAAACAAACAAAAAACGAGTAGCACTTTAATACATAAATGTGATCTAACAAAGGTAAAGGGCAAATGTTAACCATATATGCTGTTTATGTAGCTTGTAATTGGGATGAAGTAAACATCTGTAGAGTATTTTAGTATAAAACTGTTTAATTGTGTTGAATTAAATACCCCAAAATGCAGTGGGTCCACCAGACCCACGAACACTGGCTGAATAACAAAAATATGAACACCACACAAGGGTTAATGTCTGTGTGTATCTTTAAAACTATCTCTAAAACCTCAGATTAGAGCACTGCTGGACAGTCACAGGACGATTACAATCAATAATGAGAAATTAATAACATGATATCTAAACACATATCTGCAAACCCACAAGTGGTGAAAAAGTTTAGTTTAGTTTTCAGTGGTTTTGGTAAAGTTTACTAAAGTAAACATTGTCATGTGTATACCTTACTTCTCACCGCTGAGGCTCACGCTGCCGGCGATGTAAAGAATGATCTTTGTTCTGCGGGCTGTTGATATATTTTGATGTGTGTTTTCCTGGCTTTAGTTCAACAGCCTGAGCAGGTGGACGGAAGAAATGCTCCAGTGTCTGTGGAGGAGCCGCTGCTCATCCAGTCTGATTGGATTAGGCCTGGCGGGATGATTCCATGCAGCCAAGAGTTTAAGAACAGAATTCTCAGAAAACAGAGATGATGCAAGTATCTTGGTTTAAATTTAAATTTCTATTTTTATCTATTTATTATAGCCATTGCTTTATGTAATGTTATTTATTCTCTCATGATATCAACAAATAAGACAGGAAAACATTAATGTATGACCTTTATGAATGTATGAATGTATCACATTTTAATTATTATGGATTTTATATTGTTGAATCGTCTATATTTATGCAATGCATTCATAATCAATCGTTATTTTGTTTCAGTTCAGGCGAAACAGCTTCAGCACCAACAGCTTGTGCTCTAATTCTGCATAATACTGATGTTTTCTCATAGATTTATATACCAAAGGAGAAGTCTCAGAGGAAACGTTTAGCTCTGCTAATCACCAACATAAAGTTTGAGCATAAAGAGTATGACAGGGACGGAGCAGAGCTAGACGAGGAGAACATGGAGTGGCTGCTGAAGGCTTTGGGTTACAGTGTTCAGAAACACAGAAATCTCTCTGGAGAAGTGCGTAAGACAAAAGTCCAGTCTCATGAAACCAGTATTGTCTATATAGAGCCAATAGACCTGTAGTGTGGATATAGAAATGTGAACAAATAATTTAGTTTAATTATATATGCATTTCTTCTATCAATGATTTATGGTGTTTTCTGGTCTTTATCGCTTTAATAAAGTACATCTTATTGACAGGGAATAAATGCTGCAGTCAAGAACTTCGCTGCACGTTCTGAACATCAATACTCGGACAGCACCTTTGTGGTCATTATGTCTCACGGGGACAGAATTGATAATAAAGATGCCATTTTAGGTGCCAACTATCACAAGGAGAAAAACCCCAAGGATTTCTTCTTTGTTGACAACATCTTCTCCCATCTGAACTCAGAGAAGTGTCCTGCTCTGATTGATAAACCAAAGGTTATTCTGATTCAAGCCTGCAGAGGAAGTACGACATGACTGATGAAACTCAACTCTTATCATATTGCTGTTTCTCTTTGTACATGCTCAAAAAAAAAAAAAAAAGAAATATGTATCTTTTAACATACAAGTGGGGTCACTGGGTTTTATTAACACTGAAACAAAAACCACAAACTCACATAAAAAGCCAAGAGTCAAACTGCCCACCTAAAGGAAACACTGATCACCATAATGGTGAGCAAATGTCATGAGTTAGGTTTGACTCTCTCCCTCTCTTGCTCTTCCCACTCCTTTCCTCCCCACCTGTTTGCTATCACAATCAACTCGCTCTCTGATTGAGACCGCACCTGTTCCTCTTTGTGTTCGGCTTTTGGGCTATTTAGTGCCTCCCTGTTTTTGGCTTCTTTGCCAGATTATTGTTGTATGCTTCTCGTGCATGTTCACTTCTCTTGTTTGCTCTACACCTTTGCTGGAAGCTGTTTGCCTTGTCAAGTCTGGTCAGATTTGTATTGTTGTGTTGGTCTCACCTGTTTTCTGTCCAGTCTTCTGCTGTTCATGAGTTAACCTTCTGGGTGCTGTCTGTGGTGCTGAGTGTTTCTATTGTGGCTGTTTCGCTCGCCACTACCTTCCTGCTGTGAGCCAGAGTTCTGCCGGTTCCTAAGGACTGTCTGCTTTGTTTTACAGCTGAGTTATGCTCCAGATCTGCATCACCTTTTCCTGTGATTGGCAGTCTGCCTTAGTTCTTTTGTGACTGAATAAACATTTCTGTTCTGCACCTTTGCATTTGGGTCCTCTCTCCATTCCATGACACCAAACATTTTCAATAAAACATCAACATCTAAACCTCTGGTAATTCTCAATAAGAGCTTCTATAGATGTCTTTCAGGGCTGGAGCCAAACTCTGCAGGATAGTGACTCTCTAGGACCAAATTTGCCTACCCCTGACTTAGAGGAACAGAAATGTACCCTTAAGGGTACAGCCCCAGTGATGGCCACTTGTACCTTAAAAGGTACAATTTTGTACAAGAGTGTACCCCTGCTCTAAGTAGAGGAAAACAATGGTATAACTGTATCCTAAGAACCCATTGTGTACCTTTTAAAGGTACAGTTATACGTTTTGTTCCCCAAGGAACTCCACTGTACGTTTTTGTTCTGAGACTCCATATTTGTAATCCATATTTATATTTTTATTGTTGTCATCCATTATTTTTAACTGTTTCTCTGTCCAGAACGCAAAGGAGGTATGGAAATACTGTCAGACACCGTTGTGCACGTAGAGAAGGACTTTGTCAGTTTTAAGTCCTGCCTCCCTGGTAAGTGCTCAGAAAACACTGATTGCTGAAATGAGAATGATTTGTAGCTCACACTTCTGTTCATTTTCTTCATATTCAAAGAGCTGGTAAAAATAAAGCAACTGTTGCCCCTTTTTAACAATGCTTTAATGTGGAGTCACACTTTGAAGGTGAACTGACGAAAGCTCATGAAACAGTCTGTTCATGTTGACCCTGATAGCGGACTGTATGATCTATACAAAATAGATCAAGATGGACATACAATCCACATTTGTTCAGCTTAAATTATATCTTATTTTACATTGAATCAATATTGAAACAATTTCAAATCAATCTTGCTTTATGTAATAAAAAATCTTAAGAATGTCTGATCTGTGGCAAGAAAGTATTGTTGGTGAAAATAATCTATTAATAGCAAATAAGCACTTTTGGTCAGTGATGAGATTAGTGAATTATTCTCCTTTATGATACTGAAAAATGTATCACCTGATCATCTTTGTTTCTGGCTTTCTGTCAATCTGTTTGTTTGGGAGTTAGTGGCCTTTTGGCCTCTGTTGGTCGCAATTCGTCAACTAACTACAAAATCATGTGTCGTGGGAGTCTGTAATTATTTATGAGTATTTTATGATAAAAGCGCAGCACATCCTCTGGGGGCTCCAAAAGTCTCTCCACCATCAAACGTCACTGCTCTTCGTCTTGTATAATTAATAAATGTAATGTCATTCTTGAAAAAGGCTTTTTTAGTGTGTTTTTTACCATTGGATTTCAAAAAGGTTTAAAGTTAGGACACCAGTGGGGTTGTCCTAAAGTTAAGACAGCTTTTAGGATTTTTTGTCGAGTTAGGATGGTTCTGTAATACTGTTTCCTATCTATAGTTAAGATAAGATTATGCACTTAAAGGGTTAGTCCACCCAAAAATGAAAATTCTGTCATTAATTACTTACCCTCATGTTGTTCGACACCCGTAAGACCTCCATTCATCTTTGGAACACAAATGAAGATATTTGTGTTGAAATCCGATGACTCAGAAACGCCTCCATTGACTGTAATGTCATTTCCTCTCTCAAGACTCATAAAAGGCACTCAAGATGTCGTTTTTTTTTTTTTTTACTTTATTTATATAAATTTAAAAATTATTATAAATACTCCAAAAACTGCACCGATGTTGAATAAAAACATGAATAAACAGTAAAATTACATTTGTTCTAAAAAAAAATGTTGTTTGTTTTGTTACAAAATTACATTTTGTTGCCTGGGGTCTGTGGAGACCCCAAAGACCCTGAGTGTAATTCACAAACGAAGACCGTAGAAGGGTTAAAGGGGTACTTCAGCGCTGAGAAGATGAATGTGTATTTAAACTGGGTCATTTATGTAGTAGAATTGTGAAATTATTTTTGAAAATTATTTTTGGCTCATGTGGATGAAAGACAACAACTCCCAGAATGCACTTGCTTCACTGCCCTACGAGGCCACTCCCAAAGCCACTGCTACTGGTTCACTGGATCACTTGCCCACCATGGCACCGCCCCTACCATTGTTTTAATTTTCATAATAATTAACAATTAAAAACTGAACATGTCTGTTCAATATAATGTGAGTGAGCCGAGCAAGTGTCACAGCACAAACGCAGCAGTAATTCGCTAGATTACATTCATCACGAGAGCGAAGAGCTGATGTAAGCGCAGGCGCGGCAGTTGTTGTCATTCACGGCGCGTGTTCAGTCTGCCGCATTTTCAGATCATGCCTATGGAAGCTTAACTTCAATAGGAATTCATTTGAAAAGTTGAAACACCCGCAGCTGCCCGAGCAGAGATCTGTGAGTGAGATCCCACCCCCCACATTCGACGCACGTCGGAACTGACCGACGAATTGGGATCTGTTTTCAGAGACCAATCTACTTCGAGTGATTAAAAACGAGCCAATGGACATTGGCATGTGGTTCATGAATTCCACGCACCGCCCCGCAGTGCGGGTATAAACACGGAAGTGGAAGTACCACATATCGCTTTTTAACTTCGGAGCCGAAAGGTTTGCTGTATCAAGCTGTTTCTACGAAGAGTGTTTAGACGAGTCTTGAGGAGGATTGCTCTTTTACCTGGGTGCTGGTGTGACGGCGCGAGTCAGCGAGTCAGCGAGTGGCCGCTGCAACATACACTACACTTGTTCCTGTGTTGGTTGGCTGGGCGTTTCCGTTCTTTGAGTGCTCACACGCAGGCTTGCAATCAGACTGCTGTGAGCCGCGCCCATCTCCCTGAGTGCTTCAGCACTTCTAAAAGAGCATTTCCTTCTAAAAGAGCAACACGGTTTGACCCTGCGTCGTTTTCAAGATGTCATTCAAACCGTGTGTTTCTGGATGTGGTTGTTTCCTGTCCTCATTTGACGGGCACGTTCTCTCTTGCACATAAACGCGTGAGATTGCGTTCGTGGGTGATTCATACCCTCTCAGGAGAGTGTGTTTACATTGGCGCGCAGTTCGTCTTACCTTCCTCTTAAGGGCTTAAGCGTTCAGCACGCTGTGTGAAGTCGAGGCACGGCAACCCAGTGCATCACTCGGCACTCTAGATGCATGGTCGAGACTATGAAACCCCAAACAGGGTTGAGTCCCTTTGCCTATTCCCCGATCTAGTTCCTTTTCTGGTGCACCAGAAAAGGGCTACTTTGGCTAATAAGCCTTAGTGACCTGAGGGTTACAGTGGGGTTTCCCCGCCGGGTACATCCCCTCGGGTCCCCACTCCTCTAACGCTTCACAAGCATGCTGAGACTGTGTTTGTGTCAAACACAGTGTCAAACCACCGTTCTGACGGCCACGCTCACTGTCTCACATGCCTGCTGGTAGCTTACAGATGGGATTGCTGGTTCTTTAAAAAAAAAAAAAAATGGGGACCTAGCGTTTCATTTGGGGGCTATGGCAAAGGACAGATGTCAATTGCTGCATCGGAGAGAGGGAAATATGGAACACCAAAAGGGCCATAATCTTTATAAGTGTTTTCCCTCTCTCGCTACCCTCTGTCCTGCATGCACGAGGGTAGTCCCGACCCAGGGGTTATGCAGGAAGTCCCTGGGTCAGGCAATGTCCACACTAGTGGTCCAGGAACGTCACATGGGGCTAAACCTGGCAGATATGCTTGAGCCTGACAGAGTTCGGTTCCTCAACACCCCTGTCTGTCAGGCTGGCCTCTTCGGCACCCAGCAGTTCTTGGTGGCCCAGAAGCAGACAGAGGCGTAAAAAAAATTAAATAAAAATTCTGCCCTGACGACCAGCTGCTGCCTCCACCCAGTCGTCGGTCGCAGCATCTCCACCTGCTTGTCGCCGGTCGCAGCATCTCCGCCTGCTTGTCGCCGGTCGCAGCATCTCCGCCTGCTTGTCGCCGAGGGCATCCCCCTGCGTCTGCCTCTGCCCCTGCTAAATCCAAGCCTCTAACCAGGCAGCAGGTGGCCAGGCGCAAGGGAGGCACCCAACCCATCCAGGGTCCTGCGCAGTCCGCTAGCAAGCGGCCCTGAAACGGATGGCCCAGTGAGAAGGGGATCTGCTCTCAGGGAGGTGGTCTCCACACCTCTCCCTCCCCCAGAGGAGGACTAGGGGGAGACTAGGTTTTGGTCCTGCCACTGGCTCTCCAGAGTCCAGCGGTACCCACATTCTCAATAATTTCCTCCCTCCCTGAGCCCCGAGAGGGTCAGGTTGGCAGTGTGTGATGCCCCTGGGCCTTGCCACTCCTTTCCTCCCCTCTCTCCCTCGCCAGGGGGCAGCAGTGTGGACACAGAGGACGCCACCAGGTCTTCTCACCCACACTCTGCCCCACCCTGAAATACTCAGTCAACACTCTGGGCTGCCTCCAGGCCTCCTGAGTCTGGTCTGAGTATTCCACTTTCCTGCCTCTCCCAGGCAGGGGGCAGCAGAATGGACACCGAGGACGCCACCAGGCCTTCTCACCCACACTCTGCCCCACCTTGGAATGCTCAGACAACACTCCGGGCTACCTCCGGGCCCCCCGAGTCGGGTCCGAGCATTCCACCTCGCTGCCCCACCCCGGGTACATCTGTGGTGTCATTGGTCCCACTTGTTCGGTCTCTGGGGGCCTGGCTAGAGCTCCACAGGCCGTCTCGCTGGCTCATCCATAACATCAGACTCGGCTACGTGATTCAGTTCGCTCGCCGGCCTCCCAAGTTCAAGGGCATCCTCTTCACCTCCATGCAGAGCAGCGATGCCCATGTCTTGCTTTCAGAGATTGAAGTCCTACTGGCAAAGGACTCGATCAAGCTGGTTTATCCAGCCGATATGAAGTCAGGGTTCTACAGCCCCTACTTCATTGTACCCAAGAAGGGGGGTGGGTTAAGACCAGTCTTGGACCTTGGTGTTCTGAATTGGATGAAAATTCTTTCAGAGGCGCCTGGGGCATATGGCATCTGCAGCCGTGGTAATGCCGCTTGGATTGCTTCTTATGAGACCGCTTCAATGTTGGCTTCGCTGGCTTCAAATATGCGTTTCCTCCAGTGAGCCTTCTCACACAGACACTGTGCAAGAACCCTGGCTGAACCCCATGAGGAAGGACCTGCTTTCTCAGGGTGTGGGCACTCTATGGCACCCGCGTCCAGACCTCTAGAAACTCCATGTCTGGTCCCTGGACAGGGTTCTCAAGGTGCCTCACAGTAGTAGACACCATCACTTCTGCTAGAGGCCCCTCTATGAGGCGCCTCTACGTGCTGAAGTGGAACCTGTTCGGTGAGTGGTGCTCTTCCCACCGGGAAGACCCCTGAGAGTGTTCGATTAACATCGTGCTTTCTTTCCTGCAAGATGGGCTGGAGCGAAGGCTGTCTCCCTCCACCCTCAAAGTGTACGCCGCGGCATTAGCAGTGTATCACGATGCAGTGGAAGGCAAGTCCTTAGGGAAGCACGACTTAATCATCAGGTTCCTCAGAGGTGCGAGGAAGCTGAATCCTCCTCGTTCAACCTCGGTACCCTCTTGGGACTTAGCCCTGGTGCTCAGAGCACTTCAGGGTCCTCCCTTTGAGCCATTATAGTCTGTAGAGCTAAACATCCTGTCCATGAAGACAGTGCTCCTGACTGCATTGGCCTCAATCAAGAGGGTAGGGGACCTGCATGCACTTTCAGTCAATGAATCGTGCCTAGAATTCGGGCTGGCCAAGTCTCACGTTATCCTGAGACCCCGGCCTGGATACGTGTCCAAGGTTCCCACAACTCCCTTTCCAGGTGGTGAACCTGCAAGTGCTGCTCTCGGAGGAGGCAGATCCATCCCTGGCTTTGTGTCCTGTCCGCGCTCTTTGTGCTTATGGCGACTGGACTCAAAGCTTTAGAATCTCAGAGCAGCTCTTTGTCTGTTACGGAGGCCAGCAGAAGGGAAAGGCTGTCTCCAAGTAGAGGTTAGCCCACAGGATAGTGGATGCTATTGTCTTTGCTTACCAGTCCCAAGACGTGCCTTTCCTGTTCAGGTTGCGAGTGCACTCCACAAGGAGTGTAGCTTCCTCCTGGGTGCTGGCTCAGAGTGCCTCGCTGACAGACATATGTAGAGCTGCGAGCTGGGCGACACCTAACACGTTCGCTAGATTATATAGCCTCCGTGTAAAGCTGGTATCTTCCCGCATCCTCACCCCTAGTGGCCAGTAGCGCTAAGTGCCCGTTCTAGTGTCGGCTTGCAATGGCACTCCCGCCCTCTGGGCCGGATACGTGCATCTATTCTCAGTTGTGTTCCCCGGAAACGGCTAACCCTGTGAGATCCTCCATCACCCCTTCGGTGTCAAGCGTTGCGGCCGTCTGATGCAAGGCCTGCACCCGTATGCTTGTGGAACATGTGTGTAGGCTGGGTTTCCATATGTAGCGGTTCGCTAACGGCAACCCCATATGTGTATTCTTCCATGGTACCAGCTACCCTACTCAGCTAGCCCTGTGTCTTTCCCTTGACAGAGCTTGCTTACCAGGTTGGATCCACCCCAGAGACTGCCATATGTAGCACTACCCTGATAGGTTAGTCCTTATGTGTAATCTGCCACCTCTCCTTCCATTGAAGGATGTGGCTCCGTAGTGTACCATCTCCACAAGACGGGCACGCTTTCCCAGCGTTATCCAATAGTCATACTGAGTGGGTATGCAGGAACAGCAGTGACTGACCTTCCCTGCTGGGAGTCCTGACTGCCACTCCAACATAGGAGTGGTCCAGCGAGCTCAGGCAGGGTGCTGGAAGGGCCCTATGTGGTACTTCCACTTCCGTGTTTATATCCGTGCATGTTATGCGTGAACCGCATGCCAATTTCCATTGGGTCATTTTTAATCACTCAAAGTAGATTGGTCTCTGAAAACAGATTCAATCCAACTCGCCTGTCAGTTCCGACGTACGTCTCCGTTCCCTCCTTCAGGGAATGAGGGTTACATACGTAACCAAGAAAAATCAATGTTCAACCTTGATTCAGTGTTAGTCTGCTATCAGGGGAGCAAAGTTTCAAAGTGTGGGTTGCTTTGTGACGAACTTCAACCTACCAATGGTTTTTCTCCACAGGTATCAGTGCGTTCAGGACTGGTGTCAATGGAAGTTTTTTTATCTGCTACATCGTGGAGGTGTTCTATAGATGGGCTCATACCGATGACATTATGGAGTTGTTCAGGAAGGTAAATGCTTAATCCCATTCAAATTGATTTATTTCAGCCTAAAGTCAGAACAATCTCTTCCTCAGTTCAGTGTTCAGCTAAAATGAATACAGGAGTTTGCTTCTCGTCACACTGAAATATGATCTCTTTTTCATAGGTCACTTCATGCATGGAGAAAGACCCACATTTCAAAGATAGAAAGGTTTTGGGTGAACTAGCCAAACTAATGCCGTGTATTGACAGGGCGTCCCTTCCCAAGAAACTCTACCTGTTCCCTGGACTCTGAAGATGTGCGTTTGAAATCAGTTTAAGGCAAGACACCACTGGTTAATAGTAAGAAATTAAATGAGGCATCATCTAAATAAATATGCATGAATTTGAATACATTTGAAGACCAGAAATCAGATGAAGTCGAGTTCAAAACTTAATTTAGGGATTTTTAATGTAACTGAAAAATGTCTATCTATCTATCTATCTATCTATCTATCTATCTATCTATCTATCTATCTATCTATCTATCTATCTATCTATCTATCTATCTATCTATCTATCTATCTATCTATCTATCTATCTATCTATCTATCCTTTCCTCCATCCATCCATCCTAATTCTTTCTATCCCATCCATCCATCCATCCATCCATCAATCCTAATTATTTTCCATCCATCCATCCATCCATCCTAATTCGTATCCATCCATCCATTCCTCCATCCATCCATCCATCCAAATTATCAAAACATTCCTCCATCCATCCATCCATCCATCATCCATCCATCCATCCATCCTTCCATCCATTCATCCATCCATCCATCCTAATTCTTATGCATCCATTCCTCCATCCATCCGCCCATCCATCCATCCATCCATCCATCCATCCATCCATCATCCATCCATCCTAATTCTTATGCATCCATTCCTCCATTCCTCCATCCATCCATCCATCCATCTGTCCATCCATCCATCCATCCATCCATCCATCCATCATCCAGCCATTCAAATTCTTATCAATCCACTCCTCCATCCATCATCCTAATTCTTATGCATCTATTCCTCCATCCACCCATCCATCCTCCCATCCATCCTAATTCTTATCCATCGATTCCTCCATCCATCCATCATCCTAATTTTTATCCATCCATCCATTTCTCCATCCATCCATTTGTCCCTCCATCCATCATCATAATTATTTCTATTCATCCATCCATCCATCCATCCATCCATCCTAATTCTTCTCCATCCATTCCACCATCCATCCATCCTAATTCTTTTCCATCCATGCCTCCATCCATCTATCCTAATTCTTATCCATCCATTCCTCCAGCCATCATACATCCATTCATCATCCTAATTATATCTATCTATCCAGCCATCTTAATTTGAGAGGATTTGTGGGAAATTACAGAAAGGGGCAGAGATGCTGAGGAAGGGGTTAAGAGGAAATTAAATTTTTTAGTCTGGCAGACATCGCTCTGCAGACATTCAGGATGGCTGTATGACCGTTGCCTCTTCTTTTGCAAAAGAATAAACCATTTTATTAAATTTACGAAGATTTGTCTCTTATTTCAGAAGTTGATTAGAAAATTGCCACAACATACTTTTAAAACATTTCCAATTGCGGCACTTCAGGTTGAAATGGGAGAGATGCATATTCTTGATATATTCTTGAATATTTATAATGCCGTTGACTGATTTACAAATACATGAAGAATATAAAAGATAATTCATATAAAATAAAATAATGATATTCACAGATGGTTCAAAGAACCCTGAAAATGGATGCACAGGTGCTGCAGTGTACATCACACAATGTGGAAATCTATCAAGAAAAGAACAACAGATAATCTTTCAGTTTATACAGCAGAATTGGTAGCCATTATATTAGGATTGCAGCGAGTAGAAGAATATAACCAAAACAATGTTATAGTTGCATCTGATAGTTTGTCTGCACTCACAAGTATAAAATCAGGAAAATCATGCAGGCTTGATATGCTAATTGAAATATATCAAACAGTATACAGATTACATAATAAAGGTTTGAGCGTATGGTTTGTTTGGGTTCCTGCACATGTTGGTGTGAAAGGAAATGAAGAAGTGGATATGCTAGCTAAACAATCTCTTAAATCACCAACAGTAGATTTGCAGATGGCATTAAGTAAAGCTGAGGCTAAAACAATCATTAAGGATCAAACAAACAAACAAAACAAAACAAACAAACAAAAAAATGGCAGGAATATTGGGATATTAATGACACAGGAAGACATTTTTATAATATTCAAAACTCTGTTGGCATGAAAAGAGAGATGAGTAAAAATAGAAGTGAAGAAAGGATTATCACACCTTTCAGAATAGGACATACAGGGCTCAGTAAGACACTTCATCTAATAGATAGACATACAAATGGAATGTGTTTACATTGCAATCAACCAGAATCTGTCCAACATGTGATGATGGATTGTAATGCATATGAAAAAGAAATAAATTAATTAAAAGAGGTATTGGACAAATTAAATTTCACTTTAAAAAACATCCTTGGAACAGCATTGAGGAAAATACATACACAGTTAATACAATTTTTGAAAGAAACCGGTCTGATGGAGCAAGTATAAAAGTTATGGCTAATTATTTTTCATATGTTTTTTTTTTTTTTTTTTTTTTTTTTCACATCCTGCCAAATCTTCTGATCCACACTCCTGTCCAGTAGGTGGTGGTAAAGCACCTATAAGCTGGTTTGCCAACCGCCAATAAAAACATAAGAAGAAGAAGACAGTGAAACATGACAAACAAAAAACATGAACTCAAAAACATGAAACACACTGTGACTTTCACCCTATTAAGGAAAAAGGCAAAGTATTCCAACGTTTTAAATCATTACTAATTTTTATTAATATCAGAGAGAAGTTTAAATGAGCAATTTCTGGGTTTTGCAGAAATAATTATGTGACATTTGAAGCCATTTCTGTTTAAATTGAAAGTTTCTTAGTGAGCTAACAACATTAACGATAATTTACCGTGTTATCGAGATCAAACACAAGATGCTAGTAACATTAACCTTAGCTAACTAGCAAGCTCCAAGTAGCTAGCATAGATAACTAAATAGTATGACGACCTATTTACATGGAGGTTAATATTATTTCCTGCCTGTGTTATCATATAAATCTACAAAAACAACTGCAGATACATCAATTCCTTTTGTCAGGTAGAATTCTAATTTAGCCTATATTTCATCAACAACATAACTCAGGAGCTAACTAGGTTAGTTTGGTTGCTTACAGATAGCTCACTCGCTCCTAGCTAACGTGACCTTCACCACTTCAGTTGAAATGGTTGTCATTTGACGAGGCATCTAGTCAATTTGTCAAAATATTTTTGTATGATTATTTTGCACGTTTGTATTTCAGAGTACACATGAGATTTCTTGGTAATCTTATGAATTAATATTTTTTTAAGTGGTTGCTGGTCAAGTATATTTTGGATCAATCAATATTTTTCTTCTGTTCGGTTTTAATCACACCTTGAGCTCAAGGTGTCGAATCAAGACAGATCTTCTAAAAGGTAACGCTCCTCTTCCTGAAGAATTGAGATGAATTTAGCTTTCACAGCGTCGCTCTGGCTACGCATAATGTCACAGATCTTCCTCATGCTGTCTGCACTGGTTAAATGGTCACGTGTGATTTGGGAATATTGTTCCTCATGAATTATTTTCTGCTGAAGCAGTTTATCTGCAATGCTCCTTACATTTTTAACTCTCTGAATGAGATCCGACCAGCGATTATCAAACAATTGTGCTTTATATGCCTCACTATTCATACACAGCTCATCTTTCTTTTGATTTATCGGTTCATTTTTCTCAGTCCAGTTCTCCAACTGTTTAGCCAGGTGGTTCTCGCTCATCTTCCTCAGGATGTCCAGCGTGGTCTTCAAGGCTCCTTCTGGTCCTTCTCGCCTCACCATTACATCCACTGTTTCAATAGCATCTATTCTCTCCAGAACACCAGCTGGAATGGAGCGATGACTCTTTAAGAACCACTTAAACTTCTTTAGTTTGTCTGTGGTCAGTTCATCCAGAGCTTTCAGAAGCAGCTCTTCAACAGTCGCCATCTTCTATCACTGGTGTTTCTGTGCTGGAAAAGAATAAATATATTTAAAACAGCCACAATGACACCACATTTGTAAATGTGGCACTAAATATCAAATTAGGATGAATTGCATTTAACACTGTGATAAAATGCATTTACAAACCATCATCAGCATGGTCTGTGTGATCCAGCGTGTCATCTTTTGCTGTGCTTGTCCGAAAATCATCTTTTTTGAGTGTTTTATTTTTGTTGTTTATTGTATATATTTTTAAACAGCATTGGTGCCATCATCATTTGTTGTTTTAATGGTTTTATTTTATTTTGCAATACTCAAATTATTAATAAAAAACTGACATTTCAATACTGGATTTTTCAGTTTCACCGATACCTGTGACCTTTTGATTTGGCTGTTTCTATGATTCTTGCCTACTTATATAGCTCTGTTTTACTGTCAACATGTGTTTGCATCTTATTAATATTGCAAGGAATTTCACACAAATGTTGTTTGATGCTATTCTCATGCTTTGTGTTGTGCAAGAGTTAAAACTTAGTTCTCAAAATACTTTCACTCACAGATCGGGTTACATAATCTTGGTAATGTAGACCTTTCAAACAGTAAATTGTACAATGTTATTAAACCTCTAAACTGTCGTAAGATCACAATTGTCAACAGTATGTGAACTCAAACATTAAAATCCACATTTTAACATAAAAAGTACAAAGCAACACATTTTGAAACATGCCGTCTTCAAAGCAAAAAAAATATTCACTTTGCAATGTGTAAAGTAATAATTTCATCAACACTTCTCTTAGCAAAGCAAAATTAAATTGTTTTGTCTATAAATTGTGAAAAAAATTGTCTGAACTGCCAAAACTTTGCTATAATTCAATATACTGTTCAATAAATATATTGACATCACTAGTTAACAATTACTGTCAGTTACTGTATATTTTAGTTAATTTCATACCTTATATGAAGCAGTGACACTCCTTAGTATCTGGATGGAGATTCACTGGAAACGTTTCTTTCGGTAACAGTTAAAATGCACCCTGGGCTGATTGAACAGTGACGTTTGTCCTGTAAAACTTGTTTGTCCTGCTTCTGCTGAAAGAAAACATCTCTTCTTTTCCACAGAAGTTCGAGGAGCCGGACTGCTGACAGAAATATCACCCACTGTCATGCAGAACCTGAAGTGTTCAGTACAAGGATCTTAAAAGGAAATAACTAATAAACTTTCTATTTATTTATTTATTTTAAATATAATTTAGTGAAAAGCTTTGTCAATCATCTTCTGTATATTAGAATTAATACATTGATCTATATATTTTATAATAGGCCTATAAATTACAAAACAATCTTATCTTTATCTCCATAATTTACACTCACACATATGAAAATATAGGCCTACATCCTTTGTAACCCTATGTTCACATTTTATAATATGGTATTATTGTCAATATAGGCCTTGAAGCCTATTTTATATATATATATATATATATATATATATATATATATATATATATATATATATATATATATATTATATTATATATATATATTTTTTTTTTTTTTTAATTTAAGTTGGTGTTAAAAATAGTGGGAAAAAATACTGTGGAAGTCAACATCAACTCTTTGTTTATCAACATTATTCAAAATACCTTTTTGCTTTCAGCACAAAATTCATACAGGTTTGGAACTTGTCAATCAACATTACAGCGCGCGCAACCTCAGGCTGAATTACGCAAGGACAGTAGACCTCTGCCAAACGGGTGTCTGCCAATGAGTTCAGCAAGGATGTAAAACTTACAAGCAGTTAGTCATAAGGTAGCACAACAACCTCATCTAAATCTATAGTTAGGAGCTGCTACTGCCAGAACGGTAAGTCAAGTCACCTTTATTTAGACTAGGATGGCTTTGAATCTGCATTATTAATAAACAACAGCGTTAGTGTCTCAAAGTCATTTAAATTATAGTTACAGTAACATTTTAACTAAAGCAGTTGTACAGATGATAAGTGTCATTAAGTTTAATTATTAAGCAACCTATAGTTTCAAGAATTCCACAGCTGCAACACATTTACATTGTAGTTAATATTAATTGTCTTAGCTTAGGTCTAATATATATATCTTCTTAGCAAGTCCTTTCTGTTGAGAATATAATAAAATTACAAAGTGTGTTCTGAATTAACGGTTTACAAAAAGTCTAAGTGCTCGGTGAAGAGTGTCAAAGACGTCTGTTTACAACATGTTTTTGAAGCGTTGATCATTGTAGCCAATCACATATATGTTGAACGTGTGAACACAATGACCAATCAGAGGTGTTTAAGAATCTGCTCAACAGCGCTCACAATGCTGGAGGGAAATGCTGGTATCTTCACTTTTTTTTTTTTTCAGTAACGACACAACTACATATTATTAGCACATAAATGGTATAATCCGAATAGATGTGTAAATTATAGTAAATATTGAGTAAAATAGCAGTCAATCAATTTATTTTTCTCAGTTTCATTGCATATGTTCATTTAAAATATATTTTCAGCAGTCTCAGCCTCCCCCAGTTTTATTAGATGACAACTTACATTTTTACATGATTTAACTCATCAAAATAATTAAGTAAATTCAACTTTTTTAAAGTTATACAAGATTGAACTCAATTTTGTTTAATCAGTTTAATATAATTTAAGTTGAAATGACCTGTATAACAAGTCAACAAGCAACAGATGAATAATGACATGCTTTATACACACACACACACACACACACACACACACACACACACACACACACACACACACACACACAAAAGGAGAATAATCTCAAATCCATACAATTTGTTGTTTAAGCAGGTGACGCAAATGCCTTTTTATTGCATAGGCTATGAAGCAAGGTCATTCACAATGCTTTTATTTAACCTTTATTTAACCAGGCAAGCTACTTAAGAACAAGTTTTTATTTTCAACAACAGCCTGGCAGGAGAATTAGATCTTCTGAAAAACATACAAACATATTGTGCAGTACACACATATATACATTATTTAATACATTCACATGCTGTAATAAAAACAATCCCAAGTAGTTTTTTTTAAATGCAGAGATTAAAAAATATGACTCTAATTTCAGAGACTTTTGTTGCACATTCCAATCATTTGGGGCAGCAAAACCAAAAACTGAATGGAATAAACAGTTCTTTTTTGGGATAGTTAAAGGTGCCTATGTAACTTTGAACTCCTTGACTTTGAACTAGAGTTCGCCTATTCAAAACAAAGGCGTAGTTTGATGACGCCAAGCTTGAGCGGAGAATCTCGGGACATGTGGTCTTCCCCTCACAGCCGGTGGGAAAGACTCGGGATAGGACTCGGGCAGAGATCATGTTCATGGATGTGATTATTAACGTTACTGTAGTGTGAAGCGGAGCAGGACCGAGTGTTGTGGAGCTGAGCAAGGCTGCTGGACTTTTATTATGCCACAGTCGCCGGCGCCATTTCCTCTTTTCCGGTCATGAGTATGAGGGAACACAGCTCTGTTGATCATATTAGACACATCTGAGTGTGTTGAGAATGATGTGATGACGTTACTCTGTGCGTTCGCTCGTGGCTGCTGTGACACTCGTTCACACTGCAGTGAGAGTAAAGCGCTTCTGAGGAATAAAACCGCAAACCGAACGCGGATATGATGTCATCGACAGGCCACGCCCTCACACGTTCCAGTTCACTGGTTAAAATAGCAACTTTCTCACAATTTACAAATAGTTGGAAACATTTGGGATATTGTAAGAACTCAACGGAACAAAATATATAACACTGGCCTGGTGGGTTTTGGATATTTTACTGCAAAAAATCCTACATACTGCACCTTTAACAGAATATGATGAGATGTTCTGGTTGTACAATCAATGCTGATTGTTTACAGTTTGTAAACACATAAATAGTGTTAAAGCGTTATGGGAAGCAGGAAAAAAAAGAGGATATTTTGAAAAGTTTGCACACTCGTGTGGGCGAGACAAAAAAGAACAAAAAAATGTAGTATTTCTGGAAAGACCTTAAGAGAAAGCAAAACTCCCAAAGTACAAGGAAATGCAGACACTACACAAAAATTGTGTTCAACAAGAGATGTTAGTAGCCTATATAATTCACTTTAGCAAAATATTAGTTTATAAGTAGTCTAGACAAACCATTGCTCATTTAAAAAAAAAAATATATACTTAATTTATATACTTTTTAACCTAAATTGCTCATCTTGCGCTGCTCTGCAATACACCATGGATTGTGTAATCAGGTCAGAAAGGTTAAAGGTCAGGATAGACATAATCAATACAACCCCTCCCCATGCATGCACATCACTGAATAGTTTTGCTCTATTTTGTTATGTGAACTGCTTTACAATTAGTGAATAATAGTTCTGGAATCAAAACTGTTCTGTCCTTTTTCTCCTAGTGACAGAAAATGGACGCAGCTAAAAAAACTGATAATGGACGCTCTTGAGCAGCTTATGAATGCAGAATTCAAAAAGTTCATCTGGCACCTGTGGAATGGTGTAGGATCAGACATCAATCCTATTCCTCAATCAAAGTTTGAGAACGCTGATCGCCAGGATGTGGTGGATCTCATGGTAAAGCAGTACAGTGAAAATGCTGGGACTATTGCAGTACAAGTTCTGTGCAACATCAACCACAATGATCTCGCAAGGAAACTTAATTTGAAACTTCAGGAAGGTAAAGAAAAAACAATGTATACCGGTACTATATCATTCGTAGTCATTCCATACAGACAAAAAATAGTTACACAAAAACTACCCAAGCACTGGGTTGTCACGTCTGACCCAGGATCTGTTAACACAAAAACTACCCAAACTCTGGGTTGTTACGTCTGACCCAGGATCTGAGTAACACAAAAACTACCCAAACACTGGGTTGTTACGTTTTACCCAGGATCCGGGTTACACAAAAACTACCCAAACACTGGGTTGTTACGTCTGACCCAGGATCCGGGTTACACAAAAACTACCCAAACACTGGGTTATTACGTCTGACCCGGGATCCGAGTAACACAAAAACTACCCTAATACTGAATCCAGTATTTCTATCCAACCTAGGATTTGGGTATAAAAATAACCCAAGATTCTTTTGAGTAGAATACATTTACCTGTGAGATCAGTTCATTCGGATCTGATGACTAAGGTACATCAGAGCGCTGATGGTTGTGTCAGATCAGTGGATGTTCGGATCAAAGACAAGATCTACACTAGACCAGTTGCTCGTCTCATCGCCCTCCCAGCTATCCCAGACTCAGATGGGGAAATGGATTCTGTCGTAGTGCCTACGGAAGAGGACGAGCAGTGAGCCTTTCACAGGAACAAATTGTATACAATTTGGGGGCGGCTGTGCAAAAGTCTCATTAACAGTGGACAGTATATGACGTCGATGCACAATAGCACTTTCCCCCCCGATAGCGGGGACTTTTATTTTGGCGGAATGCAGCGCATTCGGCAGAGGACTTCACAGCGCAGTGCGCACACGCGATCAGTCTAGTATTTGCTATCGCCTGAATTCAGCGAGAACGAACGAGCCAGGCAGACTCCGTGACAGACGGCAGTTATACTGTCATTATTAGGTCCCTTTAAGTGTTTAAAGTAGTGTGCGTCCAGAGAGAAAGTGAGTATTGTAGATTTCACTGTTACTCAAGCTAAGTTGATTGCTGTTATCTGAATAGAGATGTTAAAGGAATAATGATACAAATGGAGACTAATGTGAAATATAATAACACTTGAGTTTCGTACAGTCTAGTGTAATAATGCAGGCTGTTTGATAATGCCCTATTTTGTTATATATAAGTGACACATTGTGTTCATGTTTGAGGGAAGCCAGTAGCTTAATAATATTATGTATGTTGTTATTATAAGTGTAATCGTGATGAGAAGCAATGTTTGTTAGAACATATTCTTTATTTGTTTGTTACAGACCACACACACCCACATATGCTGATACACTTCTATGGACACAAGGCAGCAGATGATACCATTCTGCACTCAGTATTCATGCTCGCCTCCTGTATGTGAACGGAGAATACTGATTAATGCTAACCACGATACCCTGGCTTCCCCTCTGCATATGCTTTGTACCAATAAATCTGTTGAACTGGATTCCTTCCCCGACTTTGGTGTTCTAACCGACACACCCGGACCAACTCCACCTCCTTAGAAACAACTAGCACCTTACAGTCCTTAGCCCCTCAGCTACATTTGGTCCTTCGAGCCGGATACGCAGTTGTCCCGGGAACATGCAACAAAGTGGTGAAGCATCCTGGATCCCATCAACCCGACCTAAGCGGCAACGTAGACCGCCACAATATCTTGAAGACTATGAGGTTGGTCCAGTGAGACGACAGACACATGTCTCACCTCACACAAGTTCAGTACAGCATATGCACAGGCTAGAGGGGTGGAGCTCTCACCATGATGGAACGGTGATGACGCCCGCTAGAAGCATACATGCCTCAAGGTCCCCATGTCAGGTTCGGTGGGACTCAGACATCAGTGAGCATGATGAGTACTTTCCCAGCTATGATAAAAGTTCAATTGGCCGACGTGTAGAGTGGACAGACACTCCGACACCTTATGCAGAGGAAGGTAATGAGCTGTATGAGATGTGTAGAGAGAACACGTCTTTAAGCCGATCCGAAGAGAACATGCAGAGCAGTCATGTACAGCAGTGGGGTATTCAGAGAGAGAGGCGTTCTCCTGTAGCCTCATCTAGGACACTGCAAAGAGCCCGGCCAGGACCTGCAATAGAACCATGGCCAGTACCACCACCTCCTGTACAGGATGACTTTCTGACCCAAAGAGAAGAGGAGTATGATGACTGGCTACCACCTCCACCATGGCCCTCTACTGAACCAGTATCACTGCCTTCAGGGGGTGAAGAGAGAGAGATGGTCACCATCATAGATAAGATGATGAACAAACTCCAGCTAATTAGAGATAGTGCTGCCTCTAGCTCAGCTGCTAAGAGCCGGTTGTCCTCAACCCCTAAGAGACCACCAGTTAGGAAGCTTCATGATGCACGGTCTTCGACGCCGTGGATGCAGTATTATGCACCAGTTACCAGCACTCCTCCTGTCAAGGAATGGACTCAACCTGGGCCTCCACCTAGACATTTTCCAAGGCCTCACATGAGTCAGCATACCCCCTCCCGAGGCCTACCATATCAGCCTTCATCAGCTATTGGGGAAGAGAAGGAATACCGTGGGCCAACGCCGAAAATCCTCCTCTTCATCCATAGGGACCCCATGGAGTTCTCCAGATTGAAGCTTGCCCTAACGAATCTCTTGCCAAGGGATGCCACTGAGCTTTTCAAATATCAAGTTCTCGTGGACCATCTGAGGTTGGAGGAGGCTTGCCTTATAGCAGACTCATACATCAGCTCGCCTATGCCATACTCGGACACAATGGCCGCACTGGATGAGAAGTTTGGGCAGCCACATCACGTCGCCTTAAAAAGGATTGCTGCTGTCATGGACTCACCAGAGATAAAGCGGGAGATACAGCAGCCTTTGAGAGGTTTGCTTTGCATGTTCAATCATTAGTGGGCATGTTGAAGACCCTGGGCCCTGATGGAGAAGTCGAGCTAAGATGCGGCTCACACGTTGCACGACTGCTCACGAAACTTCCGCCCGAGTTGAGAGCGAATTTCCGCCGCCAGATGTTCCATCGACCTGGCTCTACTCATACCCTGTTCGACATGGCAGAGTGGCTCCAGTATGAGTCGTGGTGTCAGGGTTATGACCTCCCATCCAACACCCGGGTCCAAGGGTCACTGAACCACAAAGTTGAGAGACGACATGGTAGACTAGTAGCTACTGTTCTACATGGGGCAGAGAGCTCCGCGGATAGTAAGACCACGAAGCAAGAGTGTCAGAGCTCCTCAAAGTCAAAAGGGAGAGGCAAGATGAATCCGTACTGCCCATATTGTGAGAGTTCAGAACACTTCCTAAATAAGTGCCCAGCCATTCAGAAGCTGACCAGGGAGGGAGTTATAGAGTGGATCAAGGCGAATAAGAGATGCTGGAGATGCGGAAGGTCCCATCAAGCTGCACAGTGTGATCTCAAAAGACTCTGTGACTTGTGCCAGGGTAAGCACTTGAGAGTCCTTCATGATGTGAACACCCGTCCAGCACCAGAGCCACCCAAAGAAGAGAGTTGTTTGGTGAACTCCAGTACTGAGGTTCTTTACCTGGACCGCCATCAGCTTCCACCCGTGTCCTATTAAAGGTTGTGAGAGTGCTTCTTCGAACAAGGACCGTACTCTTGACACATACGCAATATTGGATGACGGATCGAACGCACAATGCTCCTTCCAGAAGCTATCGATCGCTTGGATTGCAAGGTAGACAAGAAGATCTTGTACTTCGCACAATACGACAGGATGTCCAAACGTTGAAGGGATCATCTGTCTCATTCTGCATAGCACCCCTGCACATCCCAGAAGAAGCTTTCGGTTACAGAGGCGCTCACTTCACCACGCCTTAGTCTGGCGGATCATTCATATCCCGCTTCCATGCTGAAGAGGAAGTATAAGCACCTGGCAGGACTCCCTATCGAACCATTCGAGCATGTCAAGCCACTCGTACTGATAGGAGCGGATCATCCCCATCTGCTCACTCCAGTCGAGCCAGTGAGGTTAGGCCCTCCAGGAGGACCGGCAGCTATCCATACAAGACTGGGTTGGACGCTCCAGGGGCCTACTCACCTTATCCAGTGGACGGCATGTGCACGACAATGTCTCCTTACTAGTGTCTCACCGCAGACAACAGAGTTGAGGAATGTTGAGAAACTCTGGCAGATGGACGTGCTGCCTTTCCAGAGTGACAAGATGGTGGTGAGATCGAAGCAAGATAATGAGGCAATAGAGCTACTGGAAGCAAAGACAAGGAGGGTAGAGGTTGCTGGAATTCTCAGGTATGCTACTCCGTTGCTACGGAAACGGGACATGCCCCTGTTCCAGGCATCCAAAGAGGCAGTTCTACCGAGTTTGAGGAGTATGGAGAAGCGATTGTCTAAGGACCCTCAACGTGCCAAGGCTTACCGTGAGGCAATCCACCAGCTAGTACAATCAGGAGCTGTCAAGAAACTGGGCCCAGATGAAATCTCGACGACTGCCGAATCGTGGTATATACCTCATCACCTAGTTTGCCATAATGGGAAGAATCGGCTTGTCTTCAACTGTTCCTACCAGTTCCGTGGGCTGAATCTGAACGATGCCCTTCTTCCAGGACCGGCTTTGGGTGCAACTCTTCTTGGTGTTCTGCTGCGCTTTAGGCAACAAGCTGTAGCAATCAGTGGAGATATTAGGGGTATGTTCCACCAGGTCCAGCTCCTGCCAGAAGACCGGCCACTTCTCAGGTTTGTGTGGAGAGATATGAGGTGGGAGGATTCCCCTGATACCTTCGAGTGGCAAGTCTTGCCCTTTGGCACCACCTGCTCACCTTGTTGTGCCACCTTTGCTCTTCAACGGCATGTCAGGGATCACAGTGTTCCAGAGGATGGGGTCAGAGACTCGGTAGAACGCTGTTTCTACGTCGATAACTGCCTTCAGAGCATGCCTACAGCAGCTGAAGCCACAAGGTTAGTGGACAAACTCAGGGAGATTTTGGCATCGGGTGGGTTCGAGATCCGCCAGTGGGCATGTAACATCCCAAGTGTCATCGCACATCTGCCGAAGGAAGCAAGGTCGGACAGTATGGAGCGCTGGCTCTCACATGATGACACCGGTCTGTCTGAATCAACTCTCGGACTAAGTTGGCATTGGGAATCGGACACCTTGGGCTATAAGAGCCGCCCACTGGACTATGGTATACTGACTATGCGCAATGTGTATAAGGTTCTGGCTCGGCAGTATGATCCCCTGGGGTTCATATTACCCTACACAACTCGTGCCAAATTACTTGTCCAGAGCATGTGGGACATGCACCGCACTGGGATGACCCACTCCTCCTCAGGACCTTCAGCAAGCTTGGAAAGAGTGGGAAGCCGAACTGCACCTGTTGCCCCGCATAACCCTATCTCGATCTTATGTTCCAGCTTACGTGGGTCAAACTGTTGTCTCTAGACAGATCCACATATTCAGTGACATGTCGGAGAAAGCCTATGGCTCAGTTTCTTACATGCGGACTGAGGATGCCCAGGGCCAAGTCTATCTGTCGTTCCTGGCAGCGAGGTCAAGAGTCGCTCCCGGCGGCGACACTCCTCCATTCCACGTCTGGAGCTCTGCGGTGCCCTAACCGCAGCCCAATTGGCAAAGATGTTGGAAGGGGAGCTGACTTTGAAGATTGATCAGATTATACTTTGGACCGATTCAACCACTGTGCTCACCTGGTTACAGTCGGAGTCGTGCCGCTTTAAAGTATTTGTGGGTACCCGTGTAGCTGAAATCCAGGAGCTCACGGCACCAGACGCCTGGCGTTATGTGGACTCCTCATTGAATCCCGCTGACGATGTCACACGGGGTAAGACTTTGGCAGAGCTCGCTGCACCTAACCGCTGGAGCCAAGGGCCCCCCTTTCTCCTCAAGGGATCTGACAACTGGCCATCCCAACCCACGAAGCTGTCTGATTCAGATTTGTCAGAGTACCGGAGGTTAGTCTCTTGTGGTATTGTGACCAACATGGGCTGGCCATGTTCTCTACAAGATGGCCAACACACTTGGAAGGATCTGGTTGAGATCATGGTGCATGAGCTCCACGGGGCGGCTGGACAGGGTAGCCCCATAACTGCTTCAGATTATCAGCAGGCAGAAATGACGATCTACAGGAGGATCCAACACGATTGTTTTCCAGAGGAGTTTCACCACCTGAAGAAGGGTAAACCAGTCCCTAAGAGTAGTCGCCTACTTACCTTGTCCCCAGAGTTAGACCCTAAGGAGGCGATCATACGTGTTGGTGGTAGACTGCGGCGGTCTGAAGTTCTCGATCATGCCTTCAAACATCCAATCGTCCTCGATCCTAGTCATCCAGCCACCAAACTCCTTATACAGGATTATGACACTAGTCTTTGCCACTCTGGACCCGAACGAGTATATGCGGAAATGCGCCGCACCTTCTGGATCCTGCATGGGAGAGAGGCGATCCGGCATGTACAACATCTCTGTAAAGAGTGTAGGAGATGGAAGGCTAAGCCATCTGTTCCCAGGATGTCAGACTTACCAGTGGCCCGATTACGCTTATATAAGCCGGCCTTTTATTCCACTGGTGTGGACTGTTTCGGGCCTTTCCAGGTGAAGTTGGGTCGCCGCTCTGAGAAGAGATGGGGTATTATCTACAAATGTCTCACCACACGAGCGGTGCACCTGGACCTCTTACACAGCTTGGACTCAGACTCCTTTCTCATGAGCCTCAGGAGATTCATTGCCCGTAGAGGTACCCCAGCTGAGCTCTACTCAGACCAGGGCACAAATTTCAAGGCAGGAGAGAAGGAGCTTCGTGAGACATTCAACGGTCTATCCTCCGAGCTTCAGCAACTTCTATCAAAGCAGAAGATTGCCTTCCACTTCAATCCCCCTGCAGCTCCCCATTTCGGTGGGGCATGGAAACGAGAGATAAGATCGGTCAAATCCGCTCTGTATACTGTTGTAGGAGCTCAACCTGTCTCTGAAGAAGTACTCCATACCGCTTTTGCTGGAAGTTGAGGCAATATTGAACACTAAGCCGTTGGGATATACCTCATCTAGCATAGCAGATCTGGATGCAATAACTCCAAGCATCCTCTTGATGGGGCGGCTGGATGGTGCTTTACCACAGGTGGTATATAACAAGAGTGAAGGATTGAGCAGGAGAAGATGGAGGCACTGTCAGGTTTTGGCAGACCACTTCTGGTCTAGGTTTATAAGGTACTACTTGCCAACCCTACAGCGTCGACAGAAGTGGCATTCCACCACAGTGGATCTTGCGGTTGACTCTGTTGTTCTGTTGATGGACCCACAACTTCCCAGGGCTCTTTGGCCAGTCGGCAGAGTGACTAAGGTACATCAGAGCGCTGATGGTTGTGTCAGATCAGTGGATGTTCGGATCAAAGACAAGATCTACACTAGACCAGTTGCTCGTCTCATCGCCCTCCCAGCTATCCCAGACTCAGATGGGGAAATGGATTCTGTCGTAGTGCCTACGGAAGAGGACGAGCAGTGAGCCTTTCACAGGAACAAATTGTATACAATTTGGGGGCGGCTGTGCAAAAGTCTCATTAACAGTGGACAGTATATGACGTCGATGCACAATAGCACTTTCCCCCCCGATAGCGGGGACTTTTATTTTGGCGGAATGCAGCGCATTCGGCAGAGGACTTCACAGCGCCGTGCGCACACGCGATCAGTCTAGTATTTGCTATCGCCTGAATTCAGCGAGAACGAACGAGCCAGGCAGACTCCGTGACAGATGGCAGTTATACTGTCATTATTAGGTCCCTTTAAGTGTTTAAAGTAGTGTGCGTCCAGAGAGAAAGTGAGTATTGTACATTTCACTGTTACTCAAGCTAAGTTGATTGCTGTTATCTGAATAGAGATGTTAAAGGAATAATGATACAAATGGAGACTAATGTGAAATATAATAACACTTGAGTTTCGTACAGTCTAGTGTAATAATGCAGGCTGTTTGATAATGCCCTATTTTGACACATTGTGTTCATGTTTGAGGGAAGCCAGTAGCTTAATAATATTATGTATGTTGTTATTATAAGTGTAATCGTGATGAGAAGCAATGTTTGTTAGAACATATTCTTTATTTGTTTGTTACAGACCACACACACCCACATATGCTGATACACTTCTATGGACACAAGGCAGCAGATGATACCATTCTGCACTCGTATTCATGCTCGTCTCCTGTATGTGAACGGAGAATACTGATTAATGCTAACCACGATACCCTGGCTTCCCCTCTGCATATGCTTTGTACCAATAAATCTGTTGAACTGGATTCCTTCCCCGACTTTGGTGTTCTAACCGACACACCCGGACCAACTCCACCTCCTTAGAAACAACTAGCACCTTACAGTCCTTAGCCCCTCAGCTACAAAAACAATCCAAGTTGGGTTGAAAATGGACTAACCCAGCGGTTGGGTTGTTTTAAGCAAACATTTAACCCAACCGCTAGGTTAAGACAACGCAATTGCTGCATTAACCAAGCATTTTTTTTTTAGAGTGTAATAATTCTCACAATTTGGTGTTGAAATGAAGCACTAATAATTAATGGTAGAGGATGATGAATTATTATGATATTTACAATTACTCATTTAGCATGTTATGCTGTGACCGGTTTGATTGGATCATTATTTCTATGCTGTATATTTGGAGTGTGTAGAGTTTCTGGGCAAACAAGAGTGATTATGAAAAAAAAAAAAAGATTTTTCTTTCAGTTGATGTTCTGAAACCTGTCTTTTTTTCATAATTGTCTGCATTAATATAGTTAACCTCAAATCAAAATAAATAGTATTTGATCAGCAGCAGTGGTGGAGCAACGATTTGTTATCATTCCGTTTTTTCTTGCTGCTTCTGGCCTGTGATTTCGTGTCTGTAGCAGTGGCTCTCGGGTGTAATACAGACACTCAGAAAGTTTCTGATGTGACTAAAGCCGAAAGTATACTTTTGTTTTTTTGTTTACGGTCACGTGAGCGTATGTGCACAGTCAAATGCACAGCCTTGCAAAGTATACTTTGTTTGATCGCACGTGCACACAGGTGTTTGACGCATGCACAGTTTTGAGCAATCTTTCACCACGAGTTACAACCCATGTAACTATCTTTGTATTCTTTCATTCTAGAGTTGTACAAATGAGGGTACTTTCTAACCTCTTCGCACAATCTCTCGTCTATGTAGGCCTCCATTGTCTCTGTAGAGTCAAGACTAGAAGGGATACAGCTACAGCTACGGCCACTAGGCATGCACACATCAATATTGCGTCATTTAATTCCTGTATTTGCATTACTTTAAGGGAAGGTTTAGGGTTGGGGTTGGGGTAGGTAAGGACATTAATAAAACCCAATCTGATAAGCAAATTTATTTGTTATTTTATTAAAACAATTGAATGTGCATGTGTGACCTGCGCATACAAGTACACGCAGTTACAAAAATCTGGCGGTGCGAGTACAGTATGCACATACTCTTCTGATAACGAAATTCATATCACGCATTCTGTATACGCTGACCCTTGTATACGCATAAAAAGTGAAGTATACTTTGGCCTTAAGACTTTATCATTGTGTGTGTTGATATCAGAGCTCATGAAAGGAGAGCTGCTTCCCGCAGTAAAACAATAAAAAACATTTTAAGTTGTCCCTCCCTCTCTTTCCTCACAGTGGTTTGGTCCATCACGCACCTCCGCTAGACACACAAGTCCAGTGGGAGAGTACAAAGTTCTTCAGTAGTTTTGGAACTCCAGTAAGTAGGTTTTTTAAGGCTATTTTATTCACTTTTTATTCATTTTATTCACAAAAAAAAAAAAAGTTTTTAGGTTAATATTGTAAATCTACCACAGTGTTGGTTTTGGTCAATACTATGTGGAAGCAAGATCAATTCATTTTATTTTACCGCGTGGTGAATGTTGACTCATATTTAAACAACTATTGCTTTGTGTTGTTGGCCATATACAGAGAAAAGAAAAACTGACATGAGATAATTTTTCAGTGCATCAAAACGCAACACATCTCTTTAAAAGTAAAATGTTGGCTGCATTATTTGTATCCCCTTCAAAAATTGTCCTTGAGAATTGAAATAGCTGTTTTAGAGTTAAAAGTATAGTTCCCTGAAGCCTCCAGCTCCCCCTGCAGGATACATAATACAACTACATTCCTGTGAACAATCTGTGCCACGAAAATTAGAACCTGCAGTTCACATGAACAAACTACATACACTCACCTAAAGGATTATTAGGAACACCTGTTCAATTTCTCATGAATGCAATTATCTAATCAACCAATCACATGGCAGTTGCTTCAATGCATTTAGGGGTGTGGTCCTGGTCAAGACAATCTCCTGAACTCCAAACTGAATGTCAGAATGGGAAAGAAAGGTGATTTAAGCAATTTTGAGCGTGGCATGGTTGTTGGTGCCAGGCGGGCCGGTCTGAGTATTTCACAATCTGCTCAGTTACTGGGATTTTCACGCACAACCATTTCTAGGGTTTACAAAGAATGGTGTGAAAAGGGAAAAACATCCAGTATGCGGCAGTCCTGTGGGCAAAAATGCCTTGTTGATGCTAGAGGTCAGAGGAGAATGGGCCGACTGATTCAAGCTGATAGAAGAGCAACTTTGACTGAAATAACCACTCGTTACAACCGAGGTATGCAGCAAAGCATTTGTGAAGCCACAACACGCCTTGAGGCGGATGGGCTACAACAGCAGAAGACCCCACCGGGTACCACTCATCTCCACTACAAATAGGAAAAAGAGGCTACAATTTGCATGAGCTCACCAAAATTGGACAGTTGAAGACTGGAAAAATGTTGCCTGGTCTGATGAGTCTCGATTTCTGTTGAGACATTCAGATGGTAGAGTCAGAATTTGGTGTAAACAGAATGAGAACATGGATCCATCATGCCTTGTTACCACTGTGCAGGCTGGTGGTGGTGGTGTAATGGTGTGGGGGATGGTGTAGTTCCCCACGTAGTGGGAACTACGTAAGACTGCTATTTATTTATTGACTATAGCTCAGCCTTTAACACCATAGTTCCCACCAAGCTAACCTCCAAACTCCTGGATCTCGGCCTGAATCCTTCTCTCTGCCACTGGATTGAGGACTTCCTCACTGGCAGGCCTCAGGTGGTGAGAATAGGCCAGTCCACCTCCACCTCCATCACCCTGAGTGTGGGAGCTCCACAGGGCTGTGTCCTGAGCCCCCTGCTCTACTCTCTCTACACGCATGACTGTTTGTCCACACACAGCTCCACCTCTATCATCAAATTTGCTGATGATACTGTTGTCCTGGGCCTCATTTCCAACAACAATGAGACGGCATACTTGGACGAGGTGGAGCATCTAACATCATGGTGCCAGGACAACTGTCTCTCTCTGAATGTTGGCAAGACCAAAGAAATGATTGTGGACTTCAGGAAGAGACAGCAACGGACATACTCCCCCTCATGATCAGCGGGTCACCAGTAGAGAGAGTGAGCAGCTTCAAGTACCTGGGAGTAAACATCTCCGAGGACCTGACCTGGACTGCTCACATTCAGACACAGGTGAAAAAGCCAGGCAAAGACTGTACCACCTGCGCCAGCTGAGGAAATTCAGGGTTTCACCAGCTATCCTGAAAACTTTCTATTTAGGGGCGATAGAAAGTGTTTTAACTCAGTGCATCACAGCGTGGTATGGGAACAGCACCAGTCATGACCGCAAAGCCCTGCAAAGAGTAGTGCGCTTATCCGAGCGTATCTCAGGGTCAGCTCTCCCGTCTCTGCAGGACGCCTACACCAAACGCTGCAAAGGTAGAGCTACCAAGATCATCAAGGACTCTAATCACCCTGCAAACCCTCATTTCACGCTGCTACCATCTGGTAGCGCTTCCAAGCCTGATGGCCAAAACTGAGAGACTCAGGAGGAGCTTCTTCCCCAGGCCATCAGACTCCTGAACTCAGTCACTTAACATCACGTGACTTCACTTCAGGATAAACATCGATACACTGACATTGCACTGCACTTTCTGTTCTCGTTGTTACTGTGTAACAACCTGTCATAAACCTGTTTGCACATTATACTCTTTATACATTTGTTAACCACATATTTATAAGTCTACAGTTTACTCACTGCAAAGTCTACTTCAATTATTTTATTCCACTTTATCCTTATTTGTTACCTTTTTTTCTCTTGACTTGATTATTTATAATTCTACAGATATAGACATATATATATATATATAGAGAGTAGTACTTTTTTATATCCTATTTCTATTATAATTTCTTCCTTGTGTTTTTAACTGTGAATTTGCACTGTCCATGGAGCGGACCTGTTTACATTTCACTGCCGGTTGTATATTCTGTATATAACTGTGTATGTGACAAATAAAACTCTTGAATCTTGAATCTTGAATCTTTCTTGGCACACTTTAGGCCCCTTAGTGCCAATTGGGCATCGTTTAAATGCCATGGCCTACCTGAGCATTGTTTCTGACCATGTCCATCCCTTTATGACCACTATGTACCCATTCTCTGATGGCTACTTCCAGCAGGATAATGCACCATGTCACAAAGCTCGAATCATTTCAAATTGGTTTCTTGAACATGACAATGAGTTCACTGTACTAATATGGCCCCCACAGTCACCAGATCTCAACTCAATAGAGCATCTTTGGGATGTGGTGGAACGGGAGTTTCGTGCCCTGGATGTGCATCCCACAAATCTCCATCAACTGCAAGATGCTATCCTATCAATATGGGCCAACATTTCTAAAGAATGCTTTCAGCACCTTGTTGAATCAATGCCACGTAGAATTAAAGCAGTTCTGAAGGCGAAAGGGTGTCAAACACAGTATTAGTATGGTGTTCCTAATAATCCTTTAGGTGAGTGTACACACTGATGAGTGACTCTCAGTGGTCTCTCACTCACAGCTCACAGCGATCAGATGATCCAGACAGAACAGGGACAGTTAATTAAAATATTATAAACATGAGTTAAGATGGACATTTTTGCATAAATTCTACTCTCAGTATATTTAACAGTATAATTTCTATATCGGTTACATTAGCAATATGACAGCAATTCTGACCAATCCCATCTCGTATATGCACTTGTAGAAGTTGTAGAATCTGACTTATTTTTCACAAAGCAACCTTATAAATTACAATGTATCAATGTGGTTTTAGAAAATATGTATATGAATTACTATGCTATAGTTCAATGACAGAAGACATGATTTACAGCTAACATACCTCTACAAGGTATTACATATGGTTCATCTGGAAAACATGTTGTGAGCAAACACTGATAAATATACACATTTTAAATATACTGCTTTATATACACATTCTAATACACATATTGAAGATGAACTGTAGATGCACAAATATTCTAAACATGCACAACAAATATCGCACATCTATGTATGTGTTATCAAGGTGCAGAGAGCAAGTTTTGGAAGTCCCAGACAATGTGATACATTTGAAATGCATATAAAATGGCATAAACAAATGTACTTTTAAAGCAAATGATCACAACGGTGTGATTAAAAAGTTTAACAATATACATTCAAATCTACTGCTCAAAAACGAAATCTAACGGCCTGGTCGAAGGACTTCTGCGTGTAAGCCTTTTCAGCACTTCTGTTGGATTCACTTAATTTATGGTTATCAAATTTTTATTCTGACTCCAATTCTTTGTAACTTTGTTACATTTGTAACTAAACAGCTGATCATAAGTTTAGTTGTGATTTAATTTAGATCTTTGATTTCTCTTAGTACCTCTTCATTTCAAATATTCGTTCCTCCATGGGACCCGGAGTCGCTCAGAGGATAATGCTCGCAATTAATTACATTACCTCACGGACGCAAATTAGTCAGTTCTGATATTACAGAGGATTGCAGAGTGAACTATTTTACCTTTAAGTGAGTCACACGTTTACTCATAACAGAAAGTGTAATTTTAGCAATAGTCACGAGAGCTGCAGCTTGTTAATAACAGTGACAGTCAGAAATCAGATTGCCCCTCATGCTTAGCGCCATGCTCCGGTCATGGGGTCCTCTGTATGAATCTGCCCTGACAGAAAGATTTATGGAAACTCCTACAAACTCCTCATGCGACACTACTAGAAAAATGATTTCAGAAAGATACAGAATTGTGGCGAACAGCGAGGCGAGGGCCCGTGAGAGCGGGCCGGTGGAGAATGATGATGAGTGTCAGCTGCGCGCCACACTGGTCTCGTCTCACGGAGGAGTGATGGGAGCATAAAAGGAGGAGCGACGACAGTGCAAGACAGGAGAGGACTAGGCCTGGATTTTATGTTGTGTTTTTGTTTTGTATGTAAGCGGCAGTCGTCCGTGAGGGGCTGCCGCCGTTATTGCATATTGGTTGTTTATTTTTGATTAAAGTTTTTAAATGTTCTCCGGTTCCCGCCTTCTTCTTCCCTGAACATACAAACTTCATTGCAAGAATAAATCAAGATTAACATTTATTTTGGCCAGACAGAACTTAAATAATAATTAAACACGACTCCATGGTATACAACTTTCAGCATAAAAATATAAAATACAATTACCAAGTAATATGAAAATAGTTTCAAAGAGTCATATCTGGGACAATACATACAGTGTGTGTGTGTGAGTGCCTCTAGGACACTTACACAACACTGCATGGGGGTTCTGGCTACAGAAGATTCCCAAATGGCAGCCCTGCTACCCTTCCTTAAATACCCAGACCAGAACAAAGGGTTGTAAATATTTGCAACACAAACACCTAGCTTGGGGGAGAGGATCAGATATCTTTGGAGAGACCACTCAAAAAGGGAGAACACAATTCTCATATGTTTCAATCTTTCTAACCCTATCAGTGACTTCAGTGATGTTGAGACCATTTTACCAATCGCACTGTGACCTTTAAAAAGACACCAGACATGAAAGGGATAACACAATAGATTCACAAGATAAATCATCTGTAGTATGTCTGCATTCTTTGACTTGAATCAGGGGGAAGGGGGGAAAGGAGGAGGGAGAGAGGGGGAGGGTTTTGGTCAGGGCAGTGTCCTACAGTTTCTCTGTGAAATCTTCTCTCCAGATTGAGTTTTATTGTTTTATTGCAGGGCATTGGATATCAGCTTTTGTCTTAGCAGTAAAACCACTCCTTACACTACTTTTGCGCTTTCGATGGAAATATATCACAACTGTTCAGTTTTCAACCAAATAATATTTTATGTTTAAGATAGGCTTAAACATACACAGATGTAGAAGCCAAAGTTTTTACAATTTGTAAAAACACACACTAGGATCTATGGAAGCAGCGATAAAACAAATTTAATGATTTTTGTTTTGTTCACACAAATCACACTTGATGTATTTAACTATAAAGTTTACATGATTCCTCTTGAGTACAACACACTTTCAAACAAAGTTTTTTTATTTTTTTAAAGCATTTACTTTCACATACAGTGAGAATTGAAATATCACATATTTGTTAAGCTCATAAATATTTTGAATAAAAATTGAAAAAATTAAATAGTCATATAGCTCAATTGTGACTGCAAGAGCATAGTTGATGTGTTGCCATGGAAATAGGAATGCCAAAGTTTAAATTCTGGTTAAATTAAAAACACTGAAGCTGGTGACTCAGAATATATAACAAATTTATGTGTGAAGGGATTAGAGGGCTTGTCTATTTATTTGACCTGCAGTCTGCCTATGCCTACCGACCGACACAGAAAATGTCAATGTAAGTATCAAATTTTAGTAGTTCACTCATTGATACCCACCTATGTGCAGGTGTTTGTTAGAGAGACATAAATTCAGTGTCTCTGTCATTTGTGTGTCTCTGTTGTTAAATGTGACACAGAGACAGTGAGGACTCATAAACCCTGAATCCAGCATAGAGGGGTTCAGTGAATGTGGTGTTGAAAGTGTGTAAGTGTGTAAGTGTGTGTGTGTCAGAGATGCTGAAGTACGAAAGAGTGCCGGCTGACACATCCAGATACACACAGACTCTGTCAGACAATGGTGAAGGGACGCCTATGTCTATGAACTTATTATCATGACAGACAGTAAATCTGTTATTAGAGCAGAACAGAATCCAGGACTTTTCATTGCGTCCAAACCTACAGTCTCTGCCTCCTTTCCTGCAAATGTCTTTATATGACACTGCTATATATGCCCATCCACTCCATTCAACCTCCCAGTAACAGCGTCGAGTGAGACTCTCCTGACACAGAACCTGATACCATGCATCAAATCTCTCTGGATGATCAGGATATGGCTGCTTCTCTTTTACATGTGTAATCTTCCTGTTCTCTTCAGACAGCATGAGATAAGAGTTTATGGTGTTTAGATCCAGTGTGAGATCACAGGCATCTGAACACAAAAAGAGAGAAACATTTTTAACAACAGAACAGTTAAGATGAGAGCATGTGTGTTTCTGTAAACATACACTTTCGTAGTCCTGCTTTTATCATGAACTCTCCCCCATGATCCACACTGTAAAAACACAAATGCAAAATTAATTGGATATGCATAATGTACACAAAGATTAATGTGTCTGCCCCACATACTTGAGTGTCTGCAGTGAGCAGTTTGGATCCTTCAGTTTGTCATTGAGCAGCTTGACTCCTGAATCTCCTGGGTAATTGTAGCTCAGATCCAGCTCTCTCAGGTGTGAGGGGTTTGAACTCAGAGCTGAAGACAAATAACCACAGCCTTCCTCTGTCACCATACAGCCTGACAACCTACAGATGCACACAGTCAAAATAACATATAAAGAGAAGTTTGTTGTCAACATTTCGCTAATTAACTCTTTCCCCACCAGGGTTTTTGATAATTTTCATAAAAATGTAATGGCCCATGAATATTTTGTTGTATGAATATCTGAGCATGCAATATATCAAAAGAAAGAACAGACCCTCTGCTTTTAAACAAAAACAATGTTTTATTCTAGCTTCATGCATTCAACACTTGAATATGGGTAAGTTTCATAAAATAAAATAAAAACAGCATTTTGAACAGCTGAGAAAATCACATTTTTGTCAAAGACTACATCCAGATCAGATTCAGAGCGATGATCAAACACAGATGGAGTCCATCAACACCCCTAAAGCTTCACAGTCCTAGAGCTTGTTCTGGGTCGACATTTCATTCAGTAACATTAGACAGTTTTGATTTATGTGTTTAATGGTCACATTATTTTACACATGGATCTGCTTACATACGATCACTTGTTTTTTTTTTTTGTTTGTTTTTTTTTTTGCTTCATCTTCGCCTGTGGTTTGATCAGGAGATTCTGTACTCATTCAGAAGATGCGTAATAGCGTCCCCTAGCGTATAACAGTGAAAACATGGAAACACGGAATATTCTAGGATAATTATTGTAAATTATGAATTTAATAAAAAGATTAAAATTCTATGGCCAACTATCAGTTAAAATACATTTGTTTTTAAGAGTGGGAAGAAACAAATATGTATAATGAGATATGAAGTATGCTAGATATATATATTATAGACCCTTTTTGTGCTGACGTCACAGTTACATCACAGTGTAAGCTGAAGGCAAAACAAAGGGAAAACTAGAGGCGGCCAATACAAACCAGCACAGAGTCGACTACATAAGGAGCTTAAAATATCATCTTGTTGCTTCAAAAAATATGTTGTTTTATATTGTTGGGTGCCAGAATAGATGGAGTACAGGCTCCAATTTTTTTTATCGCATAACTGTTACTGCCAGAAAGTTTAAAAATGAGCTTGCAGTGTTTGGAATTTTAATTTCTAGAAGATATTCACATATTATTTTAAAATTGTACTGTAATGTCACTCTAAATTTACATAATTTACATGAGGCATATACTTTAAAATAACTCATGCATACATCTTAAAATAGGCTAATATCACATTGAATGTTTGACACTATTTTGGCCCAGTTCACTCTCATGTAGCTGTACAAATAGTTATTATTGCCTGCTGAAATAGAAACACATCTTCATGGCTAACTTAACATAGACACAGGTTAGTCAGGTGTATTTATCTACAGTGACTGCATGTGCCAATTCTGTAGCTTCCACTTAACTTGTGCATTATAATGAAAGAAGTGTTTGCACATCATAAACTCCATAAATTCAGCACATAGTTATAGCATCTAAAGATGTATATGCTCTCAGTTTCTCTTTACTATACACGATCGGATTATCTGTCAGGTAGGTATAGATGTCAGGCCACTCAACCAGAGTTAATTCTGTCAGATTGTCAATTCATTGAGTGAGCATGTACAGGTCGGCCAATCTGGTTCCGTCTGTTAAAGTTAACTTTTTCAAATAACAATCGTGGTCCGGACAGTGAGTGACCTTACATATCCAGACAAAATCAGGTTTTCTCCAGTCACTGTTAAAAAAAAACAAAAAACAAAACAAAACTTGCTAGCTAGCACTGGTGAAGTGGTCAGGGAAACCGTTCAGAATCCACCTAAGCTCCACCCACAAAAAAAAAAAAAAAAAAAAAAACGTCACAAAGTTTACTTACTGAAAAAGGGTCTATAACCACGCTTATTCCTATCGAACTGAATCGAACTTTAGTTACGGGTTGATGACGCAAGACGCAAAAGCCGAAGTAGCACGTCCAACTAAACATCTGTCGAAGTTTGGTGAGGATTACTGAGGATTCTGATGATTTAGTTGACAAAATGACTTGGCTCGTCATAGTTATAGTCCATGGAGTTCCCTGTGTCTTCTTGTAAAGAAACCTGATGGTTTCTTCCGTTTTTGTATGGACTACCGAAAGGTAAATGCTGTTACGGTGCCTGACTGTTATCCTCTTCCTAGGATGGAAGATTGTGTAGACCGCATTGGTTCTGCTAGCTTTGTGAAGGTGTCATGCTACAGCTGTGTGCGACATATAATACAGAAGTTACAGCTTGCCATACATTTGCTTTCAGGTTTTTTTTCTTTCTAATAATGTTCATGTTCATGTAAAATTATACAATTATTTTATTGTGCAATATGTTTAACTGAATTAATTACTGTTTTTAATTTATAGAAAACCACACTGCAACCACACAAACCAGTCTGTTGAGTGGTGACAATAAATAGGCTATTCCCAAAAAACAAGTGCATCTTTGGTCTCTAATCGGACAGCCTTTGGTGGCTACAAAGAGCCAACCATTTTTTCAAGTTTTACTTAACAATAGGTACTTTATTTTATTAGTAATTGGTATAAATTAATTCAATGTTATTATATTTATACATTTCTAATGTTCATACACACCTCAGTATCTCCAGCTGACAGTTTGGACTCTTCAGTCCATCAGAGAGCAGCTTCACTCCAGAATCCTGCAGGTCATTGTTACTCAGATCCAGCTCTCTCAGGACAGAGTTTGAGGATTGTAGAGCTGATGATACAATTTCACAATGCTGAGCAGTGAGATTGCAGCCAGGAAAACTGAAATAGAATAAAACACAATTTTAGGCATTGCTTATAAATAAATAGCAATAGTTAGTATTCATTACTGTTAGGTGTGTGCATGAATAGTTGAATATTCAAATATTTGATCTGTAATTACTCTGAAAAAAAAAAATAAATACTATTCAAATTTTACTATGTTGCTTTGCTGGCCATAAATGCAGTGAATCTATGATAAATCCCAACAGTTATAATTAAATGTACTGGGTGCGCTGTGGAGCATTTTAACAAGTAGCTTGTATTTGAACACATAATGTCTGTTTCGTAAAGTGTGGAATCTTACTAAATGGAATTACTTTTGATCAAATAAATATCATAATAGTTATAGTTATCATAATATCACCACCACAATGAGAAATAACATAAATCTAAACACCAGTCGAATAAGGGAAGACAATCACGGCATTCATGACTGCATATAAGCACAGCTATACCCCGAGTGAGCCAAGATGATACCTTATCTGATAGTAAAATGATCTCGACATAAGCTTTAAGTTTTGTTGAGGGATAAAGGTTTAAGAATAGAAAACACAGCACAAACACTGTGTGCTGTTAGAAACTTCGCTTAGCACACTGGTATATTTATGTTTCTGCAACTTCTGTCAGCGAACACGTTTTTCTCATCTGAGCATGTGAATAATATTGTTTCTCAACATGAACATGTAAAACAATATAAACAAGATAATCATATTCTGAGTAAAAGTATATGTACGTTCTGTACAATAATTGTCGCAGTCTGCTTTATTAGCATGAAATGGTGAGAAAAACTTGAATTAAAAAGTATCTCATTATACATGTAAAATTATATATTCTTATATTAATGTTTTAAAAGCCCAAATATTTGAATGATAATATTTTTGAAAATGTCCATCCCTAATTACAGTACTGTACTGTACAGCATTTCTAAAGTTAGGTTTAGGTGTAAGCTCCTATCATTAGAAAATATTTGTATTGGATTTTTATAAAACTGAGCTCTCTGTAAATATCTTAATGAGCTTGTAGCATCATACATATACAAACCTGATTCCAAAAATATTGTGACACTGTACAAATTGTGAATAAAAACAGAATGCAATGATATGGAAGTTTCAAATGTCAATATTGTATTCAGAATACAACATAGATGACATATCAAATGTTTAAACTGAGAAAATGTATAATTTTAAGGGAAAAATAAGTTGATTTTAAATTTCATGGCATCAACACATCTCAAAAAAGTTGTGACAAGGCCATGTTTCCCACTGTGTGGCATCCCCTCTTCTTTTTATAACAGTCTGCAAACGTCTGGGGACTGAGGAGACAAGTTGCTCAAGTTTAGGAATAGGAATGTTGTCCTAATCTTGTTTAATACAGGCTTCTAGTTGCTCAACTGTCTTAGGTCTTTGTGACATCTTCCTCTTTATGATGCGCCAAATGTTTTCTATGGGTGAAAGATCTGGACTGCAGGCTGGCCATTTCAGTACCCGGATCCTTCTTCTACTCAGCCATGATGTTGTAATTGATGCAGTATGTGGTCTGGCATTGTCATGTTGCAAAATGCAAGGTCTTCCCTGAAAGAGACGACGTCTGGATGGGAGCATATGTTGTTCTAGAACTTGGATATACCTTTCAGCATTGATGGTGCCTTTCCAGATGTGGAAGCTGCCCATGCCACACGCACTCATGCAACCCCATACCATCAGAGATGCAGGCTTCTGAACTGAGCGCTGATAACAACTTGGGTTGTCCTTGTCCTCTTTAGTCCGGATGACATGGCATCCCAGTTTTCCAAAAAGAACTTCAAATTTTGATTCGTCTGACCACAGAACAGTTTTCCAGATTCAAGATTCAAGAGTTTTATTTGTCACATACACAGTTATATACAGAATATACAACCGGCAGTGAAATGTAAACAGGTCCGCTCCATGGACAGTGCAAAGTCACAGTTAAAAACACAAGGACGAAATTATAATAGAAATAGGATAAAAAGTACTATCTATCTATCTATCTATCTATCTATATATATATATATATATATATATATATATATATATATATATATGTAGAATTATAAATAATCAAGTCAAGTAGAAGAAAAAAGTAAAAATAAGAATAAAGAAGTGGAATAAAATAATTGAAGTAGACTGTGCAGTGAGTAAACTGTAGACTTATAAATATGTGGTTAACAAATGTATAAAGAGTATAATGTGCAAACAGGTTTATAACAGATTGTTACACAGTAACAACGAGAACAGAAAGTGCAGTGCAATGTCAGTATGTTTATCCTGAAGTGAAGTCACGTGGTGTTAAGTGACTGAGTTCAGGAGTCTGATGACCTGGGGGAAGAAGCACCTCCTGAGTCTCTCAGTTTTGGCCATCAGGCTTCGGAAGCGCTTACCAGATGGCAGCAGCATGAAATTAAGGTTTGCAGGGTGATTAGAGTCCTTGATGATCTTAGTAGCTCTACCTTTGCAGCGTTTGGTGTAGATGTCCTGCAGAGACGGGAGAGCTGACCCTGAGATACGCTCGGATAAGCGCACAACTCTTTGCAGGGCTTTGTGGTCATGACTGGTGCTGTTCCCATACCACGCTGTGATGCACTGAGTTAATACACTTTCTATCGCCCCTAGATCTATCGCCCACAGCCAGGATAAGTTTTCAACGGGACATGAGAGACTGTAACATCTATTGTTTGTCCGAAACATGGCTCACGCCCGCGGTCCCGGACACAGCTGACGCCGTCGGAGAACTTCTCTGTTTTTCGGATGGACAGAACAGCCGAGGCCGGTAAATCTAAAGGCGGTGGAGTATGTTTCATGATCAACAAGAAATGGTGCGATTCCAGGAACCATTCTTTCCAGGATTCCATTCTTTCGCGATCCTGCTCGCCTCATCTGGAACATTTAACAATCATCTGCCGCCCATTCTATCTGCCGAGGGAGTTTTCCTCTGTCATCGCCACTGCCGTTTACATTCCACCACAGGCAGACACAGGGCTGGCTTTATCTGGCCTTCATGATGTTACCAGCGGCTTCATAAACAAACACCCCGATGCTGCTTTCATCGTCGCAGGCGATTTTAACAAAGCAAACCTAAAGAAAGTCTTGCCAAACTTTCACCAGCACGTCTCCTGTCCTACACGAGGAGCAAACACACTGGATCATTGCTACTCTCTGTTTAAGAATGCCTATAAAGCTCGGCCACTTCCAGCTTTCGGCCGGATCATGCCGCCATTTTCCTCACACCTGAATACAAACAAAGGCTCGTTCAGGAACCCCCGTGAGGCGGGAAGTTAAATGCTGGTCACCCCATTCAGAGGCCGCGCTACAGGCAGCTCTTGATGACATCGACTGGGACATGTTCCGGGCGAGTTCATCTGACGTCAGCGAGTTCACGGATGTGGTGCTTTGCTTCATCAACACACTTACAGAGCAAGCCACACAAACAATAACAATAACGTCCTTCTCAAATCAGAAACCGTGGGTGGACAATTCAATCCGCACTGCAGTGAGCACACGCACTGCCGCATACAACGCCAGTCTCCTATCGGGGAATATGAATGAATACAAATCATCCTGCTATGCTCTCTGACGCGCAGTTAAAGCCGCAAAGCTCCGTTATAAGGATCGAGTGGAGTCTCATTTCCAACTCAACGACTCCCGGCGCATGTGGCAGGGTCTGAGGTCCATCTGATCTTTTGGATCTAAATCCTCTGCAGAGGTCAGAGCTGATCTGTTGCTTGTGAACGAGTTAAACTCTTTCTACGCTCGCTTTGATTGTAATCGCGGTAGAGCTCAGAGCAGCAACAACCACGTGATCTCTGTCTCGGAGGATGAAGTTCGGAGGGCACTCAAGCGTGTGGACGTCAGGAAAGCTGTCGGGCGGATGGTATTTTAGGTCGTGTTCTGTGGTCCTGTGCTGATCAGCTCGCCGGGTTGTTTACATCCATCTTTAATGAGTCCCTCGCTACATCTGTGGTCCCCACCTCAGATGTAGTAGGAGGACCTTCTTCCCCCAGGTCATCAGACTCCTGAACTCAGTCACTTAACACCACGTGACTTCACTTCAGGATAAACATACTGACATTGCACTGCACTTTCTGTTCTCGTTGTTACTGTGTAACAACCTGTTAGAAACCTGTTTGCACATTATACTCTTTATACATTTGTTAACCACATATTTATAAGTCTACAGTTTACTCACTGCACAGTCTACTTCAATTATTTTATTCCACTTCTTTATTCTTATTTTTTACCTCCTTCAAAAAATCCACCATCATCCCTGTCCCTAAGAACAGTAAACCCTCTTGCCTAAATGACTATCGTCCAGTGGCTCTCACGTCTATAGTCATGAAGGTCTTTGAGAGACTCATTAAAAACAACATTTGCTCCTTCATTCCTGACACTTTGGACTCTCTTCAGTTTGCCTATCATCCCAATAGATCGACAGAAGATGCCATCTCTCATGTCCTCCACTCCTCCCTCACTCACATCGACAGCAAAAGTGGGAACTACGTAAGGCTGCTATTTATTGACTATAGCTCAGCCTTTAACACCATAGTTCCCATTAAGCTAACCGCCAAACTCCTGGATCTCGGCCTGAATTCTTCTCTCTGCCACTGGATTGAAGACTTCCTCACTGGCAGGCCTCAGGTGGTGAGAATAGGCAGTTCACCTCCACCTCCATCACCCTGAGTGTGGGAGCTCCACAGGGCTGTGTCCTGAGTCCCTTGCTCTACTCTCTCTACACACATGACTGTTTGTCCACACACAGCTCCACCTCTATCATCAAATTTGCTGATGATACTGTTGTCCTGGGCCTCATTTGAAGTTGAAGTTGAAGTTTATTTGTCATTACACATGTACAAGTACAGTATAACGAAATGAAGTACAACAACAATGTCATTTCCAACAACAATGAGACGACATACTTGGATGAGGTGGAGCAACTAACATCATGGTGCCAGGACAACTGTCTCTCTCTGAATGTTGGCAAGACCAAAGAACTGATTGTGGACTTCAGGAAGAGACAGCAATGGACATACTCCCCTCTCATGATCAGCAGGTCACCAGTGGAGAGAGTGAGCAGCTTCAAGTACCTGGGTGTAAACATCTCCGAGGACCTGACCTGGACTGCTCACATTCAGACACAGGTGAAAAAAGCCAGACATAGACTGTACCACCTGCACCAGGTGAGGAAATTCAGGGTTTCACCAGCTATCGTGAAAACGTTCTATTTAGGGGCAATAGAAAGTGTATTAACTCAGTGCATCACAGTGTGGTATGGGAACAGCACCAGTCATGACTGCAAAGCCCTGCAAAGAGTCATGCGCTTATCCGAGCATATCTCAGGGTCAGCTCTCCCGTCTCTGCAGGACGTCTACACGAAACGCTGCAAAGGTAGAGCTACTAAGATCATCAAGGACTCTAATCACCCTGCAAACCCTCATTTCACGCTGCTGCCATCTGGTAAGCGCTTCCGAAACCTGATGGCCAAAACTGAGACTCAGGAGGAGCTTCTTCCCCCAGGCCATCAGACTCCTGAACTCAGTCACTTAACATCACGTGACCATCAATATACTGACATTGCACTGCACTTTCTGTTCTCGTTGTTACTGTGTAACAACCTGTTATAAACCTGTTTGCACATTATACTTCTTTGTACATTTCTGTTAACCACACATTTATAAGTCTACAGTTTACTCACTGCACAGTTTATTTCACTTATTTTATTCCACTTCTTTATTTATTTTTATTTTTTATTTCTTTCTACTTGATTTATTATAATTCTACAGATATATATATATATATATATATATATATATATATATATATATATATATATATATATATATATATATATATTTTTTATTCTATTTCTATTATAATTTCCTCCTTGTGTTTTTAACTGTGAATTTGCACCGTCCATGGAGCGGACCTGTTTACATTTCATTGCTGGTTGTATATTCTGTATATAACTGTGTATGTGACAAATAAAACTCTTGAATCTTGAATCTTTTGCCCCATATTCCTGCTTTTAAGCAATTACAAGAAAATGTATTAAACCAATAGATCAAAAATAACTGTTCTAGTAATTAAATGAGGTAATGTAATCCACAGTATACATTATTTGTACACACGGATAAAAATTAGAGAGATTAATTTAATAAATTTAAGACATGAAGTCATCACACAAATAAGCCTTAATAATATTAAGTCAGTAATATTGCACTTTGTAATGTCACATGCTAAAACTTTTTGTCATTAATGATATTGTGTAAAAACAATTACCTCTTATAATGATGAAGCTTCAGTAATCACTGTTTTGTAAGTTTCCTCTCTTTTTCTTTGGAAAGAAAAGGCAGCGCATTCAAGCGTGGGTTAAGAGAAGCACATTTGTTAAGAAGGCTAATCTCCTGCTCAGTGGTGTACCTTTTGCTGAGGTCCTCACATATGACCCTCATATGTGAGGCTGCTCTCCTCTGACATTAGAAGGGTGGCATCTTTCATAGGCTTAAGTGTGTTTATTACATCCTCAGCGCATTAAATATCAGATTCCGTGAGAGTGAAGATTTCAACTGCGTCTTTTCTCACCTCCTGTGATAGTAACGCAGCACAGACAGCGGGCTGTTGTTCAAGAAATCTTTCAAGCATCTTGTATGCGCTGTTCCATCTAGTGATGACGTCTGATTTCAGTTTGTGACACGGAAGATTAAGTTGTTTTTGCTTCTCCTTCAACTGATGGTTTGCAATTTGCGCCAGGGTGTAAAAAAGTCACAATCAGCCTCACCCTCCCTAACAACCTTGACACTGACGGCAACTTTAGCACTCGCTGAGAAGCCAAATTCAGTGTGTGCGCATAACATCTCACATCTCACAACTTGCCGAGCTGTGCTGCAATAGCCATGTTAGTGGCATTGTCACTCACCAAAACTAAGTCTTTGTTCAGAATTTTCCATTCGTTTGAAACATTGTGAAGTAGTTCAGCAATATTCACCCCTGTGTGACTTGCTTTTGCAGAACACAAGCCGCAAGCTTCCACTCATCTGTAATGTAGTGTGCCGTAACAGTGACATACAATTCTGTTGTAATTGATGTACATGCATCGCATGCTATTGCCACTCTGTCCGTATTACTTAGGGATTCTAAGATGTGATCTTTACACTAACTGTAAAGTGAACCGCTGTCTCACTAAAATAACAACGTGAGGGCAAACTGTATCGTGTACCTGTAACATTGTGCAAATCCTTGGTTATCCACAACGGAGTTGTGGAAAACCCGCCATTGACCAGGTAATTTGTTTCGCCTTGTCAGAATTCGGTGGAAGCTTTGCTACTTGCTTGAGGGTCCTTTGACTGTAACCGGGAGTGTTCGTGGTTGAAACAGAATGTGGTTTCTCCAGCTCTGAGTGGAACCACGTAATATGTTTCTTCATATTAGTCGTGTTGCTGAAATATTTGAATTTGGTGTCACAGACTTTGCACACAGTATGGATTTTATCAACGACACCTTTTTCAGTGTCTTCAGAAAACAATTTTAAATTTGATGGAGCAGGTCATAGTTTGTCCATTTTATCTTAAACGACGCCAATTTGCCAGCATACGAACGTTTGTCTATCAACAGGTTTTTCTGTTTGGCCAGTGTGCGTGCACAGTGGTGAAGTGACAGTTTGAATTGAGAATCTATTCTGAATCATTAGATAACGAATCGCAATGCATCGATGCATCAACCTTTTCTCCCACCCCTACTGACTATAAATAACTTTGCAAGTACATGTCAACTTATTCTACTAACCCTGACTCCTTTATCTAATACTCTAATGAGAGTGTTTTGACATGTAGTTGCAACATTACTTATAGTCAACAAAATGTCTAAAGTGAAACATCAAAATAAAGTGTAACAGAAATAAGTACAAAAGTACTTCTACTTTTGAAAACACTACACATAAATAGTCTATACATAAAAACAGATGTACTCACAGAGATTTCCTGCAGTTGATCACAGCTGGTATCAGTCTTCTTCTCCCCTCATCTGATGTGTTGTATGTTTGAACATCCAGCTCATCTAGCACCTCCTCTGACATCTGAAGCATGTAGGCGATTGTTGAGCAGTGAGCAGGAGAGAGTTTCTTCTCTGAGTGTTTGTCTGATTTCACAAACTCCTGAATCTCTCTGGACAGAGTCTGATCTTTGACTTCCAGCAGACAGAGGAACAGATTGATGGATCGTTCAGTGGAGAGTCCATGTCCATCTTTGATCTTCTCTTTAATATACTGACTGGTTATCGTGATGCTCTCTGAGCTGTTCTCTGTGTGTGTCAGTAGATCCTGTAAGAGTCTTTGATTGGACTCCAGTGAGATGCCCAGCAGGAACCGCAGGAACAGATCCAGCTGTCCATTCTCACTTTTTATGGCTGCATCTACTGCTCCTTTAAGCAAATTATGCAGCTCAAAAAAGGTTAGTGTCTCCATAATAGTGCACATATTGTAGTGAAAAACAAAGAATGCAGCGAGACACTCCTGGACGCTCAAATGAATGAAGCTGTAGACTTTCCTCTGATGAATCACAGATTCCTCCTTAAAGATCTCAGTGCAAATCCCAGAATACACTGAGGCATCAGTGATGTCTATGCCGCTCTCTCTCAGGTCCTCCTCATAGAACATCACATTGCCCTTCATCAGCTGTTTGAAAGCCACTTCAGCAAGTTTCACAATCATTTCTCTGTTGGACTGCAGGAGTTTCTCTGGATCTCTCTCTTCATACTTCTGATTCCTCATGTTGATCTGAATCAGCAGGAAGTGGATGTACATTTCAGTCAGAGTTTGAGGGATTTCTGCACTCAGATCTTCTTTCAGGAGCTTTTGAAGCACAGTGGATGAGATCCAGCAGAAGACGGGTATGTGGCACATGATGTGGAGGCTTCTTGCTCTTCTGATGTGTGAGATAATTCTGTTTGCTTGATGTTCATCACTGATTCTCTTTCTGAAATATTCCTCCTTCTGAGGCTCATTGAATCCATGAATCTCTGTCAGACGGTTGATATATTTGGAGGGGATCTGACTGGATGCTGCTGGTCTGGAGGTGATCCAGATGAGAGCAGAGGGAAGCAGTTCTCCTTTCATGAGGTTTGACATCAACACACCCACTGATGAAGTCTCAGTCACATCAGAAACTTTCTGAGTGTCTGAAAACATCAGTGTGATTCTGCTTTCATCCAGACCATCAAAGATGAACACAACTTTACACTCCTCATAAATCCTTGAGTCCAGATCTTGAAGTTCAGGATGAAAGTCCAGCAGAAGTCTGTGAAGACTATACTGATGATCTTGGATCAAGTTCAGCTCTCGAAATGGAATAACAAACATGAAATCTACATCTTGATTGGCTTTTTCCTCGGCCCAGTCCAGAATGAACTTCTGCACAGAGACGGTTTTTCCGATTCCAGCGATGCCTTTAGTAAGAACAGTCTTGATTTGGTCTTTCTCCTCACATCCTGGTTCAGGTGAGGCTTTAAAGATGTCATTGCAGTAGATTGGAGTGTCTTGTGAGTGTTGTGTTCTGGCTGTTTTCTCCATCTGTAAAACCTCATGTTCTTCATTCACTCCTTCTCTCTCTCCCTCGATGATGTAGAGCTGTGTGTAGATCCTGTTCAGGAGGGTTTCATTCTCTTGGAGTTTATTTCCCTCAAATAATTTAATATACTTGTTCTTCATGCTGGTTTTGTGCTGGTCTTTGACTCTTTGCAGGTCTTCAGTCTCCAGTGTTTGTGTCTGCAGGACTGCTTCAGTTTTGTCCTGCCTGATATTAGTCTGATAGTGGGATGTAGAGAATGGTACAGATCTGATCAGATCATGTATCTCCCCTGCTAAATAAAAAGCAGCAAAAACACAATTGCAGTCATTACAATGACTCTTGAGATCACCAGAAATTTATTTCTAAATAGGGATTTGACAGTGCAGTAGGGATAATGCTAGATAAGAATGTTCCAAAAAAAGCTGTGTAACAATAATGTTCATATTAATTGAATAAGGTCCATACTTCTAATAAGTTTAGGGGTAGGTATTAGAAAATTAGATTTAGTAAGTAGATGCACTATAGAAAATTAGGAGGTAAATATTTATACTAACAGAGAATCAGAGGTCTCTGGTCTATCACTTAATCCCCTGCATACCTCTGATTCACTGTTTGTTCCATCATGGAAAAGTTACTCTTCAAAGACACACCGTTGAGTTTTGGAGCTTTGGAGATGAAGTTTGTTTATTTATGTCCACATGTAGTGAGATTGTAGAGGCTAAAAAGATTGTGAGCATCACGCATGCGTCTGTGTGAGCGGTAAGTGAAACTGCACATCTGCAACATTCATTCAGACATGCAGCACATGCAGGATTAATATTTAAATATTCTTTTTTGCGATTTAATATTCACAGACCTAGTATATATTGGCTACAGAGCTCCTAGAAAACACAGAAGCGACTGAAAGCAGCTGCTTATTAGTGGGTACCAAATATACCAGTACAATCGGTACTACAGAAATGCTGGTATCATCACATTTTCAAAATTTCAGAACCAACTTGGTATCGAAGTACCAGTACCTGTGAGATCCCTAAATGCTCTACAGATTAGGCATGTGAAAGTCTAATTAATAATGGGCATTAATAACAGGTTATGACGTGGATACACAATAGAGCTCTCCTCCTGATTGTGGGGACTTTTTTTGTGGAGCGCTGCACATTCTTTGGAGTGCTTCACAGTGCTGTGCACACGTGATCTTGTATCCACCATCACCAGTGTTGGTATGGGAGGAAGCCAGAAGCTTATTAATGTTATGTATGCTGTTGTTATGAATGTGAGCCTATAAATGTTGTGGATTGTGATAAGTAGTATCATTGTTTGTTAGAACATTTAATTTGTTTGTTACACTGTTACCTTGGATTGCATCTAGCTTTGCTACCAAGAGCTGTTTTTGCTCAACCCATTAGAGACCACCAGCTAGGAAGCTTCATGATGCTCAGTCTCCAACTCTGTTGACACATAATTACTCAGTAGTCACCAGCTCTCCTTCTGTCAAGGATTGGGACAAATCTGAGCCTCCACCTAGACACTTACCAAAGACTCACATGAGTCAACATACCCCCTCCTCGGGGACCTACCGTACTAGCCTTCATCAGTTACTGTAGAAGAGAAAGAATACCATTGGCTAACATTGAAATCCCCCCTCTTTTTCCATATGGACCCCATGGAGTTCTCCAGATTGAAGCTTGTCCTAATTAATCTGCTACCAAGGGATGTCACTGAGCTCTTCAAATATCAAGTACTCGTGGACCATCTCAGGTCTGATGAGCCTTGCCTTATAGCAGACTCCTACATTATCTCATTTATGCCTCAGACACAATACTCAGACACAATGGCTGCATTGGATGAATAGTTTGGGCAGCCACATCACGTTTCCTTAAAGAGGATTTCTGCACAGCAAAAACTCCAGTGTTAAATTAACATGATGATGATGTTAAGCAGAATCACCAAAAGAGAACATCACAATTCTTAAGTCACTATTATGGTGATCAGTGTTTGCTTTAGTTTGAATCTTGACCCTTGATATTTTAACATTAGATTTTGTTTTGATGGTTATGTTTTGACATAGTCATCAATTGAACTGAATCATTGAGCTAATATATAGACTTATATCTGAGTTATGTTTACACCAGCCTTGTAATTCCACAGAATAAAATCCAGCATTTTCAACTTAATCCAAAGGATTTCTTAAAAGTTGTTCTGATCAAAAACTTATTTAACCAAAAAAAAAAAAACCTTTTTCACAGACATTAAGAATCAGCCTGAGAATCTCAACAGTGGTGACCATCAAAAAGCATGTTGCAGTGCATTCTGGGAGCTATCAATCAAAATTCTTCCATGGCTCCCATCATGCATCGCTGCATGAATAAATTATGAGCTGTTTGTCACCATTGTTGAGATTCATACGCTGATTCTTGATGGGCGTGCCTAAAAGAAAGTGTGCCTAAAATATAAAGTTTTATATATATATATATATATATCAGATATATATAGATAGATATTCAGTTATATTGAAAACACTGGATCTTATGTTATAATCAACAAGATAAACCCAACTCAGAGACTAGGCTCTAAATGAGTTCAGTGATTAAAGTCAAGTAATGACAATGTCAAAACATAACCAACACCAAACAACCACCTTTTGTCATTGCTTGTCTAGCTGTTATAACTCCGTTACAGCAACAAACAAAATATAATGTTAGAAGGTCAAGGGTCAGTAAAGTAAAGTAAAGCAAACACTGATCACCATAATGGTCACTGGAAATTTGTTTTTTTCTCATTTGGTGATTCTGCTTGTTAACATCAGGTATCTTCAATAATGGTCAATCATCACTCAATTAATCAGTTAATCATTTCATTAACTTTAACTCTGCTTCAGTGTTACTTTAACACTCTTATTTTAACACTTTAACACTCTTGAGTGTGGTCTCACATATACTCCCAGGAGAGTTAATTTAACTCTGGAGATTTTGCTGTGTGCTGCCATGGACTCACTAGAGATAAAGCACGGAGATACAACAGCCTTAAAGGTTTGCTTTGCATGCTCAATCACTAGTGGGCATGTTGAAGACTCTGGACCCTGATGGAAAAGTTGAGTTAAGCTCACAAGGGAGGAATTTACAGAGTGGATCAAAGCGAATAAGAGATGCTGGAGATGTGGAAGGTCCCACCAAGCAGCACAGTGTGATCTCAAAAGACTCTTTGACCTGTGCCAAGGAAAGCACTTGAGAGTCCTTCCTGTCCAGCAGCAGTTTTGTGAACATCAGTGCCGAGGTTATTTACCTGGACCGACCATCAGCTTCCACCCATGTCTTATTAATGGTTGTGAGAGTGCTTCTTTGGAACAAGGACCATACTCTTGACACCTACCAAGTATTGGATGATGGATTGGTTGGATTACGAGACAGAAAAAAAGGATCTTGTCCTTTGTACAATATGACAGGATGTCCAAAGGTTGAAGAGATCATCCGTCTCATTCTACATATCACCCCTTATACATCCCAGAAGAACCTTTAGGATTACAGAGGCGTTCACTTCACAGTCTTAGTCTGGTGGATCACTTATATCCAATTTCATGTTGAAGAGGAAGTATAAGCATCTATAAGTATCCCTATCGAACATTCAAGCATTTCAAGCCACTTGTATTGATAGGAGCGGATCACCCCCATCTACTCACTCCAGTCGAGCCAGTGAGGTTGGGCCCTCCAGGAGGACCAGCAGCTATCCGCACAAGATTGGTTTGGGCACTCCAGGGGCCTACTCACCTCATCCAGTGGACAGCATGTGCATGACAGTGTCTCCTTACCAGTGTTTCACCACAACAGAGTTGATGAGGAATATTGAGAAACTGGCAGATGGATGTGCTGCCTTTTCAGAGTGACCAGATGGTGGTGAGATCAAAGCAAGAAAAAGAGGCAATAGAGCTTGTGGAAGCAAAGACAAGAAGAGTAGAGGTCGCTGGTATTCTCAAGTATGCTACTTCGTTGCTACGGAAGTGGGAAATGCCCCTGTTCCAGGCATCCAAAGAGGCCGTTCTACCGAGTTTGATGAGTACGGAGAAGCGACTGACTAATGAACCTTACTGTGAGGCAATCTACCAGCTGGTACATCAGGAGCTGTCAAGAAGCTGGGCCCAGATGTGATCTCTACAACCAGTGAATCATGGCTGATTTATTCTTCTGCATAGCACGTGTAGCCAATGATGTACCCTGATGAGCACCTCTTCAAAAATGTAACAACACGACAATTCTACGTGGAACGCAAGCGCTGTTATTGATCTACTAGAAGGTAAAAAAAAATTATCTGCAATAGAAGAGTGAGTGTGTGTTCCTTATGTCTGTTATTTAACACAATATGCTGTTGTCCCGAGATTATTTATGTTAGTGAATAAATACATAGATCCGCTGATAAAAACATCTGCTAATTAAAAAATGGCTAGTGTCTTACCTGGGGTCAGAGGTCACTGTTGCATCACTGAAGGCAGGAGGTTGCCTTATGGAGTTGTTACTCTTCATAGACACAACACTGGGCTCTGGTGACTCTGATCTCTGTCTCATCCTCCTGCTGATACTGACAAAATACATACAAAATAGCATTTTAGACATACTATCTAGACCTTATGTAGCCCTGCCCCTTTTCAGTGCTGCACTCGTTGTGTTCCGTCTTCCAGTTTGTACGGATCACGGAGAAAGTCTACACCAGACAAGTTGTCCATCTCATCGCCCTCTCAGCTATCCCAGACTCAGATACCTGAGCAGAATCTGAGCAGTGAGCCTTTCTTGGGAACAAATCATATGCAATTAGGGCGGTGACAGTGTGCCTCTACGTGCCTCAAACTCATTAAAGTTGCGATAAAACTGAAGTAGCTACAGATCTTTTCTTCCATGTTGTGATGTACATCTGAGTGAAACTGCTTATCAACAAATAAACAAAATGTAGGATGGGGACTGGGTTCTATCCATCGTTTGTTGATTGGATTTTGAGATGGAAACACACCTCTTTACCATATTCACCAACATGAAACTGATGCTTTGTCCAAGAAAGACGGCAGGGTTTGAGCAAACTAAATGACTGGAGAATCCTGCATCACCAGAGAGAAGTCTGTCATTTTCACAGGATTAAATTTTCATGGCAATACAATTACCATATACATGGATGGATTGTTCAAAAAGACCTAAAACATGCATTTAGAAAATAGATAGCACTACTCACTCACCAGTTGTTGGCCTCTGGAATTCACTGGAATTCACTTTGGACAAAAAAACTAGTGCTATCAATCGATTACATTTTTTTACTAATTAATCACATTTTTTCTGTAATTAATCGCGATTAAAAACATCTGCGTTTTAATTTTTTTTACATTGTAATCATTTCACAGTTATTCTCCAAATTATTGTAGAAACAACTTAAAGACAGTATATTTTAAATATTTGTTGTAATAGCATCTTTTATGAATCTCATCGCTGATACTAAAACTGCTACTGATGTCTCTAAAAAGATTTTTGTTTAAACATTAATGATAGACATTCAACATTACATTATAATTAAAAGCTATATCAATTTCAAGTGAACTTAAAACTATCTTCACATAAACCCATTATAATAAATGTCATATTTACCTGTGGCCTTTCTACTGTTGAAGTGTTTATTGCATTAATAATAAGTATTTTATTACAATTTAACTGTATGATTATACACTATTATTGACATCTGTGTGGGAGTGCAGGGGTCTGCAGGAGACTGGAAGACTGGGTGTTAAGTCCATATATGGATATATAGTGCTGGACTCAAGCCAAGTTAAGACATGTGGGGGAAAGATAAACAATGACGTAGTGGGTTTGGAATGTCTAGGAACTGCCTATATAATGGGGGATTTCCCTGAGTCCTGAGGAGATCTGCAGATCGACTCGGTTTTGTTTGAAAGAATAAAACCTATATTCTGGCATCAAAGACTGAGTGAAGTGTTATTTCCAAAGAAGAGGAAAACGGCAGCATTTAATCCACAACATTACCTGTCTAACAGGGAGAAAATATACAGAAATTGAATAAAGTTATCAAACTGTCTGCACTGTATAAATAATAAATTAAATATAGAATAACTCCTTATTAAAGCTACAGTTTTCTCTGTCATTTTTGAGTAACTTTAATGACAGACATCACTAGCGGCTGCTGTCACTTAAAGATCTGCCACTGCCGAACATGACACGCTGTCACGTGCATCTCATTTTCTCACAACTCCTTAAGTTCATTTAACACGTTATTTAACTCATTTAAGACTGCTCTGATGGGAATACTCTACAAAGTGGGTATTTTGGCATAATCCTGTGTGTTATTGTTCATTCAAAGGCAAAGAGAACTCGATTCTGGTATGCATCTTTCAGATAAGGGCTGCGTCTTAATCAGCTCCTAGTTCAGTAGTCAGGACACTGATCAGGGAGTCGGCCACATTCATGTACACGATATACAAATTCACCACGAAGGAAGGTAGGAAGATGATTGAGACGCACCCAGGACATTCACAGACAGCGCGTTCTCTTCTGTCTTGTTGTGCTTGAATGGTTCAAAAGCATTTGCATGAATAAGAGGGTGATCATATAATGTATCGCAAGCTAAAGGATGACAGAAAAAATGGACGCTGCGTTAATTAATAACAACATCTGCTAATTAAAAAAATGGCTAGTGTCTTACCTGGGGTCAGAGGTCACTGTTGCATCACTGAAGGCAGGAGGTTGCCTTATGGAGTTGTTACTCTTCATAGACACAACACTGGGCTCTGGTGACTCTGATCTCTGTCTCGTCCTCCTGCTGAAACTGACAAGATGGCATTTTAGACATACTATCTAGACCTTATGGAGCCCTGCCCCTTTTCAGTGCTGCACTCTTTAGCCTCATTCAGACTGTCAGTCCAAATCTGATTTTCATGCCAATCCGATTGGAATCTGATCTAATGTTTGACTGTCCACACTGTGTATCGCAACTGTTCAGATCCGATTTGTGTGCCCATGCAGCTCTTTCGTTTTCTGGAATATCTGTTTCTATGGCACTGATGTTGTGTTGGTAGGCATAAGCCAAAAACAGCAACAACAACCGCAACATGGAGTGGGTTTGCAATACAGATTGAACCGAACAAGGCTGGTGTGTGTCTTTATTCAGTGCCGTCGTTTCCGTCAGTTTGAAAACATGTCTTTGTTATGCATTTTCTGCTCGTCCAGCACTACAACACAAGCTTGTTTCTGCCGGGTCTTTCAACATGGTTTCTATAACAACGTCTGGCGCTTACGTGGCTTGAGAAAGTCAAATAAACCACACGAAATCCGATCAGAGCAGGCAGATGTAAAAATGACGTAAAAATCAGATTTCATGTGATTGTTGGCCGTTCAGACTTGCTATATCGGATTTCAATCGGATATGCACAAAAATCGGATTTGGACTGACAGTCTGAATGAGGCTTTTGTGTTGTCTTCCAGTTTGTATTTCCACAGCATGAAGGTAAGATCTTATGGATTTATGAACAAATCACTCATTTTAAAATAGTTTATATTACAATGCTCATGATGACTTTAGTTAACTCTACAGTAAGTGAATCCACCAGCTAATAACTCTTAAACAGTGATGCCATAGAAATATACAGAGCTACCACAAAAACAGTTTAAAGACACAGTTCTAAAGATAACTGCGCTTGTTTCTCTGGCACATAAGGTCTATACTTTGAATGCACTGTAGATTAACATTTACAGGATTCAGTCAAGTGCTCAAGGAAAAAATGTGACTTTAGAGAAGGAAAAGGATGGAAAGACCATTCCACTAATGCGGAATAGTGTCAGATGAGGTTCAGGAAAGTGATTTTTGTGTCTCTCTGTGATGGTACCACTAGACGCCACTCACTCGTCAACTTCAGGCTTCTGGGAATGCACTACAAGCCTGTAAGGTGCAAAAGTGACTAGTGTCGTACCTGGGGTCAGAGGTCACTGTTGCATCATTGAAGGCAGAGGGCAGATTCTTCATGGTTTGATCACAGCTTGATCCTGAAGATGGAGAACTCATTTTTGAAGTAGAGTCCTCCTTCTCTCTAATGGAAACTAATTTGTGTTGAGAGATAGATTTAATACATTTTATATAGAAACACAGAGTTTAAACATATATATATATATATATATATATATATATATATATATATATATATATATATATATATAAAAAGAAAAATAGTCATTGATCAGTAACCTCATAACTCATTGTTTAGAAAGTTTGTGTAATTTTGTGTATTAAATTGTTCCCGAGAGACCTCATTCATGCCTGGTGCAGGACGCAACAGTGTAACTACAGTACAGTAGATCAGGGTTCCTTAAATCTTGCCCTGGAGGGCCAGTACTCTACAGAGCTGTGATTTTCTAATGATCCTGAAGCATGTTTAGGTGTGTCTGATTAGGGTTAGCGCTAAACTCTGCAGGAAAGTGGATCTCATGGACCCTGGTATAGATCATTGTTGTACAGCTAAAGTTCAGTGCAATGCAAGTTAAACTCAAAACAACACAAATGCAGCTCAGCAGAATATTATACAATAGCTTCACTACAAAAGGAACTAGGGTGCATCTCACTCAGCTCCCTCAGTTCACTAGTCAGGGCACTGATCACTTTACATTTCACTGCCGGTTGTATATTCTGTATATAACTGTGTATGTGACAAATAAAACTCTCTCGAATCTTGACTGATCAGGGAGTCTCAATCACAAAATCCTTCTAGTGCACTGAAATGTTAATTTCCTAAAAAGTCTCAAAATGCACAGTGAAAAAGAGGGATAATCAATGCTCACTGTGTTCCCTTTACAGACATTCTGGAGCTTGAAACATACATTGTCAACTCAATACACATCATGAAACACGATATACACTCACCTGTCAGGATTATTAGGAACACCATACTAATACTGTGTTTGACCCCCTTTCTCCTTCAGAACTGCCTTAATTCTACGTGGCATTGATTCAACAAGGTGCTGAAAGCATTCTTTAGAAATGTTGGCCCATATTGATAGGATAGCATCTTGCAGTTGATGGAGATTTGTGGGATGCACATCCAGGGCACGAAGCTCCCGTTCCACCACATCCCAAAGATGCTCTATTGGGTTGAGATCTGGTGACTGTGGGGGCCATTTTAGTACAGTGAACTCATTGTCATGTTCAAGAAACCAATTTGAAATGATTCGAGCTTTGTGACATGGTGCATTATCCTGCTGGAAGTAGCCATCAGAGAATGGGTACATGGTGGTCATAAAGGGATGGACATGGTCAGAAACAATGCTCAGGTAGGCCGTGGCATTTAAACGATGCCCAATTGGCACTAAGGGGCCTAAAGTGTGCCAAGAAAACATCCCCACACCATTACACCACCACCACCAGCCTGCACAGTGGTAACAAGGCATGATGGATCCATGTTCTCATTCTGTTTACGCCAAATTCTGACTCTACCATCTGAATGTCTCAACAGAAATCGAGACTCATCAGACCAGGCAACATTTTTCCAGTCTTCAACTGTCCAATTTTGTTGAGCTTGTGCAAATTGTAGCTTTTTTTTCCTATTTGTAGTGGAGATGAGTGGTACCCGGTGGGGTCTTCTGCTGTTGTAGTCCATCCGCCTCAAGGTTGTGCGTGTTGTGGCTTCACAAATGCTTTGCTGCATACCTCGGTTGTAACGAGTGGATATTTCAGTCAAAGTTGTTCTTCTATCAGCTTGAATCAGTCGGCCCATTCTCCTCTGACCTCTAGCATCAACAAGGCATTTTCGCCCACAGGACTGCTGCATACTGGATGTTTTTCCCTTTTCACACCATTCTTTGTAAACCCTAGAAATGGTTGTGCGTGAAAATCCCAGTAACTGAGCAGATTGTGAAATACTCAGACAGGCCCGTCTGGCACCAACAACCATGCCACGCTCAAAATTGCTTAAATCACCTTTCTTTCCCATTCTGACATTCAGTTTGGAGTTCAGGAGATTGTCTTGACCAGGACCACACCCCTAAATGCACTGAAGCAACTGCCATGTGATTGGTTGATTAGATAATTGCATTAATGATAAATTGAACAGGTGTTCCTAATAATCCTTTAGGTGAGTGTATGTTTTAAAACCATTATTTAATGGCATAGGCTACATAAGCATACATTACTACTAGACAGGTAATGAACAATATAACTACCATTTATAATTACCATTTATAATTTATGGCTGAAACGTTGAAGGGATATGTACCAAAGAATGTATAATAATGTACTAGTTTAGAATAGCATTACAAAAATATACTGATTCACGACCTAGGGAGCGATTGAGACGCAGCCCTGGAACTGCAACTGTGTCTGTGGGCGTTTTCTAAACAAACTAAACGACGGTTGCTTACATCTACTGTATGTTTCTGTTCAGTGTTTGTGTGTGATCTCTATTTTTACTCTCTAATTTTCTATCACATCTATTTGGATGCCGTAGATGTGCAGTATTCATCACAATGCGGATCCATCCAACCTGCGACACATCCTGTTATACAACAGAGATAACAATCTTTGTTTCGTTGATATTATTTGTGTGCATTAATTCAATATATTATCAAATTCACAATAATGTGTCAAATGTTTATCACTGTTAGCGTCACAAACATACATCATATAAAACGGCGTTCAATGATTAGTATTTAATGTTGTGTTATGCATAACATTGGCTAAATACCAAAAGTAATTTAATCGTTGCAGGCATTTTCTTCAGAGCTGTTAAACTGTCTTAGTATAATGATGGTTTGGCTATGACTACATGGTAAAATAAAGAATAAGTACTAAACTTACCATAACATACGAGGCCGTTTAAATATCCAGGATCAGGGTTGAAATCCCAGGAATGGCGTCGCTTTTTTTCCTTTCTCTTTCGTTTCGGGGCGCATCCCAAACGGCGTTATTGCGCCCTTGAAGGACGCTGAGGGACGCCACGCCACACGAAGGGCCGTTGTAGAAATGGCGTTTTTTTTCTTTTAAAAAAATATGATGATACATAATTGGTTTGCTCCTTCCAGAGTTCCCATTTTTAAGGGCTTCGTTCGGTGTGACTAGGACACAGGGATGCTCTGGTCCGATATGGATTCGGCTCATCAGCGCCACTCGTATGAAAGACAAACGCGCTCCCTCTAGTGGTATCATCACATTCACAGTGAGTCTGCACGCAGAATTATAACTACTATTATGTATTTCTAATATTATTATGTATTATCATTTGTAAGTGATATATAACAGTTCATGAAGGCTGGAAATAAAAAAAACGCCTTATATGCAGGTGTGCAGAATTATTATTCACACTTTCTTTTACAGATAAAATGAAAAAAAAAATCTTTTTTTGCAGTTAAGGCATGGCCATTGGACGGTGAAATGTTCATTGGGTCAGCATGGTCAGACAAAAACAGGTGGCGAAGAAAAGACACATGGTAACTGCGAACGAATCACGAATTAAGGTGAAACATCAGGAAGCCTTTAGTCTCCAGCGCCACCATTTTCCAGAACTGCAACCTGGAGTCTCCAGAAGTGCAAGGTGTCAGGATCTCAAAGACTTAAATTAGGTAAAGAATCCTAAAAAATGAGCCCCACTTAGTGTTGTCAAATACATGAAGACTGGTTTTTATAGGCTTTATAGACAGATGTGTTGAGTCTTGACTCTTGACCAGCATCACATCCTCTTGGACCACCGTTTGAAAAATTCATCTTCCAAAATCTGGAGTTAAATCTCTTTTTTTTTTTTGGCTCATTTTATCTGTGAGCGTGCCTAATAAATCTGCACACCTGGATATAAGGTGTTTTTACATTTATTTTCAGCCTTCATGAACAATTATATATCATTTCAAAATGATTACAAGTTATAAAGATACAAACTTAATTAGACGCTTCTCTGGATGTTGTCAAGAAAGCAGTGTAAGTTCATGCTATTCCTCACATGGGAAAGTGTGTGTGTGTGTGTGTGTGTGTGTGTGTGTGTGTGTGTGTGTGTGTGTGTGTGTGTGTGTGTGAACACAGACCTTTCATTTAAGAAACGTTTTAAATATATGACTGAACTTTCTTTTTTGACAAACCAAACCTTTTCCTAAGGTGTTTAATGCACGCAGAATAGTTTCCACTTAACATCCCACTTGACATTAAAGATTATAATGTTTTCAACTATTATCACCACCATCATCACTCAAACAAAACTACTATATGCGCTAAAAATCTTTGTGCATTTTTGCTCTTCTGTCGTATTTGTTAGATGAGCTATATGCCCCCACCGCTGTAATGCAAACATTTAAGAACTATGAGGCTCCACACTCTTTTAAAGGCTATGGACAAGGTTCAAACATAATCTTTATACAGAAATTATGTTTGCACAAAAGTAAATTCAAGAGAGCAACTTGCTAAAAAATAAACCGCATATGGGCCATTTAAAATGAATAGAGAAATCTTCTCTCCTGGTCTGTTGTGAAAGTTTATGTTGATTTGTAAATGACGTTCTTTACGTTCTGGTTCTTTTGTTTTAGTACAGTTGTTCAGCGTGTAAAGACTACTCACTGAGCATGGTCAAACATGTTCATAGGAATTCATTAAAAAACATGACCAAACCCAGTGTAAAGAGAATTAAAGGACAGTCCTTCTACATGAGAGTGTTTAAGACTGAACAAGTGATATGTCTTTTAGGTCATCTTTCTGGTCTGTCTATGATGTGGACATGACGCCTCAGCATGAACACTGAGTCTGACCCTAACTATACAACCAATGCTTTTCAAACTTTTCTAACTATTACACTTAAAGCTGTGCATTTCACAGCAGTCATAGATACACATTTCTTTTGTGTACGTCTCTAAACAACAGTTAAGTAAATGAAGCACAGTTGATAAGTAGTCATTTTAGGTAAAAGGTGGGATGATTCATGCCTTTTTGAATTTGCCCACACCAGTACTGTGACACCAGTGTTTTACTTGTCTGTCTATTAGGTCTTGTCCAAAAACAGACATTTTGTTTTATGTCTTAATCATTTGTTTTTCCTTTATAAGAAAACATATGGTAAGCAGTTTTTGTCCTCATCAGCAAAATACCAAAATGTTTTTAACATATCGTACATTTCAATAGTTAGCTAGCAACTGCAAGTGAGATAATTTACAGTTATGTGAAACAAACTCAGTCACATCAGAGTTGGGTTCTAGTTTACATTAAACAGTTATTGCTCCTAGCGTGTTTATCAGCGATTACATGTTTAACAAAGTTTACACAAGTCACAAAGTTTTCATTGCAGTATACTGACTCTGAAACCACACCAAGAACTTTATGCGTGTAACAGTTGAGACATTTGTGTTTCATGCATCTTCTGATTTCGTTGGCATTTCTCCTGAAACACTGCTTTTGAAACTGTTTACCAATTTTTAACGCCACCATTCTCAATGTAATACATGTGATTGTAATGTTTTGTGTGTGTGTGTGTGTGTGTGTGTGTGTGTGTGTGTCATCATTATTTTATTATTCCGATAATTAAGATTTGTATTATGATTATTTATTTTATTTGTATTCTAACCTCCTAATGTTGCAGGCTGTGTAGTACAGTTTTTGAGCTCAGACATGACCACAAAACTTTTTATTTCATACACATACAATACATTGACGAATGCAAGTTGAAGTAGTAAAGAAAATGGTAAAATGGCATTAGATAGAAACAGTAAAGCAATAATAATGACATTACAGGTGGTCTAGCCAGAATAGACAATCTCTGCAGACTGTCGTGTTTTGCTCTAGTAGCTGACTAGAGTTTCAACTATTTCACCAATGTCCGTTTTCTCATTTGTTAAAAACAGTGAAACACATAGATCTGTTACAAATGTACACTTACAGAAACCTCAGTAACTTCTAACTCATCACTACATTCACGCATCAGAATTTTTCTGAAGATTGAATTGAATCCATGAATTTGTACTTACTTATTTTAATAGTTCCTGAAATCTCCTGTCAATAAGTCCTTGCAGTATATAGGGGTGATCATCAGGAAGTCATAAACTACTGTACAGGTGCTGGTCATATAATTAGAATATCATCAAAAAGTTGATTTATTTCACTAATTCCATTCAAAAAGTGAAACGTGTATATTATATTCATTCATTACACACAGACTGATATATTTCAAATGTTTATTTCTTTTAATTTTGATGATTATAACTGACAACTAAGGAAAATCCCAAATTCAGTACCTCAGAAAATTAGAATTAATAATAATAGCTCGTTAATAATAAGCTATGGGCGTAGGGAAAATAGGTGGGCACTTTGAAAGGTTTGCGCGCTCAAATGTGGGAGGGAAAGGACCAGGGAGAAAGCGAAACCCCCAGACGAGGTGAAGCACAGACACACGCGGTTCTGTTCAACAAGAGACGTGAGTAGAGCATAATTCACTTTAACCCATTCTTTCAATATCTGATATTAGTCAGGCAGATTTCTGCTGTTACGAAGCACCTAAAATGGTGAATAGAAACCACACGAGCCACTTGCAGCACATCCGTTCTGTCGAAGCTTGCTCTTGCGAAAAATCCTGTCAAGAGCGCGTTTGCTCAGAGACATTCAATGCTATTAATGCATAAGCATGAAAAGATGAAACTTAACGTCATTATTATGAGATAAAAAGTCGAAATTATGACTTGTATCCCTCTATGGTACGGCGTCTATTTTAGTATATATCATCAAATGTTTTAGAGGAAATAACTGTGAGTGCCTCAAGGCAACATTGTGCCATAATGGAATCGCATAAGGCCATACCAGACACACTAGGTTGGATACAAATATTTGTAAGGACAAGAGTTAGAATGATCTCATTTGCATTTCTGCATGATTTTGTAATGCACATTCACATACTATAACTGATTCAAGATTCAAGAGTTTTATTTGTCACATACACAGTTATATACAGAATATACAAATCTGTAGAATTATAAATAATCAAGTCAAGTAGAAGAAAAAAAAAAAAATGAAGAAGTGGAATAAAATAATTGAAGTAGACTGTGCAGTGAGTAAACTGTAGACTTATAAATATGTGGTTAACAAATGTATAAGAGTATAATGTGCAAACAGGTTTATAACAGGTTGTTACACAGTAACAACGAGAACAGAAAGTGCAGTGCAATGTCAGTGTATCGATGTTTATCCTGAAGTGAAGTCACGTGATGTTAAGTGACTGAGTTCAGGAGTCTGATGGCCTGGGGGAAGAAGCTCCTCCTGAGTCTCTCAGTTTTGGCCATCAGGCTTGGCGCTTACCAGATGGCAGCAGCGTGAAATGAGGGTTTGCAGGGTGATTAGAGTCCTTGATGATTTTAGTAGCTCTACCTTTGCAGCGTTTGGTGTAGACGTCCTGCAGAGACGGGAGAGCTGACCCTGAGATACGCTCGGATAAGCGCACGACTCTTTGCAGGGCTTTGCGGTCATGACTGGTGCTGTTCCCATACCACGCTGTGATGCACTGAGTTAATACACTTTCTATCGCCCCTAAATAGAAAGTTTTCAGGATAGCTGGTGAAACCCTGAATTTCCTCAGCTGGCGCAGCTGGTACAGTCTTTGTCTAGTAATAACTGCACATATTATGATCTGCACATTTTCTATAGCACTTAAACTGGCATTTGGTACCATAGAGGGATATACTAAATACAAATTCTGAGTTTAAAGTTATAATTATGAGATTTAGAAAAAAGGAAGTCTAAATTATGACATAACTAAATCGAAATTTTGACTTGGTGCTCATTGTTCTGACACAGGATGAGCTTTGCACACATTGCGTATGATAACTGTAGTTTTAGCTGCTAATGAGGGGTGGAAACGACAGAACGGATGTGGCAGCCGGGGGAAATAAATGAGCAGTTTCCTGAAAATATTTTGGAAGTTGAGAAAGTGCATACTAACAGGGTGGAAGATGACTTCAGGGACACGGCGAGTGTGTGTGTGTGTGTGTGTGAGTGTGAGTGTGAGTGTGTGTGTGTGTGTGTGTGTGTGTGTGTGTGTGTGTGTGTGTGTGTGTGTGTGTGTGTGTGTGTGTGTGTGTGTGTGTGTGTGTGTGTGTGAGTGTGTGTGTGTGTGTGTGTGTGTGTGAGTGTGAGAGTGTGTGTGTGTGTGTGTGTGTGTGTGTGTGAGTGTGAGTGTGTGTGTGTGTGTGTGTGTGTGTGTGTGTGTGTGTGTGTGTGTGAGTGTGAGTGTGAGTGTGTGTGAGTGTGTGTGTGTGTGTGTGTGTGTGTGTGTGTGTGTGTGTGTGTGTGTGTGTGAGTGTGTGTGTGTGTGTGTGTGAGAGTGCCTCTTATGACACTGACACAACACTGCATGGGGGTTCTGTCTACAGAATATTCCCCAATGGCAGCCCTGCTACCCTTCCTTAAATACCCAGACCAGAACAAAGGGTTGTAACTATTTGCAACACAAACACCTAGTTTGGGGGGAGAGGATCAGATATCTTTGGAGAGACCACTCAAAAAGAGAACACAATTCTCACATGTTTCAATCTTTCTAACCCTATCAGTGACTTCAGTGATGTTGAGACCATTTTACCAATCGCACTGTGACCTTTAAAAAGACACCAGACATGAAAGGGATAAAACAATAGATTCACAAGATACATCATATGTAGTATATCTGCATTCTGGGACTTGAATCAGGGGGAAGGGGGAAAGGGAGGTAGAGAGGGGAGAGGGTTTTGGTCAGGGCGTGTGTCTACAGTTTCTCTGTGAGATCTTCTCTTCAGATTGAGTTTTATTGTTTTAATGCAGGGTGTTGGATCTCAGCTTTTGTCTTAGCAGTAAACCGCTTCCTTACAGATTTCGACCCCTGGCCCCTTGGGACAAATTCATATGAGTTTCAAGGGGACATATTTGGATATTCCTGTTTCCATATTTTGGATGTTGTTTCCGTAGTGTTCATGGTGCTGATCCTTGTTAACAGCACAAGTCCATGGGTGCAGGAATCAAGTAGTCACCTGAAATAACAACATTAAGACAGGCTGAACATGAAGATGAAAACACTGCAAAACACACCTCTGGCACAGTCCCTTTAGGTGTAGGCGTACTGCGCTGACTGGATGCTGTCGCAATTGGACAGGATATCTATGATCCTGTTGGTCAGGTTTGCTTCCACCTGCACTTGATTGCGATAGTTTTCAGTCTGTAGAATGACTTGTTGTCCCAAGTCTGTTGTGTCCATTAGCATGAGCAGAAAGTGTCAGTGGAAAGTGTCTTTACACTTTGAGGAAGCATCTGTGTCCTGTCCTCCCCAGGATTCTTAGGTAGCTGACCCTTTGAGAAGTCCTCGGTCACCTTCAAGCAGAAGGTTTGGTTTGCCGGGCAGGTCAGATCTCCATGGGTGAAGGAATCATTTCACTGATGAAGCTCCATTGTGTGTGAGACACCTGAACAACTTCTGAATACCCATGCAATAATTGAACACTGATGACTTTCTGGTTATTGTGAGATGGGAAAAGAGAGTTGTTGGATAAACACAAGAACATAAGAATAACAACACATGATAAACTCATGTCAGAAGTGCGAGTGGTAAATACGGTCTCATTTCTCAGGGTCAAATATTTAGTGAGTAGGTCTCATTTGATAGACAGATTCTTCACTGCCACTGACATGGAAGTGGAATTTAAACGTGGTCTGGATGAATTACAGGAAGGGCAACAAAACATCAATATAACTAGTATATTTACCAGAAGTATGCATAATCAAAATATATCACATAATTACACATGGAATTACACAATTTAATAATTGTTATTATAAAAGTGTCTATATCAGTTGTTTTTACTTTCAAATCATTACTGAAAGCTAATATTTCAATCAAATCACTTAGAGAATGAGATTTACAGAAACAGAGATTTAAGATCTCTAGTTTAGCTTTTGCACTTATCTTCTGTGCATTTGATATACAGGCTAAGACACACTCAATAAGGTAAGGCAGGTCTGACTGAGAATTGTTTAATGCATTGATAGAAAGGCCTGCACTCTGTAGCTTTCATCCCAGATGTTACATGAAACAGAGTTTCATCGGCCAAATCTGAATTGCTGTTGTTGTTTCAGCACAGAGTGTGACACACCCCGAGCTGTTCTTGCAATAAAGTGCAAAGGTCAGAGTTACTGAATCCTGCTGTGATGAAAGCATTTTCATGGTTAATGCAATTGTAAATTACACTGTAGCCACATGGCAATTCTATGCTCCTGTACATGGTTTTACTGCAGCTATATGGAAAATAGCAGAGTTTCCACTCAGGAGACAAACAAATTCAACATAGAAACACATGAAACTGGAAATGGCTAAACAATTCCAGTATTAAAGTTATTCCAATTTTCACAAGATACATGGCCTAGAATGCAAAGCATCAACAACCTTTATCCATCTAAGTGTTTCATACAACACTTAAAGTAAAGCAATCATGTGTTTTAAAGAATAAACTTAACTAGTCTATGTGTATATATTAACACAAACAACTATAATGTGTGTTCAATGCGCACAATGTGTTTAGTACAATTACAAATTTAAAAATACAAACAGGATCATTGCAATTTAGATGTTTAACTATTAAACTCACTGCTATGAGACTGCTAGTCCACTAGCCAGTGAGGTTAACAGCTGAAGGCCTTGCATGAACACTGCGGTTAACTCACTGAGAGTCCCATCGCTTGTAAGCGTTTTGGGAGACATGAACTTTTTAGCATTTAGCTTAGCCTTGAGATCTGCAATGGTCTCCTTGTGATTTTTACACTTTTCAGCCAGGGAATATTTCATAAATATGAATAAACGTTTGATTATTCTATTTAACTCTTTCATTCGGAACTTGTTCATTCGGTTCTCACTGTCGCACAGGGTCCTCGCACTTTCCATTGTGCGGCCCACGATCACAAACTTGCCAGTCTTGGTCATGTAGACAGAGGTAAATAACTTATACTTTTTAGAGGGTTGCTCTCATGCTGAAGTACAAGGTGGTTCAGACTCTACACACAAGGTTCTCTTCAACCAGAGACGTGAGTAGATCCATAATTTACTTTAACCCATTCTTTCAATGTCTGATAGGCTAGTCCACAGATTTTTGCTGTTACGGAGCACCTAAAGGACATGGTGAATTAAAAACAATGGCATGGGAGGAACAAATATTTGTCAATGTTTTTGAGTTCTCTCACAAATGTGTTGCGTTCCCCTGAGAAACTTCTGTTTTCTCAGTTTTTGTGAGAGTGAGCGTTTGGGTGTGTTTTTCCTTTCAGCGATCACTGGGGCGGAAGCCTTGCAACAGGTGCACTTTTGTACCTAATGTGAGCATATTAGAACATTCTTAAACGGCACCGTTCCAGTGACAGCTTTTGTACCTTTTTTTCTGAGAGTGAATGGGTTGTTAGGAGAATATAATGAGATGATATTTGTTCTAAACGCCTTAAAAAGGTCCTGTGGCTTATTGGAAAACTGTTAACTAAAATATTTATCTGTAAAATAGCAGTAAAATACTGGCAGCAGAGTCGCTAGCAATATACTGTCTGACGGTACTGTGAAATTATTTACTGCCATTTACTGTAAAAATACATGTAGTACTTTAAGATTGTAGATTATTTCAGTTTACAATACACTAAGATATGATGAGGTAAAAACAACCCAATTTGAGTAATTTTGGCAACACAGCTGTAGGTCAAAAAGGGAACTCCAAAATAGATTGAAAATTAAAATCACACAGGAAATTACTAGTACAAAGACAAGCAACAGTAACAGACTAATAAAGATTAACATTATTCATAAGCAAGAAAAAATATCGTAAAATACATATAGTATACAAAAATATAGTAAAAGCAACATTTGTAAAAACAAAAATCAGTAAAGAATACAAACTCAAACTCTGTTATACAGCTTATAAATGGAGCTGCGTTTTAAGTTTAACTCAACAGGCATTAATGCTTAATAACAAATTTGACCAGTTATTTAGTTTTTTTTCAAAACCATCAGGCTGAGTGCCAACAAGAAATACACGGTCTGAAAGTCTTAATAAACACTGAAATTTAGGAATAAATTATGTATTACAGTGAATTGCCAGGGTTTTACTCTCTCTGTTTAATGCGTTTATAATCACTCACTTCACTCGGCTTGTTCAGTTCCAGCTCATCAATCACCATTCGACTGATTTGGAAGCTTTTGAGAAAACAATCCAACCAAAACCTCCAGGTTTAAAACAATGCGCTGTGCAGTCAGCAGTTTTGTTGCTAACACCTGTGTCACAAACACCTGTGAAACTTTTATCTGGGTTGATAATCCCTCTGTATTTTATCTGGGTTGATAATCCCTCTGTGACAATATCTTACAGTTGATCATCGAGTCACACACAGACTTCAACATTCAGCATCAAAGCACAACAATGGTAGCTATAGTAAGTCAAGAGTAAATCTGAAGTAAAAGATCAAGTGCTCTCTTAGTTCTTGTTTAGTTACTAGAGCTCTTGTGGAAGTGAGCTATACTAACTAAGCTTTTGTCAGCACAACATACTATTCCTATTTCACTTTACTTGGTTTTAAGGCTTAACTAATTTAAAGTTTAACTAATTTTACAATTAGATTTTGCGCAATGAAGTCAGCTTCCTTAACTCAGATTGTGTTTGTCTGAAATAAGAATGTCATACACACCTAGGATGAGTTGAGGGGGAGTAAATCATGGGGTCATTTTCAGTTTTGAGTGAATTTAACCCTTTAACCTCATGAAAGCTTGTATAGCTACATAGTCATACAGTTTCCATTTCTCTTTCCACATATTATGTAATTGTATTGCAAAGTAAACAGTCTTGAATCTCTACTTATTTTGTAAGTTAGCATGCAAAAATGCATGCTAGTTCAAAAATATTAACTTCAAAAGGAAATTAGGAAATTTACATCAATTCACACTGATGTAAAATGAAAAGACACAGGTAAGTACAATATCCTGTGTCTTAAAGGGATAACTCTAGAGTTAAAAATCTTCATTTGTGTTCTAGTGAAGAAACAAAGACACCTATATTCTGGATGCCCTGGGGGTAAGCAGATAAACATCACATTTTCATTTTTGGGTGAATTATCCCTTTACTCCAATGCTCTCTCTAGTGGACAACTGTAGTATTACAGTCTTAATCTGTCATTCACAGTGGCAAATGAGGGTCTATTCTTTTAACTCTTAATAGAGATATGATTGTCATGATATACGCCATTGTTCTGTCTTTTATGCTTCTTGTGTGGATGTTTATCTCGAATGAAATGACAAGCTACTGATTCCCCTACTTAGATTAATCTGTGTTGGTTGTGTCTTTTGGCTGGCATTGAGGCTGATTCTCCCACATTAATCAAGACCGTTGTATTTTTTCCAGAGTGACACAAAATGACCAAACCAGTGCTTCTTGATGCACTTAAAGATCTTCTGGATAAAGAGTTCAACGAGTTCAAATGGTACCTGTTGAACGGCGGGTTAACAGACAGCTCTATTTCTCGAGGAGATCTGGAGAACGCTGACCGACAGAAAGTTGTGGATCTCATGGTGCGGCAGTACAAAGAATCAGATGCCGGGAAGATTGCCATCAGAGCGCTATGCAGCATTAAGCAAAATGAGCTGGCTGATAAACTGAAGAGAAACCTTCCGGAAGGTACCACTACTACACAATATGCATAATAATAATTTGCACAGGTCATGTAGCAGTAAATACGCTGTGAAATCCATTATTATAGTATTTTTTGAAAAAGTGTTTGCTAAATCAATAGACTAGTTTTGTATGATGCACCCAGAATGCGTTGTGGCATGGATCATGTCACCGTTATTGAGATTCATACACTGATTCTTTAATGTCTGTGTGTATCTTTAAACCTATCTCTAAAACCTCAGATTAGAGCACTGCTGGACAGTCACAGGACGATTACAATCAATAATGAGAAATTAATAACATGATATCTAAACACATATCTGCAAACCCACAAGTGGTGAAAAAGTTTAGTTTAGTTTTCAGTGGTTTTGGTAAAGTTTACTAAAGTAAACATTGTCATGTGTATACCTTACTTCTCACCGCTGAGGCTCACGCTGCCGGCGATGTAAAGAATGATCTTTGTTCTGCGGGCTGTTGATATATTTTGATGTGTGTTTTCCTGGCTTTAGTTCAACAGCCTGAGCAGGTGGACGGAAGAAATGCTCCAGTGTCTGTGGAGGAGCCGCTGCTCATCCAGTCTGATTGGATTAGGCCTGGCGGGATGATTCCATGCAGCCAAGAGTTTAAGAACAGAATTCTCAGAGAAAACAGAGATGATGCAAGTATCTTGGTTTAAATTTAAATTTCTATTTTTATCTATTTATTATAGCCATTGCTTTATGTAATGTTATTTATTCTCTCATGATATCAACAAATAAGACAGGAAAACATTAATGTATGACCTTTATGAATGTATGAATGTATCACATTTTAATTATTATGGATTTTATATTGTTGAATCGTCTATATTTATGCAATGCATTCATAATCAATCGTTATTTTGTTTCAGTTCAGGCGAAACAGCTTCAGCACCAACAGCTTGTGCTCTAATTCTGCATAATACTGATGTTTTCTCATAGATTTATATACCAAAGGAGAAGTCTCAGAGGAAACGTTTAGCTCTGCTAATCACCAACATAAAGTTTGAGCATAAAGAGTATGACAGGGACGGAGCAGAGCTAGACGAGGAGAACATGGAGTGGCTGCTGAAGGCTTTGGGTTACAGTGTTCAGAAACACAGAAATCTCTCTGGAGAAGTGCGTATAGAGCTAGTGGACTATAGTGTGGTTATAGAAATGTGAACAGATATTTTACAATGTATTATATACTATCTATTTCTTTAAAACACATTTTTGTATTGACAGGAAATAAATGCTGCAGTCAAGAACTTCGCTGCACGTTCTGAACATCAATACTCGGACAGCACCTTTGTGGTCATTATGTCTCACGGGGACAGAATTGATAATAAAGATGCCATTTTAGGTGTCCATTATCACCAGCAAAACCCCAAGGATTTCTTCTTTGTTGACGACATCTTCTCCCATCTGAACTCAGAGAAGTGTCCTGCTCTGATTGATAAACCAAAGGTTATTCTGATTCAAGCCTGCAGAGGAGGTACAACATGACTGATGAAACTCATTTTATCATATTGATACACTCTATATTTATCTTTTCATTGTAATATTGCCATCCATATCATTAACTGTTTCTCTGTCCAGAACGCAAAGGAGGTATGGAAATACTGTCAGACACCGTTGTGCACGTAGAGAAGGACTTTGTCAGTTTTAAGTCCTGCCTCCCTGGTAAGTGCTCAGAAAACACTGATTGCTGAAATGAGAATGATTTGTAGCTCACACTTCTGTTCATTTTCTTCATATTCAAAGAGCTGGTAAAAATAAAGCAACTGTTGTTGTTTTTTTTTTTTTTAACAAAGTTACTTTAAAGTGGAGTCACACTTTGAAGAAGAAACTGCCATTGAAAAGATGTCTGTTTTTAAGTAGCTAAAGGAGCTGACCCACCAAAGAGGGTCTGATTAGAGACTACACGAAGATTCTGGTTTTCTGGGAAAAACCAAGCGGTATCCTCCCCCAGTTTCGGTTGAAGCCAATACAGAAGTAATTTAAACTGCAGTTCATCGACTGGCCACTAGAGACCGGCTCCAGAAGGGAGCAGAATCTCATTGAGCCTCATGTTAAAATGGCCAACTTTACAGCAGAATAAAACATGTTTACAGCCTGGGACAAATTGTGGTTTTGGTCTATACGGCTAATTTTGCCCTTCATGACAACTGTGAGGGGGGTGAATTTTTTAATAATTCATTTTTTACATTATATAAAGCCTTAAATTCTGCATAATTAAGTTTGACACAGACTTTGAGTGACCGGTGGATAGCCATTTATCCGCTGTCTGTTAGTCATCACGTCCCCTCAGCTCCGCCCATGTCCTGCCTCTTTGCCCATTTTCTGTTATCCGGGCGTGACGTGCTGCCAAGATGGCCAGCTCATCTCTACTTTCAGAACTGCTCTTCAGAATCCTATGGGTGACGTCACGGACACTACGTCCATATTTTTTTACAGTCTATGGGGAAAACCTATTTATTATCACCACTCAACAGACTGGCTGGTGTGGTAGTGTTAGTGTGTGCAAAAAAGTGAAAGCAAATGTAATGCAGGCTGTAATTTCTATATTAAATGGAGGACACAGCTGTGATCTGACACCTCGTTAACATTCCAAAGCTTGTAATGCGCCATTCTATGTGATCTATGAGAGCAACAGTTTTCCCATTAAAAAGAGAAATACAGCGAACTTTGCTTCAACAGGTACATAACATGTAACTCTAACACTAACAATAATAAAGATATATATGTACAAATATACAAACTAACACAAACTTCAGCGAACACCTTCTCGGGACCTTGATGGCAAAGTTTGGAATCAACCTTGTATGCTGTCAGGTTCAAGGTAGGGACTATGCTGTAAACGTCCACCAACTCTGATTAAGTTACTTTCTACATTGAGTTCTGGGGCCAGTGCTCTTAGTCGACTATTTTGGGTGCAAGCGGTTTGCAGGTCCTTAATTGTTCCAAATCTGATGGAAAGCATTCCTGTTGTGCTTGCTGTAAAACACTAATCTCAGCACTTCTGTAGTCACTGGCTGTGGGCTTACCATCAGTCGCCCCTTGAAGAGCCATGGACTCGATTAGTTCCTTCAGAGTCTTAAACTGACTGAAATCCAAGGATGTGAAGCAGACCAGAGTACTGGAATCAGTTTTACAAAGTTCGTTATTGTCTAGTACCTCTGGACTGGGGCATTCAGGCCACAGATTGGGTGGATCTTTCAGGAAAAATGGTCCTTGGCATCAGCGGCTTCCCGGGTTGAGCTTGAGTAGACTCTTTCCCCGAGTGATGTCTGGATTACTTGTGGAGGGTACGTATGACCAGCTGTGTTGCTCTGTGAGATCTTGGATTTCTGCTACCCGAGTCCCTACAAATACTTTGAATCGGCAAGAGTCAGATTGTAACCATGTCAGGACAGTAGTGGAGTCAGTCCACAAGATTATTTGGTGTATAGGCAGGTGCAACTCAGTTCTGAGTACTTTGGCAAGTTGAGCTCCTGTCAGTGCAGCGCACAATTCCAGTCGGGCAACAGATTGTTGGTTTTTTTTTTGGTGCTACATGTGATCTTGCTGTTAGGAAGGCTACCTCTGTTTGCCCATGTTGGTCCTCTGTTCGAAGATATGCCACAGAACCATATGCACGTTCTGAGGCATCACAGAAAATGTGTATGTCTCTTAGGCTTGTTTCGGTGTCTTTGGTGGGGCTACAGTAACATTGAGGAAGAATGATGTTCTGTAGGGCTGGTAGCTCCTCCTCCCATTTGGTCCAAGTTTGTAGCAGATCTCTGGGCAAGTGTGGATCATCCCAATCCTGTTTTTTGTCCCACAGTCGTACGATGATCTTGGTGCGAGTGGTACAAGGGATGAGGTAACCCAACGGATCATACTGGCTGGCCAGGATTCTGTATATGTTGCGCATGGTAGTCTCACCACTGTCCTTGGCACAGTATTTGTAGGAAATCCAGAGGAGCCCCAATGTCAATTCCTGGCTGTCTGTTTGGCCTTGTGAGATCCAGAGTTCTGCACTGTCTGATATGGCATCATGGGGCAGTTGACTTATCGTTGAAAGTGCATTGCTGGACCACTGCCTCGAATCGAAGCGTCCATCTGCCAGCAGGTTCTTTATTCTGTCAACAAAATATTTTGCTTCCTCTGCTGAGGTGAAACTTTGTAGGCAGTTGTCTACATAAAAGGATTTCTGCACAGAATTGTGGACATCATGTCCAGGCTGGCTCTGATCAAGTACGTGTTTCTGGAGTGCAAAGACAGCACAGCAGGGACTGCAGTTAGTCCCGAAAAGGGATGACTTGCCATTCGTACACACTGGGTCGTTCATGTACATTTAGGTCTCTCCAGAGGAAACGTAAGAGCGGTTTGTTTTCTGGGAGCAGTCTAATTTGGTGGAACATCCCCTTGATGTCGCTGCTGACTGCCACCGAATGTTCCCTAAATCTGTGTAGCACAGCAAGTAAGGATGGCCCCAACACTGGTCCAGGGAGCAAAAGCTCATTCAGGTTTTGTCCCTGATATTGGAATGAGCAGTTGAAGACAGTTTTTTTTTTTCTTTTTCATTGTGCGGCACCATGTGATGCGGGATGTACCAGGAGTGTGAGTGTGTCTCAACATATTGTGGCAATTTACTAACATAGCCTGCTTATTCCAGTTTTTAAATCTGTATAAGCGGCTGCTTGCTGTGGGAAGATCTCCTTTCATTGGCCCTCAGCTTTGACAAGACCGATTCTTTGGGTTCTCTGAGTTCGGGTATGTTCTTGACCCGCAAGAGAGGGGTTGCATATCACTAGACGTGTCATGGTGAACTGACAAAAGCTTATGTTATGGCCATCCATTCTGTTATGGCCATCCATTCTGACTTTTATTAATTCACAGGATATGAATTTTTGATATCAACAATTAAATTTTTACTAGTTAAAATGCTCATTCTTGATATCAGCAATTATCATTTTAACTAGTGAAAATGTAATAAATTATAATAAATAATAAAATTATTTAATGGTGCAATCCCGATGAAAAATTATTGTTCAGTGTTAGTCTGCTATCAGGGGAGCAAAGTTTCAAAGTGTGGGTTGCTTTGTGACGAACTTCAACCTACCAATGGTTTTTCTCCACAGGTATCAGTGCGTTCAGGACTGGTGTCAACGGAAGTTTTTTTATCTGCTACATCGTGGAGGTGTTCTATAGATGGGCTCATACTGATGACATTATGGAGTTGTTCAGGAAGGTAAATGCTTAATCCCATTCAAATTGATTTATTTCAGCCTAAAGTCAGAACAATCTCTTCCTCAGTTCAGTGTTCAGCTAAAATGAATACAGGAGTTTGCTTCTCGTCACACTGAAATATGATCTCTTTTTCATAGGTCACTTCATGCATGGAGAAAGACCCACAATTCAAAAATATAAAGGTTATGGGTGAACTAGCCAAACTAATGCCGTGTATTGACAGGGCGTCCCTTTGCAAGAAACTCTACCTGTTCCCTGGACTCTGAAGATGTGTGGTTTGAAATCATTATATTAACCATTTAACTGCTATGGAGTCGTCTCCATCCAAAACAGTGTTGATGTGCACTTCTTCCATCAGATTGCTTGTTATAAGAATATTTGCTAATCTTTTTTAGATAACTTTGATAAAAGTGCAAATGAATCAATAAAGCTTTTCTAATTTGTTGCCATGCCTTTGTCTCTTGTCTCCTGCTTGTGTGTTTGTAGAAGATTTCACATGGGAAGAGTTTGATTCATTTTAAATATATCAGACTGAATCTGATATCACTGCTTAAAAGAGAAACAGGGAAAATCTCAAACACTTGTGTTGCTCAGAAGCCTTAGTAATTACTGCTACACCTGAACTATATATATATATATATATATATATATATATATATATATATATATATATATATTACAGGAGCTCCTATAGCTGCAGGTGGCAATGCAACGCTCGTTTTATGCACACCAATATCCAGTCTTGTAGTCGATCTAAACTCACTGATTACTTTATTGAACATACTGCAATGCAGACACTAAATCACATAATTTTGGACAATAATGGTGGACATCCAACTTCTAGTGTTTCGAGTGGTAAAAACTGTATACGTTCCGTCCACCAAGCCAACTGACTCTACGTGTAGGAAACACTTGTTTAAAAACCTCAGTGCACATACTGCCCCCACCTGGTGACAGCCCAAAATATAGTGACATTAACACTGGCTCCTACATAAACAGTAACACAAAATGTCAAAGTACCAACTGAGAATTAAAACGTTTTAGCGAATATAATGACGCCATTTTGAAGTGCGTTCCACTTCGTGAAGTGGACGAGGGACGTTTATATGGACAAACCCTTGCTCCCTCGATTTTGACAGAGGGAGCAAGTCTACTTCATATGTACACTTCAGGCAGCTTCATATACCACAATGCAGCACGATTGTGACATCACCGCATATTGCGTTTAATTTACTCCACCAAAACCAACTCTGATATTTTAATTATTTTTAAAACCATTCAAAACAACCCAAACACACCTATATGCATATAGAATGCTGCATTAAACAATTTTGTAAAGGAAAAATATAAAAATAAATCAATTGTCATGGTTCATAGATGCATCGTCTCTTTTCTCTCTGTGTTTGTGTGGTCGTGTTGGAGGCGTGGTCACTGATTACTGGGTTCGGATCACCGTCACCTGCTGCACTCATTATCCACCACATTTATACGTGTCTCTCACATACCCTTGTTGTCAGTTGTTGCAGTTGTTCCTGTGGGTCCCTGTCTGTGTGTTCCTCCTGCATGTGTGCATCATTCCGGATTCCAGGATTCTGCCGATTTCGTGTGTCCATTGCTTCCCTGCGCTGCTCTGCCTGTCACCCTTCTCCTGGTTGTCACTACCCTGGTCGGACTGGATCTGTTTCTCTGCGCTGCTGAACCTTTCTTTGTGCTTTGTCACCGTGAGATTGAGAGTAATAAATTACTGTTCTGACTCACTTTTGGATCCTCCTGTTTTCTATCAGCGAACGTAACAGAACAACTGATGGATCCAGTCATGGATCCAGCGAGAGTGGCTGAACTTCAGGAATACCTCACCACAAGTAATCAACGGATGGATCGCCAGGACGAACAGGTATCCACCACTGCCCAGGCAGTGCAGGCATTAGTAGCGCAGGTGTCCGAGCTCTCAACCCAGATACAACAGCTGAGATCGCCCACTGCGCCCACCCCGCTGTCCGTTTCTCACATCCCCGTCAACATCACCAACCAGCACGAGCCCCGGATGCCAACGCCTGAGAGATACACGGGTGAGCCCAATCTATGCAGATCATTCTTGACTAGATGCTCTTTGTTATTTTCCCTACAACCCATCACGTTTGCAACCGAGAAATCCAGAGTGGCGTCAGTATTAAATTTGTTATTGGGACGTGCGGCTCTTTGGGAAACGGCGGTCTGGGAAAATAACCATCCTTGTTGCTCCCCGTTCCAGGCACTCTCGGAAGAGATGAGAGGCGTGTTTGACTGCGTGGTGGCGGGTAGCAAAGCGGCTCGAAGACTCATGGATTTACATCAAGGAAGAGACACCGTCTCAGACTACATGATCCAGTTCAGGACCCTGGCCGCAGAGTGCAGATGGAACGAGGAGGCGCAGTGGGACCGATTCCTGCATGGGCTGGCTGACCATGTCCAATGAGAAATCTACGCGTTGGAACTGCCTACCAGCCTCAATGACTTGATGGATCTAGCTCTGCGAGTGGACTCGAGACTAGAACAACGTGATCAACGCTCCCAGTCAAGAAGACCTCCTGAGAGGGTTGAGTTCCTCGACAGAGACCCAGTCAGCCCACCCAATGATCCCGAGACCATGCAGTCGGGCAAAGCTCGGCTTTCCCGGGAGGAGAGAGCGCGTCGGAGAGCTGGAGGACTGTGTCTCTATTGTGGCTCAGCGGGGCATTTCCTCAACTGCTGCCCGGCAAAAGATCAAGTAACCTCCTCTCTACTGTCGGGTGAAGCGTTGTTGGGGAAATCCTTGTTCGCGACTCTCCTTCCGGGAAGATTGCAATGGGCACACGGTTCACACAACTGCCAGGCCCTTGTAGATTCCGGAGCAGAGGGTAATTTTATGGACTATTCCCTGGCCATTTACCTCCACATTTCTATCATTCCCCTCCACCACACGATTGCTGTCCATGCTCTCAATGGACAGACACTCCCCACCATAACACACACCACCAACCTCATCACCTTGACTGTATCCGGCAACCACACTGAGACAATCAAATTTCTCATCACTGACACTCCCTTGGTTCCTAACATCCTCGGTCATCCCTGGTTGGTCAAGCACAACCCCAGGGTTGACTGGGGACACAATTCTGTCTCTGCCTGGAGTAATCAGTGTTATGCCTCTTGTCTTATGTCTGCCCGTTCATCTGTGACTAGTTCTGTGTTTCAGGAGGAGGCGGTGAATTTGTCTAACGTGCCCAAGGAGTACCTCGACCTGAAGGAAGTGTTCAGTAAGTCCCGGGCTGCTTCTCTTCCTCAGCTTCGTCCCTATGACTGTGCTATAGATCTTATACCAGGTACGTCTCCGCCTAAGGGCAAGTTATACTCCCTTTCTAATCAGGAAAGGGAGGCCATGGAGAAATATATTTCTGATTCTCTAGCCTCCGAGTTCATCCGCCCTTCCTCTTTCACAAAACTGGATTTAAGGAATGCTTATCATTTGGTGCGCATTAGGGAGGGGAATGAATGGAAGACTGCGTTTAACACCCCCAGGGGCCATTTTAAATACTTGGTCATGCCCTTTGGGCTGTCCAACTCCCCAGCAGTTAATGCCATAGTGGATTTCAAGTGATCAAGGGCTTAGGACGTTCCAGTTCAGTCCATTACAAAGGTTCCGCCAATAGTGGGCACTCATGCGATGTAAGCAATGATGCACATCCGAGTGAACAAGACGGAGGGAAGTTAGCAAGTGAAGGGCATAGTATAAACCAACAGGAACGAGCACAGAACTGAACTACTTCTTCAGGCAAGCACTCACTTTATATACAAGCCATGTGAGTCTAACGAGCGCCCTCGTAGTATTACTAGACATAGCATTTTTAATTCCATTCCTCTATGGAAATGGAAAAACTGTGACATATATTTCACTCTGTTACAATGATATGAACAAACTGTTAAATTCTTCTTCTATATCTGATCACTTCATAAAGTAAGAATCTCTCCTCAACAACACACGATTTGAGGAATCCAAATGATTCATATCTGGATTGCAAGACACACACTCAACTTTAGATGATAGAGGTTTTATCTGATGAAGCCACTCAAACTCAGAGCCAGAGTCTGCAGGAGGAATCATTTAGATGCCTCCATGATGTATGCATTTATTTTTCAAACTACAGATTTAGTGTAACATGCATCTGGGCCAAGTGTTCTTACAAACCCGATTCCAAAAAAGTTGGGACACTGTACAAATTGTGAATAAAAAAGGGAATGCAATAATTTACAAATCTCATAAACTTATATTTTATTCACAATAGAATATAGATAACATATCAAATGTTGAAAGTGAGACATTTTGAAATGTCATGCCAAATATTGGCTCATTTTGGATTTCATGAGAGCTACACATTCCAAAAAAGTTGGGACAGATAGCAATAAGAGGCCGAAAAAGTTAAATGTACATATAAGGAACAGCTGGAGGACCAATTTGCAACTTATTAGGTCAATTGGCAACATGATTGGGTATAAAAAGAACCTCTCAGAGTGGCAGTGTCTCTCAGAAGTCAAGATGGGCAGAGGATCACCAATTCCCCCAATGCTGCGGCCAAAAATACTGGAGCAATATCAGAAAGGAGTTTCTCAGAGAAAAAGTTTGAAGAAAGTTTGAAGTTTTGAAGTTATCATAATCTACAGTGCATCTACAGTGCATAATATCATCCAAAGATTCAGAGAATCTGGAACAATCTCTGTCAAGGTCGGAAAACCATACTGGATGCCCGTGATCTCCGGCCCTTAGACGGCACTGCATCACATACAGGAATGCTACTGTAATGGAAATCACAACATGGGCTCAGGAATACTTCCAGAAAACATTGTCAGTGAACACAATTCACTGTGCCAACATTTTCCAACATGACAATGCCAGACCACATACTGCATCAATTACAACATCATGGCTGTGTAGAAGAAGGATCCGGGGACTGAAATGGCCAGCCTGCAGTCCAGATCTTTCACCCATAGAAAACATTTGGAGCATCATAAAGAGGAAGATGCCACAAAGAAGACCTAAGACAGTTGAGCAACTAGAAGCCTGTATTAGACAAGAATGGGACAACATTCCTATTCCTAAACTTGAGCAGCTTGTCTCCTCAGTCCCCAGACGTTTGCAGACTGTTAGAAAAAGAAGAGGGGATGCCACACAGTGGGAAACATGGCCTTGTCCCAACTTTTCTGAGATGTGTTGATGCCATGAAATTTAAAATCAACTTATTTTTCCCTTAAAATGATACATTTTCTCAGTTTAAACATTTGATATGTCATCTATATTGTATTCTGAATAAAATATTGAAATTTAAAACTTCCACATCATTGCGTTCTGTTTTTATTCACAATTTGTACAGTGTCCCAACTTTTTGAGAATCGGGTTTGTACATAACTATTTTGTTATTATCTGGCATTTTCTCACCTTTCGTTGTCGTACAGCCTGTTGTAGCGGCTGAGTTTGGTGCCATCCGTGCGTTTGTTTCTTACACGTTGCACATAAAACCTGTTCATCCGTTTGACAGAACAGCTAAATTTTCTCTCTGTGGATCTGACAAACATGATATCTAAAAAAAAAAAAAAAGGAAAAATAAAAAATGAGAACAGCTTAATGTGATGGGTTTAGAGGGAATAGTTCAGCAAAAAAATGGAGATGGGACAAACAGTGCTATTGGAAAATCAACTGTCTCCATTGACTTTGTATTGCCTCCTTGTCATTTATGACTTATAACAATAAACAGAACAATGTGTAAAAGCTGATATGTGACAGGGTTTACAGCAAACAAGCTAAAAAACACAAAACTACGCTTTTATAAGATGTCGACCCCCCCAAAAATAAGCATTTAAGGACACAAATAAGAGTGTCCCAAAGCATAGTAAGTTGAAAAGAGTATGTCCCTGGATGGTCTACTATTTCTGGCATATTTTCAAAGTGTGGATCTGTGCACACTATAAAGGCTAATATATGCCAAACGCCACCTTTATCTTCATTTGGCTCACACACACTCACTCACTCACACACACTCACACACACTCTCACACACACACACACACACACACACACACACACACACACACACACACACACACACACACACTCACACTCACACTCACACTCACACTCACACTCACACACACACACTCACACACACTCTCACACACACACACACACACACACACACACACACTCACACACACACACACACACACTCACTCCTCACACACACTCACACTCTCTCACACACACACACACACACACACACACACACACACACACACACACACTCACACACACTCTCTCACACACACACACACACACACACACACACACACACACACACACACACACACACACACACACACACACACACACACACACACACACACACACACACACACACTCATTCTCTCATTTGAAAGATAAGTAATTAACTAAATAAGTAATGAAATAAAAACTTCATAGCAACCTCCCCATAGATTTTCCATTGAAAAATAGATGAGAGGAATATAAATGAATCAGAACATCACATGAGCTTGGCTCTTTTGATTTGGGCAGACATCCAGTCTATTAGTTTAACCATGCTAACTGTCTAGCCATGCACTAGCAACCATTTAAAGCACCCTAGCAACCGTGTAACATCATGAATAAGCCATATTTCAGCAGCAGAACATTATACAGACTTATGGTTTGGCTCTCTTGCAGTCACTTGCATCCCGATAGCAAGTTTTGCCACTGAAAGCACCACTCATTACCCCATCCAGCCAAGGTGAGATGAAGTATCTCCATTTCAATAAACTTTAGTAAAAAAAATACATTCAGAAGTAATTAATCCTGCTTTTGGAGGTCCGCCTTCCTGCAGAGTGTTCAGGATTGTAAATGCCCGGGTGTTGTAAAACACCTCTGCACATAAATCGTGAATTGTTAATGTAGACTTTTCTGGCTTTACATAAAATGCTGTAAATATTTTTAGATGTGGATAAGTGTTTCCTAAGCATTCTAACATATTCCATAATTCAGATTTAAAATACACAAGTAAATGAGAAATATAAATACACTACTGTTCAAAAGTTTCTTGTCAGTAAGATCTTTTTATTAAATAAGGGCACATTAAATTGATCAAAAGTGACTATACAATTACACAATATTTCCATTTAAAATAAATGCTGTTCTTTTGAACTTTCTGTTAAAATGTATGACAGTTTCCACAAAATACATTTAATGTCCTACATTTAATAATCATAAATGTGTGTTGATCATCAGATCCTCATATGAGAATGATTAGTGAAGGATCATGTGATACTGAAGACTGGAGTAATGATGATAAATTCAGCTTTGATCACAGTTTTAGAAAACGGCTATTTTAAATCATAACAATATTTCACAATATTACAGTTCTTACTCAAAAGAGCAAAAGAGACTTCTTTCAAAAACATAACATGTCTTACCAACCCCGATGATAGTGTATATGTGGTAAACTATAGTATTTTTTTAATTTTTTTTTTAAATCAGTGATTAAAAAAATGAAATGAGATTTTTCTAATAGTTCATCTCCTTTGGCTCGCTGAAGTCTCTATTGACTTAATCACAACAACAGCAACAATACCTCGTCACATGATGTACTTTTACCCAGATGTACATGTGCGGCATCTTTCAATCCCCCAAAACACACTTACGAACCTAACAAAAAGAGCAAACATACAGATCATGATTACTATTAAATGTCTACCAAAAAACGTCAGTTTCTGATCAACAGTCAGAATAACGTCAGCTGGAACGATACTCAGTGAGGCGGACTGATCTTCTGGGATCACAAAGGGAAAGACTATTGATCCTGGCACTTTATCAAAGTGTGCAATGAATTTATCATTCCTAGCATCAAAAAACCTCTCATGCCATTGACCCATCCCTCTATCATCAGAACCATATCCAAGCTTTACTCTGATTTCCCCTAATCTTTAACTTTGACATCCCAAGATTCATCAATCTGTACGAGTCTCCATCACGCCTGATACCCCAGAAGCCGTTTTCAGGGATCAAAGGTTGGGAAATAGGTATTTTCCATCCAAGACACACTCCAAGGCTCCACCTCAAGACTTTTTCCCACCTCAATATACCATGTGTGATTGTCTTTATAGAATCCCACAGTTCCCAACACCATACGGTTCCTGCTCAGAGGAAGAGGGTTAGGTCTGTCCTGTCGACGTAAACATGAGGTCACAGAGGTCAGATCATGTGTTTGGGTTCAGGATCACTGGGTCTGTGGATAACAGGGAAAGCCACTTCCATTGTTAAAGTCTGTGCAAATGCAATTCAGAGATTTGTTTCTAAACACATTATAGATGTTGGAAATGTATTGCTGAAAACATGTTACAAAGACTGTGAACCATGTAGCATTGAACTGGGGAGTTAGACCGTTAAATCGTTTTTCATCATTTTTGTGTTCAGGATTTTTTGGCCGGGCATGAAATCATGACCGATGACGCACTGGAGCCAGCAGTGGATTAATTTAGCAAAGATCCACCTTGATGGGGAGCTGAGGATCACCACCACAACGGCCTTTATCCTCCCTTCCCCACGACAGCTGGTGATGGGGCCGGACCACAGTGGGAGTTTCTGTGAGTGGGTGTGGTTTCAGCGGCTAAGTTTGCCTACAGCGGACACTTGCCCAGCATTTGAGACCAAACAATACTGCTGTTTTATTCAAGATTTTGATAACATATTTTATTAACTTGACGGTTTTTTTAACCATTCAAATTTGGCTGGCTGGTTAATAACACATTTTCCTGTGATGGAACAACCTCATAACACATTTAATATTGTTTTATGCAGACTTTAATCTTGGTTCTTACAGGAATGATCAAGTACTCACAGTAAGTTCTCCCACACTTGGTACTTCAAGTTTCCCAGATGTTTGGGAACATCAATAAGATTGTCTGGATTCAGTTCTGCCTCTGGAAGTCTCTATTCAGCCCACACACACACACACACACACGTCACAGAATCAGTTTTGAATTTTACTTAAAGCTCATGAATACAAAAAAACAAAAAGTGGAAATGAAAAATACCTGCTTAGAATGTGGTCATAATTCTGAGAAAATGCATAGAAAGGGAATAAATTAGTCCCTGTTATTACAATAATCAACTTTCAGTAATACTGATGTGTGTGTCTGTGTGTGTGTGTGTCTGTGTGTGTGTGTCTGTGTGTGTGTGTGTGTGTGTGTGTGTGTGTGTGTGTGTGTGTGTGTGTGTGTGTGTGTGTGTGTGTGTGTGTGTGTGTAGGTTTAGGTAGGGTGTGTGTGTGTGTGTGTGTGTGTGTGTGTGTGTAGTGTGTAGGGGTAGGGGTTGTGTGTGTAAAGTGTGTGTGTGTGTGTGTAGTGTTAGGTAGTGTGTGTGTGTGTGTGTGTGTGTGTGTGTGTGTGTGTGTGTGTGTGTGTGTGTGTGTGTGTGTGTGTGTGTGTGTGTGTGTGTGTGTGTGTGTGTGTGTGTGTGTGTGTGTGTGTGTGTGTGTGTGTGTAGGTTTAGGGGTAGGGGTGTGTGTGTGTGTGTGTGTAGGTTTAGGGGTAGGGGTTGTGTGTGTGTGTGTGTGTGTGTGTAGGTTTAGGGGTAGGGGTTGTGTGTGTGTGTGTGTGTGTGTGTGTGTAGGTTTAGGGGTAGGGGTTGTGTGTGTGTGTGTGTGTGTGTGTGTGTTTAGGGGTAGGGGTTGTGTGTGTGTGTGTGTGTGTGTGTAGGTTTAGGGGTAGTTGTGTTGTGTGTGTGTGTGTGTGTGTAGGTTTAGGTGTGTGTGTGTGTGTGTGTGTGTGTGTGTGTGTGTGTGTGTGTGTGTGTGTGTGTGTGTGTGTGTGTGTGTGTGTGTGTGTGTGTGTGTGTGTGTGTGTGTGTGTGTGTGTGTGTGTGTGTGTGTGTGTGTGTGTGTGTGTGTGTGTGTGTGTGTGTGTGTGTGTAGGTGGGTAGGTGTGTGTCTGTGTGTGTGTGTGTGTGTGTGTGTGTGTGTGTGTGTGTGTGTGTGTGTGTGTGTAGTAGGGGTAGGGGTGTGTGTGTGTGTGTGTGTGTAGGTTTAGGGTAGGTAGGGGTTGTGTGTGTGTGTGTGTGTGTGTAGGTTTAGGGTAGGGGTTGTGTGTGTGTGTGTGTGTGTGTGTGTAGGTTTAGGGGTAGGGGTTGTGTGTGTGTGTGTGTGTGTGTGTGTGTGTGTGTGTGTGTGTGTGTGTGTGTGTGTGGTTTAGGGGTAGGGGTTGTGTGTGTGTGTGTGAGACCTGATGTTATTGTCCTCAATTCGTTCTTCCACACCTTTGACTCTGTCACAGAGAGACAGTATTCCCTCTCATATTCTCCTTTCCATCTCTTCTCCCTTCTCTTTCTCTTCTTCATTTAGAGCTGCTATCCTTCTCTCCTCGTCCTTTCTGAGGAATTGAGTTTGAGAAACTCCATCCTGATACTCCTCTCTGTCAGCTGAGATTGAGACTGGGGGAATATTATGTGTAAAATATGTTAATCATTTACACACACACACACACACACACACAAAATCATCTCAACAACATAACTCTTTTATTTAACACTTTCATGGAGCTCATGGAAAGGATGGCGAAATTAGAACAGAGCCATATCGCCAAATGCAACGTTTGCAAAACATGCCAATAAAAACTAGACTAAAGGTGTTTTTGACTTAAGTGGTCCTGACTGAAATGATAATTCTCTCGTTATTTAATAATACAAAATAATTGCATATTAAAAAAATTACATTCTGGATGACATCCATCAGGGTTCCCATTCTTTTTCAGCAATCATTTTCCAGGACATTTTCAATTTGACTACGTCAGGAATAATAGACAAGGATCACGCCAAATATCGCCCTCTTAGTCTTTAAAAAGCGTACAGTTTATTGCCATGACAACTATAAAAACAGTTTTTAATATGAGCTCTTAATCAGACATTATGACTACTATGGAAGCTTGTTGCGGACACAAAATGAACTTGTAAATTGCCAGTTATAAAGTCAGAATTGTGAGATATAAACCCGTCTTTTTTACCGCAGTATTGGACTTATAAACTCGCAATTGTGAGTTATAATCACATTATATCACAATTATGTAAACTCACAATTTGGAGAAGCATTTTAAGAGTTGTGAGATAAAAAGTTTTTAATTTTTTCATTCAATGCCAACTTCTATAGTTTATTGCCATGACTTAACTATAAAATCAGTTTTTAATATGCTCTTATTATATATGACAAATATTCTCATTACCAGTGTCAATATCATAGAAAAACATACAAGACCTAAATAGAAAAAATAGAAATATTAGTCAAAGACAAAGCTGATGAAAAAGCCCAAAACACATGTGGCAGGCTCAGTCTCTGTTTACACTTAATGCACACCTCTATTTTGACTGGATTTGTCCTGTCCAATGCTGTTTATCAGTCAATACAATTTTGGATTAAATTCTGCAGTCAAACTGCACAACTAAAGAAAACACTGATCTCCATAATGGTGACTTCAAACCAAACTATTATTTTCAATAAATCATCAACATCTAAACCTCTGTTAATTCTCAATAAGAGCTTCTGAGCTTCTTAAAACCAGTCAGCCTACTGTAGCGTATGGACGGCGCTCATAAATGATCAACGGACCAATACTTTGATTATTTATAATGACTCAAGCAAGACCGGCGCCGTGAAGTCTACAGACTGACAGATTAATGGTGCTAAAAGGACACAAACCATGCTCGTGCAGCTCATGAGAGACCATTATAAAACCAGCCCCCACCTCACACATACCAAAGGACATCCGAACAGATTATATGACTGTTAACTTAGTTATTCTTCATTTTAGGTGTACTCCTCCCTGTATGTATGCATGCTTTTGTTATAACCATTTTAGATGTGTTTGATAGGTTAGAAACTTATAGCCAGTGAATGCGTAAGGAAGAATGACGTCAATCCTCGCCGTTCCTTTAATTCTTAAGTTAAACTCCCCATGCTTGGTCTCGAAATCTTTGTCTCGCAATTTGTAGGCAGGCTAGGTGTGTTGTGGGGTACTATGATGCATCAGACTCTTTCTTTCATGCCAAAACCCCAAAGTCTGCATACCAAAGGCAGACTTGGGGGTTATCTAAGAGAGAGAGCCATAAAACATGTTAATGAGGCGAGGCCCAAGACAAAGGGAGATTTCCCGCTTCTGAGTTCCTTCGCTCTGATTGGCTGTTCCGACAAAAAGAGGCGTGCCCCGCCACGGCCCTTTAAGACGGGCCACAGACGCTGTCTTGGCTCTCTCGCTTCTCTTCTCTTCTCTCTTCGTTTTGCTTCCTGTTGCCACCTCTGTTGGCTTTCCTCTTCGCCATCCTCCAACGGATCTCATCACACAAAGGAACCAAAGTTGAATTTCCCGCGGACTCCAAGGAACCACCCGGCAAGATTGAAACACGGACCGGATCGCGGAATTCCCCTAAACGCACGAGCTCACAACCAAGGAAACATATGCAAGTATCCCTTAAGCTGTCGTTGTAAAGTTTTGAGCTTATACCAATAAGTTGGACGGATTTCTTGCTTGTGCTCATAGGGTGTGTCGATAATATCACCGTTGCTCTCTCTCTCTCTCTCTCTCTCTCTCTCTCTCTCTCTCTCTCTCTCTCTCTCTCTCTCTCTCTCTCTCTCTCTCTCTCTCTCTCTCTCTCTCTCTCTCTCTCTCTCTCTCTCTCTCTCTCTCTCTCTCTCTCTCTCTCTCTCTCTCTCTCTCTCTCTCTCTCTCTCTCTCTCTCTCTCTCTCTCTCTCTCTCTCTCTCTCTCTCTGTCTCTCTCTCTCTCTCTCTCTCTCTCTCTCTCTCTCTCTCTCTCTCTCTCTCTCTCTCTCTCTCTCTCTCTCTCTCTCTCTCTCTCTCTCTGTCTCTCTCTCTCTCTCTCTCTCTCTCTCTCTCTCTGTCTCTCTCTCTCTCTCTCTCTCTCTCTCTCTGTCTCTCTCTCTCTCTCTCTCTCTCTCTCTCTCTCTCTCTCTGTCTCTCTGTCTCTCTCTCTCTCTCTCTCTCTCTCTCTCTCTCTGTCTCTCTCTCTCTCTCTCTCTCTCTCTCTGTCTCTCTCTCTCTCTCTCTCTCTCTCTCTCTCTCTCTCTCTCTCTCTCTCTCTCTGTCTCTCTCTCTCTCTCTCTCTCTCTCTCTCTCTCTCTCTCTCTCTCTCTCTCTCTCTCTCTCTCTCTCTCTCTCTCTCTCTCTCTCTCTCTCTCTCTCTCTCTCTCTCTCTCTCTCTCTCTCTCTCTCTCTCTCTCTCTCTCTCTCTCTCTCTCTCTCTCTCTCTCTCTCTCTCTCTCTCTCTCTCTCTCTCTGTCTCTCTCTCTCTCTCTCTCTCTCTCTCTCTCTCTCTCTCTCTCTCTCTCTCTGTGTGTCTCTCTCTCTCTCTCTCTCTCTCTCTTTCTCCCTCTCTCTCTGTCTCTCTCTCTCTCTCTCTCTCTCTCTCTCTCTCTCTCTCTCTCTCTCTCTCTCTCTCTCTCTCTCTGTCTCTCTCTCTCTCTCTCTCTCTCTGTCTCTCTCTCTCTGTCTCTCTCTCTCTCTCTCTCTCTCTCTCTCTCTCTCTCTCTCTCTCTCTCTGTCTCTCTCTGTCTCTCTCTCTCTCTCTCTCTCTCTCTCTCTCTCTCTCTCTCTCTCTCTCTCTCTCTCTCTCTCTCTCTCTCTCTCTCTCTCTCTCTCTCTCTCTCTCTCTCTCTCTCTCTCTCTCTCTCTCTCTCTCTCTCCTCTCTCTGTCTCTGTCTCTCTCTCTCTCTCTGTGTGTCTCTCTCTCTCTCTCTCTGTGTGTCTCTCTCTCTCTCTCTCTCTCTCTCTCTCCTCTCCTTCCTGCTTTCAGTTAATTTGTGTATGTTTGTTTATTGTTTGTTGATTTATTAAAATATATATATTCACACGTGATTGCGCTTGGTTTGCTCATCCATAGGTCACTTTTACGGTGAACTGACCCTGTTACAAATTAAAAGAAAGATATTTCTCCTGGCCAGAGAAACGTGTTTAAGAGTTATCGTCCTTTGAACTCAATTCTAGAATCAAAGAAATTTCTAAAAGTTGAATTAAGCCCTAGATATTAATAATTGTTTGGATACAATAATTGTATCCAAATTCCCCTCTGTGCGGATCTGTGCATGTTTGATCGTAACACGATTAAACGCATGCATAAATCCCGCACCATTTCCCCTGGGGCTAGATATTCGCTACACTACAATCCTCAGAACCTGAAACGTTTTGTAAAGAAAAAATCTTTTCAGAATATCTACTTTCTTCCCAAACATGAGCCTCACCTGAATGTACTTGGAGATTTTGTTATCTTGTGCTGCCACAAATATTATTTTTACTTTTATCGGCACTGAAATAGGCTGTCACACATAAATATTTAATAAGAACATAATGAAATAAATATGAAGCATTGCACACCTGTTCACGATCTTTTTGAAAAATGACGTCCAATTTGTTTTGTTATGCATTAGAAGCTATACATCATTTAAATGAGCTCTATGACCTGTATAAAGGTCATAGATCATGACAACTCACAACTGTTTTGGACTACTGAAGATTTATTTTCAGGAAGCCGAACGATCGGTATGTGGTCAAACAACAGAACAATCCATTAAACACTCCGTACATCAGCCTCGTTTTCATTAATGTCATTAAATATGGCTCTATTCTGGCTAGGGTCGATTATTTTACCGATTTATTTATCTATCAGAATTATGACATTTACATTAATAACTCACAACCACTAAAGGCACCTTAAAATAAACACTGGAGAATAAAATGTGTTGTACATCAAATTAAACTAAAATACAAATATCCAATATATGAATAAAACTTATTTCTTGTTATTGAAATAAGTTTCAAGAAAATAGGATATAATTCTGCCTATTTTTCTTTTATAGTGTTTTTCTTTCTGAAATTGTAACACAATTAGTTTAAGTAGGTCCAACAGTATAGCAACACCAGAAAAAAAGAAAAAGATTATGGCATTTAATTCAATACATGTGCAAAATATATATTCCATACAAACAAACAAATAAACTTTTTCAGGCCAGAATACATTTTAAATATATGCTAAATATATGTTTGCATGCATATGTAAACAATGATGTTCAATGAAATATATATTATTATTTTTAGCTTCAACCATTATATACCAAAATATATATTTCAAATGAATTTCAGAGGCAAAACACCTTTCCAATTTCACAGTATAGCCTACATTTAGACTAAATGCACATGTGGATGAACAGACAATTAGAGATCAAAACTTATAATGATTTAATAATTAGCTCTTAAAGTGACAGCAGCTGTCATAAATTAAACAAAAGACAAAAAGAAAATACTGCACACTGAAGACAAAAATTATAATAGATTTTACAGTATTTTATGAACATTTGTTTCATTATTTTTATATCTGTGTTGACCCGTGTTGATCACACCCAAATGTATACCATACCTCTGTAAAAATACTTCTGTTTAATAGATTCATCTAAATTAATTCAAAGACAAGGCAAAACTGTTTTGTCTCAGTACTCAAGAATCACTGTTTTTTCACCATTTGGGTAATATAGGTTAAGTATAGACAAAATTGACAACTTTGTCTCTAGACAAGTTTCTTTAGCACATTTATAGCTAAATGTCTTTTGGCAGATTATGTTACGGTTAGCAGGCTAGCGCTACAAGTCACAAAGCTTTAGTACTCAGTACATCAGATGATACATTAGGAGAGCACACAGCACCAGAAATAACACTCCTAAGAGAATCAGTGAGACTTTATGTCTCTCCAGGAGCGATCTCTCCTGTTCAACGTGTTCATTTGTCACAGTAACTTTAGCTGGGACGACACACATTGGGCCGGAGCGCTTTTCTGGGATCACGAATGGATAGAGCTCCACTGCTGCTGGCAGATGAGAAGTCGATCCAAAAGGGCAATTACAAGCAGCATCAAAATAGCTCACATTCCTCCGCCATCCTCCCTTCTTGTCAAAACAGTCCTCTAGCCTCACTCGCACTACTTGGGGATGTGTCTTCACTATGAAGATTATCGGAGTGTTTAGAAAACTATACACGTCTCCATCACGTCTGATACCCCAGAGGCAGGGGTGTGCAGGGTTGCTCATTTTCACAATAGAACTTTCCACTGATCCAAAGCACACCCCAAGGCTCCAGTGGCGACTGTTTCCCACCTCAATATCCCACGTGTGAACACCACTACTGTATCCCACACTCCCCAACACCATACGGTTCCTGCTCAGAGGAAGAGGGTTGGTCTCGTCCTGCCGACGGAGACCTAAGCTCACACAGGTCAGATCATTTGACACGGAGATGTCTGGTGAAGCTGTGTTTGGGTTCAGGATCACTGGGTCTGGAGAGATTGGAGGAAAATATCACCGGTTTTCTTCTGCATCTAGTGATTTACACGACAACAGCGTTTTGGCTGCCTGAAAACGCAAACTTTTCAAAGGGTAAATTTACTCGGTGTAAACAACAAAAGCGCGAATCTGTGAAAACAATGACATCGTGCACAGGTATTACATGTTCAGCATTTTCGCTGATCCGTGTGAATGGGGATTGTTTTCACAACGGCGTTGTTTTTCTCCACTTCGGCAGCATTTACAACAAACTTTTCAGGATTGTAGGTTTGTTCATGTATTATTCACACTGATTTATCAGTATTTTCTCATTCATAGAGTGATAAAAAGTGAAATCCAAATTCGCATTTTGTAAAAACCTGTATGTCAAACTCTAATGTCAGCAAAATCAAAGAAGAATCCAGTGTTCAGATTTATTTTCTGGATATACATGCAAATGAGTGCATATTTAATTCGTAGTTCTGGGCAATCGATTAATCATGATTAATTGCATCCAAAATCAAAGTTCATGTTTACATAATAATTACACACAATACACACACATATATTATGTATACACACTCCTATGTATACACTATGTATATATTTAAGAAAAAATGTGCATGTATATACTGTGTCATTATTTGTATATTATTATAAATATTTCATAAATATAAACTTTTTCATATCTACATGTGTGTGTGTGTGTGTATATATATATATATTATACACAGCACATTCACACTGATCACCATAATGGTGACTTCAAATTATTTTTTAGGAAAATCAACAGTTTATGAAGTTTATGAAGTCAGCTTATGTGATGTTCTCTCAAATTCTTCAGTTGTAACAATTCAACATTCAAGATGACTTTGGGAAATGAGTGAATGCAAATAGAGAAATTGCTCTATCCACCTTTTTTTGCTTGACACTGGCATTCAAACCAATCAATCAATCTAGGTTTTACACTGTTACTCACAGTAAGGGCATATGTCCTTCATCTTCTCCCACACTTGGTACTTCAAGTTACCCAGATGTTTGGGAACATCAATAAGAGCGTCTGGATTCAGTTCTGGATGTGGAAGCGGGTATTTTGCTCTACACACACGCACACGCACGCACGCACACACACACACACACACACACACACACACACACACACCTCAGAGTATGAATTTATATTTGGTAACACTTTAGTTTAGGGTCCAATTCTCACTATTAACTAGTTGCTTATTAGCATGTATAGTACTATGCTGTTTATTAGTACTTATAAAGCACACATTAATGCCTAAAGGCCCTGATATATTTCAAGCGAAATCGAAGAATGAGCTGACGTGACAACATTCCCAGATCATTTTGGGAGTTTGAAACAGTTAAACAGTTGAAGTTTGAAACAGTTGAAACTCAACTATTGATTAAAAATGACTGTATTGCTTGCTTAAAATGAACCCAACGTATGTTGGAAATTAACATTTATTAATAAGCTTTAATGAATAATAATTAGTAATAAACATTTTTTAAATTGCTCATTTATAAATGTTTTGATTATTGTTGCCTCTTGTAATTATGCGTCCATTTTGTTTTTTATTTCCAACCTTTTTTTGGGTTCATTTTAAGCAAGCAATACAGTCATTTTTAATCAATAATTGAGTTAAATGAAACTACCCAGCACGTTGGGCAAACATTTAACCCATCACTGGGTTAAACCAACGCAATCGCTGGGTTTGTCCATTTTCAACCCAACTTGGGTTGTTTTTACCCAAATAACATTGTGTAACAGTACATCGCTGCTTCAAACTTTGTTTTACCCTAAACAATGAAAAAGGACTTCGCCGTGAGTATATCGGGACCTTTATTCTGTATGATCAAATTCTACATATCTTAATGCTACCAAATTTCTAAACTTAACAACTACTACATATTAATCAGTAATTGCAGGTTTTTTAGGCAAAAGTCATAGTTAATAGTGAGAGTTGGACCCTAACGTGAACTCATATTTTAATATTTTTATTTTATTTTTATTATTTTCATTTCTTTTAGAAAACAAACAATACCTGTTCATAATGCTGTTATAATTCTGTGGGAATAAGACCGCTAGATTAGTGAATGTCATAAAATAACAAAACATGTGAGTGTGTGAAGTTTTTCGCCTTGCCAACCCGAAGGAAGGTGACGTCATCGTCCTTCATCCCCTCCTCCACCTCTCGGACTTGATCTGAGAGCAAACGTATTCTGCTCTTCATCGGTTCGCTCTTTTCTTGCTCTTCTTCATTCAGAGCTGCTATCCTGCTCTCCTCCTCCTTTTTGAGGAACAGATGGAGTTTCTTAATCTCCTCCCTGATTCTTCTCTCTGTCTGCTGAACTTGAGCCTGTTTTAAATGTCACATCAATTATATTTTGAAATATATAGGAAGGATTATGTTTTATTTCATATGTCATGTAGGGGAGAGCAGAAAGTGTTGCTGTTACCAGGCACGTTTTGTAACTTCAGTTTAACTAATTAGAAATGAGCTCCTGATGTGAGCGTAAATTATGAAAATAATGGATGCACTGGTTGGTTAAATGACAAAACTGGTGTTCTTAACCAGCATATGCTCTAATTTGTTTTGATATATAACATTTATTAATGTATTAATAATATTTAATAATTTATTATAATTGGAGAATTAAAAAATGGAAAAGCCACTTTCTCCACTTTCTCCACCCATGTATCGGATCCACAAAGACTGAACCAAATGGAACGTATAACGTATTTGGAACAAATTGAACTTTAATTCAATACTCAGGGGCCATTTACAAAGGTACAATCAAGCCTGTAGCTCTACTCTCAGAAACTGAAGCCTCCACGCCTCGATTGCCCCCAGGTGGTTGGTCACAGTATAGGTCATAATCCCCGCCCCTCCGTGTTTTCTAATGGACTCGAGACAAACTAAACAATCAAATTACACTTCAAATAATGGCTTCTGTCATTGTAAGCAGCTTTTATCGTGATGATTTCATTTCAAGTGTTATTTTTTTTTTGTTAGTTATTTGATGCTATAAAAATGGGGTGTCATGACTGACAGCTGAGTGAAGTTGTCACTCAGGCACTAGCAGACTTTTTTTCTGGATTTTCGGGAGGAGATTGGAGATTTAGCTTTAATTTCTCCATTTCCATAACTGTTTATTTCACACCGACATAATGAATTGTTCTGCATCTGTGAGTGTGTGGGTAGGCTTTTGATATTGTGCCCTTTACTTCCTACCATGCAGATTCCGGTCCCGAGATCACTACTGCACAGACTCCGTCCCAAATCTGCGCAGGATGTCAGCACCATATTCGGACCTCTGGAGGCTTCAATTACTTCAGCAGAAGAGAATGAAGTTGTGTCATCCATATTTTTTTATGGTCTATGGGTACAATGTTGTTCCTTGGAGAACTAAAATATATAACTGTACCTTTAAAGGTACACAATTGGTCTTTATGGTACAATTATACCATTGTTTTCCTCTACTTAGAGCAGGGGTAGGCAAGTTGGGTCCTAGAGAGTCACTATCCTGCAAAGTTTGGCTCCAACGCTGAAAGACATCTATAGAAGCTCTTATTGAGAATTAACAGGTTTAGATCAGTGTTTCCCAACCACGACCCTGGAGGCACACCAACACTGCACATTTTTTCCCTAATCAGACACACCTGATTCAAGGAGACATGCAAAATGTGCAGCGTTAGTGTGCCTCCAGGATCGTGGTTGGGAAACACTGGTTTAGATGTTGATGTTTTATTGAAAATATTTGCTCACCATTATGGTGATCAGTGTTTCATTTAATAGGGCAGTTTGACTTGGCTTTTTATGTGATTTTGTTTATAAAACACATAACTTTTGTTTATGGCTTCTTTTTGATTTGAACAGGTTATCATGAAGAAAAGTGTTTGACTAAACTCATCACTGAATAAAAATGTTAATAAATAATATTCACCAACAATACTTTCTTACCACAGATCAGACATTCTGAATTTTGATTTTTAAATACATTCTAGGGTGAAAAAGTTTAGACGCACACAGATATCAAGAATCAGCATATGAATCTCAACAATGGTGACATACTTAATGCTGCAATGCATGCTGGGAGCCATGAGTTTTATACTGTGGTGGCTTAGTAGGGTTGGAGCTAAACTCCGCAGGACAGCAGCTCTCTAGGACCGAACTTGCCTACCCCTGACTTAGAGGTACAAATGTGTACCCAGTGACGGCCACTTGTACCTTAAAAGGTACAAAATGTTTTTTGGTTTTTTTTTAAGTGTACATGACACCATTTTCAACTAAAAATTTAAAATTGTATGCATTTTAGCTGTTTATTTACATGACAACAGCGTTTTGGGTGCCAAATGTTTCATGAAATGACGCAAAACAAACCGGACTGCAACACTCCCCGTTCTTCACTAATGTAACCAGTTCATTTAGCCCTCTTGGAATGTTAACATTTGAAAGAAAATATCTATGGAATGTCACCTGATTGTATTTAGAGATCTTGGCATCTTGTGCGGAACCATTCCGTATAGACAGCAACATATTCTCAGCAGGACGAAGAGCTGCTTTCAGCTTCGCCTTTAAAGATAACAACACAAGTAATCGAACTTTAACTGATTCAGCACTGGGTCTTTCTGTGGTGATCAACAGTACGTCAACATTCAGATTCAAAGGCTTAGATTTAATACCTGCAGGAAATGAACAGCCACACCCAAAAATGTCAGTTCTGTCATTAATTACGCTCCCTCATGTTGTTCCAAACACGTAAGACTTTCATTAAGAGCAAAGCACTCACGTCACTTCATAAGATTGAGGTTATATGGATTCCTTTAATGATGACTTCACAACCTTTCTGGAGTGTGAAAGTGAGTTGTGTAGCAAACACTCAGATTTCATCAAAAAGACGAAAGTCTTACGTGTTTGGAACGACATGTGTGCAAGCAATGACATCATTTACATTTTTGGGTGAACTAGCCCTTTAAAATCAACCAACAGTGTTTTATTGGTCTGTGATTTAAAGGGGTTTTAAATCATTTTCTGCTGCTCAAATTGGGAGAACCAGCTATGATCACCTAAAAATGTGTGTGTGTGTGTGTGTGATAAATGGTAAATTGCTATGCTTATACATAATGAAATGTTTCTAAAATGTCACATTTTCTCACCTTTCGTTGTCGTACAGCCTGTTGTAGCGGCTGAGTTTGGTGCCATCCGTGCGTTTGTTTCTTACACGTTGCACATAAAACCTGTTCATCCGTTTGACAGAACAGCTCAATTTTCTCTCCGTGGATCTGACAAACATGTCCTCCATCTCTCTCTGTCCTCGTGTTTGGCTCTCTCAGGTAAGACTCACAGGTGTTTCTCAGGCTCAGATTGGACACCGGTGGCTGCGGTGAGACCTGTCGACAGACGGGACAGTTTCTGGATCTGCTCGAGGTCCAGTGATCAGTGATGCACTGACGGCAGAAACTGTGACCACAGCTCAATAACACCGGATCTCTGAAGAGCTCAGTGCACACGGGACAGGACAGCTCATCCTCAAGCGACATTTAGAGAGAGAACAATTTCACTGAGAACAAATCTGACTGAGAGACGTGGAGCAAACCAAACACTTCCTAATATGTGTACAGCTCCTCTGTTTAGGAGGTAATGACATGTCAAATTCTGATTGGCAGATGGCCAGAAACACTCACTTACACCTGTACAACAGGGGGCGCATGTGTGCCGATGATCCTCAGATTCAAATCGTATGCAAAAAAATGTTGGCAACGTCTATAGCAAGCATTCTCAACCCTGATGCTGGAGGGCACACCTGCCTAGAAGTTTCTAGTATGCCTCGGAAGACCTTGATTAGCTGGTTCAGGTGTGTTTCATTGGGGTTGGAGCTAAACCCTCCAGGATCAGGATTGGACACCCCTGCATTAGGTGTACATAATAATAATAATAATAATAATAATAATAATAATACATTTTAAAAAAATGAAACAGGTTTGTGTGATGCAAAGTTTAGTGGTAGTTATTTTAATACATTATATTAGTCAGTATCATATTGCAGATTGCACTTAAATGAAAACGAACTGTAGTATCATTGTGTAAACAGACTTTAGTCAGGTAGCGCCATGTTTAATTTTTGACATGAATGAAAAGTACAGTGTTCAATGGATTGTATTGTTTAGCAACATCCCGATTCTTCAGCTCACTAAATGTCTTTCTTTGAAAAAAGCTCCATAAAACTGCTTTGAAAGTGAATTGCATTATCCTTTATATCAGGGGTCTCCAAACTCAGTCCTGGAGGGCCGCTGTCCTGCAGAGTTTAGCTCCAACCCCAAATAAACAATTGAATTAATTTTAATTTAATTTAATGCTGATCCGTGTCTTACAAGGCCCTAGTTAGACACTGATTCGCTGGTTCAGGTGTGTTTAGTCGCGGTTAAACTCTGCAGGACAGCGGCCCTCCAGGACTGAGTTTGGAGACCCCTGCTTTAGCGCGTGCAGGGGCGATGTAAAGAACGTGCTCAGCCTCGTTTTCATCCGCGCAATGCATTACACGCCTGTGACCAGCAGCTGTCCTCGTTGAGCTGTCTCGAGCGCTCCACAAAAGTGCATTGTTTTGGTTGATTCATTTTCAGGAAGCACCGTTTGTTCCATTTTTCCTGCAGTATTCTAATCTACGTGTGTATTCTGGTCTACTCATGAGATTCCGCGCTGTTGCTTGGACAGGCTATCTGTCCAGTGTCTCGTTAGTTGTGTGTGTGTGTGTGTGTGTGTGTGTGTGTGTGTTAATCCACGCCCACAAACCTTCTGGCAGATTCCAGCAGAACAGCTGCTTTTCTTAAAGGGGCCGCCGCGAAATTAAAGGCGCACACGCCAGATTGAGGGTTTGTCACTCATAACTCTACACTCTGCACAGTTTAATTACCAGATATTATAATCTCTCTGTCATTTACTAGATGATTGAGAAAGTGGATTTTCGGTCTTTTTTTTTTTTTTTTTTTTTTGTAACACCATGTTTCTCGTTTTAGTAAACCCTTCCCTTTAATTCCCCTCCAGGGACCACCAAGAGTCTCTCCGTATTTATGTCGGTGGGTAGTAAATCTCCGATGGTCACTGGTCGCGTCAGCGCTGCGCGATCCGTCTCGCTGCTCCGCTTTTCTGCCTGATCTTCCGCTTTTTCTCGGGCGTCTCTCGTGCTCTGGCCATGCATCTGCTGTCTTTCTTTTTCCTGCTGCTGTGGACCGGTCCGGTGCGCACTTACTTCCCGGAGGAGCGCTGGAGCCCGGAGTCCGCGCTGCTCGCCCCGCGGGTGCTTCTCGCGCTGGTGTGCCGCAACTCCGCGCACTCTCTGCCGCACGTCCTCGGCGCCGTCGACCGCCTCAATTACCCCAAAGACCGCATGGCTGTATGGTGAGTTACGGCGGATTGAGACTATTTGGAGTAATTCACCAGAATTGATGTTGTGCGCAATTGCGCGTCGGGCAGATGCGCGTCCAGCAGATGTTTTGCGCGTTAACTGTAATGCATTGACTTTCTACAAATGAAGTGAGGGGAAGTAAACAACAGAGAGGTTTGTGTGTTGAGTGAACTAAACTAACAGCAGCTGTGCTTACACGAGTGTGTTGAGATGCGGTGTGTGATTTATCTCTGTTTGGGAATGAGAGAGGGATGTTTGGATGTACAGTTTTGGCCTGTGTGTGTGCATGGAGGGGGAATGAGCGAGTTTAGACGTGTCCAGGGCAGACAGACACCCCTTCATGTCCCTCAGGTTCAGCTCTGCCCCCTTTTCCACGCATGACCCGATCAGCCGACGTGTCTTTGTAACGGGTGGAATCTGTGAGAAAACAAAAGCGTCCCGCATGAATGAGCGCAACACTTTCCCCGCGGCGACAGCGAGATGAGCCGAAACGCCTTCTGAGAGACTTATGGCCTCATAAACTATAGGGAAGATGTGCATGGTGAACTGCATATTGATTTTCATAGAGCATAGCATGCCTTATATTCATCTTAGGCAACTGGAGAAGTGCTACAGACCTAATGCAGAGTTTCAGACCACAAGCTAAAGTAATCCATTAGAGCAAGTAATTTCCATAAATGAAAGTTGGCCCCAAAAATAAATCTGAGACTTATGGAAAACTTAAAATCAAAAAAACAAAAACAAAAACAAAACACAGATATACTGTTTGAAGTGAAGGCAAAGTACGTCCATGTGAGGAACTGATCACCCAAAAAATAAAAACGAGCAAGAGTATTGTCCCAAGAATGTTCTGTTTTATATCCCAATGGAAGTATTCTTAAAAAAAAGAAAAAAAGCACCATAAAAGTCCACACCTTCTGGACTATAAAATGTCAAGCCGTGTAGGCCTCTCCAAAACACTTCCCGAGTGTGTACTGTCATCAAAGGAGTTATTTTTCATCTTTGTTTTCATAATACTGCATATTAATCATTATTTACTGCATATTTTGCCGTCCACTCCTACCAGAGGTGGGTAGAGTATCCAAACACTGTACACAAGTAAAAGTACTGGTAATTAATAACCCCCCAATAAACCTGTTAATTAATAAACTTTAACCACTGGTGGAAGAGTGACCTCTGACCAACCCAAGTCATGATGTATGACGAATGCGGAAGCACAGAGGATAGAGCCGAACAAAACACTGCTCATTAATTTTAGAAGTCTAAAATGAGAAATGTGGGAGGAGCTTGAGTTTGCACACGAGAGGCGTTGACTCTCACCTGAGCTTACACTACTCCTACGTCCTACGTCATGCGTCGGGTCAGAGGTCACTCTTCCGCTGGAACTAGACTCTCGTGTACAGCCGCTACTGGAAGCCAGTGATTATAGTTTATAAAGTTATAAATATGGATATTTTTCTTACAAAAACGCATGGTTTCACTTCAGAAGGCCTTTATTAACCCCTGGAGCTGTATGGATTACCTTTATGAATACTTTTATGTGCTTCAAAATCTAAAAAGCTTGGAAAAGCTTATATTATATTATATTATATTATATTATATATATATATATATATATATATATATATATATATATATATATATATTTTTTTTTTTTTAATATAACTCTCATTGTGTTCATCTGAAAGAAGAAAGTCATATACATCTAGGATGGCTTGAGGAGAAGTAAATCATGGGCTTTTTTTTTTGTTTTTGGGGTGAACTAAATAGAATTTAGGTTGCCTTGTGACATTAAAATAAAAACACATCAAGAATTAGCGTATGAATCTCAACAACTGTGACAAACAGCATATTCAGATAAACAGACTCTGAACATCACAAAACAAGCTACTAATAACTCACATAAAACAGCAAATATAAAAGACAATAGTAAGAATAAAAGACATTACTCAGACATTTCAGCTCATAATTTATTCATGCCGCAATGCATGTTGGGAGCCATGGATGAGTTTTGATTAGTGTACCCAGAATGCACTGTGTCATGCTTTTTGATGGTCACCGTTGTTGAGATTCATACACTGATTCTTGATATCTAAATGACAGAGTAGTTTAAATATTTTTGATCACAACACCTTAAAAAAAAAAATCTTATTATATTGAAAATGCCAGATCTTATGCTGTAGAATCACAGGACTGCTATGTTTACTGTATTGATGTAAACCTAACTCAGGATCTAAATGAGATCAGTGATTCAGATTCAACATGATGATTATGTCAAAACATAATCAACAACACCTGATCACATTTATCTTGGTTTGTCTGGCTGTTATTACTCAGTTAGAGACTAAATGTATTGTTTAAAAGTCAAGAGTCAAGAGCCCAACCAAAACAAACACTGATCTCCATAATAGTGACTTTCCTTCAGTGCTTCTGCTTGTTATCATCAGGTGTTCATCACTAATGCTCAATCACTTATTTAATCACTTCAATTATCTCATTCAATTTAACACAGCTTCTGAGTTACTTTAAAACTCTTGAGTGTGGAGTCAAATAAGCTCTGGAGAGAGTTAATTTAACACTGGAGTTTTTGCTGTGAGACGGATGTGTTTGACATCTTTTGTGCTTGCATCTTTTGTAGCGTCTCACGCAACGTGGCTAAAAAAGATGTTTACGTTTTTGATCCACAAGACTAAAGATTTAATGTGAATATTTAATTGTTGGGTGAGTTTAAAATAGCATTTGCAGATTTACGTTTAGCCATTGCATGCAAAATATATATTTCGAGATTGTTTCGTCCTCATCTCCTGCAGTTCAAAAGCTTCGCAGCAGGCATCCAGAGCTGAAGAATCGCTCCCAGCATGTAGTTAACAGCCGAAACCGAACCGCCAGGGTTTGTTTCGCTGCCACAAACAGACCAGATCTAAACCACATGCGGCCCAGTGGCATTAGGATGGCTTCAGCGCTCACTAGTGCTTTAGCAAACCAACCCGCCATTGATTCAAGACCAACTTCTGAAACTGAACTGAATTAAAATAAGTTTTTGAGCATATTGGCAGATCTGTGCTTCAGCACACGCACATCAAATCCCATATAATCTGAAGCTTTGTTACAGGAGAACACTCAAACTGCACTTAAATCAGTTATGAGAGGCGTTGACTGCTAACAATTAGCCTCGTACATAGCATAGCATTACAGCGGGAGAGCGTTGCGGTTCACACACTCCACTCGTTCTCACACACACACACGCACACACATGCTCGTGTTGAACATCTCCTGTGGGTTTCTCTGCTAGCTGAGGTCTTATTTTTACCGTTATATTCAGTGTTGGGCGTCTCTGTGCTTGCAGCCGCGTGATTGGTTCCCTCCTCAGAGCTGCGAATCTGCGGTTTGGTCTCCCGTGTCTTAATGACTTTAATTATCAAATGATCGCTTTCGTTTGATGACTGTCTATGAATCAGTCAGCCACATTACAGATGTGATTTTACACCCACAGATGTTGAATCACCATTTTAGCGACATAATTATATATAATATATAATTACAATATATACACTACCATTCAAAGGTTTGGGGTTGGCAGAATGTGTATATGTTCTCTTCTGCTCACCAAGGCTGCATTTGTTTGATCTAGTAAAACCAGTAAATCAGTGAAATATACACCTCCAGTGTAAATCAGCTGTTCTCTGTGTGAATATACAGTAAAGTGTGATTTATTCCTGTGATCAAAGCTGAGTTTATCATCATTACTCCAGTCTTCAGTGTCACATGATCCTTCACTAATCATTCTCATATGAGGATCTGATGCTCAACACACATTTATGATTATTAGCAGTGTTGTGCTCCTTCATATTTGTGTGTAAACTGTGGCACATGTTTTTCAGGATTCTTTGATGTTCTCTTTAGTAACATAAACATCTGTCGCTCTGGGTTCATTTTAATCCTTGATGATTAAAAGTATTCATTTCTTTTAAATTTTTATATATATATATATATATATATATATATATATATATATATATATATATATATATATATATATATATATATATATATATATATATATATATATATATAATAATAATTTTTAACTGTAAAATAATAATTTTTATGTAAATAATTTTTTTTTTTTTTTAATTTTCTCTTTTTGGATGCAAACCAAAAGATTCACACACAAAACTCATTTGTTTCTGGAGCTTTCTAGTGTTTACTCAGACGACTAGATCTAATGATGAGCGCTAGTGATGCTTGACTTGTTTTGACACGTTTAGTGTGAATGATGGAAGCATTCAGAGCTCTAACACACACACACACACACACACACACACACACACGATTGAGCAGTGTACAGTAGTGTGTTCTGAAGTGTCTGTGTTGAAATCAACAGGTAATGTAGAGTTCACTAATACACCAATGCCTCTACTTCCACTTACTACATTTACATGTACATTTACATTTATGCATCTGGCAGACGCTTTTATCCAAAGTGACTTACAGCGCACTTATTACAGGGACAATCCCCCGGGAGTAACATGGAGTAAAGTGCCTTGCTTAAAGGGTAACTAAACCCTAGAACAACTTTTTTTAGGTAATGATCTGCAATACTGGGGCTTTATTAGTGCTGTTCATTGATTCGAGTAAACGTTTTGACATTTGGGTATAAAGTGTTTTAATTCTACAGTATATGGTGTAAAAACGTCGGTTTTGGTGGTTCAATGGTGGAATTTTCCTATTGAACGTTGTTGGCCATCTTCCAAGCATGTTGGCTCTTCCAACAGTTCACTGCCATGCCGCTGGCATCGGGAGCTAACACAGTTTGAGCCAGCGGCTCTGGCCCTGTGTCTACAGACAATTCAAAAGACTGATCTGTTACAAAACTACTGGCGTCACTCCAGTCATTCTCCATCTTTGCGAGTCTGACAGCTGTCAATCAATCCGTCACTGCGGTTCTCAGGTGCACGCCCCCCGCTCAGCCCCGCCTTCTGTCTCCACTTTTCCAGCATTTTTCAAATATAGCAAGTGGGTGGAGTTAGGCTCTGACCTGGGGTTTAGTTACCCTTTAAGGACACACTGGTGGTGGCGACTGCTGGGACTACTACTACTACTAACTCACTACACGCATGATACACAGCTGGAAGCTCATCTTTGTTCTGTGTGTGTGTGTGTGTGTGTGTGTGTGTGTGTGTGAAGGGCTCTGGTTCTCATCTGGTCCTTCTGCAGCCAAACTCTAAACACAAGCTTCGCTTTCCAATCGTCATGTAGTGAAGTTAAATATGGGGTGATTTTCCAGCACAAGCTCAACATTCAGGAGGAAAGGAACATTAAAGAGCTCTAATTATGTTCACATGCTTTCTATTTTGTCATTCATTTTTTTGGAGGGCAACCATCTTTCACTTGTCTATTATCTGTCATTTATAACTTCAAACAGCATCTTTCTCTCCTCAGGGTGGCCACAGATCATAACTCAGACAACACCACCGCCGTTCTGCGTGAGTGGCTGATAAACGTCCAGAACTTTTATCATTATGTGGAGTGGAGACCTCAGGAGGAGCCCAGGTGAGATGCCCCTCAGACCTGAACCAAAGCTGAACTCACGTCAACACAAACCTAAATTCACACACACGTTATATATGAGTGATCCTATAACTGGAGATTAATTTGCATTTCAAATAGAGAAACAGAAATTGTTATTGAAAACATAATTCAGTGCTTGCTAAACACAAGTTAATTCATTATAGTTTTGTTTGTCAACTCTGTTACAGAGAAATGAGGCAATGTGTAGAATTAACATTTGTAACAGAGTTTGACGGGAACAGAATTGACAACCTTAAACTTTTTAGCCAAAAACTCCACTTGCTAGCATAAACGCTAAGAGTGCCCGGCACTAATGAAATTAAGATTCAAAGACTTTTAAACAACCCACTGTGAGATCAGTGATAAACTCTGTTTTCTTTTTTTTTAATTAAAGTATTTTCTCAGAGAGAGCACACACACCTTTCAGTACTTCAGATCTTATCCCTGAGGGGAAGTGACATCCATAACCCTTACACAAATGAACCATGGTTTTACTACAAATAAAACCAAAAACCATGGTTATTGTAGTTAAACCATGGTAACCACAAATTAACCATGGTATTTGTGGTAAAACTGTGGTTATATAAATGGTAATCAATTAGCCAAAAAACCATGGTTACTACACTTTTACTACAGTGAAACCATGGTTCTTTTTCGTAAGGGTACATAGTTGTGGGAGATCTAATGGCAAAGTATGGCACGGTAACCGAGTTGATGCAAGATTTATGGACACATTTTTATAAGATAAAAGTGATTTTTTTAACAATTTAATGTTGTAGAATTAGGAAAATTGCTATTAAGGGCTTTAGGACTAAAATATATAAAATATTACCAAAAGAAAAGTAAAATAACATATTTTGATTACACAATGATACATGAGGAATAAAAATACACTAATTCAGACAACAACAAATCATGATTTTCAGCTATATAAGACACTTTATACAGAAAATATTATACTGTTATGGGCTGTAACATCTTGTGATTCATTAACAAATTATTAAAATAATTAAAAATATAACCATTTGAAGAAAAAAAAAGACTGGACACCAAATGTACCTGCAATTATAGAATTGTGTGTGTGTGTTTGTGTGTGTGTGTGTGTGTGTGACCCAGGTCATAAGGGTCCATTTTTTTAAATGAGATTCAGAAATAGCATTAAGACAAATAATCTTTCCATTGATGTATGGTTTGTTAGGATAGAACAATATTTGAATATTTGAACAATATTTGAATAAAAATCTAAATACTGAGAAAATCTTCTTTAAGGTTGTCCATATGAAGTCCTTAGGAATGCATATTACTAATAATAATAAATGTATGATTTATTTACAGTAGAACATTTACAAAATATCTTCATGAAACATGATCTAATCCTAATGATTTTTGGCATAAAAAAAATCTATAATTTTGACCCATACAATATTGCCACAAATAACCCTGTGAGACTTATCACTGGTTTTATGCTCTAGGGTCACACATACACACTCACCTAAAGGATTATTAGGAGCACCATACTAATACTGTGTTTGACCCCCTTTCGCCTTCAGAACTGCCTTAATTCTACGTGGCATTGATTCAACAAGGTGCTGAAAGCATTCTTTAGAAATGTTGGCCCATATTGATAGGATAGCATCTTGCAGTTGATGGAGATTTGTGGGATGCACATCCAGGGCACGAAGCTCCCGTTCCACCACATCCCAAAGATGCTCTATTGGGTTGAGATCTGGTGACTGTGGGGGCCATTTTAGTACAGTGAACTCATTGTCATGTTCAAGAAACCAATTTGAAATGATTCGAGCTTTGTGACATGGTGCATTATCCTGCTGGAAGTAGCCATCAGAGAATGGGTACATGGTGGTCATAAAGGGATGGACATGGTCAGAAACAATGCTCAGGTAGGCCGTGGCATTTAAACAATGCCCAATTGGCACTAAGGGGCCTAAAGTGTGCCAAGAAAACATCCCCACACCATTACACCACCACCACCAGCCTGCACAGTGGTAACAAGGCATGATGGATCCATGTTCTCATTCTGTTTACGCCAAATTCTGACTCTACCATCTGAATGTCTCAACAGAAATCGAGACTCATCAGACCAGGCAACATTTTTCCAGTCTTCAACTGTCCAATTTTGGTGAGCTCGTGCAAATTGTAGCTTCTTTTTCCTATTTGTAGTGGAGATGAGTGGTACACGGTGGGGTCTTCTGCTGTTGTAGCCCATCCGCCTCAAGGTTGTGCGTGTTGTGGCTTCACAAATGCTTTGCTGCATACCTCGGTTGTAACGAGTGGTTATTTCAGTCAAAGTTGCTCTTCTATCAGCTTGAATCAGTCGGCCCATTCTCCTCTGACCTCTAGCATCAACAAGGCATTTTCGCCCACAGGACTGCCGCATACTGGATGTTTTTCCCTTTTCACACCATTCTTTGTAAACCCTAGAAATGGTTGTGCGTGAAAATCCCAGTAACTGAGCAGATTGTGAAATACTCAGACCGGCCCGTCTGGCACCAACAACCATGCCACGCTCAAAATTGCTTAAATCACCTTTCCCATTCTGACGTTCAGTTTGGAGTTCAGGAGATTGTCTTGACCAGGACCACACCCCTAAATGCATTGAAGCAACTGCCATGAGAAATTGAACAGGTGTTCCTAATAATCCTTTAGGTGAGTGTATATACATATACTACACCAATCAGGCATAACATTATGATATGTGATATGTGAAGTGAATAACACAGATTATCTCTTCATCACGGCTCCTGTTAGTGGGTGCGATATATTAGGCAGCAAGTGAACATTTTGTCCTCAGAGTTGATGTGTTAGAAGCGGGAAAAATGGGCAAGCGTAAGGATTTGAGTGAGTTTGACAAGGGCCAAATTGTGATGGCTAGACGACTGGGTCAGAGCATCTCCAAAACTGCAGCTCTTGTGGGGTGTTCCCGGTCTGCAGTGGTCAGGATCTATCAAAAGTGCTCCAAGGAAGGAACAGTGGTGAACCGGCCATAGGGTCATGGGCGGCCAAGGCTCATTGATGCACGTGGGGAGCGAAGGCTGGCTCGTGTGGTCCGATCAAACAGATGAGTTACTGGAGCTCATATTGCTCAAGAAGTTAATGCTGGTTCTGATAGAAAGGTGTCAGAATACACAGAGCATCTCAGTTTGTTGCTTATGGGGCGGCATAGCCGCTGACCAGTCAGGGTGCCCATGCTGACCCCTGTCCACCATATATATATTTATTTATGTTTATTTGTCTGTGTGTTTCTCAGCGTCTATGAGGACGAGAGCGGGCCGAAGCACTGGACAAACCTTCGGTACGAGCATGTGATGAAGCTACGTCAGGCAGCCCTTGAGACGGCCCGAGAGATGTGGGCCGACTACTTCCTGGTACGTCATCTAAAATCTCTCAAAGTCCCGTTTGTGTCTGTGACGGGTCACTTACCCTGAGCTAAAGTCAACCACCAGCATCCACCGCTGTAATTGAAGATAATGTCACAGCAGTGTGACCCAAACTGACCCGCCTCACATCACACTGTAATTACAGCTGACCTCCAGTCTGAAGAGGGTCACCGGTCAGTGCCATCTAAAGTTAGCAGCACTGTTTAGTATGTCGGGGTATTTCTGCGTGTGCTTATTTATGCTCCGCCGTTGCACCAGTTCTTCAGCTCTGTGATCAGCTCCAGCTCCTCAGTCCAGCAGTTTAACTGCACACTTTTGAGGTTTGTTAGTTGAAGCACTTTGTACCATTATGGGATTATACACACTCCTCCTCGAGCTGAGGGATCAAAACTGCTGGCATGTCCAGTTGATTCCGGGGTCACCGCAATGATTTCACTAAACACTTTATTTTACAGTGTCCTTGTTACATTTGTAGTAATTATGGTAAATTGTGCATAAATGCATGCAGCTAACCCTAAATCAAACAGGAGTGAGATAAACTCACAGCCTCTGTTTGCAGATGGTGGACTGTGATAACCTGCTGACCAACCGGGATGTTTTATGGAAGCTGATGCAGGAGAACAAGACGATTGTGGCGCCGATGCTGGAGTCCAGAGCCGCATATTCAAACTTCTGGTGCGGCATGACGTCTCAGGTGTGTGTGAGAGAGACTGGAGACCTGTGTTCATTCTGACAGCTAATTTTGATTTAGTTGTAGTCATAAGTTGCGTCCAAAATCGAATAATTCTCTACTATATATTAATCGAATAATTCTCTACATGTACCAAAAGAGTAGCATGTATGCATTTAAAGTATTGGCGTAGGCGAAAAGACCCCGGATGACCTACTACTTCCGGTGAGATTCTGAAGTGTGTATGGACACTTAACTATCCCATGAGGCCATGGGAGACGATTTATGAATGGAGGTGATGGGACGCAATTGATGCTGGTAGGTCACATGATAATGACAACATGGCGGATGTAGTACATCTGGATTTCATTCATACTACATTCATTCATACTATATATCGGAGTCGGTGAGTCAGTGAGTGAGAGGAGGCAGGTGTGTGTCTCACTCGCTGTCTTGAAACTTTGCACACTCGTCGGATTGCGCGGCCATCAGGGTTTGGGCTGGGTTTGGTACCCGGGCGTGGCATGGGGGCTCAACAGTGCCCCCTTGAATGAAAAATGAAAATTGTAAATAAATCAAAAACGCTTGCGTGTATTAGTATGAAACTCGGTACACATATAGAACTATATGAAATACTCCTCCTAGGCGATTAACCCGATCAGTGCCAAACTCGGTCAGCATGAAGTCAAGGCATTGAGGATGCTAAATTGCGAGCGGATTTTTGATATCTCGAACGGTTTGGCCGTGGCAGGAGACGAATTTATAGCAAGAAATTGGAAACAGGAAGTGTGTTATAACTTCTGCATACATTGACCGATTTGGATGAAACTTCAGATATGTGTTCTTTGTAAGAGGCCGATCACATGGATATGACTTTTGTGAGTCAAAGTTATAGCGCCACCAACTGGCAGCAGGAAGTGTGTCACTTTCAAAAATGCTTTGAATCACTGTCTTGTTTTCACCCGATTTACTTCAAACTTCATCAGTATAATGTCAAAACATGGCAGATCTAGACATATGAATGGATTCCTGATATTTTAAATACTGTTGCCATGGCAACGTGTCAAAGTTGAATAACATTTTAGGGTGTTTTTGAGACTCTTAGCATGCTTGAAATGACATGAAACTCAACACACACATCAGTGATGCCTTCCAGTAGATATGGCCAAAGTCTTAGAAACGGGCGTGGTGGAGGGGCTCAGTAGCGCCACCTTTTGACAAAAGTGGGGGGGTTAGTTTTATCTACAGTCACCAAACTCTGTATATATATTGTTCTCATCGAGCCGGACATCTTTCTAATTTACAGTCATTAGCTCTGACCAACAGGAAGTCAGATATTTTGGTTTGAATTTGGAATTTTGGATAAATCCGGCTCTGAGTTATTATAAACTATTCGTAGGAGATGCATGGAATCGACACCAAACTCGGTCAACATGAAACAAAGACACTGAAGATGCTATAGTGCGAACGATTATAGGATATCTCAAACGCTGCTGCTATGGCGAGGGGTTAAATGAAGGACAAAACAAGGAAACAGAAAATGTCTAATTTCTTGTAAAATCATTGTTTGATTTAAATTAAATTAAGATTGTATGTTCGGTAATTGAACCTGAGTGAATTTAAAATGAATGTACTATTTTTCAGATCAATATATTTATTTTATTTAATATATTTCATCTGAATCTTATTTTGTCTGTCCAAAAGATGGCACTGTTGACTTAGTTATGAAGCCAAAATCCCTGTTTGCCTCTTTGTCTCTGGCTCTCTGTGTGTGTGTGTGTGTGTGTGTGTGTGTGTGTGGAGGGGGATGGGTGGCTGACAGCTAAAGCATGCCTCTCTGTCTTTGCATTCTCTTTCTGTGTGTGTGTGTGTGTGTTTTCATGGGCTTTACAGAAGGTAATGTGCTGTGTTTGCAAAGATCACGTATGACGCATGTCTTTAGATGAATTATTTACTGATAGAATTCAAATTTATTAAAAAAGTAAATTTCACATGATTTTATAAAAGTGGCTGTTTATAATAAGCTTCCATAAAATGTAGACACGCATCTTACTCTTACCTGACACTATTAAAATTGACGTTGCGGTTTCTGTGATTTGGCTCCATTTATTAATTTTGTAATTAACACTTTTTATTGGATACCTCCCATATTTAAATGAAAGCACACTTTTTGGTGCATGAGATTGGTGAACAAACAGTAGCTAAGGTAGGTCAAAAACACATGAAGAGAAATGTTAGGATAATACAACATCAGCATTCGGACGGTATTCTGCACTCATTTGAAATTGACCTTTGACATCATCTGACATGAAACTCATCTAAATTGAATTGATCTCATAGATGTTGTGGTTTGTGGTCATAGCAGCACCGACTGCTGCAGTTAATGAGGGGAATTCAAATGACTTTGACATAGTCATTTTATCAAAACATTATTTTAGCTACAAAAAATAAATAAATAAACAGCTTGCCTAATGTACTTTACGTAATGATGATTGATCTTAAGATATTTTAACGTATAATATGTGTTGTGCGTACCCATGTTTACACGTACACAACAATAGAGTTTGGATGCGTTTCATATCATAGGCTATCACAAATAACTATCACTGTAGTGTGAAAAAAAAAAAATACCTTGAATTAAACACTGGCCTTCTGGACTTACGAATTTTTGAGCTGCAAAAGATAACTTTATTATTTGAAAGTGACCTATTATATCCTATGACAATAAAATTAATCTATATTTCAATGACATCATGGGTGTGGCTTGTGGTCATAGTGGCACCAGCTGCTGCGGTAAATGTGGCATATTTAAAATATTTGTAAAAAAATATTCTCCTGTTTAAAGGCATATTGCTTGTCGTGCACAGTTTCCCCAAACCCCAAAGGGTGACGGTGCCACCGGCTTGGGCCCGTCATCGCTGCTCGCAGCTTTAATCTGTTTTTAATCTTGAAGTCATTAAACCCTTTAAAATTAGCACAGCATCAGTTGACGCCACACCACAGTTTACTTTTTCGTGACAACCATTTTGGCTTGCCCAGACAAAAAATGTATTAAAACATGAACTTGTTTTCTATTCCAACTATATTTAGGTCCATAAATAAAAAACATTTCAGAAAATACTTCCCCCATAGTCCGACATCATTCCTCCATTTGAACAAACAATGGTTGTAGTCTCATACATTGACAGAATAAATAAAAAACTGTTTCAGTTTCTCCACAAAAAGGACACTCACTCCCTCCCTGTGGATCAAGGTGTGCTCTGTGTCTGTTCATAGCTATTATACCATGCACAATCCTCCACTGAAGATCTCCAGACCTTTCAGCTACCTTTAGGGAATACATCTGATCCAGAAATCCATTTTGATTCTTTAAGTCCTTCCAAAGAACGAAGATGTGATGCCTTTGTGCACTAGACATACAGTGTTTTTTTTTCCCCGCATCACTAAAAGGTTAAATTTGAGGAGTTTTGAAAGTAAGCAGACTCCCTTCTTGTTCCAAAAATTCTTCAACAGCAATTTTAAGTTTTAGCTCTGGGAAAGAGGATTCCTCATCATCATCCATTTTTTCCAAGGCAGATTTATAGTCCATTGGTAAAAAATCACATAAACTTTTCAAAAATTGTGTTAGTCGGATTGACCTTACACCCATCTTAGTAGCCAGGCTCTCGGCAGACATCCATCCTTCTTTTGTAACCATGTCTCTGATTTTGATAATTCCTGCATTCCTCAAAGCATTCCTCATATGCATTCCTCAAAGCAGACTTCAATATTTCCAAGTCCATTGCAGGATTATACAACAAAGGTTTCTCTTTTTCCCAAAGTCATTCAGCTCCATCTGGCTTCCTTGAAACACTAAAAACTCTCCATGCTTTCAACATTGAGTAAAAAAAGGTGCCAAACCAGACAAGCCCAAGCTTTGATTGCCCATGAGAAAAAGATGACGGTCTAGCCCCATCTTCTCCACTTTTTTCAAGAGGGCACAGGCTACCTCAGTCCATCTTATGTTCTCTCCATAAAGAAGTCTTTAGCTGTCTTAAGTTTAAAAGCCATTAGCTTACTTTTAATTTCCACCAATCCTTGGCCTCCTTCTTGTCTTGGTAAAAACAAAACTGGAGCTTTAAGCCAATGTTGACCGGACCAGAAAAAATGAATCAATTCTTTTTGAATAACTTTCACCCATTCTTCAGGAGGTTCTAAAATTGTCATCTTGTGCCACAAAGAGGCAGCTACAAGGTTGTTGCAGACAAGTACCCTTCCCCTATAGGATAACTGGGGTAGCAACCTTTTCCAGCGAGACAACCGAGCACACACTTTCTCCGCCAGGCCTTCCCAATTTTGTCTTCTATAATCTTCTCTTCCTAAATATACTCCTAAATATTTTAAACCAGAACTTCTCCATTGCAATCCACCTGGAAGCAAAGGTTTCTTATGATCTTCACCACACCACATTTCACATATCACTTTTTTCCCAGTTCACTTTACCAGATGAAGCTTTGTTATAACACTCATTTCTTATAATAACTGTAATATCATCCACATACGCAGAGACTTTGACATTAACATTTGAGTTTGTATCAACCTGTAAGCCCATTAATTCTCTCCTCAATTTACAAAGAAAGGGTTCAATGGCTAAAACATAAAGCTGTGCCGAAAGTGGACAGCCTTGTCTTATTCCCTTTTTCACCTTAACAGGGACACTAAGACCACCTACCGTTTGTATCATACATGTTGCATCCTTATAAAGTCATTTCTCTTTCTCTTGATCCAATGACAAAATACCCATTAATATTATCATACAAGGCTAAATCAATAACATCACGCATCAAATGCAGGTTATCAGTAATGTATCTGTCTTTCATACAGATTGATCCTTGTATATAATACCATTTAACACTTTGTTCAATCTGACAGAAAGATACTTTGATACAATTTTATATTCTGAACACAATATTGCAACCGGCCTCCAATTCTTCAATAAAGTAAGATCTCCTTTTTTTGGCAGCAGAGTTAATATTGCCTGTTGACAACTCTTGGGCAAATGGCCTTCACTAAAAGATTCTTGAAATACATTAAATCGATTTTTCACAAGGGCACTTTTGCACTTTTTTTTTAACCTTCTCATTTAAATCAGAACTCAATTTGTTTTTCTTCTACTCCTGTACATTAACAGTTATTTTCCATCATATTCTTATCAGTAACAAGGATGTCTTTCTCAAGCCTCTCAAAGGTCCATTTCAAACATGTATTTGAATGCAATGTGTACTGTTGACAGAATTCTCTAATGTGAGCTTTACCAATTTCCTACCATGAGTCAATTTTTCATATCTATTGTTTTTTTTTTCTTCATTTTTCCATGTTTCCCAGAAAAACTTTCACAAAACCTTTTTTTTTTTTTTTTTTTTTTTTTTCACATTAAAATGCCAATAAACACTTTTATATCTTCTCAGTGTTAATAAACAATCAACAGTAACTCATTTATGATCAGTAATTGGTGTGGGAACAATAGCTGTGTATACAACAAACTATTTCTCAAATTCTTTGATAAATACAGTCTATCTAAACATGCCGCTGAAATTCTGTTAGCATTTATCTTCACCCAGGTATATTGCCTTATTAAGGGATTATTTTCTCTCCACATATCTGATAGATTAACAATTTTAACAATACTAGAAAGAAGAGTAGAAGACTTCATGCATGGATCCTCGCCATTAAATCATTTTTACAAACTTATCATCTGCATTGATCTACTACGACAGCAAAACTCTTTTGGACATTGGTTACCTCTACACTGGACTGTTTCAGGACACTTACGGCGATCCTCTGTGGCCATCTGAGATTCTTCGGAACGCCGAGTTGAACAATGGACAGAGCCAGCGGCGTAGAACAAAGAAACACCGTGGGAAACGTGCTGGTATCCGTAACAGACTGAGGAAAAGGGCATTCAGACCTCCTCTCCCGAGCATTCTTCTAGCAAATGTTCAATCCTTGGATAATAAGATGGACGATCTTAGAGCCAGGATAAGTTTTCAACGGGACATGAGAGACTGTAATATCTATTGTTTGTCTGAAACATGGCTCACGCCCGCGTCCCGACACAGCTGTGACGCCGTCCGGAGAACTTCTCTGTTTTTCGGATGGACAGAACAGCCGAGGCCGGTAAATCCAAAGGCGGTGGAGTGTGTTTCATGATCAACAAGAAATGGTGCGATCCCAGGAACATCACCATTCTCTCGCGGTCCTGCTCACCTCATCTGGAACATTTAACAATCATCTGCCGCCCATTCTATCTGCCGAGGGAGTTTTCTGCGGTTGTCGCGACCGCCGTTTACATCCCACCGCAGGCAGACACAGCGCTGGCTTTATCTGGCCTTCATGATGTTGCCAGCGGCGCCATAAACCAACATCCCGACGCTGCATTCATTGTCGCGGCGATTTTAACAAAGCAAACCTAAAGAAAGTCCTGCCAAACTTTCATCAGCACGTCTCCTGCCCCACACGAGGAGCAAACACACTGGATCACTGCTACTCTCCGCTTAAGAACGCCTATAAAGCGCGGTCACTTCCAGCGCTTGGCAAATCGGATCATGCCGCCATTTTCCTCACTCCCGAATACAAACAAAAGCTCCTCCAGGAACCCCCGGTGAGGCGGGAAGTTAAGCGTTGGTCACCCCACTCAGAGACCGCGCTACAGGCAGCTCTGGGCGATGTGGATTGGGACATGTTCCGAAGCGAGTTCAGCTGACGTAGCGAGTTCACAGACGTGGCGCTTTGCTTCATCAACACGCTTACAGATCAAGCCACGCAAACAATAACAATAACGTCCTTCTCAAATCAGAAACCGTGGGTGGACAATTCAATCCGCGCGGCAGTGAACGCACGCACTGCTGCTTACAACGCCGGTCTCCATTCAGGGAATATGAACGAATACAGATCGTCCTGCTATGCTCTCAGACGAGCAGTTAAAGCCGCAAAACTCCGTTATAAAGACCGAGTGGAGTCTCATTTCCAACTCAACGACTCGCGGCGCATGTGGCAGGGTCTGAGGTCCATCTGCTCCTTTGGATCTAAATCCTCTGCAGAGGCAAGCGTTGATCCGTTGCTCGTGAACGAGTTAAACTCTTTCTATGCTCGCTTTGACTGTAACCGCGGCAACGCGACTCCGCCAAGTGGCGCGTTAGAGGAAATTACTCAGAGCAGCAACAACCACGTGATCTCTGTCTCAGAGGATGAAGTTCGGAGAGCACTCAAGCGTGTGGACGTCAGGAAAGCTGCCGGGCCAGATGGTATCTCAGGTCGTGTTCTGCGGTCCTGTGCTGATCAGCTCGCCGGGTTGTTTACATCTATCTTTAATGAGTCCCTCGCTACATCTGTGGTCCCCACCTCCTTCAAAAAAATCCACCATCATCCCTGTCCCTAAGAACAGTAAACCCTCTTGCCTAAATGACTATCGTCCAGTGGCTCTCACGTCTATAGTCATGAAGGTCTTTGAGAGACTCATTAAAAACACCATTTGCGCCTTCATTCCTGACACTTTGGACCCTCTTCAGTTTGCCTATCGTCCCAATAGATCGACTGAAGATGCCATCTCTCATGTCCTCCACTCCTCCTCACTCACATCGACAGCAAAAGTGGGAACTACGTAAGACTGCTATTTATTGACTATAGCTCAGCCTTTAACACCATAGTTCCCACCAAGCTAACCCCAAAACTCCTGGATCTCGGCCTGAATCCTTCTCTCTGCCACTGGATTGAGGACTTCCTCACTGGCAGGCCTCAGGTGGTGAGAATAGGCCAGTCCACCTCCACCTCCATCTCCCTGAGTGTGGGAGCTCCACAGGGCTGTGTCCTGAGCCCCCTGCTCTACTCTCTCTACACGCATGACTGTTTGTCCACACACAGCTCCACCTCTATCATCAAATTTGCTGATGATACTGTTGTCCTGGGCCTCATTTCCAACAACAATGAGACGGCATACTTGGACGAGGTGGAGCATCTAACATCATGGTGCCAGGACAACTGTCTCTCTCTGAATGTTGGCAAGACCAAAGAAATGATTGTGGACTTCAGGAAGAGACAGCAACGGACATACTCCCTCTCATGATCAGCGGGTCACCAGTAGAGAGAGTGAGCAGCTTCAAGTACCTGGGAGTAAACATCTCCGAGGACCTGACCTGGACTGCTCACATTCAGACACAGGTGAAAAAGCCAGGCAAAGACTGTACCACCTGCGCCAGCGAGAGGAAATTCAGGGTTTCACCAGCTATCCTGAAAACTTTCTATTTAGGGGCGATAGAAAGTGTTTTAACTCAGTGCATCACAGCGTGGTATGGGAACAGCACCAGTCATGACCGCAAAGCCCTGCAAAGAGTAGTGCGCTTATCCGAGCGTATCTCAGGGTCAGCTCTCCCGCCTCTGCAGGACGCTACACACCAAACGCTGCAAAGGTAGAGCTACCAAGATCATCAAGGACTCTAATCACCCTGCAAACCCTCATTTCACGCTGCTGCCATCTGGTAGCGCTTCCGAGCCTGATGGCCAAAACTGAGAGACTCAGGAGGAGCTTCTTCCCCAGGCCATCAGACTCCTGAACTCAGTCACTTAACATCACGTGACTTCACGTCAGGATAAACATCGATACACTGACATTGCACTGCACTTTCTGTTCTCGTTGTTACTGTGTAACAACCTGTCATAAACCTGTTTGCACATTATACTCTTATACATTTGTTAACCACATATTTATAAGTCTACAGTTTACTCACTGCAAAGTCTACTTCAATTATTTTATTCCACTTTATCCTTATTTGTTACCTTTTTTCTCTTTGACTTGATTATTTATAATTCTACAGATATAGACATATATATATATATATAGATAGTACTTTTTTTATATCCTATTTCTATTATAATTTCTTCCTTGTGTTTTTAACTGTGAATTTGCACTGTCCATGGAGCGGACCTGTTTACATTTCACTGCCGGTTGTATATTCTGTATATAACTGTGTATGTGACAAATAAAACTCTTGAATCTTGAATCTTGAATCTTGAATCATCTTTCTGCTCTCTTAAAAGTACTGTCATTTGTTAAATTATTTTTATTCTATCAGATCCCCATTAGGTGCATATATATATATATATATATATATATATATATATATATATATATATATATATAACATATATATATATATATATATAAAAACAAAGCAAAAATCATTCATTCTTACTCGTACTGCCAATATTCTCCTGGCTCAATTTCTTTTTTCGACAAAAACTTTAATTGATGTCTAAAAAAAGAATACCAACCCCTGCACTAAAATTACTCCCATGACTTAAAAAATAATCATTTCTCCACCACAATCTCCAATCAGTCTCATTATACAAATCACTATGGGTTTACTGCAGGAAAATCACATCAAGATTTTTCAGTTTAAAAAATTCTAAAATTGTTTCAGCTTTCCTCTTCTCCTCATCCCATTTACATGAAGGGATCCTACTCGAGAAAATCTCCATAGGAAAAAAGAGAAATAAGAAAGAAAAAGTATTACCCATAGTGATTAGTTAATTTTCCCCTTCTTTGGCTTCCCTTTTCCTTTTCCTCCTTATAGCAGTAATGTGTTTCTTTAATCTGTAACGCTTTTGTTGTGAAAGTTCAGTATCTCCATTAACTTTCCTTGCCCACATTACAGAAGTCGGGGAAAAAATCACTCACCTCAACACTTTTCCATTTTGTTTCATGAAAACAAACCTTTAGTTACTTTTGAGGTCTCATACCTCTTCAGACCACAGTTCATCATCTTTCATACGATCATCTGTACATTGTGATACTCCATCAAACTCCTCTCCAGAGCCTTCCTCATCTGTTTTTTTTTTTGATTCCTTTCCTCAGCCTCGTTCTCAATTTTGTTCAAAACATCATTTAAGTTTTTATCAAAAGTAGAACTACATCCAGCTTGCTCATCAGTATTAACATGGTCATCACATTCACTCACCTCATCTGATCCATTTACATCTTTAGAAGATGTTTCCGCTTGCTCCTCTGCTCCCCTTTCGTGCTGTATTACAGTAACTTCCATTGTTATTAACGTTCGATCCATTTTGAGGTATATCAGCGGTTGATTTTTTTTCTCCAATATTCACATTTTCTTTGTGGACATGAGAACTGTTTTTGTCCCAAATCGCCACATTCAAAGCACTTTTAAACACAAAATACACAAAATAATTTTCTCCGTGACTAACACTGAAAGAAATCTCTAAAGTGCACTCAGGTGAAGTCAAAAACATCAACACTTTTTGAGTGCTTTTTTGAGTTTCTGTTTGAGTGCACTGTTTTTGTATCCAAGCGGAATCATTCTAATTGGATAGCGATCTTTCCATATCGTATCAATTCTTTAACAATAGCATTGTTTGAGACAAAAGGCGGAATATTGGATATTGTGACTTTTGTTGCAGGTGCAGCTAAAGGGGTCACGGGCACAAACGCTTCTCTCACCCATAACCCACTCTCGGTTAACTGATTGATTAACTGCTCCGTTTTTAAAAACACAACAATTGCCTTATTCATGCGCGAGGCCAAAATAATATTGTCACATCCAGTTTGTTCTCCTACTACCGTAAGCACTTCTTGCACGCTTGCACCAGGTTCTGGTACACACCTGCACCCCTTATGCCGTGTCAGATGTGGTGTGCCTTGCCCAGGGCCAGGGGCAAGCGCAATTTCAGCTCACATAACAAACCCGCGCAAAGCGCAGTCAAAACATTGCACGTAGTTTATTATTTCAGATGCCGTTTTAAAAGACTACAGTTGAAAAATGCATATATTACATATAAAACGCAAAGTGTCAGTGTCAAGTTACCCAATATATGACTATCGGAGTATGACAAACATAGATCTGTGTCTGAAGTGATGAACTGAAGACGTTTCCTCTGATCTCAGATGATGAGTTGTGTGTGTGTGTGTGTGTGTGTGTGTGTGTGTGTGTGTGTGTGTGTGTGTGTGGTTATTACAAGCGGACACCGGCCTACATGCCCATCCGCCGGCAGGAGAGGAAGGGCTGCTTCGCCGTTCCCATGGTTCACTCCACCTTCCTGGTGGATCTGAGGAAGGAAGCGTCCCGTCAGCTGGCATTCTTCCCGCCTCATTCCGACTACAGCTGGGCCTTCGACGACATCATCATCTTCGCCTTCTCTGCGCGGATGGCAGGTGCGTCTCAGATTTGTTTTCCGGTTATCGTGTGCGGTACTTTTGCTTGAATTTTAATGTCGTTCCCCACAGACGTTCAGATGTACATCTGCAACAGAGAGACTTATGGGTATTTCCCCGTGCCCCTGCGCTCCCATAATACCTTGCAGGACGAGGTGGACAGCTTTCTGCACTCGCAGCTGGAGGTTATGGGTGAGTCACATGACTCTGGAGTTCCTCTTGTAACTTCATCAAGGCTGAGAGCGCAACGAATCGTACTTGATCGATCTGAATTTGTTTGGTCTTCAGTGCGCAATCCTCCGACAGAGCCATCCGTCTATCTCTCTCTTCCTCCTAAACAGACGGATAAAATGGGCTTCGATGAGGTGAGGACGGCACTTTTATTATTATTATTTTTTTTTTTTCTGTTTTATTTGTTTTTATTTAATAGTATTTTATTATACATTATTATACTTTCTTATATCATTTTATATTGTGATTATTTTATTTTATAGTGAATGTTTTATTTTGTATTATTTTAATAGATTAATTTAATTCTACATTTACATTATAATTTAGTATAAACTATTGTAATATTAACATTATTTTATTTTGTTTCATATTATTGTAGATTTATATTATTATTATTATTATTATTATTTGTATTATTATTATTATTATTATTTATTGATATTTTATGTTACTTTATATTAAAATGTAATTTATGTTATATAATTGTATTTAATTTTATCTGTCAATAGTAGTGTAAAAGTCTAAATGTTGTATTTAAATTGTTTTTTATTTTATCTTATTTGTTGTATTTTGTTTTGTACTATACTATATTAAATGTGTGTGTCTGCGTGTGTCTGTGTGTGTGTGTGTGTGTGTGTCTGTCTGTCTGTCTGTGTGTGTGTGTGTGTGTGTGTCTGTCTGTCTGTCTGTGTGTGTGTGTGTGTGTGTGTCTGTCTGTCTGTCTGTGTGTGTGTGTGTGTGTGTGTGTCTGTCTGTCTGTCTGTGTGTGTGTGTGTGTGTGTCTGTCTGTCTGTCTGTGTGTGTCTGTGTGTGTGTGTCTGTCTGTCTGTATGTGTGTGTGTCTGTCTGTCTGTGTGTCTGTGTGTGTGTGTGTCTGTCTGTCTGTATGTGTGTGTGTGTGTGTGTGTGTGTGTGTCTGTCTGTCTGTGTGTGTGTGTGTGTGTCTGTCTGTGTGTGTGTGTGTCTGTCTGTCTGTCTGTATGTGTGTGTGTGTGTGTGTGTGTGTAGGTGTTCATGATAAACCTGCTGAGGCGCTCGGACCGCAGGGATCGTATGCTGAGGACTCTCTCCGAACAGGAGATTGCGTGCAAGATCATCGCAGCTGTAGATGGCAAGTATGTCTCACATTCACATGCAAACACAAGCTTCCCATAATGCCCCTCTCTCACCTCACACAGTGTGTTTAGCGTGTCTGACACGAGCGTGTGTGTGTGTTTCAGGGCGCTGAACGCCAGTCAGGTGGAGGCGCTGGGCATCGAGATGCTGCCCGGATACAGCGACCCGTATCACGGTCGGCCGCTCACTAAAGGAGAGCTGGGCTGCTTCCTGTCGCACTTCAACATCTGGACGGAGGTGAGCGGCACACGTCAGGCGGCCATTCACTCATTTATTAAAACTATTGAAGAGTAGCAAACGGTAATCATTTTTTTAAAACTATATAATATAAATTAATATAAAATAATAGTGCTTTACTCAAATATACTATTTGAATGTTTTACATAAAATATATACATTTTAAAATAAATGATGGCAGTTTACTCACTGTGTGATTATAAATAAAATAATACAAAATAGTGTTGTTTGTAAAATGTCTTTAACAGAGAATAACTGTTATAATATCTTGAATGATGTAAATGTGTGTAATCTGTGTCAGATTGTGGATCGGGGGCTGAAGACGTCTCTGGTGATCGAGGACGACCTGCGCTTCGAGGTTTTCTTCAAGCGTCGCCTGCAGAATCTGATGCTCGAGATCCAGTCTCAGCAGCTGGACTGGGACTTGATGTGAGGACACGCGCACACACACGCGTACACAAACACACGCACACACACGCACACGAGTTGATAGATCTGTCTCTGTCTCGTCCTCTCAGTTATATCGGACGGAAGAGGATGCAGGTGGACCGTCCGGAGAAATCTGTGCCCAGAATCCACAACCTTGTGGAGGCGGATTACTCGTACTGGACGCTGGGTTACGTGATCTCGCTCCGCGGCGCTCAGAAGCTGCTGCGGGCCGAACCGCTGAAGAAGATGCTGCCGGTGGACGAGTTCCTGCCCGTCATGTATAACAAACACCCCATGTGAGAGAGACTTTATTTTGTCAGTTAAATTATTAATTTTGTATTTGCAATATAATAAAATAAAAATAATAATGGAAAACATGATTATTATTATTATGAATAATAAATAAATATTTTTGTTGATTTAAATTATTATTATTGTTACTAATAATAATAGTTTATTTTTATTAACTATAAGAATAATTTAATCCACAATAATATGTATTGTATTATTCTTATTGTTAATAATATCTTAAACCTAAGAAGCCATTATTTGATGAGTCTCTGAGGCTCAGACATGTTTGTGTCTCTATCAGTCGTTCTGTTGTTGTGTGTGTTGTGTTGTTTGGCTGTGTATCAATACTGGTGTCCTGTGTGTGTGTGTGTGTGTGTGTGTGTGTGTGTGTGTGTGTGTGTGTGTGTGTGTGTGTGTTTGTGTGAGTGCAGCGAGGACTACATGTCTCACTTCGAGCGCCGGGACCTGCGGGCGTTCTCGGCCGAGCCGCTGCTGGTTTACCCCACGCACTACACGGGCGACCCAGGCTACATCAGCGACACGGAGACCTCCACCGTCTGGGACAACGAGACTGTCCGCACCGACTGGGACCGGGCGCGCTCGCGCAAGAGCCGCGAGCAGGAGGAGCTGAGCAGTGGGGCGCAGAACTCGGACGTCCTGCAGTCACCACTAGACAGCACGGCCCGGGATGAGCTCTAGGACCCGAACACACACAAACACACACTCCGCCGGGAAAGACGCTTCGCCCGTTAGATTTTAGAGGCCAGACCGAACCAAGCAGCGTTTCCACTGGACGTAGATGAGATGAAAACCTTGGATTCTCCTGAAATGCTTGACTGGGGGCAGAAGCACGGTTGGCTCAATAAATATGATGCGATATCTTGATTTTATTCGTTTGAATGGGAATCTCAAGGACAATCAGCATCATTAGTTTTAGATAGTTTAACGCTGGTCAGGACTCCTGGCCCATCCTTTGTGCTTTCGTTAAATATGGATCGATGAACGTGATTTTAACATACCATTCCTTTATTATCTCACATGATTTCAGTGAGCATTGACTTTACTCTGTGTGTAAAGCTGTTTTCATGCATCCCGAATTATGGTCAGGATGAGATAAATATTTTTTATCTGATAGTTTGCTTGCAGACAACTAATTTATTGCTTGTTCAGCTTTTTCATAGTCCTGGATGTCAGAGCCGATGGACGTTTCCCGTCATGTGAACAGTGTTTAGCCTTTTGTTTTTATTTTCTCAATTTTTTCAGTTGCCTTAAGAGATTTGTATGGGAAAATAGCAAACAGATCAACTGAATTCATTTTTAAAGCTAGCTAGCAGAGAAATGCTTGTGTTGCAAACTAATGTTTACAGGATATTTAACTGGCAGTGAGAAGATTTACCCAAATGATAACATCTCATCATGGATCAATCCTTTCTGCTTTTCTGTTTCCTCTGTTTTCTCCTACGTGTTCATCACATGTGACTAATCTGTCTGTCTCCTGAATGTGCCTTTTATACCAAAGAATAAAGAATGTTTCTTAAAGTCTGATGCTATACATTCTGTCTATTTTTGTATTATTTATTTGCAAGGGTAATTTTCCTAATATTGTGCTGGTCCCCCTTTTGCTCACCCGTTGAGGCATGGACTCCACTAGACCCCTGAAGGTGTGCTGTGGTATCTGGCACCAAGATGTTAGCAGCAGATCCTTTAAATCCTGTAAGTTGTGAGGTGGAGCCTCCATGGATCGGACTTGTTTGTTCAGCACATCCCACAGATGCTCGATTGGATTGAGATCTGGGGAATTTGGAGGCCAAGTCAACACCTCTAACTCGTTGTGCTCCTCAAACCATTCCTGAAGCATCTGTGCTTTGTGGCAGGAGCATTATCCTGCTGGAAGAGCCACAGCCACCTGGGAATACCGTTTCCATGAAAGGCTGTACATGGTCTGCAACAATGCTTAGGTAGGTGGTACGTGTCAAAGTAACATCCATATGGATGGCAGGACCCAAGGTTTCCCAGCAGAACATTGCCCAAAGCATCACACTGCCTCCGCCGTGTTGCCTTCTTCCCATAATGCATCCTGGTGCCATGTGTTCCCCAGGGAAGCCACACACACGCACCCGGACATCCACGTGATGTAAAAGCACACATGATTCATCAGACCAAGCCACCTTCTTCCATTGCTCCATGGTCCAGTTCTAATGCTCACGTGCCACTGTTGGTGCTTTCGGCGGTGGACAGGGGTCAGCATGGGCACCCTGACTGGTCAGCGGCTATGCCGCCCCATACGCAACAAACTGAGATGCACTGTGTATTCTGACACCTTTCTATCAGAACCAGCATTAACTTCTTGAGCAGTTTGAGCTCCAGTAGCTCGTCTGTTTGATCGGACCACACGGCCAGCCTTCGCCCCATACGTGTATCAATGAGCCTTGGCCGCCCATGACCCTGTGGCCGGTTCACCACTGTTCCTTCCTTGGAGCACTTTTGATGGACCACTGCAGACCGTTGTAAGATCCTTCAGAACCGGAGAGTATCTGCAACAGGGATAGTTTAGTTTAATTAAGGTTATAACTTATGTTGTCATCTTGCTTTTTGACATGTTATTGCATTTGTGTTACATACTGCATTGCAATAAATGTGAAAAGGTGGATAAACAAGTTGACTATTAAAAAGAAAATATGAACATATTATAGCTTAACATATTAAGAATCATAAAGATTCATATAGTTTTGAGACCCCTATTGTTAGATGTGTTGTGAATGTTAAGTTTTGCTTATTGGATGTTTATAGAATAATTTGTGAATGTGATGCATGTGTACATCAAAGTGCATTTCCAACTCTGAACTCAGTCCCCAAGTAGATTTGGTTATTAAATTAAAACATAGCAAAATGAGTTGTGCGGTGTCCCCACCACTTTTCAAAGCAAAGTTACGCCACTGATGGCCATCAATAGGCCATCAAACCCGCATGGTTTGACTCAAATAATGTGTGTCTGTGTGCACAACCACAAACACACAACTACTCTCTGCAGGTGTAATTAAAGCTCCCTGGATCAGCATTAACCTCACAGCATGAGCAGTGTCAGTAGCAGAGAAAGCCCAGAGCTCAGGTGAAACGCCTGTGACTAATTCTGCATGTTTATTATTGAATCTAGCATTAGCATATCTCATTTAAAACTTTAAAACTCATCCATTATCCATCTGTTCTCATTTTGCCTTCTGCAGCCACTCCTGTCTCCGCTCTCTCACTCTCTCTATTGGATTATTAAGGCCGTGGTGTATTTTCAGCCAAGAAGGCTTATGGGATCTCTGACAAACACGGCCGTAATCCTTCCAGAGTGTGATATGAGTCTTTTTACCATTAAATCGAAACAAAATGCATGTTTGAATCTCAGTTATGCATTCAGCAGACACTTTGTTTTAGGTAGTTAATTTCAGTTATCCTATGTCAGTTTAAATGCCCCCAGAAGAGTCTACTGGTACTAATCTCTCTCTCTCTCTCTCTCTCTCTCTCTCTCTCTCTCTCTCTCTCTCTCTCTCTCTCTCTCTCTCTCTCTCTCTCTCTCTCTCTCTCAATAGGATTATGACAGTGGGTTGATGTAGATTAGGTGGTCTGTCCGCTGTATCCTCAGATCTCTCTGTCTGGAGAGTAAATAAACACAGTGACTGAACAATGTGAGACACTGTCTGGTGTCGCTTTAACCCTGTAATCTCCGTGAACCGGGCGTGTGGTGACAGGAAACGACACGGTCAACCTGCAGGACCGATGATCGGTTGGGTTCTGATCAACAGCGAGACTCAGTCACTGGAGGTGCTTCAGCGGTGGCTTTTATGTGAGTTCATTAAGTGAGTTTTTGGGGTTGTAGATGCAACATGCAGCTTAGGTGTTTAAATGGGTACTGCAAAAGGTTGTCTAGTTGTCTACTACAAGCCTACTAGTCTCTTAGATACTCTGAGATCTCTTTTATTCTGAAACTATTTGATCCAAATTTGGGTTGAAACAAAAATTTTTTTCTGATTAATGTCAATTTTGAACAGTTTTTTTAAATTTTTTTATAGTGGAAACTGTGATACACTTTGTTTAGAATTTGTTGATGAATGGAAAGTTCAAAAGAACAGCATTTATTTGAAATATAAATAGTGTGTAACATTATAAATCTTTGATCGGTTTAATGCATATTCATTTATTTTTCAATATCTTATATTTTTGCTTTTCTCCTGCAAATTCATGCAGAATGAAAGCTCTATCCCTTCACATAATATTATCCAGCATTGATCTGTAAAGGATCTCTCTTCAGAAGCTGTCATGGTGGACCTGTTCCTGGGGAAGGTTCTGGTGAAGAACAACAAAGACAAAGACGAGCTGGACACAGAGCGCGAGATCATCCTGCGGCTCCAGAATCGCATCCTCATGCTGTTCTTCGGCAAGGGTGAGTGCGAGAAGTGTCAGGACTTCGCTCCGACGCTCAAAGACTTCTACAAGAAGCTGACGGACGAGTTCTATGTGGAGCGATCGGCCCAGCTGGTGCTGCTGTACATCTCGCTGGACTCGTCCGAGGAGCAGCAGGAGAAGTTCCTGAAGGAGATGCCCAAACGCTGCCTGTTCCTGCCCTACGAAGACCCCTATAGGATGTACGTGCACTTTTTGTTCAGAATAGCTTACTAGCATACTAGCTTGCAAAATATGATGAAGAGTGATTGTGAAGAGTCTGCAAGATCGCTTTGAATTATTTAAAACAAGACCAAAAAATATTTTGAAAAAAAAAAGGGCAATTTGAGAAAAACTACAGTCCTGTTCTGCTAATATGTACTGTGTACTTCCTATAGGCATTTAAATACATTTTGCGAGAAAATGCAAAGTTTCTCAGAGGAACAAAAAAGTTTTGTGAGCGCTCGTAGAAGCGCAAACGTTTTGCGACCAAGCGCTAAGTTTCTAAAGGAACGCAAAGGTTTTGCAAGCAAATGCTAAGTTTCTAAAGGAATGAACAACTCACACTGCATCCTGAGACACTATGGGGAACGCCTCAGCTTGACTGATGACTGAAGCACTGTATAATCACGACAAATGTATTGGCCGGCAACAGCCATGACGTCACTACTAGTGCGACCCGGAGGTTTAAAAAGGGTGCTTAAAGAACATGTCCTCCTCTTCTTTGTCTTCAGGGACTATTTTGCTGAAGTACAACATTGAAATGACAATGGCAAGCGCCTCAGGAAGTGTGCCAATCTGTGTTCAAGATATTCGACAAAAGAAGACACACACAAACTGTGCGTTTCATGTCTGGGTGAGGAGCACGCACAGGGGTCATGGCCGGTCACAGAGTTGTGGCCGGTCAAACGCCGGACCCTATGGTCCCGCTTGTACGGTCTCTGGGAGCCTGGCTAGCGCTCCCCCGGTTCATCTCGCTGCCTCATTCGGACCATCAGGCTCGGCTATGCGATTCAGTTCGCCTGGCGCCCCCCTCCCCCAGGTTCAAGGGCATCCGCTTCACTTCGGTGAATGCCGCAGATGCCCATGTCCTGCGCGCGGAGATCGCTGTCCTGCTGACAAAGGACGCGATAGAGCCGGTCCCTCCAGCCGATATGAAGATCGGCTTTTACAGCCCTTACTTCATTGTACCCAAGAAGACCGGTGGGTTACAGCCAATCTTGGACCTGCGGGTCCTGAATTGGAGCCTTCACAAGCTACCGTTCTAGATGCTCATGCAGAAACGCATTTTCGAATGCATCCGTCCCCAAGATTGATTTGCAGTGATCGTCCTGAAAGATGCGTACTGTCATGTCTCGATCCTTCCTCGACACAGGCCATTTCTGTGTTTTGCATTCGAGGGTCGAGCATATCAGTACAAAGTCCTGCCCTTCGGGGCTGTCCCTGTCCCCCGTTTCTTCACGAAAGTCACAGAAGGGGCCCTTGTGCCCATGAGAGAACAGGGCATTCGCATCCTCAACTATCTCGACGACTGGCTCATTCTAGCACAGTCCAGGGATCAGTTGTCCGAACACAGGGACCTGGTGCTCAGACACCTCAGCCAGTTGGGTCTTCGGGTCAACTGGGGAAAACAGCAAACTCGCCCCCGTGGAGTGGTACCATTTTCTCGGTATGGAGTTGGATTTGGTCGAGCAGACAGCGCGCCTCACAGAGGAGTGTGTCCAGTCGATGCTGAACTGCCTGAACACATTTCAAGGCAGGATGGTGGTTCCACTGAAACAGTTTCAGAGGCTCCTGAGGCATATGAACGCCGCTCAGCCTGCTTCATATGAGACTGCTTCAGCATTGGCTACACGGCCGAGTCCGAAGATGGGGGCATGCCAACACGGCACTCACCGTGTGAGCATCACACCGGCTTGTCATCAGTCCTTCAGTCCATGGTCAGACCCCTCGTTCCTTCGGGCCGGAGTGCCCCTGTAACAGGTGTCCAGGCACACTGTGGTTTTCACGGATGCTTCTGCTATGGGCTGGGGAGCCACGTACAATGGGCATGCAGTGTCAGGGGTTTTTGGACGGGCCCACACCTGCATCGGCACATCAATTGCCTAGAGTTGCTAGCAGTACATCTTACTCTGAGCCGCCTCAAAGGACTGTTACAAGGCAAAGCTGTACTGGTCCACACTGACAACACTGTGACCATTGCGTGTATCAACTGACAAGGTGGTCTGTGCTCCCATCGCATGTCGCAACTCGCCCGCCATCTCCTCCTCTGGAGTCAGAAGTGTCTGAGGTCACTTCGGGCCATTCATGTCCCTGGTGTGCACAACCGTGTGGTCGCCGAGCTTTCACGAGCTGCGCTCCCAGGGGAGTGGTGACTCCACCCCTAGGTGGTTCAGCTGATCTGGAGACAGTTCGGGGTGGCACAGGTTGACCTGTTTGCCCCCCTAGAAATGTCCCACTGCCAGTGGTTCTATTCGCTGACCGAAGGTACACTCGGCACAGATGGCTCCTGGATGGGACGCGGAGGTTCTAGATGACTTACCCTAAGAGGTAGTTAACACCATCACTTCGGCACAAGCTCTGTCTACAAGACTGGCTTAAGCCTTGAAGTGGAACCTGTTCGTCGAGTGGTGTTCTTCTCGCCGAGAAGACCCCCGAAGATGTTTGATCGCATCTGTGCTTTCCTTCCTGCAACAAGGGTTGGAGCGTAGGTGAACCTGCAAGCGCTACCCCCAGAGGAGGCAGGCCCAGCCCTAGCTTTGTTCTGTCCCATCCGCGCCCTGCAGATCTACGTGGCTAGAACTCAAAGCTTCAGAACCTCAGATCAGCTCTTTGTCTGTCATGGAGGCCAGCAGAAGGGAAAGGCTGTCTCCAAGCAGAGGATGGCCCACTGGATAGTGGATGCCATCACATTGGCTTACCAAGCACAAGGTGTGCCCTGTGCCGTGTTGCATCCTCCTGGGCGCTGGCACGTGGTGCGTCACTGTCAGACATCTGTAGAGCTGTGGGCTGGGTGACACCCAACATGTTCGCTAGATTCTATAGCCTACGTGTAGAGCCGGTCTCCTCCTGTGTTCTCACCTCAAACGGGTAGGAGCACTGAGAGGCCCCGGCTCTTGTCGGCTTGCTGCGCTCCGGTGCTCATATTCTCCAGAAGCAAACTCTGTGAGTCCTCCATCACCCTCGGTGCCGGACATTGCGGAACATCTGGCATCAGGCCCCTTGCTGCTGAATCCTTGAAAACCGGTATTGGGCTAGGGTTATATGAGTGACCCTGCGGGGACCCCATATAGTCTTCCACGGTAGCTCCTACGGGAAGCCTGTGTCTTTCCCTTGGGAGAGCCTTCCCGTTACTGGGACTGAGCCCCCTCCTCCTCTGTGGGCTCTGCAGCGTCCCCTTCTCTAGGGCACGCTTTCCCAGTGTTATCCAATAATCACTGAGCAAATCATGCGGAACAGCAGTGATGGACTTCCTGGTGTAAGCCCCGTCTCATCAGGTAAGAAAGCTCAGGTGGCTCACACAGGGCACTGGAAGAGGGCAGAGGCCATAGCACTTTGGTAGGGATTCCTATTTGTTGGTACTCCGACATGGTGTCGAGAGTGACCGACTGAATGGGAACGTCTCGGTTACGTATGTAACCCTCGTTCCCTGAAGGAGGGAACGGAGATGTCACGTCCTGTCGCCATGTCCTTTGTACCTTGCTGGGGTGCCTGTCTACCTACTCGGCTCCTCAGCAAAAGCCTGATTTGATGCAATCACCTGTGTCTCATTTATACCCGCACAGCGTGGCATGAGCACCTGGTGCAATCATTGCATGCCAATGTGCCTTGGCTCGTTTAGTTACACTCAAAGTAGATTGGCTCTCGCGAGCGATATTCCTATTTGACAGTACTCCGACGTGGCGTCTCCATTCCCTCCTTCAGGGAACAAGGGTTACAAATGTAACCAAGACATTTCTGAAATAGGCCCATTAACTATATTACATTGAATATGTTCTTTAATGGCTTCCTCTCACTGCGAGAGTCATTCTGTTGAGGCATTTGCTGTGCTTTGAATAGCGAGGAGTGGTAGGCCTATCGCCGTCCTCAGAGCTACACTCAAGGACTGAGATGAGAACCCTCTTGCTGTTCATGCTCACTCTCTGGCTCCCCAGAGTTATGGCTAGTTTATTTTCAGAGCAGTAGGTTGTAGGCTTCCTCTCGTTCTTGAGTCATCCTGCTGATCCTTTTTTGTCTTTACTAAAGAGTTAAAGGGAAAAGAGAAGGCCTTTTTCTCTCACCTAAAACAGACTTGTTGTTTAGGCCTCGCTCTTTGAGCTTTGTATTTTGGGTTAGCCTAGGCTAAGCAACTCCCTTGCTGTACCACATAATATGAGTATTGTAGGCCTCTTCTCATTTGAGAGTCATTTGTGAACAAACGCAAAGTTAATCAGGGAAATGTAAAAAGTATTGCGTTTCTTATGTTTCTTAGGGCAACGCAAGCATTTTGTGAATGAACGCAAACTTTCTAATGGAACGCAAAAGTTTTGTGAATGAATGCAAAGTTTCTCGGGAGAACCCAAAAGTTTTGTAAACGAACGCAAAGTTTCTCTGGGAGCGCAAACATTTTGCGAGCAAACACAAAGTTTCTAAAAAAATGCAAAAGTTTTGTGCTTAAATAACACTTCATTTTTCAACACTTTTCACTTCATCAAATGCTTTCTCTGGACATTTCTAGTCTCCATTGGAGGGTCTTTGAATATTGCTCTTGACAAAAAGGTTGAGAACCACTGATCTATATGCTATGTGATGTTTATGAACCTGTGTTTCCATCAGTAGTGTCATGCTTGTGTCGGTCGCAGGGAGCTGGGCGTGATGTTCGAGGTGCAGGATCTGCCCAGGGTGGTGGTGCTGCGTCCGGACTGCTCCGTCCTTACGCCTAACGCTGTGGCGGAAATCTGTTCACTGGGGCCCGACTGCTACCGCAACTGGCAGGAAGGGGCGGAGCTGATCGACAGGAACTTCATGATGAACGAAGAGTTCGATGAGGGCAAAATGCGCAGCATGACCGACCCCATCCGACGAGTCAAATACAAGGTGGAGGACAAGAAGAAAAAGAAGAAGAACAAAAAGGACGATGACGGAGAGGAAGATGGAAATGATGGAGGAGGACCTTGGGGCTGAGGTCTGAACTTTTGCTTTGACTCAGCTGACGCTCTAATAACATTAGCGCTATGGACAGAAGCCACGAGTAAACGCTGTAGAGAGACAGTTGAGTAAATGTCACTGAACAGACGAATAGCAGGGCTGAAATGGGAAGATGGATGGTCTACAGCAGCAGTTCTCTATGTTTTTGCCTCCAAAGCTCATCATTGTTCACAACATCAGCTGTAAAAAAAACAAAAATATCTAATTTACAGAAACTGTCCACAGATTGAATTAAATTATTGTAAATCAAATAATTGAATTTCAGGATTCCAAATGTGACAGGATTGGAATGTTCTTCAACCAACGAATTACACTGACTTTTCCAGTTGTTGATGATTTACCAGATATGTATTAATGAGGATTTTAAAAATATATTTCTACTCACAATTTCTAACTGATGAAATACTTTAGAGCTTGTAAAAATGTGTAGTATTTATAATGAAAAGTCAAAAATACAAAAAAAGGTGTGCACAATCCTCAAACCCAAACAGGGCTCAGGTGCAGGCAAATAACAAATGTGATGTCCGCACACTGATAGACCTGTTGGTTGACACATTGCAATAAATTGGAGCAGTTATATCAGTGTGCGGACATCACATTTGTTTTTTGCTTTAGTATTTATAATGCCCATGTCAATTTTACTCATTTCCATTCGTTTTCCAGGTCTAGAAATCCCACTTTTAAAATTGGACTTCTTCATATCAAGGTTTTCTGAGAGAATCCGGCACAGACAAAATTGCCAGGAATTTACAGAACTAAAGAGTATTATATTACAATAACGTAGTCAGAAAATTACTGTGTAATCAATGCATGCTGGGTTATTTTCTGCCAAATTACTGTCAAAGTAATGCAATTTTTACCTGGAATATACTGTAATTTCACACTAAAGTTTTGAACAGTTATTCAATGGGAGGAAAAATAGTAGTACTAATAGGGGTAAACTAAAATAAAACAGTTGTTTTTAAAGAACTTGAAGCCTCTTAGAAAGTCTGTAATTTCTGAATGATTGATATTTGAGCTCAGTTTCTCAATTCCAGGATCATTTGCTTTAAAAATCCATTTTAGATTAAAAAAAGAAAAAAAAGTAAACTGACTTGTATATGTCCAGAATATAGGTGTGCATGAACGATTATAATACTGGTGTGACATTAATGCATCAGCAAATGCTCTTTTTATCACACATGCTTTTATTAACATTTGCATTACTAATAAACTTGACATTACAAAGAAAATTGAATTTGAGTGTGAGAAAATTGTTATTTAGGTAGTTAATGCGTAAGATATTTTCAGTTTGAATTTATACAAATGAAAAAGAGAAACCACTGTGTCATTAAAGTTTTATTTTATTTTATTTTATTTATGTTGGTCTTATCGAGTCAGGTTTAAACCTGTTGTCAAAGAGCAAATAACACTCCTTATAAACAATTAATAGAAACAAGTATATTTTGTTTAAATAGTATTTTACATTTACATAGTACATAAAAAAAGATGCATATTTAAAAAGACATCACAATAAACATTAAGCTTTTTCTAAGTTTTCTAAATGTACTGTAAATGTATAAAACATTGACTAACAAAATGTTTCCAGTTTTATCTTAAAGGGGTCATGACATGAGTTTTTTTATTTTTATAAATTCTTTATTTATATATATATATATATATATATATATATATATATATATATATATATATATATATATATATATATATATATATATATATATATATATATATTATTTTATTTTTATTAAGTTCTTTGAGGTTCACTTAGTTTTCTTAAAACCTAGGTTTCAACTAGTGCTTATATTTTTCAGTATACCGCAATATATGCATTGGCCATTTATGGCTATATATCGATACATATAAAATATTTAGAAATGAACACAAAAATAGCATTGCATGTAATATTCATGACGTTTTATCCTTTATCGTGTACATATATTATATATTATATAAATATATATATATTATACATTTATATATGTTATAAATGTGAATGCATTGTACACACATATTGACTTCTATTCCCAGCATGCTTTGCTTCTGACTGTTGATTGAGAGTAAATGTTCAAATGAAGTGTTATTTCGTGTGTTTTGCTCAGTGTTTAATGATGTATTATTGTGTAATTTAACAGGGCTTCTGGTGAGTGTGAGTTTTTAGGGTTACTGTTGATCTGAAGTGGATGATGATTGGCTGAACAACATTATGATTATGTTATTATATTTAAAAAGTAATGTTTGTGCTCTCTTCTGTTACTTTTGTTAACTAGCTTAGAAATATGACCAGTTTATAATGTAAATAACATTACATTATATATTCCTCTATATATGTTTGTTTATACTGGATGAGTAAAAATATGCAATAATACACATACAGTGCCATATCTGATCATATATATATCTACTCTGAAGTGTATTACTGAATATAAAATGATATATTAGTAATTATATAGTCACGTATTTTTTCTATATGAAAGCGCCCATTCTTTATGTATTACTCAGTATATTGTAATGTATTAACACAATATATTATTATTTATAGTTTCAAATATACAGTTAAATCGTTTAATATATTCATCATTCATATGGGGAAATTAATATATTTTCTTTGCGTAAGGGTTCCTTCTTCTCTGGGTAGATGTTGTTCATTTTAACCGTGCGGAAAGCATGCATCTCCTAGAGCCCCAGACAGTCAGCACGAGAGCGAGAGCGAAAGTGAAAGAGATCGGAGCCGTAGAGCAAGGACGCGCGGACTACAACTATACCATCAACTCTGTAAGTACAGCATTAACTTAATTCAACAGGTCTTTCGGTACAGCCTACATTAGTTAGCAGCAGAGACAGTAACTACAAGAGTTTGAGTCGAGTTTAAACAGCGAGTGTTTTCTCTAGCAGGTTTCAGACGTGTACTGGTTAAAGACAAAGACACATCCGTTTTAACCGCCGCATGTCTGAAACTTATAGAAACCACTTTCTTTAAAACATTTGACCTGTAAATGAGGTGTGAGTCGTTACTGTACATGTGCAGTCACACTATTTAACCACGCGAAAGCTCATATGGTTAGGACGGTCATGCATTTCTCTTTCCGCATATTATGTCATTTTATTGCAAAGTAAACAATGTTGAATCTCTACTTATTTTGTAAGCTAGCATGCAAAAATACACGCTAGTTCAAAAATTATTAACTTCAAAAAGGAAATTAGGACATTTTCATAGGATTTTTCACACTGATGCAAAATAAAAAGACACAGGTATAAAGTACAGTAGCCTCTGTCTTACTCCAATGCTCTCTCTAGTGGACAACTGTAGTATTACAGTCTTAATCTGTCATTCACAGTGGCAAATGAGGGTGATTTCTTTTAACTCTTAATAGAGATATGATTGTCATGATATACGCCATTGTTCTGTCTTTTATGCTTCTTGTGTGGATGTTTATCTCGAATGAAATGACAAGCTACTGATTCCCCTACTTAGATTAATCTGTGTTGGTTGTGTCTTTTGGCTGGCATTGAGGCTGATTCTCCCACATTAATCAAGACCGTTGTATTTTTTCCAGAGTGACACAAAATGACCAAACCAGTGCTTCTTGATGCACTTAAAGATCTTCTGGATAAAGAGTTCAACGAGTTCAAATGGTACCTGTTGAACGGCGGGTTAACAGACAGCTCTATTTCTCGAGGAGATCTGGAGAACGCTGACCGACAGAAAGTTGTGGATCTCATGGTGCAGCAGTACAAAGAATCAGATGCCGGAAGATTGCCATCAGAGCGCTATGCAGCATTAAGCAAAATGAGCTGGCTGATAAACTGAAGAGAAACCTTCTGGAAGGTACCACTACTACACAATATGCACTTGCAGTATTTGATCTAAGCTGTTGAGCATTCTGAGTATATCTCTATCTGTCCATCAGTTCCAGAGGATGTTCCTGCTGGAGGTGGAGCTTCATCCAGTGGGAAAGCTGGAACCGCTCAGACTGCAGGAGTTACAATGAACATAAACACTGCCAGTGGAGGAACTGTAAAGGCCCCTGTTGTTCATGGTGCTGTTTTTAACGGCCCTGTGTCCTTCAGCTAATGCTCAGGGATCTATCTATCTATCTATCTATCTATCTATCTATCTATCTATCTATCTATCTATCTATCTATCTATCTATCTATCTATCTATCTATCTATCTATCTATCTATCTATCTATCTATCTATCTATCTATCTAATCTATCTATCTATCTGTCTGTCTGTCTGTCTGTCTGTCTGTCTGTCTGTCTATCTATCTGTCTATCTATCTGTCTATCTATCTGTCTATCTATCTGTCTATCTATCTATCTGTCTATCTGTTTGTCTGTCTGTCTATCTGTTTGTCTGTCTGTCTATCTATCTGTCTATCTATCTATCTATCTATCTATCCTCACAAATGCATAAGGAAACAAAAGTAGTTGTTAAAGGGGTGAACTAAAATAAAAATAATTTAGATTTTTAGTTGTTTCTAAATAACTTTGTCAACTTGAACTCTTAGAAAGTCTGTAATTTCTGAATGATTGACATTCCAGCTCAATTTCTCAATTCCAGGATCATCTACTTTACAAATCCATCTTGGATATGTTTTTTTAAACTCTGATTTGTATATGTCCAGAATATAGGTGTGCATGAATGATTATAATACTGGTGTGACATTAATGCATCAGCAAATGCTCTTTTTTATCACACATGCTTTTATTAACATTTGCATTACTAATAAACTTGACATTACAAAGAAAATTAATTGAAGTTTGTTTTTTTTTTTTTTTTTTTGAGTAGTTGATGCATAAAAATGTTAGGTTTGAATTTATACAAGTGAAAAAGAGAGAAGCCACTGTGTCCTTAATTAAAGTTTTTTTATTATTTATTAATTTTTTATGTTGGTCTTTTCGGATGTGAAGAGGTAAAGTTGTAAAGAGGTTTAAACCTGTTGTCAAAAAAATAAAATAAAAATAACACTCCATATATAAAAATGTAAAGAAACAAGTACATTTTGTTTAAATAGTATTTTACATTTACATAAATGATGCATATTTAAAAAGACATCACAATAAACATTAAGCTTTTTCTAAGTTGTCTAAATTTACTGTAAATGTATAAAACATTGACTAACAAAATGTTTCCAGTTTTATCTTAAAGGGGTCATGACATGAGTTGTGTATTGTTTTAATAGCCTAAGTTCTTTGAGGTTCACTTATAACGTTAATAAAGGAGGAAAACCTAACTTCAAGTATAATTGTAATTGTATATACACTGGTAGAAACATCATTTGAAGCCTATGACTATACACAGATTGGTTATGCTTTATTTTAAGGTGTCATTATTACAGTGTAATTATATATTTAAGTACTGAGTAATATTGATTAACTACATGTACTTGCTATAGGGTTAAGGTAGAACTGGGGTTTGATTTAGGTTAGTTGTGTGTAATTATCCATACTTTTCTGTTATTACTATGATAAGTACATGTTACATATGTAACAAGGATACTGTAAAATAAAGTGTTACCCAACAATGTAAAGATAAAATTGAATTCTGTGTATACACAAAAATATCTTCACCTTGTCCAGAATGTCTCATTTCATGTTTGTCGATTAAGTCCTCCTTAAAAAAATCATGCAAACTGATTGCCTTATAAAAAACAAAAAAACAAAAAACTGTTGTTCATTTTAAACTGGAAAAAAGGTATGGCAGACATTGTGCAATAGAGCAAAACCTGCAGGGCAATTCTTCAACAGGTGAAAAAAGAGCGCAGAAGTGGAACAGATCGAAGCCAGAGAACAAAGAAGCGTGGACTACAACTATACCATCAACTCTGTAAGTACAACATTAACTTAACGGAACAAGTCTTTCGGTACAGCCTACATTAGTTAGCACCAGTGACAGAGAAAACACTTACTGTTTAAACTAGACTCAAACTCTTGTAGAAGGTTTCAGACATGCAGTGGTTAAAGACGAAAGACACATCAGTTTTAACCATTGCTTGTCTGAAACCTATAGAAGCTTGTTTCTGCCACAGAATAAAACATTTTAAAAGATTATTGTGACTGTTTTATCTCACAGTTGTGAGAAACCTACACAGAAACCACTTTCTTTAAAACATTTGACCTGTAAATGAGGTGTGAGTCGTTACTGTACATGTGCAGTCACACTATTTAACCACGCGAAAGCTCATATGGTTAGGACGGTCATGCATTTCTCTTTCCGCATATTATGTCATTTTATTGCAAAGTAAACAATGTTGAATCTCTACTTATTTTGTAAGCTAGCATGCAAAAATACACGCTAGTTCAAAAATTATTAACTTCAAAAAGGAAATTAGGACATTTTCATAGGATTTTTTCACACTGATGCAAAATAAAAAGACACAGGTATAAAGTACAGTAGCCTCTGTCTTAACCCGATGCTCTCTCTAGTGGACAACTGTAGTATTACAGTCTTAATCTGTCATTCACAGTGGCAAATGAGGGTGATTTCTTTTAACTCTTAATAGAGATATGATTGTCATGATATACGCCATTGTTCTGTCTTTTATGCTTCTTGTGTGGATGTTTATCTCGAATGAAATGACAAGCTACTGATTCCCCTACTTAGATTAATCTGTGTTGGTTGTGTCTTTTGGCTGGCATTGAGGCTGATTCTCCCACATTAATCAAGACCGTTGTATTTTTTCCAGAGTGACACAAAATGACCAAACCAGTGCTTCTTGATGCACTTAAAGATCTTCTGGATAAAGAGTTCAACGAGTTCAAATGGTACCTGTTGAACGGCGGGTTAACAGACAGCTCTATTTCTCGAGGAGATCTGGAGAACGCTGACCGACAGAAAGTTGTGGATCTCATGGTGCAGCAGTACAAAGAATCAGATGCCGGGAAGATTGCCATCAGAGCGCTATGCAGCATTAAGCAAAATGAGCTGGCTGATAAACTGAAGAGAAACCTTCTGGAAGGTACCACTACTACACAATATGCACTTGCAGTATTTGATCTAAGCTGTTGAGCATTCTGAGTATATCTCTATCTGTCCATCAGTTCCAGAGGATGTTCCTGCTGGAGGTGGAGCTTCATCCAGTGGGAAAGCTGGAACCGCTCAGACTGCAGGAGTTACAATGAACATAAACACTGCCAGTGGAGGAACTGTAAAGGCCCCTGTTGTTCATGGTGCTGTTTTTAACGGCCCTGTGTCCTTCAGCTAATGCTCAGGGATCTATCTATCTATCTATCTATCTATCTATCTATCTATCTATCTATCTATCTATCTATCTATCTATCTATCTATCTATCTATCTATCTATCTATCTATCTATCTATCTATCTCAAGGATTTTAAAGAGGTCATGAACTGAGAAATCAAAGTTTCCTTGATCTTTTATATCCTGCAAGTTTCAGAACTCAAATCTTCCACGTTAGTCCATATGTTTTCAACTACATATTCAACTCTCTGTGTCGTCTTCGTTTCAACATATAATCTAATAAAATACAATAGTACCTCACAAATACATAAGGAAACAAAAGTAGTTGTTAAAGGGGTGAACTAAAATAAAAATGATTTTGATTTTTAGTTGTTTCTAAATAACTTTGTCAACTTGAACTCTTAGAAAGTCTGTAATTTCTGAATGATTGATATTCCAGCTCAATTTCTCAATTCCAGGATCATTCAACTCTGATTATATTTACTCTATATTTCCAGAATATATGAATGACTATAATACTGGTGTGGCAAATGCTCTTTTTTTATCACACATGCTTTTATCTACATTTGCATTACTAATAAACTTGACATTACAAATAAAATTTTTATTTTGGGTAGTTGATGCATAAACAATTGTGAAAGTGAAAAAGTGAAAACCACTGTGTCATTAACTAAAGGTTTTTTTTTTTTTTTTTTTTTTCTTTAATGTTGGTCTTATTGGAGTCAGGTTTAAACCTGTTGTCAATAAATAACAGTCCATATATAAAAATGTAAAGATTCAAGATTCAAGAATTTTATTTGTCACATACACAGTTATATACAGAATATACAACCGGCAGTGAAATGTAAAAGTTTAAGAAACAAGTACATTTAGTTTAAATGGTATTTTACATTTACATAAATGAGGCACCCCTCCTTGAACTATCACCTTATCGTGGTGGAGTTACTCGGGAGGAGCTCAGAGTAGAGCAGTTGCTCCTCCACATCGAGAGGAGCCAGTTGAGGTGGCTCGGGCATCTATTTTGGATGCCTCCTGGATGCCTTCCCGAGGAGGTGTTCCGGGCATGTTCCACCGGGAGGAGGCCCCGGGGAAGACCTAGGACACGCTGGAGGGATTATGTCTCCCGGCTGGCCTGGGAACATCTCGGGGTTCCCCCAGAAGAGCTGGAGGAAGTGGCTAGGGAGAGGGAAGTCTGGGCGTCTCTGCTTAGACTGTTGCCCCCGCGACCCGGCCCCGGATAAGTGGAAGATAAGTGGAATAAATGAGGCATATTTAAAAAGACATCACAATAAACATTAAGCTTTTTCTAAGTTTAACTAAAACATTGACTAACAAAATGTTTCCAGTTTTATCTTAAAGGGGTCATGACATGAGTTCCCATTCAGTCGGTCACTCTCGACGCCACGTCGGAGTACCGACGAATAGGAATCTCGCTCGCGAAAGCCAATCTACTTCGAGTGTAACTAAAACGAGCCAATGCACATTGGCATGCAATGATTGCACCAGGTGCTCATGCCACGCTGTGCGGGTATAAATGAGACACAGGTGATTGCATCAAATTAGCATTTTGCTTCGGAGCCGAGTGGTAGATGGTTACTACAGATATCACTCCTTACTTCGCAGTCCTGACTGAAGACGGAAGCCGCCTTTCGGAAGCGATCTCTTCATTCGGTGTTGGTGTGACGGCACAGCAGCGGGTCGTGTGGTTTTCCGATCAACTCTCTTTGTTGTTTGAACAGAACAATCACAAAGGCTGTTCTCACAGCCGGTTCGGTGCGCTAGGTGGAGAGCGCTAAAAGCCGCTTCCCACGGCTGGTAAGAGCGCCAGTGTGAGAGAGCGCGCGCGCACGTCAGGCTGCACTATCCCTGGACGGTGTCGCCGCGACCCTCCCCTGCGTGCTTCAGCACCAAGGAGAGCGTCCTTCTGAAAGAGCTTACACAGATAGAGCTTGCGCCTCTTTTCAAGATGACATTCTATCTGTGTGTTTCTGGATGCGGTGGTTTCCTGTCACCGAGGATGGTCATCAGCGCTGTATCTCGTGTTTGGGCGTTCAGCACGCTGAGGCAGCGCTGGTGGATGAATCATGTTCTCACTGCGGAACATGACCATCTCGGAGTTGCGATCGCGGCTCCGTCTCGCAAGGGGCGGAGCCTCTGTGCCTCTGCCGCGATCTAACTCTCCTCAGAGAGTTACTTCAGGCAGTAGCCCGGCTGATTTGAGGGTTACGGTGAGCGCGCTTTCCCCAGGGAACCAACCCCGGAAACCTCATCCCTCTCGCACTCCGCAGCCAGTAGAGCTGCCATTGGAACGCGGTGGGCCGTCCACGAGATGTGCACCATCCGTATCCTTTGGGGCTCCCCTTGAGGACCAGATGTCCATCGCTGCATCGGAGGGAGGGTCAGAACTCTCTGGAGAGGATGTGTCGGCGCAGTGGGCTCCTCGGGTAGACCCGCTGTGCCCGATACTGATCCGGAGATGATGGCTATGCTTGCCGGGCCGCCGAGAGTCGGGCTCGTGTGGAACCCTCCACCGTGTCCCGAACCCTCAAGGCTGGATGATTGGTTTCTCGGGGTGGCCCGTGCTGGTTCTCAGTGCCCCACCCCGGTGCCTTTTTTCCCGGAGGTGCACGAGGAGCTCACGAGGTCATGGACGGCACCTTTTACTGCCGAAACCGGCCTAGTGGATCCTCCTCCCTCACCACCCTCGATGGCGGACCTGCAAAGGGATACACGCAGGTTCCCCGTGGAACGGGCCGCTGCTATGCAACTGTGCCCTAACTCCATTTCCAGGGGGAACCCGTGTCTTCCCTCCGGGGCCTGTAGGTACTCATCCGATCTGATCGGGAAGGCCTACCTGGCTTGTGGAGAGGCAGGCTCCACTTTACACGCTACGGCGTTGTTGCAGGTCCATCAGGCCCCGGCTCTGAAGACCTTGCACGAGGGTGGTCACGATCCCGCAGTTCTCCAGGAACTGAGAACCGCAACGGACCTTGCGCTTCGTGCGACGAAGGTTATGGCGCGGGCCGTGGGTCGTGCGATGTCCACTATGGTGGTCCAGGAACGCCACCTCTGGCTGTGTCTGGCGGACATGAGGGAGACCGACAAAGTCAGGTTCCTTAACTCCCCCGTCTCCCAGGCTGGCCTCTTCAGCGACGCGGCCCAGAACTTCGCCCAGCAGTTCTCGGCCGCACAGAAGCAGACTGAGGCGGTCAGTCACATTCTGCCACGGCGGTCAGCTGCTGTCTCCACCCGCGCCCGGCAGCGCTCAGCCTGCTCGTCGCCGAGGGCGGCCGCCTGCGTCTGCCTCCGCCGCCTCCCGCGCGCAGCAGCAGCCTCCACCCAAGTGGCGTTGTGGGCCGGGCGCAAGCAGGCCGCCCTACCCGTCCCAGACGCCTGCCAAGAGGGGTGGCAAGGCCAAAGGCAAGCTGCCACGAGACGGGCGACCGGAGGTGAGGAGGACTGCTCTTCTGGAGATGGTGACCACACCGCTCCATCCCCCGGTGGAGGGCCGGGAGGAGAATCTTGTGTTCCATTTTGTTTCTGTTCCGCCGCTGGGCTCAGCCCCAGCGGTACCCAAATTCTCAACACAAGAGCAGTTCCTTCCATCTCCGGGTCTGCAGGGGCTCGGAGAGTTGTGGCCGGTCAAACGCCGGACCACACTCATCCTCCCTCTTCGCCAGCGGGCAGCAGTGGACAACCCCTCATGTTCCTGCTGCCCACCTGTGGAATCAGGTAAGTGTTGCACGGTACACTCTCACCTCCTGCGGGCCGCCTCCACGAGACAGCCGCCCCAGTCCGGTACCTGCATTCCACCTCGCTGCCCCACGGTGGGTACGCCGGTGGTCCCTATGGTCCTGCTTGTACGGTCCCTGGGAGCCTGGCTAGTGCTCCTCGGTCCGTCTCGCTGGCTCATTCGGATCATCAGGCTCGGCTACGCGATTCAGTTCGCCTGGCGCTCCCCCAGGATCAGGGGCATCCGCTTCACTTCGGTGAATGCTGCAGATGCCCATGTCCTGCGTGTGGAGATCGCTGTCCTACTGGCGAAGGACGCGATAGAGCCGGTCCCTCCAGCCGATATGAAGACCGGCCTCTACAGCCCGGACTTCATTGTACCCAAGAAAACCGGTGGGTTACGTCCCCAAGATTGGTTTGCAGCGTTCGACCTGAAGGACGCGTACTTTCATGTCTCGATCCTTCCTCGACACAGGCCATTTCTGCGCTTTGCGTTCGAGGGTAGAGCATATCAGTACAAAGTCCTGCCCTTCGGGCTGGCCCTGTCCCCCCATGTCTTTACGAAAATCACGGAGGGGGCCCTCGTGCCCATGAGAGAACGGGGCGTTCGCATCCTCAACTATCTCGGCGACTGGCTCATTCTAGCACAGTCCAGGGATCAGTTGTGCGAACACAGGGACCTGGTGCTCAGACACCTCAGCCAGTTGGGTCTTCGGGTCAACTGGGGAAAGAGCAAACTCGCCTCCGGGCAGAGGATCTCTTTTCTCGGTATGGAGTTGGATTCGGTCGAGCAGGCAGCGCGCCTCACAGAGGAGCATGTCCAGTCGATGCTGAACTGCCTGAACACGTTTCAGGGCAGGATGGCGGTTCCACTGAAACGGTTTCAGAGGCTCCTGGGGCATATGGCAGCCGCGGCTGCAGTAACGCCGCTCGGCCTGCTTCATATGATACCGCTTCAGCATTGGCTACATGGCCGAGTCCCGAGATGGGCGTGGCAACGCGGCACTCACTGGGTGAGCATCACACCGGCCTGTCGCCAGTCCTTCAGTCCGTGGTCAGACCCTTCGTTCCTTCGGGCTGGAGTGCCCCTGGAACAGGTGTCCAGGCATGCTGTGGTTTTCACGGATGCCTCCGCCATGGGCTGGGGAGCCACGTACAACGGGCATGCAGTGTCAGGGGTTTGGACGGGCCCGCACCTGCATTGGCACATCAATTGCCTCGAGTTGCTAGCAGTACATCTTGCTCTGAGCCGCCTCAAAGGGCAGTTATGGGGCAAAGATTTACTGGTCCGCACGGACAACACTGCGGCCGTTGCGTATATCAACCGACAAGGTGGTCTGCGCTCCCGTCGCATGTCGCAACTCGCCCGCCATCTCCTCCTCTGGAGTCAGAAGTGTCTGAGGTCGCTTCAGGCCATTCATGTCCCTGGTGTGCGCAACCGTGTGGCCGACGAGCTCTCACGAGCTGCGCTCCCAGGGGAGTGGCGACTCCACCCCCAGGTGGTTCAGCTGATCGGGAGACAGTTCGGGGTGGCACAGGTCGACCTGTTTGCTTCCCCAGAAACGTCCCACTACCAGTGGTTCTATTCGCTGACCGAGGGTACACTCGGCACGGATGCCCTTGCGCACAGCTGGCCCCAGGGGCTGCGCAAATATGCGTTTCCCCCAGTGAGCCTACTTGCACAGACACTGTGCAAGGTCAGGAGGATGAGGAGCAGCTCCTGTTGGTGGCGCCGTACTGGCCCAACCGGACCTGGTTCCCAGAACTTATGCTCCTTGCGACAGCCCCTCCTTGGCCGATTCCTCTGAGGAAGGACCTTCTGACTGTGGAAGCTTCATGTCTGGCCCCGGGGACGGGACGCGGAGGTTCTAGGTGACTTACCCCAAGAGGTAGTTAACACCATCACTTCGGCACGTGCACCGTCTACAAGACAGGCTTACGCCTCGAAGTGGAACCTGTTCGTCGAGTGGTGTTCTCGCCGAGAGGACCCCCGAAGATGTTCGATCGCGTCTGTGCTTTCCTTCCTGCAACAAGGGTTGGAGCGTAGGCTGTCACCCTCCACCCTCAAGGTCTATGTTGCTGCTATGTCCGCCTATCACGACCACGTAGAAGGTAAGTCGGTTGGGAAGCACGACCTGGTCGTCAGGTTCCTTAGGGGGGCGAGACGGTTAAATCCTCCTCGACCCCCCTCCATACCCTCTTGGGATCTTGCTCTGGTGCTCCGAGCACTCCAGAATGCCCCATTCAAGCCTTTGCAGTCAGCAGAGCTAAAGATTCTGTCTATGAAGACTTTGCTGTTGGCTGCATTGGCCTCCATCAAGAGGGTAGGGGACCTGCAGGCATTTTCGGTCGACGAATCGTGCCTAGAGTTCGGGCCGGGTAATACCCACGTGGTACTAAGGCCCCGGCCTGGCTATGTGCCCAAGGTTCCTGCCACTCCCTTCAGGGATCAAGTGGTGAACCTGCTAGCGCTGCCCCCAGAGGAGGCAGACCCAGCCCTAGCTTTGCTCTGTCCCGTCCGCGCTCTGCGGATCTACGTGGATAGAACTCAAAGCTTCAGAACCTCAGATCAGCTCTTTGTCTGTCACGGAGGCCAGCAGAAGGGGAAGGCTGTCTCCAAGCAGAGGATGGCCCACTGGATAGTGGATGCCATCACCTTGGCTTACCAAGCACGAGGTGTGCCCTGTCCGCTCAGGGTGCGAGCACACTCTACTAGAAGTGTTGCATCCTCCTGGGCGCTGGCACGTGGCGCCTTGCTGTCAGACATCTGTAGAGCTGTGGGCTGGGCGACACCCAACACGTTCGCTAGATTTTATAGCCTACGTGTAGAGCCGGTCTCCTCCTGTGTTCTCACCTCAAACGGGTAGAAGCACTGAGAGGCCCCGCTCTTGTCGGCTTGCTGCGCTCCGCGCTCTTATTCTCCAGAAGCAAACTCTGTGAGTCCTCCATCACCCTCGGTGCCGGACGTCGCGGAACGTCGGGCATCAGGCCCCTTGCCGCTGAATCCTTGAGAACCGGTAATGGGCTGGGGTTATATGAGTGACCCTACGGGGATCCCATATCTTCTTCCACGGTCGCTCCTACAGGAAGCCCGTGTCTTTCCCTTGGGAGAGCCTTCCCGTCACCGGGACTGAGCCCCCTCCTCCCTTGCGGGCTACGGCTCAGCATTGTACTCCACATAACTCCTCCGGGGTACGATGTGGGCTCCGCAGCGGCCCCTTTTCTAGGGCATGCTTTCCCAGTGTCATCCAATAATCACTGAACAGGTTCATGAGGAACAGCAGTGATGGACTTCCTGGTGTGAGCCCCGTCTCATCAGGTAAGAGAGCTCAGGCGGCTCACACTGGGCACTGGAAGGGGGCAGAGGCCATGGCACTTTGGTAGGGATTCCTATTCGTCGGTACTCCGACGTGGCGTCGAGAGTGACCGACTGAATGGGAACGTCTCGGTTACGTAAGTAACCCTCGTTCCCTGAAGGAGGGAACGGAGACACCACGTCCTGTCGCCATGTCCTCTGTACCCTGCTGGGGTGCCTGCCTACCTACTCGGCTCCTCAGCAAAAGGCTAATTTGATGCAATCAAATGTGTCTCATTTATACCCGCACAGCGTGGCATGAGCACCTGGTGCAATCATTGCATGCCAATGTGCATTGGCTCGTTTTAGTTACACTCGAAGAAGATTGGCTCTCGCGAACGAGATTCCTATTCGTCGGTACGCCGACGTGGCGTCTCCGTTCCCTCCTTCAGGGAACGAGGGTTACATATGTAACCGAGACGTTTTGTATTGTTTTAATAGCCTACTTTTTTTTTTTTTAGGTTTACTTATAACGTTAATAAAGGAGGAAAACCTAACATCAAGTATAATTGTAATTGTATATACACTGGTAGAAACACAGTTTAGAGCCTATGACTATACAAAAATTTAAAGACAAAATTTCAGCTCAGAAAAATCTTAAATAATAGGAATAGTATGTTGTTGTCACAGAAACTAGCTCCGTGGCTCTGTGGATCCCTCCTCTGACCACCAATGGGTCTATTTAAGCCTACTCTCTCCCTCTGCCCACTGCAAAGTTTTGTCTTGCCCTAGCGAACATCACTGAGCGTTTTACCTGGTATTTGCCTGCCTGTTGTGACCCTGCTGTGTACTTTGCCTACGATCCTCTGCTGCCTGCCATTTGTGACTTTATGCTCTGCCTCGGACTCGCTACTGATTTCTGCCTACCCCGATCACTTGCCCGTTCACTGACCACAATTGTTTGCCTCCTGTTTTTCTGTGTTTGCCAGTGCTTGACCACTGCCTGTTAGTAAAGCTTGCACATGGATCCCACTTCGAGTGACGACTCATTACAGTTGTGCTGACAAATGCTTAGTATAGTTCACTTACACAAGATTTCTATAACTAAAAAAGAACAGAGTACTTGATAATTTACTTCAGATTTACTATTTGACTTAGAATAGCTATCATTGTTGTGTTTTGATGCTGAATGTTGAAGTCTGTGTGTAACTCGATGATCAACTGCAGATATTGTGACAAATATAGAGGGATTATATCAAACCAATTAAAAGTTTCACAAGGTGTTTATGACGTAAGTGTTAACAATAAAATTGTAAGTGATCATTATACGACATGAATGAAAGTATCACATAGGGTATTTTTCAAAAGTGACTAAATGTATGAGTAAATCATGAACTATAGTTAATTATTCAGTCAGAAGCTAGTTCAACTTTTATAAGCAACCTATTTATTACTTGTCTTCCTTTGAACAACTTGTTACAATGTGATTTATTGCTGCATTGCTGCATTAATAGGAAGATAATTACAATAATATGAATGTTCCAAGTGTTCCCTGATCACCATAAGGTGTTTTTGTGTTTTTTGCTTGATAAAATGGCACTCAAACCATTCAATTAATCTTAACTTGGGTTTTCTGAGTAAACAAAGCATAATATGTGAATAGTACAGATTACTATATTTTAAGTAAATTTAACTAGAAAGTGTTAGTTATAATCACTGTTGGATTTTACAGTGTATATGGTTAGGTCATACAGTTGCCATTTATCTTTCCACATATTATGTGATTTTATTTGCAAAGTCAACAATCTTGAATCTTTACTCTACTAATCTTTTTACTTTTATTGTAAGTTATCATGCAAAAACACACTAGTTCAAAAATATTAACTTTAAAAAGGAAATGAGGAAACATTCACTGCGGGAACATGGCCATCGCGGTGTTGCAATCGAGACTCCATGAACTCCGTTCAGGAGAGAGAGTCCCCTCTATCACACCCCAATCTACTTTCTCCATGAGAGACAGTACTTTGGCTGGTGGTCAGGGTGATCTGAGGGCTTTAGTGTGGGCCAACCCGACGAATATTCCTCGGGCCACACCCCCCTCTAGCACACTGCAACCCATGGTGTTTCTGGGTGAAGGCACTGGTGTTTCCTATCCTGGGCCCAGTGTCTCATTCGGGGTGCCGGCGGATTATGTTATGCCAATCGCCGCATCACAAGGTGGGCTGGATTCCTCTGGAGATGAAGATTCAGCTGTGCTGTCTCCTCCGGGAGCTCCAGCATTGTCCGAGTTTGATCCGGAGCTCACAGCCATGCTTTCCCGGGCAGCTACGAGCATTGGGCTTGAGTGGAACCTTCCACCATCAACAGCATGCGGGGACCCAAAGCACCCGTCCGAGGCTTGTGGGTTTACAACTACCTTGGTGGTGAAGACCTACAGAGCTGCGGGCCAGGCCACATCAGCCTTGCATGCTATGGCTATCCTTCTAGTCTATCAGGCGAAGGTACTCAGGAGCATGCACGAGAGCAGTACTGACCCCGCACTCGTGCGTGAGTTGCGTGCGGCTGCCGACCTCGTCCTACGAGCGATGAAGGTTACTGCACGCTCTCCTGGTCAGGTGATGTCCACTGCTGTGGTCCAGGAACTATGGCTCAGTCTGGCAGATTTGCAGGAGAACATTGAGAACAGCCCTTGCCCAACAGTTCTCGGCCGCACAAAAGCAGGCTGAGGTGGTTAAACACATTCTGCCCCGGCGGCCTGCTGCTGCCTCTATCCAGCTGCTGGCACAGATGCCTCAGCCTGCTCCCCGCCAGGGCTGCCCTCCTGTGGCTCCCGCCCCTCCCCGCCCAGCCCCAGCAGCAGCCTACACCTGGGCTAGGGCTTGAAGGAGGCCGCACGACAGCAGCCCAGCCCGTCTCAGCCCCCATCCCTGCTAAACGGCAGGCCATGCAGCGCTCCTGACATGGGCCGCTCAGAGGTGAATTCAGTTCTTTCTCAGGAGATGGTAACAGGGCCACTCCTTCCCCTGGTGGAGGGCCAGGGAAGAATCTTTTGTTTTCCTTCTTTGAAGGAACTGACTCACCTTACTTCACCTCTGAGCCCCAAGAGGGTGTGGCTCGCAGTGTGCGATGCACAGCCTCGCCACTCTCAGCCCCCTCTGTCGCCAGCCCCCTGTCAGATGAGACCCCCGTGGAACGCTGGTCCTTCCCTGGTCTCCTCCGACAGGGCGTGGAATTCGACCCCGCCCACACCTTGGGACACTCCCACGCCTCCCCATGTCTGGGCCGGTCATTCTGCTTCGCTGCCCCATCGTGAGTACACCTGTGGCTTGCACGACCGCTGCTTCAGTTCTGGGAGCCTAAATAGAGCTTCCAAACTGATCAGCTGGTTCTCCCACAGGTTCGGCTATGCGATTTTAGTTCGCACGATCTCCTCCCTGGTTTAAACGGAGAGTCCGCTATACCGTGGCAGGTGGCCATGCCCCTGTCATGTGTGCGGAAGTCGACACCCTGCTGGCGAGGGGTGCGGTTGAGATTCGGCCTCCACAGCCCTGACTTCATGGTACCTAGTAGAAGCAATGGGTCACGACCATTCCTGGACCTGTATATCTTGAGCAGAACCCTTCCAAGGCTTCCATTTCAAGATGTTCACAGCGTAACACATTTTCGAATGCGTCCGTCCACTGGATTGGTCTGCAGCGCCGACCTGAAGGATGCATACTCTCATGTCTCCATTCACCCCCGACCCAGACCGTCTCTCAGGTCTACCTTCGGAGGGCAGGAATACCGGTACGCAGTTCTCCCATTTGGGTAGCCCTGTCTCCTCGTGGCTTCACTGAAGTCATCGAGACAGCCTTTGTGCCACTCAGGTTCTTCCCTGAAGAGGATCTCTTTTCTCAACTTGGTCGCCATGCACGCTCATAACAGAGACGTTATGTCCCCCTGCCACAACAGCTGTACAGCTGGAACCGTCAGGGCGCTCAGCCTTGGCTCTTCAGCAGGTAAACATAATGCGAGTCTGCAACACAACTCCCTTTTTATACCCACACGGTGGGGCAGGGTTGTGTTATGCAAATTCCGCAAACCCATGGCATTTTCATGCCATTGGCTCGTTTTGTAGATCTCAGAGGTGATTGGCTTCTAAGCGAAACCCCCATTTCGTCAGTACTGACGTAATGTCTCCGTTCCCTTCCTTCAGGGAACGAGGGTTACATATGTAACCGAGACGTTCAAAGACTTCAAATGGTGTGTCAAAAGACAGCTCTATTCCTCGAGGTAATCTGGAGAAAGCTGGTTGTCATAAAGTTGTGGATCTCATGTTGCAGCACTACAACAATTCAGATGCCGGGAAGATTGCAGTCAGAGTGCTACATAGCATTATGCAAAATGAGCTTGCTAAAAAGCTGAAGAGAAAACTTCTGGAAGGTGCCACTACTACACAATATGCATTTGCAGTATTCAATCTAAGCTGTTGTGTATTCTCTGTTGAGTTTCTCTGTATCAGTTTCAGAGGATGTTATTGCTGGACGTGCAGTTGTTGCTGTAGCAGGTTGTATTGTTTTGAGACATGTTTTGAGGGCGCACCAGACACAACTTAATCTTCCAGATGATTCGTTCAAACATAATTCCACACAAAAAAATCCAACTCAACACTCAAATCAACCCAGACCCCAAATCAACAATCGAGGACCATAAATGAGAGATAATGATCATTTGAATGTCTGCAGTAAGAAATACATTAGACCACAAAGCGTTCATTGCAGGAGTTTTATAAAAATTTATGATTTTATTAATTTAAATATTATATTAAAATAAGTGACCCAATATATATATATATATATATATATATATATATATATATATATATATATATATATATATATATATATATATATATATATATATAAACAGCCATATGTTTCTAAGAGTGATATTCCAACATTCCAAGATTTACTAAGTTACACACAGGGCCTAAAACTAACCTTTTGCCACAGTGACTTAAGAAAATTTACTGGCAATAAATATATTTTACCAGTCATGAAACATATATTAATCCTTATTAAAGTTACAAAAGTAATTCAGTAATGAGCGATTTTCTTTTTGGCTTTTGTTGTTTTAACAAGAGCGGGAATATTTGGCTGCTGTCACTTTAACAGTCAATGCTTGGATCCAATATACCAATATACCAATATACGTTACACACGTGTTTTCTTTCTCAACTGTTTATGTTCATTTACAGCCTGTCCCAAATGGCACAATTCATATGCACTTGAAGAAGAAAAAACCTGGAAAAAATCATAGTATCATAGTTTCCACAAAAATTTTGGAATAGCACAACTGTTTTCAACATTGATAATAATCATAAATGTTTCTTGAGCAGCAAATCAGCATATTATAATTATTTCACTGAAGACTGGAGTAATGATGCTGAAATTTCAGATTTGATCACAGGAATAAATTACATTTTACAATATATTAACAGAACACATTAATACAATAATACAATAATATTTCACATTATTGCTATTCTTACTTTATTTTTGATAAAATAAATGTGCCTCAAAAACATAAAAAAATCTTACTGAGCCCAAACTTTTGAGTGGTAATATAGTATACACTGTATAATCTAATTATTAAGACTTACTTGCCAACCGATTGCCTTGAAATGCCTGAAGTGAAAAAGGAATAGTACACTGTGCTTACAAATGCTTAGTTAGTATAGTTCACTTACACAATAGTTCTAGTAACTAAAAGTACTTCTCTCCCACTGAAATCAAATAACTGTGATTTCTTGTTACATTGCTGCATTAATAGGAAGACAATACAATAATAAAAATAAAACAATAATAAATTATTTATTACAATAATAAAAAGTTCCAAGTGCCCAACTAAAGGGAACACTGATCACCATAGTGGTAACAATGACTTTGGGAAATCAGTGAATGCAAACAGAAAAAATAATTGCAGAAGTGGAGGACATGAGTTAAAAGTCTATTCAGAATTTCCCCACCTTGACAAAGTGGCACTCAAACCAATCAATTAATCTTATAAGTAAAAAAAGGCATAGAATGGCACAGATTATTAGATTTTTTAATTAAGATTAAGTAAAAAGTGTTAGTTGGAATCACTGTTGGTTTTTACAATATTTACTCTAATATATATTTTTGAATTACTTAATAAATCTGAGGAAAATTCCACCACATACTTGAGTATTTGCAGTGAGCAGTTTGGATCCTTTAATTTGTCAGAGAGTAGCTTCTCTCCTGAATCTCCCTTGTGATTGTAGCTCAGATCCAGCTCTCTCAGGTGTGAGGGGTTTGAACTCAGAGCTGAAGACACATAACCACAGCCTTCCTCTGTCACTATATAGCCTGACAACCTACAGATGGATAGAACAAATAAGCAACAATACAATATCTCCTAAACTAAATCCAAACTCCTTTACCTCAGTATCTTCAGCTGACAGACTGGGTTCTTCAGTCCATCCAAGAGCAACTTAACTCCTGAATCATGGAGGTCATTGTTACTCAGGTCCAGCTCTCTCAGAGGCAGATCTGATGTGAGTATCGTCACCCAGGCGAGAGCTGATGGAAGCAGTTTCCTGTAAAAAAGCATTAGCAGATGATCGTTCATTTTTTGCATTTTTCATAAAACTTGGTATTTTCCACATCTTTCAATTCAGGGTGAAATTTCAGCAGAAGCTCATGGAAACTGATCCCTTTAACCCCTAGTAGTCTGAGCTGTTTTGGGGCCCTTTAGAAGTTTTGACATGCTCTGACATTTGTGCTTTTTTTCAGTTGCTTATAAACACATTAATGGCAAAAGTGTAATTACACTGTATTCAGCACAAACTGGGCTACCGTAATTTACCATAATGTGAACAACATGTATGTACATGATTGTATTTTTGACAGAATAATGTTTATGCATGGTTTAAAAAAAAAAAAACAAACAAACAAAAATGTTTTAAAATTAAGGCCTCAAAACACACAATAGATACGCGTCCACAAGACTTTAGCCTAATGGGTGATGTTGCCTAGAGTTTTTGCTTCAAACTGATGTGAGAATCATTGAGCCTGCTAATTCATATAAAACAATACATTGATAAAATTAATTTCTTTACAAAGGCCATATGCGAAGAGGTGTGAATGTTCATGAATAATGCTGTGAATCACACCTGAGAGAACAAAAGATCGCATTATGAGCTGCATAATGAACTGCATAATGAATGAGCTCAGGTGTGTGACTGAGAGCTAGGCAAAGGGACAAAGGAAATATATTTTGTTGTAGTTTATTTAGAATGTAGTCAACAAAGGCACATTACAAAGGCCTATTATATTTTAAATTATCAAAAGATTTACACTGCAAAAATGCTCTTCTTATTTAGTATTTTTTTCTTGTTTTCATTCCAAATATCAAAAAATTCTTAAATCAATATCCATTTACTAGATAAATAAAATGGGGGTTACATACGTAACCGAGACATTCCCTTTCAGTCAGTACACTACGAGTTACATCAGTACTGACGAAATGGGTCCCAATTCAATCTCGCCACAACGGCTGTCTTCCACTTAATTTTGATTTTATTTTCAAGAAAACAAGAAAAATATCTTATGTAATTTGACTTATCTAGTAAATGCATCTTGATTTAAGAATTTTTAGATATTTAGTCTAGAAACAAGACAAAAATACTAAGAACATCATTTTTGGCAGTGTACTATTATTTTTTTTTACTATTTTTAATGTATCACAATATTTGTAATATTGTGACACTGAATACAATTCAGTATTCAGTAAATACAAATAACTGAATAATTGGTAATGATCAATGTTATAAGTAAAATATTTGGGATTTAAAACAACATAATGCAACGCAATTATGATTTCAAAGAGTATATGGTGAATTCAGGTTGATTGGGACACTTTTTCCCAGTTATTTCAGTGGTAAACCTTTTCTGAATCATTTGATTTTGTAAACTATCCGATACACACAATACTCAAATATCATTTGGAGTTTTGGTTCATGAGACGCGTGTGCAATGCATGATCACGCCAGACGTCTATTGTCTGTTATATTTGATTCTTATTAAATGAGAAGCAAATATATTAAAAACATTGATTAAAATTAAGATACAATTTATACCAAATTAAATGCATTTTAAATAATTGCTTTCTACAAAACAAAACTTAATGAAGTGGTCAAAATCATTTCCGTACTATATTTATAGCATCTGAGCAGACATTTGTTATTGATTTATTGCTTTATTGATGTTACACTTACAATAGCCTAAACACCTCATAATCTGGCCAAAAACAAGCCAAATAAATCTTGTCTAAAAAGTATTGCCTCTATGACATTTTTGTTGCAGCAGGATTCATATTTAAACTGTGTTTTGCGTTTAATATTCACAGACGCTAACAGAATAAACTTACCTCACAATCCTCGACTGGATCTGTTGCTCTTAGAAATAAACAGCTTTTTCTGAGGTAAAATAATCCAGGATTATTCCTCACCGCATCTCAAACCGATGTGAAGTGTTGATGTGTTTGAGTTGGTGTGGGCGTCGACTCTACTCTCATGGATCGCGTCAGATTTGAATCTCAAAAGAACGTGCGCTCCGTGGGTGTGGCGCATTAGCAGGTAATGAGAAGATAATTAGACACTCGTGAACTACTGACATCTCTCCCTTTTTAAACAGATCACATAAACACAGAATATTTGTTTTCGATTTGATTTACATTATCTAAAACCTGACATTTCAACGTTTCTTTAGACATATGTTTCATGTTTGCGAGACAAATATTTACTAAGTTAGAGTTACTTTTCTGAAGACTATCTGAATGAACGATCTGAATGAACTATCTGAATGACAGAGAGGCTGCGGATCGCGCATCATGTTTGTTTTCTTTATTTTTTGCAAGAAGCACAACAATTTGTTTTTATTGTGACTGTACACAAACAATAATAGAAACTTAACAGATTATAATGATGTATAACACTTGCCTGAATGATAAAAAAAGACAGAGTTATTTGAGTCTCTTTGGCACTGATAAGAAAAAAAGTGAGTCTATCGCGACGGCCGACTCCTGGGGGTTAACATCTCTCGAAATGGAAGCAGAAACATACAATCCACATCCAGATTGGTTGATCTTCGAACTTCATGTTCATGATAAATGTCAGTGATGTCCCCTAATGATACAGTAATGATACAGTAATGTGATGAACAGTTCAGTGTATACTTTGCTGAGATGTGTTTTGTTTTCTTTTTTGCCCTCAAAAACATGTGCTGTTTTGACCTTTATGTCTTTGTGCTTTTTCAGGATATTTTGCAAAACATTGTCATCTAGAACAAATCAAAAACACAAGAATTGTTGTTAATCAACATGAGTTCAGCCTAAAACCATTGATATATAGGAATCATAGAAATTGATCTACTGTGAATGCAAGTCAAACACATTTATAACCAGAATAAAAATGTGGCTACTGGTTTTGTACCTTGTTTTTCAGAGGTCTGTCAGCAAGCGTCAGAAACAAAGCTAGAGAAAATGTGCATACATTATACACAAATCGTATATTAAAGTGATAACAAAGCATATTTATTCAAACCTTTTTTGCTAGTTTATAGCGAGGCATGTTAACGTTTTATAGTGTTCTGATCTTAGCGACCGCACCAGTGGTTGAGTTGATGTTGTAGATTACTGAGCCTTGGATTGTGTTTCCAGTGAGTACTGAAGCATTTATGGTTGCACCTGTTTGCTCGTTCAGATCAACCTTTCATTTTTTTGTGAGAAGGGCTAATCATCTGCATTGACTCATCCACTGCATTTGCCTTTTCCAGTTCATCAGCTGCAACTGTGCATTTTTGCCTCTTTGGTTTGTCATTGTCCAGCTCATCCACTGCTTCCAGAAGCTGCTCTGGCAATGACACCATCTCATCTACCTGGGTCTTGCATAAGATCACATGAGAGGAGATTTGTTACTAAAGACTTGTTTGGAAGTTTGCTCCAAATGTACATATACATCCTTAAATCACTGGCATCCCAGCAAAAAGAGAATGTTCTCAGAACTTTGTCTAATGTTCTAGTAAGATTCTCTCAAAGATTTAAACAAACTTTCTAAAAGTAATGTTAATAGAACGTTAGTTCAGTGTTATCTGGTTTTTAATAATATTCTTAAACTGTCAATTAAAAACATCTATACTTTTGATACTTTTTTTCTTAAAGGGTTATATGGATCTTTGACTAATGTTTTTCAAATGTTACTTACACTGTAAAAAATTGCCAGGAATTTACAGGATTAAAGACTATTATTTTACAATAAATTACTGAAATTTACAGTGAAATTAATGCATGCTGGTTCATTTTCTTACAAATTACGGTTAATCAACAGCAGAAGGATGCTGACGATGATCAAAGTAATTTACTGCTCTTGTTTTAATGTGAATTCACATTATACAATTGTCTTTTATTTATCTGTTTATTTAGTATTGTAATTGTTTTAAAGTCACCATAATGGTGATTAGTATTCCACTGGCTTGGGATCTTATTCATATTTCAATTTCTGTTCTAGCCAAGTCAGATATGTGACAAGCTATAATATGAAAGAGTTTCATATTCCACAGGCCACAATCAACAACCTGATCAACTCTATGCGAAGTTGCGTGAGGCAAATGGTGGTTGTACCAGATATTGACTTTTTTTACCCTTTGGGACCCCCGGACCCCCAATACAGTAAAACTGTACAGTTTAGAGTGGCCTTTTATTGTGGCCAGCCTAAGGCACACCTGTGCAAAAATCATGCTGTCTAATTAGCATCTTGATATGCCACACCTGTGAGGTGGATGGATTATCTCGGCAAAGGAGAAGTGCTCACTAACACAGATTTAGACAGATTTGTGAACAATATTTGAGAGAAATATGCCTTTTGTGGACATAGAAAAAGTCTTAGAACTTTAGTCTAGTCTTAGACTTTGAGTTCAGCTCATGAAAAAAAAAAAAAAGAGTTGTGTTTATATATATATATATATATATATTTTTAAATCAAAAATCAAAGCTATCAAAAGTTTTTATCGTTAATCAGCTGATTCCAATTATATAATTTATGTTGTTGGTTGTGATGTGGACATTTATTAGAGTCTAAGTGATTTTTAAAACTTTATGGTAATTATTGTTCTTGCAGTGAACAGACCGTGCACTGTTGAATTCACGGAAAAGACCAAATGCGTGCAAAAGTGACATTTTATTAATAATTAAATTTATACATTTTAATATTGATTATTAAACCTCTTTTTACATTTTATTTCACTCTTGCAACAAACACTGTATGAATGCAGAGTGCAGTTTTATTTCTATCAAATAAGTTGTTGGTTTTAAGAAGCACTGAAAGATACTCACCAAGGAAACTTATCCCAGACACCTGGGCAGCTTTCACGTGGCATTTGCGATAAAAGTAACACAAAAGTTGGTCAATAAATAATAAACTCACACGACGCATGGCATGCAGTTCTTGGATGCTTTTACAATATGTTGTATTAAATATACTTAACATGACTTAAACCAATTTGAATTTGTTCATCAAACAAGTCAAGTCAGCAGCAGATTTTTTGAAAATGATCAGTTGGTTTAGTTGTTGATTTTCAGATCTCTATAAATAAACAAATAAACCAGCAAAGGCAGTAAAGAAGCGTGTTATATATTTTATGTAAGTTTTGCATGTTAGGTTAACAAAGTGAACAAATGAGTCTTAAATGAGACTTCAAGCTCAGAAAATGTTTCATAACAAAAATAAAGCTTTTACATGTATAAAAAGGCAAATCCAAAAGCAGTAATCATTTCTGAAAATGTGGTTAAATTGATAAACAATTACAGTAAAACAGGTGAAAGCTTTGCACTTACCTGCATAAAATCTCAGCAAATTTGTGAATTGTAAGATAAAGATTTGTAAGATAAAGAGACTTTCAGGTTACAACATCTGACAAAAAGAGACAGAGTCACTTTCCACCTTGAATGCTGCATAGAGAGTATCTTGAAAAGATGTGAGGAACGTGTACAAGTGTGTGAGTGTGTCAGAGACACTGTAAAAGGATAAAACTCCAGCTGTCGTGTCCACAAAAACACCTACTCTCTTACATGAACAAGAGGTCGGAGTCTTTATATCAATGTCTTCTGTAGCATGAGAAACATATGGATGAGATCCACATGTAATTTTCCATGACACATCATTGTTTCCAAGCTGACCACTGGCCTCCACAAAACCAAGATCATTCTTTTTCCTCTCAATTACCTTGTACGTCACTCCGACCGTCCCTTTCATACCCGTCCATTCAACCTCCCAGTAACAGCGGCCAGACAGACTCTCTCTAGACAGCACTTGTTCAACAGGTTCAAATCTTTCTGGGTGATCAGGATACGGCTGCATCTGTTCTACTAGTGTCGCTGTTCTGTCTTCATTGGAGAGACACAACTGAATGTGAGCTGTGTTTGGATCCAGCGTGAGATGGCAGGCATCTGTGAGACAGAAAACACTTCAGTTAGAAACTTCAATCAGGCATCTGTGAGACAGAAAACACTTCAATCAGAGAGAAACAGAGAGATGGAGAATGTTTCACTTACACTTTCTCATCCCTGGTTTCATGAAGTGTTCACCCATAGGATCAGTTCTGCAGAAGTAAATGAAGAAGAAGAGGAAATTAAGGAAAGCTTATAAAAATGAAAGCAAATAATAACAAAAGACCATATTTTTGATTTACAAGGAATGGATGAATGAATGAACCACAAATTAAAAGTCGATCTGGACAAAATTAGCTGACAAATACATAAATGTGTAATCGCTTCCTGCATGTTGCCTAAACAACATTGACCTTACATTGTTAAAATAATGTTTTTCTCTTAATTCCAAACAGCTATACAGCTAGATTTATATTTATTTATGTTTATTGAGCAGAAAATCAGCATATTAGAATGATTTTTCAAGGATCATGTGACACTGATGACTGGCGTAATGATGCTGATTCAGCTTTGATCACAGGAATAAATTACAATTTACTATATATTCACATAGAAACGGCTGTCTTAAATTGTACTTTAATAGATCTTGGGGAACAAATTAATGTCACATCATTGACCCACGGCATACTTGAGTATATCCAGTGAGCAGTTTGGATCCTTCAGTTTGTTGTAGAGCAGCTTCACTCCTGAACCTCTGGTGTGATTGTAGCTCAGATCCAGCTCTCTCAGGTGTGAGGGGTTTGAACTCAGCGCTGAAGACACATAACCACAGCCTTCCTCTGTCACCATACAGCCAGCCAACCTTCAGACAGATAAAACAGATAAGCAACAATGCATTTCTCAAAGAAATAAATTAAAGCAAAAGTCATAGTCTTACCGCAGTGTCTCCAGCTGACATTTTGGACTCTTCAGTCCATCAGAGAGCACCTTCACTCCTGCATCCTGGAGGTCATTGTTACTCAGGTCCAGCTCTCTCAGGGGTAAATCTGAGCTGAGAATCGAGGAAAGGCGCTCACAACTCTTCTCAGTGAGGTTACACCAGCTCAACCTGCAGGAAAACATTTCAAAATGGTCTTCTATCAAACATCTGTCTCATACAGTGTACTTAATATCCTGTATTACAAAAATTATGGAGAGTGTCAAAAGGATATTTACCCAAAAATAAAAATTATTTTATCATCTTGCTTGTGAATTTCATCAAATTGCCTCAACCTGCTGTAATGCTAAATATCATCAATACTTTCCTCAGAACTTGAAGTTTCCTGTCTGTATTTTCCATCCCTTGTAAGAGATGATTGAGTCCAGAGTCCTGCAGGTCACTGCCGCTGAAATCAAGCTCTTTTAGACAATGTGAGATTGTTTGGATCGCAGAGACCAGCTTCATACAGCTGTCCTGTCCAAAATGACACTGAGCCAACCTGAATGAGAACAATATCAGCATTATATTTCAGGCTAGCCAGTAAACATTTACACAGCAATGGAAACGGTAATGACCTCAGTGTCTCCAGATGACAATGTGGGCTCTTGAGTCCAGCAGAAAGCGCCTTCACTCCTGCCTCAATACTGTAATTGTGACTCAGGTCCAGCTCTCTCAGAGGACCATCTTCTAACTGGAGAGCCGAAGCCACCGTTTCACAGCATGTTTCTGTCAGTCCACAGTCTGCAAACCTGTAAAGATGGCAAGATGTTTACTACATTCAATAAATACAATCACAATAAAGTTAACATAAAATCTATTTTTCTGCACAAATATATTATCAATATAGACAAAGAAAAAAAAAAAAAAAAAAAAAATAAAATATATATATATATATATATATATATATATATATATATATATATATATTTTTATATAAAGCTAATATGGTTTTATGATAATCATTGTTATCAGTTTCTGACTATTAAAATGTAACTATTAAAACAGAATCATGAAAAAGTTAAAACAGAAATTGTGGGGAAAAATAAACACTGAATTTAGGAAAATATTAAACTGAATACTTTGAAAAAAAAATAATTTTGGGGAAAAATACAACAGAATTTGAAAATGCTGAAAAAATAAGGGAAAAAAAACATCTAAACAGCTAACATTACATCTAAGGAATAAACCCCCCCAAAAAATCAAACAGATTTGTCTCTACTTACAGGGCTTTTCTGCAGCATCTCACGGCTGGCACGAGCCTCCTGCATCCAGCATATGTGTTGTTGAATGTCTTTGGGTTGAAGTCATCCAGCACCTCTTCTGACATCAGAAGCACATAGACAAGTGCTGAGCAGTTTGAGTTGGACATTGTTCTTGGTTGGCCGCTTTCTGACCTCAGATATTTCATGATTTGTTTGTACAGGCTTCTGTCCTGCAGTTCCAGTATGCAGAAGAAGTGGTTGATGGATTTATCTGGGCACTTGTTGTTGTTTTGCAATTGCTTGATGTATTGGATGGTTTTATTGATGCACTTTCTACTGTCCAGCGTTTCGTCCAGCAAGCCAACGAGGAGTCTTTGATTGGACTCGAGAGAAATGCCCAGCAAAAAACGCAGAAAAAGGTCAAAATGCCCTCGCTCGCTATTCTTGGCTTTATCAATTGTCTTTTTCAGCAAAATGTACAGCATCTGGTCTTTCTTGGGATGTGAATTTTCCAGGAAGAATGCCAGCTCGTCCATGTCCAGCTTCAAATAGCAGAGGAACACGTACAATGCGGCGAGAAACTCCTGCACACTCAAGTGTATGAAGTAATAAACCTTTACCTCATGCAGGACCGAGTCTTTCTTGAAGATTTCGGCACACAGTCCTGTGGACTCCTCGCCTTCGTTGATGTCACATGCTTGCAGATCCTTCTCGTAAAACATGACATTCTCCTTCTTCAGCTGTTCAAATGCCAATTTAGCCAATTTGGAGATAATTTCTTTGTTTGAAACCAAGACTTTTGTGCGATCTCTTTCGGGTTTCTCCTCATACTTCTGGTTCTTTATGTTCATCTGTATCAGCAGGAAGTGGATGTACATTTCGGTGAGTGTCAAGGGAATGTCCTGCCCATTAAAAACACCATTTGCGCCTTCATTCCTGACACTTTGGACCCTCTTCAGTTTGCCTATCGTCCCAATAGATCGACTGAAGATGCCATCTCTCATGTCCTCCACTCCTCCCTCACTCACATCGACAGCAAAAGTGGGAACTACGTAAGACTGCTATTTATTGACTATAGCTCAGCCTTTAACACCATAGTTCCCACCAAGCTAACCTCCAAACTCCTGGATCTCGGCCTGAATCCTTCTCTCTGCCACTGGATTGAGGACTTCCTCACTGGCAGGCCTCAGGTGGTGAGAATAGGCCAGTCCACCTCCACCTCCATCACCCTGAGTGTGGGAGCTCCACAGGGCTGTGTCCTGAGCCCCCTGCTCTACTCTCTCTACACGCATGACTGTTTGTCCACACACAGCTCCACCTCTATCATCAAATTTGCTGATGATACTGTTGTCCTGGGCCTCATTTCCAACAACAATGAGACGGCATACTTGGACGAGGTGGAGCATCTAACATCATGGTGCCAGGACAACTGTCTCTCTCTGAATGTTGGCAAGACCAAAGAAATTATTGTGGACTTCAGGAAGAGACAGCAACGGACATACTCCCCCTCATGATCAGCGGGTCACCAGTAGAGAGAGTGAGCAGCTTCAAGTACCTGGGAGTAAACATCTCCGAGGACCTGACCTGGACTGCTCACATTCAGACACAGGTGAAAAAGCCAGGCAAAGACTGTACCACCTCGCCAGCTGAGGAAATTCAGGGTTTCACCAGCTATCCTGAAAACTTTCTATTTAGGGCGATAGAAAGTGTTTTAACTCAGTGCATCACAGCGTGGTATGGGAACAGCACCAGTCATGACCGCAAAGCCCTGCAAAGAGTAGTGCGCTTATCCGGCGTATCTCAGGGTCAGCTCTCCCGTCTCTGCAGGACGTCTACACCAAGCGCTGCAAAGGTAGAGCTACCAAGATCATCAAGGACTCTAATCACCCTGCAAACCCTCATTTCACGCTGCTACCATCTGGTAAGCGCTTCCAAGCCTGATGGCCAAAACTGAGAGACTCAGGAGGAGCTTCTTCCCCCAGGCCATCAGACTCCTGAACTTAACATCACGTGACTTCACGTCAGGATAAACATCGATACACTGACATTGCACTGCACTTTCTGTTCTCGTTGTTACTGTGTAACAACCTGTCATAAACCTGTTTGCACATTATACTCTTTATACATTTGTTAACCACATATTTATAAGTCTACAGTTTACTCACTGCAAAGTCTACTTCAATTAATTTATTCCACTTTATCCTTATTTGTTACCTTTTTTCTCTTGACTTGATTATTTATAATTCTACAGATATAGACATATATATATATATATATAGATAGTACTTTTTTTATATCCTATTTCTATTATAATTTCTTCCTTGTGTTTTTAACTGTGAATTTGCACTGTCCATGGAGCGGACCTGTTTACATTTCACTGCCGGTTGTATATTCTGTATATAACTGTGTATGTGACAAATAAAACTCTTGAATCTTGAATCTTGAATCTTGAATCTTGAATTGTTTCTAGCAAGAATATCCTGAAGAACGGTGGCCGTGATCCAGCAAAACACAGGAATGTGGCACATGATGTAGAGACTACGAGATGTCCTAATGTGAAAGATTATTCTGGAGGCCTGCGCTTCATCTTTGATCCTTTTTCTGAAGTACTCCTCCTTCTGTTGGTCGGTGAATCCACGCACCTCCGTGAACAATCCTACATACTCCGGAGGGATCTGATTTGCCGCCGCCGGTCGTGATGTCACCCAAACAAGAGCCGACGGAAGCAGTTTCCCTTTAACAAGGCTTGTAAACAAAGCATCAGCAGACGATCGCTCATTCACACATTTCACTGGTTTACAGTTAAAATTCAATTCCAGGCGACTCTCATCAAGCCCATCAAAGATAAACGCCAGGTTGCATTTTTCATAAAACTTGGTGTTTTCCACGTCTTTCAATTCGGGATGAAATTCTACCAGAAGCTTATGGAGACTGACCTCTTTATCATCTTTAATCAAGTTAATCTCTCTAAATGGAAGCAGAAACATACAATCCACATCCAGATTGGCATTTCCTTCGGCCCAGTCCAGGATGAACTTGTGCACAGAGAACGTCTTTCCAATACCAGCGATGCCTTTGGTCAACACAATGTTTCCCTCCTCCTTTTGCCTCAATAAACAGAATATGTCATTGCAGTTGATCGGTGTGTCCTCAAATTTGGGTGTTTTCAAGGCTCGGTCAATCTTCAGAACTTCATGTTCATTATAGACGTCTGTAATGTCCCCTTCAGTGATGAAGAGTTCAGTGTACACTTTGTTGAGATGTGTTTTATTTTCTTTTTTGCCCTCAAAAACACGTCCTGTTCTGATCTTCATGTTGTCTTTGTGTTTTTTCAGGATTTTTTGCAAGACATCATCCTCTAGAACAAATAAAAAACACAATAATTATTGTTAATCAACATGACTTCTGCCTGAAATCATTAATATGTTGGGAAGAGTAACTTGTAAAGGATCAGCAATTGATCTACTGTAAATGCAAGTCAAATTTATAACCAAAATAAAAATGAGGCTATTGTTTTTGTACCTTGTTTTTTAGAAGTCTTTCCCTCTGTCCCTTTGAGGATGGCAGTACGCATCAGAAACAAAGCCAGAGAAAATGCATTATACACAAATCATTTAGCTATTAAAGTGGTAACAAAGCATATTTCCTCAAAGTTTACAAACTATTTGCAATTTCATAGTGACACATGTCAACTGCATATGCTATAATCTTACCAATAACACTAGTAGTTGAGTATGAGTTGATGGTTATTGAGCCATTAACAACGCTTCCAGCGAGCAGTGGCAAAATTGCAGTTGCACCTGTTTCAGCTTTCAGATCAGCACTGACTGCAGTGTGAGGAGGGCTGATTGTCTGCACTGGTATAGAAACAGAGAGATTTACACACTTTCTTACATTACAGCTTTAACATTACTGACATATTACTTAATTACCATTCCTCTGTTCAGCTTGGTTCCTCTGCAGGTCTATCTTTACAGCTTCATCTGATCCATGACACTCCATCGTCTCATCTACAGCGTCACTGGTAACTTCCCTCTCAAGTTCATCAGCCGTAACTTCTCTTTTTGGCCTCTTTGGCAAAAATGTATATGAATAAGAAATGAGCACTAACATATTAGGATAGCAAATTATGGTAAGAGTACAAAATAATAATAATAATAATAATAATAATAATAATAATAATAATAATAATAATCATAATAATTTGATTAACTCATGTAGTACCGACTTTTAATAATCCCAAACAAAACCAGGGCTTAATTTCACTGTTTTGATAATGTTTCCCTGGTGAAAATATATTCCCTTTTCAATAGTATATTGCAAATATACTAACAAAAAAATGTTACCCTCTTTAAATATATAAAAACTATATTAGCATCATATTTTAACAATACAACTTTTATTTTCTACAAATATATTTAAGAAAAATATACTTAAAATGAAAGTTCTGTGTACTTTTTAAAGTGTACTTATTTGAACTTTAAAACATATTTTTGTATATTTTAAACTGTATGATCAAAATTGTCATTGTAACAATGCACTGAAATTATATTTTAAAAAGACATTATTTAAGTTGTAGTATATTTAAAGTTAAATTTGAGTATAATTTTTAAGTTGACTTATTTATGCTGGTGATTCACTTCATTACTTTATTGCATATTATTACTTTCAGAAAGTGTACAAATATATGACTAATGCATTAACAGCCCATTTTTAATATATGCTGTGTACAATTGGCTACTGTAGTTGTGATTTAAGTGTAAAAATGTTGAATAAGTTTACACTGGTGGAGAAAAATCATGTTACAATCGTACACACAAATCTACAATAAACCAACAGCACACTTAAAATACAACGCAAGAAAATATGAATTACGGAAGGATATCGCGGACAAATTTCAAAAGGAATTGCAAATTGTATTTGCAATTGTGTTTTCAATTTGTGGACACATAAAATGTGACAATCCAAACGCAATTGCAAACCATTTGCATTTTCGTTTGCACAAACGCACAACAACTACCAAATTTCAAATGGAAAAGTAAGGTCTGTTTGCTATTGCATTTCCAATGTCTTACATGTCATGACCCTGCCATTTTGGAATAGTAATAGAAAAACGTCCTGCCACAACCTGCACAAAATTCAAATGGAATCGCAATCCCTCTGACATTTCCGATGTCAAACACAGTCAACTGTCAATCAGGCTTGAGGGCGGGGTTTATTGATGTAGTCTGAAAGTAGGCCACACCCTCTAGTGATGGAAAACGGGGAATTTGGCTATTTTTGTAATAAAAACCAAAGTTCAAACTCTTTCGTTTAAACAAAGTCAAAATGCAGAACTGATTGTATGTTCACCTGGCAACCAGAAAAAAACAGCAAACCTGACATGACTGCATTGGGTAGGCTATCAGACAAATATCACCATATTCCAGCTGACGCAGTAAATTATCCTGACATGATGTGAGTGGTGTGTTGGATCTTGAGCACAAAATCATATGGACAAGCGATCAAAAAAGAAAAGAAAAGACAATTACATTAGTGACATTCAATCGCAGTTTGTTCGTTTCGTAGGAGGATGATCTGATTTTCTGCTTCATTATAGCATTTTATTCAAAAAAAAAATTCAGCATATGTATTCATATTCATTGAACTATATTTGTATCTTTATTTTGACATTTAAAACATTTTCAGATATAGGCTACACATGCTGCTTAGTTGTTGGGGTTACCGATGTAGCTTCATTAGGGATGCTCAATTCGGTGAATTTTCCCTGACAACCGCTGCTCCAAATATTACCTGTTAACTGATAGCCTAATATATTAATATTAAACTGCCATTAAATAAAAGTACAATTGGTGAGTGTCTGTGACCCGTTAAAAACACAACATTTTTCACGTGTTTAGCACATGCAAACAGCTGCATACAGCTCAACAACAGATCCTGGATTCACACATTATCACATGTTCATGCACCTGCAGCGTTTCTGACAACAGAGAAAAACTGAATAAAATAAAAAAAATAGTCCCATACACTAAATATTTCTCACTTAGCCTAAATAATTAATACATTAAGATGACAAAATGAAAAAACACTGAATCTGTTTGAATCATTAAAGAACTGGAATAGTTTTTTTTTTCCGTCAAATAAAAATAGCAGTCGTTTGCTCGCTCATTCCGCTCAGCGGCGCTCGCTCAATCCAGAATGCCCTTTGTGACATGCTGGCTCGAATATATGGGAAGTGATATGAGAAGTAGGCTAAGGCTGTCCCTGACTAAAGTTTTTTCTACTCAACTAGTTGTTCATTTAAGCAGGGGTCGGGAACCTTTTTGAACCAAAGAAACATTTTTTCATTTTTGGTTAAAGACAGTAAAAAATTATATAAAATTGTTATTTAAAAAAAAATTTCAACAGTAGTATATAACTAAAAACAAATATGCAGCAAACAATAAATAAGTTGCAATATGGAATTAATTGTGCAGGGCTTTCACTGTGAGGTCGAGTTATAAACTCAGTTATGAACAGTTATGAACACGGTGCTTACATTTACTGTGTTTATGTGAATCGGCCTACTCAACTTTTTGATATATTTCTGTGTTTATTTGGCCGTTTAGGCGCGCTATGCTTGCCCGTGTTGTGCTCGGAGCATGCGCACAGCATCCTGTCAGTAATTCAGTTATCTTTCGTGATTTATCGCGCGTTTATTATTTATTTTCGTCAACCTGTAATCACAAGGGTCTCTGCGGCAAAAGCGAAAGTACCAGCGGGTGAAATGTTTCAAAACGTCTCTTTGCACTATAGTTTCAGTAAAAGGATAGGCCTATTTTAAAGATAATATATTATATATTGAGCTGATCTTCACACTGTATATAGCATATTTTGCTTTTACCACGCAGCAAACTAAACTAAAAACTAAAACCAGTTTAACGGTTAAACTGTATATTAATCTGTCAAAATTCTTACTTTCGGTAAATGGCTAAACGATCAATATAAGCATCCCTAATCTTAATTTCTTCTCGACAATTTGCTTGCAACCAGAGCGGTCGATCTTCTTTTGGTTTCTTTTTGTCTGGTTGGCAGGTGATAAAGAGCCGATTTAGTTCCAGGTTTTTGGCTTTGTTTGAAGTGTAAAAAACACAACAGTAGCTTTATGACTTTTTTGTTGTTGTTGCAAAATAGACACTTTTATTGGATATTTCTCCCCCATTTACTTTATAGGAATGAATAACGATGAAAAAGTGCTTTGTTTTACACCATTAGAGGGCGTGGCCTACTTTCAGACTACATCAATAAACCTCACCCTCACACCTGATTGACAGTTGACTGTGTTTGACATCGGAAATGTCAGAGCAAAAGGATTGCGATTCCATTTGAATTTTGTGCAGGTTGTGGCAGGACGTGGAGGAAATGAAAGAGCAAATACAAACCTGATTCCAAAAACGTTGGGACACTGTACAAATTGTGAATAAAAAAGGAATGCAATGATGTGGAAGTTTCAAATTTCAATATTTGATTCAGAATACAACATAGATGACATATCAAATGTTTAAACTGAGAAAATGTATCATTTTAAGGGAAAAATAAGTTGATTTTAAATTTCATGGCATCAACACATCTCAAAAAAGTTGGGACAAGGCCATGTTTCCCACTGTGTGGCATCCCCTCTTCTTTTTCTAACAGTCTGCAAACGTCTGGGGACTGAGGAGACAAGCTGCTCAAGTTTAGGAATAGGAATGTTGTCCCATTCTTGTCTAATACAGGCTTCTAGTTGCTCAACTGTCTTAGGTCTTCTTTGTGGCATCTTCCTCTTTATGATGCGCCAAATGTTTTCTATGGGTGAAAGATCTGGACTGCAGACTGGCCATTTCAGTCCCCGGATCCTTCTTCTACGCAGCCATGATGTTGTAATTGATGCAGTATGTGGTCTGGAACAGTTTTCCACTTTGCCACAGTCCATTTTAAATGAGCCTTGGCCCAGAGAAAACGCCTGCGCTTCTGGATCATGTTTAGATATGGCTTCTTTTTTGACCTATAGAGTTTTAGCCGGCAGCGGCGAATGGCACGGTGGATTGTGTTCACAGACAATGTTTTCTGGAAGTATTCCTGAGCCCATGTTGTGATTTCCATTACAGTAGCATTCCTGTATGTGATGCAGTGCCGTCTAAGGGCTGAAGATCACGGGCATCCAGTATGGTTTTCTGGCCTTGACCCTTACGCACAGAGATTGTTCCAGATTCTCTGAATCTTTGGATGATATTATGCACTGTAGATGATGATAACTTCAAACTCTTTGCAGTGTTTCTCTGAGAAACTCCTTTCTGATATTGCTCCAGTATGTTTGGCCGCAGCATTGGGGGAATTGGTGATCCTCTGCCCATCTTGACTTCTGAGAGACACTGCCACTCTGAGAGGCTCTTTTTATACCCAATCATGTTGCCAATTGACCTAATAAGTTGCAAATTGGTCCTCCAGCTGTTCCTTATATGTACATTTAACTTTTACGGCCTCTTATTGCTACCTCCCTTACAAAAAATAACCATGGTTTTATTATAGTAAAAGTGTAGTAACCATAGTTTTTTGGCTAATTGAGTATTATTTATATAACCATAGTTTTACCACAAATACCATGGTTAAACTATGGTTAGAGTAGCAAAACCATGGTTAATTTGTGGTTACCATGGTTTAACTACAATAACCATGTTTTTTTGGTTTCATTTGTAGTAAAACCATGGTTCAATTTCGTAAGGGCTGTCCCAACTTCTTTGGAATGTGTAGCTCTCATGAAATCCAAAATGAGCCAATATTTGGCATGACATTTCAAAATGTCTCACTTTCAACATTTGATATGTTATCTATATTCTATTGTGAATAAAATATAAGTTTATGAGATTTGTAAATTACTGCATTCCTTTTTTATTCACAATTTGTACAGTGTCCCAACTTTTTTGGAATCGGGTTTGTACTCCAACGGATGATAATGTTTTTTTTTTTCCTTTGTGTTCTTCTATCTCTGCAGCACGTTCTTTACAGTAGGAAGGGTTTTGGTTGGCTATCCATGTTTTTATCGCTAATCAGCTGTGAGTGAGTGGTGTGGACTTTGCTATTCTCTAGAGTTTCCTTTAAAACTTTAAAACATTATGAACGGTTAATTTCAAGTAAGCAGACCAAAAGCATGCAAAACAGAACGACAGCCAATTTATTAAATATTGTATAGCTAATGACAGTTTATTAAACCTATTATTACGTTTTAGTCAGGTTAAACTTAAGACATAACGGCGGGTGAGTGTAGATTTCTTATCAAAGACGAAAAGAGTTTGGTTTTAATCAGCATAAAACGATATTCAGCAGGAAAAACCCAGACACAGATTTCACATGGCACAGAGATAATAGTATATTATATTAAAATAAGAATATAAAAAAATATATTAAACACTCACGATACATGTCCTGCAGCTCTCAGCGGCCTGTTACTTTCACTTTAGAATGGCGTCATTTCCTCCTTATCAGCCCATTTTAGGGTTAATCTTCAACCTGCTCGACTGCAGCATTTTTTTACCTTTCAGGACTTGATGGTGTGACTTTAAAGCCAGCATTGGGATTTACTGAAGCTACTCGTCAATACTAAATCTTCATTGTTTCCACACAAAGCTATGGATATCATAATTCCTGCTCATTTGAAGTCTTAGATCATGGAATTACTCCCAGAAGAAAACCAGATATGCCATGGATAAATCATATGTATATATGTAAGTATGCACACACACACACACACAGAAAAGTTACACGGCATGTGAAATTTGAATGCAACATAAATAAATAAATAAATAAATAAATAAATAAATAAATAAATAAGTTGCAGTAATAATGCATCCATTATTATAAGAGAAGTGGTGTCAGAAAATATGTTTAGAGTGGGAGGGCGGGTCGTAACGTGAGCCGTAATAAGCGTGCATATTAATTAGCTTGTACTGACTTTTCAGCCTGTCATATATTATTTATTACATGGCTTGATTTCCCTTTTTACTTTTATTAATGCACTGCAACATTTCCTTTTTCCACTTATTTAATGTTTCACTATGTATTTTGTTTGGGTTATTGTTCTGCAATTCTTGAGGGACTGATATTAAATAAAGTCAATCATAAATCTAACCAAGCATATGTCAAACAATCTTATGTCTCTGATGCTGATTTATCCACAATAATGCCGAGGATCTCCAGTGAGTTCGAGGAGTATTCAGGTTTGACTGTTAACCCTTAAACGTCTTTAAAAAAAAAACGTCTTTAGTGTCCCAGGACATCATTTTCTACCCTCCTCCTCACTAAACATTCAGACATCAAACATTCCTCAATCAATTCATTATAAACAATATAACAAAAAAAAAAACATGATAATAGTAATGCCTGTTTTCCCATTCATTTTTGTTTTTGTGTAACAGTGTAAGTATATTCTTTTTCTGCACAACACTAATTGAATCTTTGATGACTGAATAAGTGCAATTCACCTTTATTTCACAAGGTGGCAATGTCTGATACACACTGATGAAGTGACATTTCACTCATAGTATCGCAGGCAGAAAACAAAAGAATAGGAAGTATCATCAGCAAAACTTGAAATGGCTCAGCGATTCAAATATTAATCAAGTCAAACATTAATGTCACTTCATGGTGGATCTGGTAAAGAAGCTGTCAGAGATCAAAATATTGATTTTGAAGATGTTGAAAATGATAGTTTTGAAAATATGTTTGAGATGGCGAATAGATGATAGATGTACTGGGAAATGAGCTCAGACGAGGACAGTAATGATTAATCAGGGGTTTTCAAACTTTTTTGTCAGCTGAAACCCCTGAGATCTGGAAAAATAGTCTGCCGGTGCATTTTGAAATGTTTTAATTCATCACAAATGTCATTTCAGTTCTTCCTTCTGAGTATGAATTATCAAATGCATTGAAAGACAACAATATACAAGCACTGTAAAAGGTTTTGCCACAAGCTCAACTGACTGGCTTCTCTCCAGTATGATTTCTCTTTACTATACATGAATTATGAGCTTCCAGAACTTCTGATTGAGGCTGTGTGTGACCTCCTAATTCAACTCCTTTTCACAAATTAAACATAGAAATAAAAAACAGTATAAATAACAGTTTTAATCAAAGTACTCTCTCAACATTCAAACAGAGCGAAGAGGTGGTTACAGCTACACAGCCTAACCTAAGATAGCTTTGATAATGGGAGACTGGCTATTGTATGTCGCCTAATTCAGGTGCAAATCAGGGAGCTCACGTTTACTTTCACTTTCGATTTGCGATTGCACATACTCTGTGTATAGGCAGCGGCGGTCCTGAGTCTGCATTCTACAAGATAACACCGTGTCTACACTGGAAATGAGCTGCGCGATGCAACGCTACAAAAGCTGTGATTCCTGCAGCACTGTGTGTGTGTGTGTGTGTGTGTGTGTGTGTGCGTGTGTGCGTGCGCGACTGCAGCTTGTGCTGGGTGAGCAGAGTAGACATTTACAATAGTTTACAATTGAAGCAACCGTTATCCAATTGAATTAAATGGTTTTTGTTCCTATATAAAAGGCAAAACGACAGTGGAGGCGTAATGTAAATGTAGCCGCGGTGGCATATTCTATGCTAATTTCACCCTCATGCTCCATCATGGCGATATCACGAGACAGCTTTTCACTCGACGAGAAAGCTTGTCTTTTCTCGTAGCGCAAGATCTCGCCACACCCCTATTATTTAGCCTATTTGTTTAATTTTTTATGATTTAGTTATAATTGAATGCATTTGGTAACAAAATATGCTTCATTTTATTCTTCTGTAATTGTTACTCTAAGAGTTTTATATCATTGTGACAGGTAGAGATCCCTCCATGTTAGATACAGATCTGGGTCGCTATAGACCCGAATATGTAAGAATGATTGGCAAAACATTCATGCATTTAAGGGTTAATCAAAATGATGTCCACAGTCTTTTATGGCATAACAGTGGCATAGCACGTTTCCTGCCTGTCAGAAGTCCTGTCTGAATGTTGTGTGGCTGAAAATTTGATGGTGGAGTAGTTGAGATTGTCAGAGAGGCTGCTGGGTAATTGTGTTAAAGCATAGACAGAGGCGTCGTGTTCATCAAATACAGGAAGGACCGAACTGTAGTCAGGAAGATCAAGTGTGTAACTGATCTCTTCATAATCAGAGACAATATGAGTGGCCTGAAAAAACAGAGCAGAGTAAATTCAAATGGTTTAAGAGTGGAGAAGATTATTAGACTCCACAAATAAAAGACCAAACCCAAACAGGTACATGATGAAACTCACTTCTCCATTTGGTTCCTTATCTCTGTTGGGCAGATGCTCAGTCGGGCCTTGAACCCCAGCTCTGGGCTGTCTTCCTGTTTTGTGACACCAGATTTATTGTTTTGTGACTCTGAAGTTAGTTTGACTAGGAAAATGAGGTGTAATAAAAATGCTTTGTGAGAAAGACTGCTACCTTCTTTCTTTTGTCTCCATCTGAAACACATGAACAGTGACAATCCAAACACTGTCAGGATCCCTACGACCACCGGCAAGACGAACATGGTAAAACCTTGAAAAACAGACGACAAAACCATGTGGATATGACTCTAAATGTCCCATTTCTGAGGAAAATTGAGAAGAAAAAAAGCCATTCAAAACTTTAAGCGACTGAACTCATCATCCCTGGTTCTGGTTCTGATGACACTGAATTATTAGATGATGGGGAAAACACTGAAGGTGATGTTGTTGTTGATGATGATGCAGGGAATACAGATGTGACAGGTCTGTTAGATGCAGTTTCCGCTGTCGCTGGTTTGCTGGTGTGATCTGCAGCTGTTGTGGTTGGTTTAGGTGACATGCTCTCTGATGTGACTGAAGCACAAATAATCGTTGGGTTGAATGCATGACAGTCTCCAGTTTATTGCAGTTATTACAGATATGATGAGAATAAAGAAAATATGCAATGCCATTTTTAGCACAAGGTCACGTGATCTCTTTGTACTTTCCCCTGACACAGCTGTTAGTAACGCTTCATTAATGTCAAGGGTGTGGTGGCATATGTGTGACCAGCGATGTGTGTTTGGCAAAGAAGGAATCATTACTTAGTTTTTTGTTTTCAAACATAATATCAAATGGCTGATCTTACCATCATAAATGTTCAGTTCTATCACTGAAATCCACTTGTTCTTGTTATTTTGTCCTCTCTCTATAGCTCCACACCAGTAGCTCCCAGAATCCTCTAGTGTCAGATCAGTGATGGTCACAGTAAAAACTCCTGCAGACGGTTCATCCCTCAGAGAGAATCGACCGTTACTGTTTGTTTCTGATGAAACTTTGACACTCAATGTCTCACAAAGCGACGGGTCGCTTCCTTTGCAGATGAATTTGACATTGGTCCTTAAATCCCTTTCATAATGGCAGGTGATGTTCAGATGCTCTCCAGTCACAGCAGACACGCCATACACTAAATCAGAGCATGGATGAGAGATTTAAGTGTCTCAAAGTCTCTTTATTGCACAGCAGTACTGACGTTTATCCTGGAGGGATAGTGGCTGTTTTATCAGATACTCGTGTAAATAATGTCAGCTATTGCTGCTTTACATTCATTCACACTGTTTATCACTGGGAGCTCCGCTTACAAACACTGATAATGGAAAGAACATATTTCACTACAGAAAGACCTGAGTTGACAAAATATAAACACACACCTAAATTTTGAAGTTATATTTTCAGTTTTTTCTAATGAACTATTTCTTGACAAATGAAACTGCGTGTCATGTGTTGCGTCAGGAAGTGGTGCGGGTCAGTATTTGTGTTGGTGTGGTCTGAACACTCTCATCATCTGCAGAGGATACTGTGGTTTCTGTTATCTCGCCTCTACACCTTTACGGCACACGACATTGTACTCTCACAGACACAAAGAGACTTCTGTAATGTTACTTCTCCAGTATATTAGTCATATATTAATTATGCTTATATGTATTTTACACTATATCTTGTGCACTGTCCACTTCACTCATATACAGTATAATCTGACTTACAAGGTTTAACTTCCAGAAGAATCTCTGTTTTGTGATCAAGATGTCCCACTCCTGTCTTCACACTACACCAGTTTTTGCAACAGTATTTCAGATCAGTGTTGGTGACGGTGAAGCTGTGTGTCGTTCTGTCATCGGTCAGAGAAAATCTGCTGTCCTCGGCTGTTGATCCAGATTCAACAACTTTGTCATTAATCAGTATTGGACAGTTTCCTTTGCAGAGATATTTAATATTTGTTTCATATTCAGACTTATAAGGACACCGTATTTCAACTTTTCCTCCTTTATGTGTAGTGAAAGTCAAGATCTCTGTCTCACATGCCACCACTGAAAACATAAAGAGAGAGAAATGCAGCTCAGAGCAAACACGGACCTGATTGAGAACAGGTGCTCAGAATAAACACAGAATAAACTCTTACCTGACATGATGAGCAGCAGGTTAAATATGAGGAGTTTGTGATCACAGATCTGGATCATTCTGCTTTATCTGTCTGTCGCTGGTGGCCGGTCTCAATGAAAAGCCCCTCTCTCTCTCTCTCTCTCTCTCTCTCTCTCTCTCTCTCTCTCTCTCTCTCTCTCTATATGAAATACAGTGTTGTTTGCAGTAAGAGTGCCCTCTATTGACATCTTCATGGTATAAGTTCAGTGTAACACTTAAATTTATTCATCTCTTCAAAGATTAATCAATCATCATTCACAGAAGTATTGTTCTGTGTTATCCTGCATATGTGACCACTTGGTGTCAGTATAATCCAATAATGTGTCTATAATGAGAGGACGGGCATTTTCAATAAAATATTACATTGTACTACCAAAATGTATATTTATTCATTCAGTTGCTCTAGCAAATATGATTCAGTGTTGAATATTGTTTTAAAGGTGCAGTGTGTAGTATTTATGAGGCTCTGTTGACAGAAATGCAATATAATATACATAACTATGGTTTCAGTGGTGTATAAAGTCCTTACATAATGAACCGTAATGTTTTTATTACCTTAGAATGAGCTGTTTCTATCTACACACACCGCGGGTCCCCTTACAGTGAAATTGCCATTTTGTACCGCCATGTTTCTACGGTAGCCCTAAAGGGACAAACTTTTCTACAGAGCACTAGACACTCTCTGCTGTCTCAGACGATGACATCATTGACCTGTGTTGGCCACCGTATGTGCAATTCACAACCTGCGTCAATTTGCATTCACATGGTGATTGTCAGAAAAAAAGCTAGGAAACATAAATTACTTTTTAAATGACTAAAGGTTTCAAAATGAATCATTACTTCTAAATAATCTTACTGCTGTGCTCTTTAAAGGCCATTAAACCCACATTTACACCATTTGGTCTTAAAGTGAAGCTAAAGTGAATATAAAGCATTATTTATATATAAACCCGTCTCCTGGCCAGAATTATAATCATACACTGTTTGTTCGTCGGCCAGAGGAGAACTGGCACCCAGACTGAGCCTGGTTTCTCCCAAGGTTTTTTTCTCCATTCTGGCCCTGAAGGAGTTTTGGTTCCTTGCCACCGTTGCCTCTGGCTTTTGGCTTACTCAGTTGGGGACACCTAAATTTCATCTATATTACCGATCTGCCCGCATTGATGCTATATGATACTTGAAATTAGCTGGATAACATCACCGTTTCACCAGAACGGCTGTACAGCCGAATCAAACTCTGTTGCATTATTTTCCTGTTAACAATGTGAAGCTGCTTTGAAACAATTGGCATTATAAAAAGCGCTACATAAATAAAGGTGACTTGACTATATAGACAAAAATAATGGTAAAAAATAAAATAAAATCACAGATAATCAGCAAAAACTTTATTCATACAACATATCGAACTGCATACATGAGTCAAATCAATGAGGGGAGAACGGACAGATCACATGTTTTCAGGATTCTGTGTGTAGAAGTCACTGTCAGAGGGGCTTGTGGGTAAATTTGTTGTGGCGTAAACTGTGTTTAAGTCCTGAGCACAGTCTTTAATTTCATAATAAACAGACATGACGACCTGAAAGGGAAATATTTATTATATTTAATATTAGGATATATAACTATAATCTTTTTAACCCCTTAACTGTCCCAGTCCTGCTAGCGGGACACTTGCCGCTCTTTTTTATTGCCGTTTTTTTTTTCATATCACATATTTTAGTAATCATCATACATTTTTCATAAACTTACGAACACACAATTCATCCTGTGAAAACCGTTTTGAAATTGAACGTTGCATTACCATGGAAACGGTACTCTAAATTCTTCCAGCTCCTCCCCCAGTAGGCGTGTCAGGTGTCATATTACAACATTTATTTTAACTCAAAACAATTATAATCAAAACCTTTTCTAATCTTGACAAAACACATATCGTCAGAAAGGTCTGAGTCAAGGTTCCATATTTGGTGACTGTTTCGTGAAATTTGGACAGAAATGTGTTAATTTGTTACAGGAGAACACACAAAACAATTCACTGGAATGTGTGTGTCACCCGGTGGCTGTTTTTGGTACAGCGCCTAAACAAACTCTCTTGGGAACTTCAATTTTTGTGTCATCAACTTCAATTAGATACATTTGATTTACAATAAACTTCCATAACTTTTTCAGAATTTCATTTTTTGAACTGCTGAGTGTCATCTTTAAAACAAGACCAAAGCTTTCTTGAATTACAACCATTAAATGTTCACATCTATTCTCAGAAAGGTGGGTGACAGGTAAGGGGTTTTGCATTTGTGCACAAACATGTTTCTACACTTTGGCACTAGTGCTGCGGTATCAGGCAAACAGAGAAAGCCTGTAGATGGAGACTGAAATGTGCGGTTTTACCTCATCACCGCCTGTTGTGTTCCTCTGATCCGATGGCACTGAACCTGTGGATGGACAGAATGATGAAAACATTACAGTGCACAGAAGTTAAAGCATTTCACTATCATGTTTGGTGTCAGTTCATAAAACCAGATCATTTGTGCTTGTACCTTCAGTCTTTCTACAAATGCGCTTGATCAATAACAAACTCAGTCCTACAGCTAACAACAGAATCAAACACGCCGTGATGATGATGATGTAGAGATCTGAAAAACACACACACACACACACACACACACGACAGTAAAACATGAGATTTGATGCCGCCTTGAACTCATAGATTGTATTTGCTCTTAACTTGAAATATTTTAGTAAGCTAATTCCTACATTTAACTTAAAATGATTGTAACGTAGTTTGTTTGTATGGGAAAAAGCAGGCGGGAACCGGCGAAGATTTGAAAGACTTTAATAAATAAACAAAATGAAAGTAAACCGCGGGCAGCCCCTCACGGACGACTGCCACGCACACATAATAAACCATAAATAAAACGTAACATAAAGTCCAGGCCTGGTCCTCTCTCGTCCTTCACTGGTGTCGCTCGTCCTTATATGCCTCCGAGCTCCCTCATGAGAGGTCTCGCTCGCTCCTCCCACGTCTCTCGCTAGTCAACCTCGCCACAATGATCATGTAATGTCAACTTAAATATTTTTAATGGTGGAAACTTGGCTAGTTTTAAATAGGGAATTCGATAAATGCTACCTTGCTAATTGGTAACACAATGCTTAGAGAGCACAGCATACCACTTGCTGAATGAGTACAGCAAATATTCACCAATCAGGCATAACATTATGACCTAATATTGTGTTGGTCCCCCTTTTGCTGCCCAAACAGCCCTGACCCGTTGAGGCATGGACTCCACTAGACCCCTGAAGGTGTGCTGTGATATCTGGCACCAAGATGTTAGCAGCAGATCCTTTAAGTCCTGTAAGTTGTGAGGTGGGGCCTCCATGGATCGGACTTGTTTGTTCAGCACATCCCATAGATGCTCGATTGGATTGAGATCTGGGGAATTTGGAGGCCAAGTCAACACCTCAAACTCGTTGTTGTGCTCCTCAAACCATTCCTGAAGCATGTGTGCTTTGAGGCAGAGCGCATTATCCTGCTGAAAGTGTCATGATTCATAAATTCATCGTCTCATTTCTCTCTGTGTTCGTGTGGTTGTGTTGGAGGCGTGGTCACTGATTACCAGGATCTGATCATCTTTACCTGTTTCACTCATTATCCACCGTATATATATATACGTGTCACTCACATACCATTGTTGTCAGATCGTTGCAGTTGTCCTGTGGGTTCCTGTCTGTCGTTGTGTTTCCTCCTGTGTGTTGGTCGCTTCGTTCCAGATTCCTGGATCCTGCCGGTTCTGTGTGCCCGTTGCTTCCCTGCGTCGCTGTGCCTGCTGTTCTTCCTCCTGCCACCACTGCCCATTTCGGACTGGACCTGTTCTCCTGTGCAACTGATACTTTTTGTGCTTTGCCACTGTGACTGTGAGAGTAATAAATTACTGTTCTAACTCGCTATTGGATCTTCCTGTTTTTCTGTCAGTGAACATAACAGAAAGAGCCACAGCCACCAGGGAATACCGTTTCCATGAAAGGGTGTACATGGTCTGCAACAATGCTTAGGTAAGTGGTACGTGTCAAAGTAACATCCACATGGATGACAGGAGTCAGGACCCAAGGTTTCCCAGAAGAACATTACCCAAAGCATCACACTGCCTCCGCCGGCTTGCCTTCTTCCCATAGTGCATCCTGGTGCCATGTGTTCCCCAGGGAAGCCACGCACACGCACCCGGCCATCCACGTGATGTAAAAGAACACGTGATTCATCAGACCAGGCCATCTTCTTCCATTGCTCCGTGGTCCAGTTCTCTCTGGATGACGTTGACTGGGACATGTTCCGAGCGAGTTCAGCTGACGTCAGTGAGTTCACAGATGTGGCGCTTTGCTTCATCGACACGCTTACAGAGCAAGCCACGCAAACAATAACAATAACGTCCTTCTCAAATCAGAAACCGTGGGTGGACAATTCAATCCACAGCGCAGTGAACGCACGCGCACTGCTGCTTACAACGCCGGTCTCCATTCAGGGAATATGACTGAATACAGAACGTCCTGTTATGCTCTCAGACGAGCAGTTAAAGCCGCAAAACTCCGTTACAAAGACCGAGTGGAGTCTCATTTCCAACTCAACGACTCGCGGCGCATGTGGCAAGGTCTGAGGTCCATCTGCTCTTTTGGATCTAAATCCTCTGCAGAGGTGAGCGTTGATCCGTTGCTCGTGAACGAGTTAAACTCTTTCTACGCTCGCTTTGACTGTAACCGCGGCAACGCGACTCCGCCAAGTGGCGCGTTAGAGGAAATTACTCAGAGCAGCAACAACCACGTGATCTCTGTCTCGGAGGATGAAGTTCGGCGAGCACTCAAGCGTGTGGACGTCAGGAAAGCTGCCGGGCCGGATGGTATTTCAGGTCGTGTTCTGCGGTCCTGTGCTGATCAGCTCGCCGGGTTGTTTACATCTATCTTTAATGAGTCCCTCGCTACATCTGTGGTCCCCACCTCCTTCAAAAATCCACCATCATCCCTGTCCCTAAGAACAGTAAACCCTCTTGCCTAAATGACTATCGTCCAGTGGCTCTCACGTCTATAGTCATGAAGGTCTTTGAGAGACTCATTAAAAACACCATTTGCGCCTTCATTCCTGGCACTTTGGACCCTCTTCAGTTTGCCTATCGTCCCAATAGATCGACTGAAGATGCCATCTCTCATGTCCTCCACTCCTCCCTCACTCACATCGACAGCAAAAGTGGGAACTACGTAAGGCTGCTATTTATTGACTATAGCTCAGCCTTTAACACCATAGTTCCCACCAAGCTAACCTCCAAACTCCTGGATCTCGGCCTGAATCCTTCTCTCTGCCACTGGATTGAGGACTTCCTCACTGGCAGGCCTCAGGTGGTGAGAATAGGCCAGTCCACCTCCACCTCCATCACCCTGAGTGTGGGAGCTCCACAGGGCTGTGTCCTGAGTCCCCTGCTCTACTCTCTCTACATGCATGACTGTTTGTCCACACACAGCTCCACCTCTATCATCAAATTTGCTGATGATACTGTTGTCCTGGGCCTCATTTCCAACAACAATGAGACGGCATACTTGGACGAGGTGGAGCATCTAACACCATGGTGCCAGGACAACTGTCTCTCTCTGAATGTTGGCAAGACCAAAGAAATGATTGTGGACTTCAGGAAGAGACAGCAACGGACATACTCCCCCCTCATGATCAGCGGGTCACCAGTGGAGAGAGTGAGCAGCTTCAAGTACCTGGGTGTAAACATCTCCGAGGACTTGACCTGGACTGCTCACATTCAGACACAGGTGAAAAAAGCCAGGCAAAGACTGTACCACCTGCGCCAGCTGAGGAAATTCAGGGTTTCACCAGCTATCCTGAAAACTTTCTATTTAGGGGCGATAGAAAGTGTTTTAACTCAGTGCATCACAGCGTGGTATGGGAACAGCACCAGTCATGACCGCAAAGCCCTGCAAAGAGTCGTGCGCTTATCCGAGTGTATCTCAGGGTCAGCTCTCCCGTCTCTGCAGGACGTCTACACCAAACGCTGCAAAGGTAGAGCTACTAAGATCATCAAGGACTCTAATCACCCTGCAAACCCTCATTTCACGCTGCTGCCATCTGGTAAGCGCTTCCGAAGCCTGATGGCCAAAACTGAGACTCAGGAGGAGCTTCTTCCCCCAGGCCATCAGACTCCTGAACTTAACGTCACGTGACTTCACTTCTGGATAAACATCGACATACTGACATTGCACTGCACTTTCTGTTCTCGTTGTTACTGTGTAACAACCTGTCATAAACCTGTTTGCACATTATACTCTTTATACATTTGTTAACCACATATTTATAAGTCTACAGTTTACTCACTGCACAGTCTACTTCAATTATTTTATTCCACTTTATCCTTATTTGTTACCTTTTTTTTTCTCTTGACTTGATTATTTATAATTCTACAGATATAGACATTATATATATATATAGATAGTACTTTTTTTTATCCTATTTCTATATAATTTCCTCCTTGTGTTTTTAACTGTGAATTTGCACTGTCCATGGAGCGGACCTGTTTACATTTCACTGCCGGTTGTATATTCTGTATATAACTGTGTATGTGACAAATAAAAACTCTTGAATCTTGAATCTTGATGCTCACGTGCCACTGTTGGTGCTTTCGGCGGTGGACAGGGGTCAGCATGGGCACCCTGACTGGTCAGCGGCTATGCCGCCCCATACGCAACAAACTGAGATGCTCTGTGTATTCTGACACCTTTCTATCAGAACCAGCATTAACTTCTTGAGCAGTCTGAGCTCCAGTAGCTCGTCTGTTTGATCGGACCACACGGGCCAGCCTTCGCTCCCCACGTGCATCAATGAGCCTTGGCCGCCCATGACCCTGTGGCCGGTTCACCACTGTTCCTTCCTTGGAGCACTTTTGATAGATCCTGACCACTGCAGACCGGGAACACCCCACAAGAGCTGCAGTTTTGGAGATGCTCTGACCCAGTCGTCTAGCCATCACAATTTGGCCCTTGTCAAACTCGCTCAAATCCTTACACTTGCCACATCAACTTTGAGAACAAAATGTTCACTTGCTGCCTAAAATATCCAACCCACTAACAGGAGCCGTGATGAAGAGATCTCAGATTGCATCTTTTATAAGTCACACTGCGTGATTGTCACTCACATAAACAAGCACCGATTTGCCTCTGTTTTCATGCATTTGTCTGCAATTCTGCATAATCTGTCAGCGAGTGAAAATCGGGGCTAAAATTGTGAACTCAGCATTAGGCGGCATGAGATACAAGAGAAAGTAGGGCCGGTTTTGGCTCGAGATGGGCGGTGCGGTCCGATATACAGTGTTGTCATGGAGGATGGCGAATGTTAAGAAAATATCCTCAAACTGAGCAATCAGAATCAGAGGCAGCTCGTCAGAGGAGGCACATAAAAAAATTACTCGGAAATGGTAAAGCAGTGCATTTAACATGTATTTTAATCATTATTTATTCCATTATGCTGATGACGACCAGCCGCCACTAATCAGACTTAAGTATTTCACAGAGATATGTGTATGATTTTTATAAAGCTTTTCCTCCCAGGATGTTGCGTCTGGTCAACCACAGCATCATCACTTTATGTTTTACATTGTCATTAATCCAAATGCAGAATTATTCTGTGATATTCAGTGATATTTACTTTAAAGAACTCACCAGATGGGACTGAAGCATCTGTTCGTTCTTGATTTTCCAATGTCACCCACATAGATAGATCAGGCATCAAAATTGACATTTAATTGACATTAACATTCATTTCATGTGTAATTTGTAACTGTTCCTCACCGGAAACATGAAGTTGAATCTCTGTGAAAAGTGGAGTGTAGATCTGTTTAATCGGGTCGATTCCACAGAAATACACCCCGCCATCACGTCTGCTCACATCAGTAATAGTCACAGTGAAGAAATGTTCCTGTTCATTTACATTCAGAGAAAATCTCCCATCGGTGGCCGAACTTCCAAATGTATTAATAATAACCTCTAATGATTCATTCTGCACTTTGAACAATTGCTTGGGATGATCTTTATACATCTCTGGATATTTGCAGCGGATGACAGCTGTAGTTAATGCATAAGCAGTCAGTTCCTCTGATCTACTGCAACACGGCTCTGAAAACAAGAGAATTCAATTAAAAAAGTGTAACAAATCCTGTAAAATTACATCTCAGGAATAAATGTAAGGTGTTAAACCCAAAGGCCTGACAGAGCAAACGACTAATGTGGTAGATATTAATTCTTACCTTGTTTCACATTGAAATTCACCTCCTGAATATTTTGACTGCCGACTTTACATCTGTATGTTCCGCTGTCGCTTACGGTCAGGTTTCTAATGAGCACACTGATCAAGCCCAGAGATTTATTATCAAACATAGAGAATCTCTCTTCTAGGATCCATAAGTCATTCTTCACTTCTGTCATGGTTTTACATTCACTGCCAGACACTTTGCAAAAGCTTTTTGCACTTTCTCTAGTTTGCGATTCGTTTGGATTATATACACATTTGATGATGACACTTCCTCCAGTCACGACGTCAGCAGCATCACCCATGTGACCTGTCAGTCAAAATTCAGTTCCTCTTTTAAGAGCCTTACATTCAAAACAGTCTCAGAAAAAACTGCACAAATAAAAACTAATCAAACACATAACAGCACACAGAACAACGCTTGTGATTCAATATCATTTGAGTAAATAGATCGTCACATACAGGCTGTGATATTGTAATTACCAAAACGTCTGACCTGTAATCAGGCAGAGAGTGAAGAAGAGGAAGGTCTTCATAATCACGAATGATAAAACTGTGAACTGGCCCCCGTGAATCCGCTTGTATTGCGTTCAGCGTCAGAAACACTGTCAGTTCTTCTGTTGCGTCTGATTCTGAGTTTTCTCTTGAGCTCCTAAAGCAAACAAGCGGCTCTGCCTCTTCCTTTTCCTCCTTGCTAAACTGTTCTGACTCACTGTGATGAAATAGTCCTGCTGTCACTGACGTACAGAAAGCTAAACCAAAGTTCACCATCTTTCAGTTCTTTTGTCGTATGTGCAGGTTTGAAGCTTCTGCCACTCAGATTAGCACACATTTACAGATATAGTCTGAAGAGAAGAAAAACACTGATGCTTGCATCCAAATGTGGCTTGACATCAGTGTTTGAAGCTTTTTTTTTCTTAATACAGGATGCATTCACTGACTGTTACCCAATAAATAATTGTCAAACCAGAAAACTGGAGATTATTTAAAATGGCATGTTTAATGTTTAAACAGAAGAACAGTCTCAAAGAGAACAAGTGCGGTATATAAACCAAGTAATTATAGTCAAACACTGACTAGTTAAAGGTGATTGTGCAGGTTAGTGTCCCTGTAAGATGATCACTTCGAACAATGATAAACAGAGACCTGTATAAAACTAATGCAGACATGATATGAACAAGGAGCATGATTCATTCATTAATATCTCAGTCTCATAACTGATATGACATCTAATGACACTGCTTTATGTCATATGGCCCTTCTGCTCCAGGTGAGGCATGTCTAAACATGCACAGTGCAATTAGAACATATAAATAAACAGTTGCAGTCAGTAAATTTCACAATGAAAACATGTTTGTAAGTGGTTCCTTTTTCTATTTGCATTCTGCTGTGTGCAGTCGGGTTGTTTTCTTGAAGATTTCTAGCAGGTGTTATGCTTTTGTGGTTATTTCATTTATATACAGTTTCATTTATATTACAGTTTATTTGTCATTTCACGTGGGTGTGACAAAATTACTATCTATAGTCAACCGATAAACATCTGACAGCAAAACACAGAGTGAAGATGTTTAGTGCAAACAAATGCTACCCCAGATATCAAGCCACCATCGAAATAATGTTAAATCAATATTAATGCGTCAATGTTAACTGCACTGAATCAACATCACTTTTGATGTTAAACAAATGTCATCCAAAAATAAATGGTGATGGCACTGAATCAATGTTTCAATGTGATGTTGCTTCAGAAAATAAAACACAACAACTACACAGCCTGAAATCAACTGAAGAGAAGTCAATAAATCTCTCAAGATCTCAGCAGACTTCCACTTAAGCTCTGGGACCATTTTTGGGATTTCCGCCTGGATTTGGCCTACCCAAATTGAAAGACTTCCCATACCCACATACAGTGGTCTCTAAATACACAATTTTGGTGTCATTTTCCCCCAAAAAAGAAAATCCTTTTTTGATTTTTTTGGTGATAAATTCATTTTTGAAAGTGTATAACTCAGGCCATGTGTGCTCTAGCACCCTGCAGACAGTTTTAGCTGTTTCCACAAGATTCCAGAAAATACTGAAAAAAATTATAATTTTGTCTGGATCATGTTGTATGCAAGATTTATTCAAATGGATCTGAAGGGAGATGTTTTATTGAAAATGTTTGGTCACCATTATGGTGATCGGTGTTTCCTTTAGTTGGGCAGTTTGACTCTTGGCTTTATATGTTAGTTTGTGGTTTATGTGAGTTTCATGCCATAATGCATGCTGGGAGCCATGGGTTTTATACTATGGTGGCTCCCAGCATGCATTGCAGTTGAGTTGTTGAGATTCATATGCTGATTTTTGATGTCTGAATGTTCCTGTAGTGTATTTTAAGAATCAAAATCTGTTGCAAGAATAGTTGGTGATTATTATCTATTAATGACAAATGACACTTTTGGTCAGTGATGAGATTAGTGAATTATTCTACTTTATGATGCTGAAAACCTGACCATGTTTGTTTCTGTTTTATTTATTTTTTGCAATTAATTATGTGTTTTGGTTACAAACACTGTTACAAAGACCACAAGTGCGCATAAAAAGCCAAGAGTCAAACTGCTGAGTTTGACTCTACATGATGATGATTCAGTTCAGATATGATTTAACATTATTTCAATGGTTGCTTGCTATCTGGGACTAGAGTTATTCCTCACAATTAACATCACATTTGTGAGCTGTTGAACCGCAAGCGTAGCTCATTAAGTTTACTGTGAACATGTTCCACTAACCACAAATTAGCATAAAGTCACAGAATACTTCTTGTTTTGATTGTAAATTGTACTTGTGCTGTCTTTCTGTACAATAAATGGCTCTCGATCTAAATATTGTATCTAATGAAATGACATTCATACAGTTTTAAGTTTGACTTAAGCACTTTGTACACATTAAAATGTCACTGTAATCATGACTAGATTCCATAAAGAGCAATACGATACAGTAATATTCCCACTGAACTAGCTGAGTCTCATGCGGTGACTGACCGTGGTGTAATCAGAGTAAATCTCCTCGTTATTGAAGGTGACTTTAGCATCACTGAGAGACTCTTCATGCTTCTGGAAACTGACAGACGCGTACAGGAGCTCATCAGAGGGGTTTGTGGGTAACTGTACTGTTGAATACAGCATGTCATGTGGATCAGAAGAGTCTGTGGGAAGCTTAGCACTGGAATATAACACATCATCCTCAGTTCCCGAGACAAAGCGCTTTCTGACGTCTCTGATATTCTCATAGTCGCATGCAGACTGAGAGGCCTGAAAACAGACAAGAGATGTACACTAGATTCAGTTCAGGAAATAACAGGCAGATTCACAGACAGGATTTTCCAAATTCACTAATGTAATAAAATAAATATTCGCCCCATCTATTTTCTAAATGCATGCTATTGTTATTAATTTTCTTTCTTGGAGTGCATTCAGTTTGATTATTTTTGAGTGCCACACCCACATTTTAGCATTCAATCAACAAAAGACAGAACCAAGTCTCCTTTTTTGGTAATTTCACTCGGATGTACATCACGATACGGAAGAATAGATCCGTCACTACTCTTGGTTCATTGCAACTTTAAAGTATTTGTCTTTTGTTTACATTGCAATTACAATTAAAGTAAAAGTAATTACAATTTATCATTACTTTCCAGCCCTGAACTGTGGGGTCGCGTCTGGTCCATCACATTCATATATATATTCAACTATATTTCATATAGTTTCAGTTCTACTTAATGTGCAACAACACAGTCAGCAAACTGTTCAATAAACCGGAAACTAAACACCCCTCACCTCTCTGCCACTCATCTCTGTCCTGTCCATGGAAGGGTGCTGATCTGTGGAATAACATGAGTAAAGTCAAGTCATCTCTAAAGCACTTTAGAGACAAGAGATATACACAATACAGACTTTTTCAAGGCAGCTTCACAGTAAAAGACTGGGAAATAACGGTGCTAATGTTGCAAAGTTCTTCAAGTAATGAAAAATACAATGTGAACAGACCATAGTGTCACAATTCAGCTCAATTTAGATCAATTCTGATTCAATAACAATGACAAAGTGCTTCATTTATGAAACAAACTCAATTCAACCACACAGCAGCTCAAAAGAGGAAAAAGGTGTCGTTATTCAGATTAATTCTCAGCCAGTGGAGTTACTGAATATCGCTGAATATAAGAATCTTTTAAATTAAACAAGAAAAATCATAATGAAGTTAAACTCATCATAAGATTAAGATATGGTTAAGACATTAAGGCCGGCTTCAGGAAACAAAATATGAGTTGTTTTTGTCAATTTGGACATGAGTGTCTCAAAACATGCAGTATCTGAATTTAGAATCGCAGGGAGAATGTACAGTAAAACAGTAAAGGCCAGCAGACCATTAAATCATATGTGAGTTTGCATGAGAATGATTCTCACCTTGTGTTTTGATGTATCTTAACTTGTATAGTAACAGCACTGACGCTGCCATCAGCAGTAGAGTCACACAAACGCAAGAGATGATGATTCTGTCAGAAAAATCTGGAGAACAATCAGACGGTAATTAGTTTAATCTCTAAACCACATTTCCATAAACAGTATAATATATTATTTAGCTTTGATAGAATTTAATATCATTTGCATCTGTGAATTTCCTAAAATCTATTTGTGGCTGTTCAGTTCTCTCACTTCTGCTTTCATAACCTGAGGAAATCACAAACCACCAACCTCTTGCTCAACCATTTAATCTCTAAATGTATTCTCAAAATCTACCACTATTTGTGAGGTCAAGACCCCTGTCCACATGATTTACTGATGCTAATCACCTTAAAATAGAAACAATGAAGTTCAGGTTGAGCGCCATTTGCAGTTTTAATGTTCACCAGAATTTGGCATAATGCTGATTATCATGAACACTAATTTGGACTTGTCCCTCATTGTCACGACAAGACTATAAAGAGGGATGTTTTTTGGAGGGGTTAAATACAAAAATGTGTAGCTTACGATTTTATAGAATCACTTGCATTAATTCCACTATTAAAACTTAATAGACCAGAACATTGCTTTTACCGAAACTTGTTGTTTATGGCGTTAATTTAAAAAGCAAAAATCTATTATAATTAGAAGCATACCAATCGACTTTGGAAATTAAAGGTGCACTAACCTTTCCATCCGCTAGAGGTCGCCTATTCAAAACAAAGGCATAGTTTGATGATGCCAAGCTTGAGCGGAGAATCATGTGACATGTGGTCTTCACCTCACAGCCGGTGGAAAAGTATCGGGATAGGACTGATTATTAACGTTATTGTAGTGTGAAGCGGAGCAGGAGCGAGTGTTGTAGAGCTGAGCACGGCCTGCTGGAGCGATTGTTAATGAGATGAACGCGACACACCTCACGAGCAGCGGGACTTTTATTATGCCACAGTCGCCGGCGCCATTTCCCCTTTTCCGGTCATGAGTATGAGGGAACACAGCTCTGTTGATCATATTAGACACATCTGAGTGTGTTGAGAATGATGTGATGACGTTACTCTGTGCGTTCGCTCGCGGCTGCTGTGACACTCGTTCACACTGCAGTGAGAGTAAAGCGCTTCTGAGGAATAAAACCGCAAACCGAACGCGGATATGATGTCATTGACGGGCGACGCCCTCACTCGTCACAGTTCATTGGGGAAAATAGCAACTTTCTCACGACTTACAAATAGTTGGAAACATTTGGGATATTGTACTCAACTGAACAAAAATATATAACACTGGTCTAGTGGTTTTTGGATATTTTACTGAAAATGTTTTACATAGTGCACCTTTAAGGAAATACTTACTCTTCTTGACTTCTAGATTAACTTTAGTGATGATGTGAGCTCCACACCAGTATATCCCAGAATCCTCTTCTCTCAGATCAGTGATGTTTACAGTAAAGACTCCAGTAGACGCTTCATCACTGAAAGACAATCGATCATCTCTGATCGTCTCCAATGAAACTCCATCCTTCACACACATGGAGGGTTCATGTGCTTTGCAGAAGCATTTCTGATATTCATCATGATGTTTGCACTGGATTGACATGTCGTCTCCTTCATACTTAGTCAAGTTCAGCTCTGGAAATGATTAGAAATATAAGAACATCAATTCACAGCCATAGTTTGACATATTCAGATGAATAAACCTTCCTCACCCTCGTTCATGATGACGATCAGACGAGTGTAAAGATAATTCACGTCTTTCTCTAATGTCACTGCACACCAGTATTTCCCAGCATCCTCTGCTGTCAGTCCAGTGATGGTCCCAGTCAAGACACTTGCAGTGACGTCATCATTCAGAGTCAATCTGTCAGTCTTGGTCTCTTTCTCTTCTCTCACAGTCTCATTGAGAGTATTTCTATCTCTAGTGGAGCACTTCCCCTTACAGAGAGACTTTGACTTTGATTTATAGATTGAATCATAAGGGCAGATGATCTCAGCAGATTCTCCTTCACGTCTCACTACTGGAGGCACTGCAAACACACAAACACAGACATTTAACACACATGATTCTGAATAGACAGAATTACCAATAGCAAACAGCTCATATAAGCTGAAAATGCCTGGAGGCTGAGGTGATGAGCAGTCAAGGTAAGAACGACGATCCTAGGTGAAGCCGAGTGGTCGACAGGCCGAGGTGGAGTAACAAGCTAAGTGGCCCGAGGCAGAGCCAGGGAATCCACACACCAAGGTGGAGCTGGAGACTAGAAGGCTTGAGGCGGATCGGAGCCGCAGAGAGAGGAATCAACAAACGATGAGCATCTGGTCAGAATCCCTGCTGGGCTCAGGCTCCGGGACGAAGTTGGGCTCAGGTGTCAGCTCTGGCTTTGTGGTGGGCTGTGTCTGCGGTGGCTTCTGGCTGCTGGTCTGTGATGGCTGTGGTTGAGGATAGGCTGAGTTCTGGGTCCTGAGTCCAATGTGTGGCTGGCAGTGTCTGCCTCCACAGGGCAAACGGTATAGGGGGATCCACAACTAACCAGAACCCACTTTACAAATGTGGCAATTGTCCCTTGAGGACTGTGTCCCCGTATGCTCATGTTATGGAAAAACACACAAAGGGAGCAATCTGGGAAGTAAGGCATGCCTGGTCTCTCGTCTGCTCATTGAGGGCACGATGCTCTTGCTCTAAACAGAGCAGGCGGACAACTGGTAAGTCCATAGTTATTTAAATGATAATCCTTTCTTTGGGTTCTGTGTTTTGTCAAGGCTGAGTGTTAAGCAAACGCACAATGGCAGAGAGTTCAAAACCAAATACATCTTATTAACAAACAGACCAGGAGACTGTAGGAGTAAATGTACTGCACAGTAAATAAAGACAACACTGAACAAGAACAATGAATGAACTCAGGCAAACAGGAGCAGGGAAAATACTGAACAATTAAACCAAAACAGAACAAGATCATTACAAGTCTATTGCCAAACAGTAGTTTTCTAAATCTCTTCCAGCCCTGTTTCTACCTGGTATTAAGATGTGTAAGACTGGAAAAAATTGGAAGGTGCAGAGCCGTCTGGGTTAGAGAATGGCTACTCTCTGAGAAAACAAAGGACGGTTCTGGAAATTAACATCTGAACTCTTTCTTGCGAAATTAGCAAGAAAGAGTTATATTTTTAGCTCATGAGGTTTCTGTCTTGGTCTGGGTAATTAAAGAAATGTTGCATGAGGCTTAGGGCGTGATTCTGTAAGCAGATCAGAAAACCAAAAACGTCCTCAGACACTGTTTTCTAAGGTCAGGTATGCATCTTTACCCTTTATTTCAGAGCATTCAATGTTTTGTATTGATTATCTTTGAATTGATTATGTAATTAGCATGATACATTACTAATAATACATTTTTACATTTGATTTTAGTCTGACTTACTCTGATATTATTAACTTTAGTAGATTATGTTGTATCCATTGTTACAGCAAAGTTGTGTCAGGTTAATAACGGACTAAAGTCCAGTTTTGAATGGAGCCTAGGGCACACCACCTAAGATTTTAGAGCTCTGGCTAACACTTGGCACTGGTTCAAGTGTACTTAGACTGTAAAGGCTAATAAAGGGAATTTATGTTTAGGACAACATTATGTTGCTCAACCAACCTAAATAGGGTGAGCCTTACCCCTGTTTAAGGTAATGTTACTCTAGCTAAGTGTATGTGGGAAACCATGGCATAACTAAACCAAAGCTACTATCCGAGAAAGTAATGCAGATCGACTTATCTGTAGTAGTGGTCATGAGCTCTGACTAGAGATAGTGTTACTTTAATTCAAGTGTATACAGATCTATGGGGACTAAACAAGACTAAACTCTTTTAGAGAGAGCAAGAATGGGAGCGGCCCTCTAAACAGTATAGTCAATTACCTCTGACCAGTGACCAAGACGGCGAGTATGTGATCGCGTACTTCTAGATATTGGTTTAAAAAAATCACGTAAATGCAGTTGTGCTTCACCAACCTAACTAAATCTTGCAACATGGATTATAAAAATTAGCAGAAGTAACATAAGAATAATTTAATCTAAATAATGGAAAGTAGAATAATGGGCATACATTTAAATCTACACCTGCCACGATGTTTATATATTTGTGTCTTTGAGTTTATCCTAAGCTGGTACACTTAAACTCTATGCCATTTACCAGATGGTTACATCATAGATTGCCACTGATATTTACTACAATGACATGCTCTGAATGCACTCACGGATGAGGTTGAGCTGAATTTTGGTGATCAGGGAGATGAAAGTCAAATATGTGTCTCTGGTTTCTGCTCCACACCAGTAAACTCCAGCATCTCTCACGCTCACATTACTGATGCTCACTGTAAAAACTCTCTCTTCATTTCTCTCAGATGAACCACTCATTTGTGTCCCTGTAGGTGTGCTGATGGTTTGGCAGATGTGATCATCAACCTCTTTGCAGAAATGAACTTCATGTTCCTCTGGGATCGGACAGGTGATGTGGACTTCTTCACAAAGATGAGCAGATTCAGTCACAAACGTTGCATCTGTAAACCAAGAGATACTACATAAAAATCAGATCAGACACTTCACACATGTGAGCTAAAGTATATTGTGGTTCCTCACCGTGTGTGACGTGCAGCTGAAGTTCAGTGAAGCTCTCACTATAGTGAGACACATTCACTCCACACCTGTATGTTCCTGCATCTGCAGCTTTCAGCTCTCTAAAAAACACCATCAAGACTCCTGCTCTGGTGTCGTCATATAAAGAAACATCTCCATTCTCCATCCATTCATCCTGAACTCCTGGATTCTTCCTCTCTGAACATCCATCTGACTCTTTACAGATGTACTTTGGCCTGGTTTTGTATTGAGGATGTTCACACTTGATCATCATACGACCTCCTGAGTGGCCAGTCGCTCTAGACACGCCCACTTTACCTGTCAATCACAAATATCACATCTAATGAAATTTACCATAGATATTGTTGAAACTTTAAAAACCATATTTGAGTTATTTCCACTTACTACCAATATATAGATGAACAGTATTAATAATGGAGTAACTGTACGAGTGTCTGTAGATCCGAACTCCACATAAATAAACTCCTCCATCATCTGGTGTCACGGCAGTAATTCTCACAGTCATGAGTTTATTATGTGTGTCATCAGAAACACTGAATCTTTCTTTCCAAACCCATGTGTTGGTAGCGATCACCTCATCAATGATGTCATTTTCTGTTTTGAATATGGTTTTCCCATCATACGTTTGATTCCATGGATATTCACAGCTGAAGGCAGCAGTTTCTCCACTGTTTACATTCACTCTCTTTGACGCTCCGCAACACGAATCTGTCAACATTCAAGGTTTTATTTGTGAACTGTGAGAGACATTAAACTATGAATCTAGGAAAACTGGATCTGTGCAGTTTGTACAACTCACTAATAACGTGTAGATGAACAGTATTAATAATGGAGTAACTGTACGAGTCTCTGTAGATCCGAACTCCACATAAATAAACTCCTCCATCATCTGGTGTCACGGCAGTAATTCTCACAGTCATGAGTTTATTATGTGTGTCATCAGAAACACTGAATCTTTCTTTCTTATTCAATGTGCTGTAAATCGTCTCAATGGAGTCTTTTCCTTCTTTGAATATGATCTTGGGATCATTAATATGATTCTGTGAATATTCACAGCTGAAGGCGGCAGTTTCTCCAATATTCACCATCACTGTCTTTGACTCTTTACAACAGGAATCTGTCAACATTCAAGGTTTTATTTGTGAACTGTGAGAGACATTAAACTATGAATCTAGGAAAACTGGATCTGTGCAGTTTGTTCTACTCACCAATAATGTGTAGATGAACAGTATTAATAATGGAGTAACTGTACGAGTGTCTGTAGATCCGAACTCCACATAAATAAACTCCTCCATCATCTGGTGTCACGGCAGTAATTCTCACAGTCATGAGTTTATTATGTGTGTCATCAGAAACACTGAATCTTTCTTTCTTATTCCATTTACTGTAAATCGTCTCAATGGAGTCTTTTCCTTCTTTGCATATGATCTTGGGATCATTAATATGGTTCTGTGGATATTCACAGCTGAAGGCGGCAGTTTCTCCAATATTCCCCATCACTGTCTTTGACTCTTTACAACAGGAATCTGTCATTCACCAAATAAATAAATATATTTCACATATATAAAAGCTTTGAAATGATCAGTAGTTTAACAAGACTGAGACTCTGACTGACCTTCTTTCACATTCAAAGTCATATCGATGTACCATTGGCCAATAACTCTAATCCGGTATCTTCCAGCATCTTGTTGATTTAAATCTCTGATGAAGATCATGGCGTTTCCCTCATTGTTACGAAACAGTGTGAATCGTCCTTCATTAATCCATTGATCATGTTTCTTATCATTTATTATTATTCTCCACTCAGGTGATTTGGCCATATATTTAGCAGAGTAACTGTACCAACGTTTCTGTGAATCAACAAGAAGACTTGCTCCAGAATATCCAGTGACGCTAAAGCATCTCACTGCACCTGTCAATCAGATCGATACTGTGATCAGAAACCTCATGAACAGAAAACAGCATCATTACTGCAGTGATGAAAGAGAAAAGCTCTGACCTGAGATCAGGTAGAAAGTGAAGAAGATGAGGAGGATCTTCATTGTGAGTTGAGTTCAGTCTTCTTTCTGCTGAATCTCTCTGTCTCTACATCTGTCTGCTTGAGTTACTTCCTCTTTCTTCAGCTCTTTATCAGTAATGAGCAGCTTTACTGGCCCCTCCCACCATCACCACTGACTGAATATTACATTAATCACACTGAAAGAGCGCCACCCAGAGGATTTGATGGAGCATCTGGACTGGACAATTAGGTAAAAAACAAAGACAGAACAGGGAGTCGGTGAAGAAGCACACTGCTGTTAGGCTCCATTAGGGTTAAAGATTCACTCGCAAACTTTGCATACAAACATCATTAACGCTCACGTGTATCCTCATCATGGATCATCTCCACTAGTGTGGACAGAAGACAACCCCTTGGAAGATGAAAAACTGGCTAAATGCGTTCTTGTATGAATGCGGTACATCTCCACTTCAGATGCCCTGTAACTGGCCAGTGGACAGTTGCTGAGTCCAGACAGCAGTAATGTAACTGAATGAACTTTAGTCACTGGACAATTGTTCTCCAATTGTTCTGCTGTCGGATGTCCAGGGATGCTATACAACAGAAACACCAGTGCCGTGGAGGCAGCTAGTCTTTGTGTGAATTGATCTGTGATTTATTCTTTCACACTTCCATGTTTGAAAAGCAGTGATGACAGACCCCGGTGCAGCCACAAATATCATAACTATCTATAGGCCTGTAATTAAAAAATATGCTCAAGAAATGTATTAAAAACAGAAAGACTCTATAGTTTCAGCCTTACTCAAAGACCGCGGAAACAGACCAGTTACGCACGTCAATGCATTCCAGACGTGGTTTGCTTCTTATTTATATATACAATATACAGACAATTGGTTTATGAAACATTGATCAAAATTAAAATACAATTTATACCAAACGAAATTCATTTTAAAGAAAGACTTTCTACAAAACAAAACAAAACAATGAAATGGTCAAAATCATGTCTCCAGACATATTGCGCATCTTACTCATGCTGCTCACTTTTCATAATCAATTAAAAAAATAAAATAATATCATAGGCTAATATTTAAACATAGCTTAACTATGAAACTAAATAGGCTATGTTAATTTTCTTTAATCGTCTGTCCGATGAAGGCGCCGACGATTTTCCCCCCTTACGACAGCAGAAACAAATTTCAATACTCCGTCATTTTTAGCCATACAGATCAGCTAAAGACATAATTATAAAGTATAAACTGTCTACTTTTATTTGTGTACCCTCACAATAAGAACAAAGGCTGTGGACTCAGGGAACGGATTCGTTTGCATGCACTCCACTCCAAAAAATGTATTTTGTTTATTAAACTCAAAGTTTTTAATTTCAAAAGCATTTCTAAGCAATTCAGTTCATATTTCCATCAAACGAAATTCCAAGCCAAAATAACGAAGTGGTAAAAAAAACCTTAGCGGTGACTACAACCCGACAGTGGAACGGTAATTAACTAAATGTTCTAAATAAATATGCACATAGCCTAATAATAATAATCATAATCATAATCAAAATCAAATACACAACTTGTAATAAATAAACTCAAATATGTTCACAGTCTATTCATCATCAAACTAAAAATGCAGTCAACCCAAAGAGAAAAAAGTTATTTGGCTCAATCTGTTGTGTACAGTACCGCTCTCCAGTGCAGCGATGTTATTCAAACAGGTTTTTGCTCATGTGAATGTTGCTTTAGACTGGGACACGAGTCATGCAAAGCATTGTTACCATAATAGGCTACATAGTTTAGCATCCGTGCGAACATAGAAACATTTGGATTTGTGCAGAATGAGAGAGGAACAACTCTGGTTTCAGTTTCGCTTAGGCTGGCCTAATTCATTTTGGCTTTAAAATAAGTTTATGTTTGTTTTACATTTATATGTTTCACTCTTGTTATGAATTAAATTGAAAGGATTTGTGGAAAATAGCTACATGTTGATAATGTTTGTAAACATTTAGTTTTTACCAGTATTTTTAATAAAATGCGACTGCCTCACCAGTGCGATTTACCTGGGTTTATTTCTCTCAACAACTTAAGTCTTGCCCAGTGCATACTCAGGTAGACTCTATAAATTCTCTAATGTGGATAAAGGCATATTTTGTACACATATATCTCGTTATTACAAGAAAAGGTGTCGTTAAAATGACATAACATCTCGTTAAAATGACATAACATCTCGTTAAAATGACATAACATCTCGTTAAAATGACATAACATCTCGTTATTACGACATAATTGAGTGAAAAAAATAATATGTATGTGGCAACAATGCGTCACTGTACTTTGTCCTTCCAGTTCCCAGTGTGATTTTGTTTTTGTTTTGTGGAACTTGTTTTTCTTTCTTTCCTGCTTGTAAATAATTATGTTCTTTGTTATATTTTCCTTGTAGATAGCTTATCACAGCCTGTAAAAATAAACACCAGTTCACTGGTACTCGCCTCATAGTCTCCTACTTCTCTTATACATGTTCAGTGTTTAATGGTGACAATTGTCGCGACTGGCTTAATGTACTCCCGAGATGTTTAATAGCCTAAAGAAGGGTCGTAACAATCATAAACAGGAAACAACAGCAAAACAGGATTTATTTTTTTATATGAATAAAAAGGGTTATTAATCCAGTTCAAGTACATAAACAAGTACACAGTAGAATTCCCAGTGTAAATCAACACTGCTCAGAGCACATATGATCCCACTATACAGAGTGTTAAAGTAACACTGAAGCAGTGTTAGAGTTAATGAGATAAATAAGAGATTAATTAAGTGATAATTGAGCATTAATGATGAACACCTGATGATAATGAGCAGAATCACTGCAGGAAAGAGAAACTACAACTGAAAGAAAAACACAAGAACTACAACTGACTTCAGCCACAGCCTTAGATGAGATCAACTCACAGCAAAATCTCCAGTGTTGAAATCCTGGAGTTAAGGACTCTTAGCTTAGAGTAAAGTGTTAAATTGCTGGTGTTGAATTAACACTTCTAGTGTAAACCACACTCTCTCGCTGGTGAACATATGTAGAATTAAATCTCAACACTGAGAGAGAGTATAATTAGTTACATCCGGGACATTTCGGCGAAACAAGCTGAAACTTTTCTCACAGACACCATTTTTTTGACTCGCAATGCAGAACATACAAGGAGGGGAAACGCCGTAAGTAAGTGTTTTACCTCATTTACAATATGTATTTTATAACATATTGATTTAAAGCGGTATTTAAATGCTCTGTGCGCTTAAACGAGACAACTTTTCTCACATGCGACATCTTCTTTGACTCGCGATATGGAGCTGACGACAAGGAGGTTTGCGAGGAGTAAGTGATTTTAGCCTAATGTGCAACATGTTTTTTATAACATACTGTTTTATAACGATATATATAACGCTTTTATAACATGCCTAAACCTTTCTCATAGACTAGGTCCTACATCTTAGGCCCGTGATGCGGTGCAGACACGGAGTTTGCTTTTAACTAGAGATGCACCGACTGATCGGCCAGGGATCGGAACTGGACGATTTTCTGCATGATCGGCCCTGATCGGTGATCGGCCGATCAGTCTCACGTGTCTCTGGTTTTGAGCCGATCCGTCTACATGTGGCTGTGAGCACCAGAACCGTTGAAAAACAGTTACGACACTCCCATAGACTTCCATAGGAACTGAGGACTTTTACATTTCACTGCCGGTTGTATATTCTGTATATAACGGTGTATGTGACAAATAAAACTCTTGAATCTTGAGGAATGCGGAAGTAAAGCGTGTCACGGAGCGACCAATAGTTCCAAACAAACAATAGTTCCAGCATTCAACCCCATTCATGTTAGTGTATCTCAAGCACACTCGCTGGCAAATTGATGAAATTACTGCATATTTTGATATTTTATGGCATTAGTTGACCTCTCAAGGAATATTGATAGAAGATATATGTTATGAAGCACGTTATAGTTAATGTTTATTGTTATTTAATAGATGGTTAGACTCTAGCTGCAGTTAGATAATGTGAGAAGCACTGCAACAGCTATATATCCAGATGCTATCGGTCATATTTCAACGGTTTTTAGTCTCTCTGAGATCTTTCTGTCGAATGTGTTTCTATGAAGTAGCGCCTGGATATAATAGTTGAATTAAACTGGCTGCCCTGTTTTGTTTTTAAACACTATTTAACTTCTTTCTTGGGTTAAATTCTGTATATGCTAGCATCATTCATTTATATTCACCTGTTGTGATGCTTCGAGTATCATAAAATAATATTAGGACGTTAACAACATTAAAATGATCAAATAAATTGCCACTATAACCAGTAGATGGTGGAAGAGGAACACCTATTGGCTCATTTTTTTCCTATTCTTTTGAATGAAATTTTATAGATTATCAAATCACTATCATAACATTAAAACATCTGTTTTTCTTACTTTATTTGTACTGAAGTGTTAAATATAGGCTAATTGTAGGGAACATCACAAAGTCTGTTGACTAAACTTCACAATAAATCTTCATTTAAACCGTGTCTGTGCTTTGTTTGTGATGAGAGGATTTGTGTAAAACGTAAAAAAAACATGTGAAAAGTTCATGAACCCATTGAAATTATCTGGATATCAACTGATATATGATGTGTGTTTTCATCTGCATTATAATAATAGATAAAACATTCTCTTATTTTAACAAAAAAAAGAAAAACAAAATGCATACAATAATTTCATGAAATAGGTATGAGAACCTGAAAGGCTGTGGTTGATTGATCAGTCCTGCCATGGATAAATTCTTGTCATAGAAACTTGCACTAAAATTCATTCAGCGTTTTGAGACTGTATAAATTTTGATCGATACTGAGAGGATTCTCATTCCCGGTAAATTAAACATACGATTGGTCATTATTTTCAACAGAAATGCCTGTGATTGGCTACAACACTCAACGCTGTATAATCATGTGCTCTCGTGACCCAAATAAAATAACCAGATCACTCAAGAAAAACATGAATGTTGTCTCTTCTGTATCTCTCCCCAGAATAAAATGCTACTGTAAAGCCTGGTCAAAGTCGATGCACATATTGTGTTAATATTTGCCAGAAATTACTGCAAATATAGTGAAACTGCTGTCTATCCTGCTTAATCCTATTCAAACAGATTGACAGCGCGGAGATGTTTGGAACTATTGAGAGCTCTATGAAACACGTCACCACGTGGCGGCGAGATCTTAGCGTGTCGCAACTCTCTTTTTCTATGGCTCTGGTGAGCACGAGCGCAGCTGCATGCAAACATGTGTTGACATGGAAGTTATTTACTGTGAGCGAAGAAGACACTAATTATGCCATTTGTAAAACTTGTAAGGTTAAAATAAACCGCAGGGGAACCACCAGGAAAGCGCACAACACAGCAAACCTAACCTAATTCGACTTAAAACTCCATCACCCCGTGGAACATGCCCAGAGCTGGAGGTAAAGGCCGGAGCTCAGAGCCAGCCACAGGTCAGCAGCCTCTCCTATCTTTCCTTGGTATAAGCAGTGAAAAGACCAAAGCAATTTACTTGGAAATCAGTCAATTCTAACCAAAATAGTTTCTTGTTTGAGTCACCAAAGTCCAAGATGATTGACCTTTTTCCACCATAAACTTGCTGTATTTATAAAAAACAAATAGCATTAATTGTAATTGGTCTGGTTTTGTGTTGTCTAGGGAAACAGCATTCCAGGATTTTTTGAGAGAGTTGGATCTGCACAGCCTTTCCTGCTCTGCATGTGAAACAACAACTATGCACTGAACTGTACTGTTAGCATCTGGACACAACTGATCCACACACATCCTGCAACCGTTTCTCTGAATGCTGAATGTTGTGTTGACTCAAGCACTGCCGTTCTGTTGCAGAGTTGAAGGTACTGAACCAACTTCACTGACACGGGACTTCTATTCACTGACACGCAGGACTTGAAGTATTACACACCACTTGATAAGCAGCTTTAATATAATCGTGATGACAGAAATGCCTATATTGTGCCTTCATCATTTATTTTAAAAGAAAATCTACAACCTCCCGTGATGTAAAGGGGCTTACTCGTTAATAAATAGTTTGTTAAAACAACTCTTTGCATTCTTTATTTTTTTACCTTTACATTGAACAGATTGTATATATATATATATATATATATATATATATATATATATATACATGTTAACACTGTAAGAGTGTTGTTGACACATTTGCTGGATTTCCAAATAAACTCTTACGGTGTTAACATGTACTCTGTGAGTAATGTACATATGTCACACTTTAAAAAGTGTTATTTTAACTCCCAAATGGAGGGAGTCATATATACATTTCATGAGTGTTAAATTTGACTCAAATTGAGTTAAATGTACACTGGCTTTTTTGCTGTGCTGAAGTTAAAAGAAGGCATTAAGGCCTGGGCTCCGTTCTTCGTACCTCGCTTAATTCAGATCCCAAGATCCCAAGATTCCCAAGATTCCCATTAATCTTGGGATCCCAAGATCCCAAGATTAAGACAGATCCCAGATCTTCTAATCGTGATAACTGATCTCTGGCTAATTTGGTTCTTCAAACGAATTTGCGGATTGGATTAAAATATCTGGATTAAATTATCTGAGATTTCTGCGTGTTCTTGTGTTCACTGAAGAGGGCAGATGCATCAATACTCGAAACCATGATCAGCAAGGCAGCGATTGGCTGACGGCAAGACAGCAATGTAATGACATCATATAATTAAAAAAGCCACCTGGCAAAACACTTGACAAATTCAAAAAAAACACACGAATTTCTGGACCATTATAAGGAAACAGCCAAATGACCAAACCAACATAAAAGTTATAATAGATAAATGTTTTTTTAGAAACATTTCAATGTTGTAATTAGCAGTTAATTTAATTAAGTCAATTTGAAGCAGATTTGTTATGTGACAGCGTTAATTAAAGTTTCTTAAGGGTCAAGATCAAGTTCTCTGCATCTCCTGCGCTGCATCAAGCCATCCCATAATGTCTGTCACCACTCAAATTAATGCACGGCTCAGAGTAACTGTACTGTTACGTTTAACCAAGGAAAACAGGAGTGAGGACTCGTGTGCAGAAGGGACAGAATTTATTAACAAAATAAAACAAATACAAAACAAAACCCCACAAGGGGGAAAACTCAAACATGAAATAACAAAATAAACTAGGAACCAGGATCACGGGGAGACTAAGGACGAAAACGAACCGACACAGATTACAAACACAAGGGGACTTAAAAAGGGAAAATAATCAAGGGGGAACAGGTGGGTGAAATCAAACACTAATCAGATAACAAGCACAAGATAACAGACAGAGACACGAGCACATGGCCCAAAATAACAAAACACCACATGTGCTACACGAGACAGGACAGGCATGTGACATGTACAGCATGTGTGTAAAACTCCAATAAAATGATGAAGTAATTATTCCATCACAAATAAATCTCTCAATCAAGTAGCTGTGTCTACAGTTTTATACACAACATTATAATATTATTTTCAAATCCATTTTTATATTATTATTATTATTATTTAAAATTGCCCCTGGTTCAGTAATGAACTCTTGTAATAAAGTAGCAGTGGCTGGGACAGATTTTAAGTATCACCTGTTTACATGAAATGAGCTGCTCCCGAGCAGGTTTGAGTTTACGGACCTGTTGATATGACAGCAAGTTCAGGATGAGCGAAGAACCAAACAACCCAAGATCATGCCAAATCATCAACAATCAAATCCAGCTAACTGAGTTAGTGACGTACGAAGAACAGACCCCAGGTCTGTGAAACTGGGGGCAAATCTATGAAGATCTCAGCAGAGGAGGATTAAACAACTCCACAAACAGCATTACCAGCTTCATACATTACTAACCAGACTGACTTTATTTCTGTCAGACGTCTACAGAAGCTCTTACTGAGAATTAACAGAGGTTTAGATGTTGAAGTTTTATTGAAAATGTTTGCTCACCATTATGGTGATCAGTGTTTGTTTTAGTTGGGCAGTTTGACTCTTGGCTTTTTATGTGAGTTTGTGGTTTTTGTAACAGTGTTTGCTGAAACACACAATTTATTGCAAAGAAAGCCAGAAACAAAGGCCATCAGGTGATATAGTTTTCTAGTTTGGATGCCAGCTGAACTTAGCCCCGCCCACAACATTTGAGGTCAGGAAGTTCGGTCTGGACTTGATCTGTTGCGGACAACTATGCCTGAACAGGAGCTGTTTGGACCAATCAAATTGTCAGGGTGGGCTTTATACGATGATGGACAGATGATCAACAGTAACGTCACCAAAGATGCTTGGGTTGAATTTGTTCTAATCCTAAATGGAGAACTTGTTCGTATATGCATTCACCTTTACTATTTCTCTCAAAAATGATGAACGTGTTGGGAAATACTTTGTGTATCCTTAAATTCTTTTACAACACCGGCAAAGATCGTTTACACTCATCTTCTACTTCATCCAGCATGCGTGCAGTTGAGCTCTGTTGACAACTATGCATTAGTGATGTGTCGTTCATGAATGATTCGTTCTTTTCGAACTAATCTTATATATGACTCGAGAACAACGAGCTGTCTCACAGAGCGATTCGTTCATTTTGTGTTGACCGTGCATGCGCTACATGCGATCGGTTCTGTCCAGGATCTTCTGCATTCAGCCGATGGGGCTGTGAGTCGGTGAACGAATGGCTCGAACCCGAAGGCTCGAGAGGTGAACTAATCAATTCTGTTTTCGGAACTGCATGCATTGCATATGAGGCTGTCACGGCCCGGATCAGACACTGATGACGGAACTAACGGCTCGAACCCGAAGACAGGAGAGGTGTACTAATCTTTCCAGGGAACAGACGTGATTAAATGTGAAGTGACAAAAGAAAGATCGACTCGGATTCGGAGGTGAGGTGAACTAACAGACTGCATCAACATTTCATAAGTACTAGATGTGTTGGGGAATTTAACATGTGACATTTTAATCATATTCTCCTGAAATGAACGAAATGACTTGGAAAAAAGATTTGTTAATTTTGCTGAACGAGATTCAAAGATCCGAGTCCGTAAAATTATCCGAACTTCCCACTACTATGCGTCGCTCAACATACGTCACTTACTCCGTTGCTCTGATTGGTTGTAGGTCTATCCAATTGAGTGCAGAGGCATTTTGGTTGAGACACGCCCCATAATCACAGCTCAATGGAACAGTATCAGACTCATATTCTGACTAGAATTGAGTATGACAACGTCAGGCTAGTAGTAATCTAAGTAGTAAACTAATAGTTTTCAGCTTCATAAGGTTGAATGATTCACTAATCTGATTTAACACTGGGGATTTTGCTGTGTAAAAACACCATGTGAAAAAAAACCCAACAACAATCAAGTCTTAAAGCAGACTTCCTCACAATACATTTATGACTGAAATCCTGGTATGTAGAAATCTGAAGCTGGTCATAGAGCACCAGGATAACAAACAACAGTCATTTAACAGCTCTGAACAGAGTACAAATTCTCAAGTTACATGTTTCTCATCATAAAGATTAGTTACTAAAAAGATGTTATTGACACTGCTGTGTGGAAAATTACAGTATTTTCTATAAGTGTCACTCAGGGGTTTTATTTCCTGTCTTCATCATGACCTCAGACAAACTGAGATGACAAACTATTTTAAACATGTGAAAGAAGCAACATGAGCATCAGCGGAAACTTTAAAGTGTCTCATGATTCAACAGACTGAATGACATCTGTACATTAACACTGATAGTAACAAGTGCTGATCTGTGATCTGAGAGTCAGTTGAGCCTCATGTGGTAAATGACCGTGGCGTAATCAGAGTGAATCTGGTCCTTACTGAAGGAGACTGTAGCATCACTGAGAGACTCTTCATGCTTCTGGAAACTGACAGACGTGTACAGAAGCCCATCAGAGAGGATTGTGGGTAACTGTGAAGACCAAACTGACCTGTGTGTGTGAGCGTCACCTGGTCTCTTGTGTCTTAATTTACACACAGTCAGAGTGAATCCAGCGATCAGCAGCAGAACCACACACACACCAATAATGATGATCATGGAGGAATCTGGAACTAAAACACACACACACACACACACACACACACACACACACACACACACACACACACACACACACAGAGACACAGACACTGTTAATTAAAGAGAAACCAAGACATACACATGAATGAAATAATATCTACACAAATATTCAAACTGATGACATCCAGGTCCAATTTACTTTGTTAACATGAATATATAACATGAGCTAAAGTGATGTCTGATCTCTAACCATAAATCTGCTCTGTTTCTGTTTTTGTGGCTATTTAATCATTTGTGAGCCTAAACAAATGCAAATATAAGAAGTAAAATACAATTAATTATATAATATTATAATAAACATTTTAAAAAAGCCGTTAGTAACATTTGTTGATCACTCACTGGCCAACATCACTGAGGGATTTCACATGCGTAGCTTCATACATTTTATTTTGACTTATTCATGAGAACTGAATTCCTCTGCAGTAACATGTGTGTATTTTAGTGTCTCTTCTGCAGATCTGCTTCATCTCTGTTTCTGTCTCTGTCGAGTCTCATGTGGTCTTGTGGGTTTCCTGAATAAAGACCGTTAATTCTTCACAGCCAAACTAAACTGAGACTTTATTAAACAAAACCACAACGAGCAGATAATCCAAAAGAGGCTAAACAAACACACTGTAACAGTGTGCACTATACACAAACAACAGCAGACAAAGATCTGAACACGTACACATATATACACGGGATAATGAGAATTATACCAGGAGCAGGTGATAGGAATCAATGCAACAATGAGTAACTATGACAACAGATTGAGTCCATGAAAACTAAACTTGAAAACGTGACAGACTCCGAACCTTCAGCTAATTTCTGTGGTTTTGATCTGGAATAAACACATCAAACACACTAAACACCTCCTGAGCCAGTCTCTTTAGACCAGGTGTCCAGTCCTGCTCCTGGAGGGCCAAAGTCCTGTTTAGCTCTGACACGCTTGTGGTTTCCACACTGGGCAAACATCTATGGCATATGATAGAAAACATAACTTGGGTGTCACGGCGGCGAATAGCAGAAAGGAGCGAGGACTCAAGTGCAGGAAGATTGGAAGTTTATTAAATAATAATAATATAAACAAAAACAAACAAAACTACACACAAGGGGGAAAACCAAACTAAAACTTACAACACACAAGGAGCAGAGAAATATGACTCAAACGGGAAGCACATGATGGGTGACAGAAAACAACGATCCAGCACAGGACAGCAAACACAAAGAGACTAAATAGGGAACAAGCAAGGCAGGTAATGAGGGAGGATAGGTGGGGCAAATTATACAATAATCAGGTAACAAGATGGGCGGAATAGACAATAGACACAAGACCACAGGGCACAAGGAACATGTGACAAGCCATGTGCTCACACCAAACATGACAATCAAGCACATGGCCAGCAAAGACAAATACCAGCCATGTGCTCACACAAAAACAAGACCAAACCGGGAGTGTCAGCAGCACACGCATGCGTCATGGTGCTCAAAATTGTTGAATAAAGTCGTTATTTTTGTTTGTTTTTTTTGCGCATCAAAAGTATTCTTGCCGTTTCATTACATTAAAGAGTCAGATGCGTTTGTGTGAGAAAAATATCCATATTTAAAACTTTATTTTTGTCATGAATTCAAGTTTAAAACACAATGGCGGAAGATTTCAATATAAGAAAAGAGGGGCTTGAGCTGAGCCAGCCCTACACTCCTACAAGTGGCCGTCACTGGGGCTGTACCCTTAAGGGTACATATTTGTACCTCTAAGTCAGGGGTAGGCAAGTTCGGTCCTAGAGAGCTGCTGTCCTGTAGAGTTTAGCTCCAACCCTACTAAGCCACCACAGTATAAAACTCATGGCTCCCAGCATGCATTGCAGCATTAAGTATGTCACCATTGTTGAGGTTCATATGCTGATTCTTGATATATGTTTGCGTCTGAACTTCCTCCCCTAGAATGTATTTAAAAATCAGAATTCAGAAACTGATCTGTGGCAAGAAAGTGTTGTTGGTGAATATTATTTATTAACATTTTTATTCAGTGATGAGTTTAGTCAAACACTTTTCTTCAGGACAATTTTTGTTTATGGCTTCTTTTGATTTGAACAGATTGTGTGTTTTGTTAACACTGTTACAAAAACCACATACTCACATAACAATCCAAGAGTCAAACTGCCCAACTAAAGGAAACACTGATCACCATAATGGTGAGCAAACATTTTCAATAAAACATCAACATCTAAACCTCTGTTAATTCTCAATAAGAGCTTCTATAGACGTCTTTCAGGGTTGGAGCCGATCTCTGCAGGACAGCGACTCTCTAGGACCCAACTTGCCTACCCCTGCTCTAAGTAGTGGAAAACAATGGTATAATTGTACCATAAAGACCAATTGTGTACCTTTAAAGGTACAGCTATAAGTTTTGTTCCCCAAGGAACAACATTGTACCTCCTCTGTACCTTGTTTTCTGAGAGTGTATCCACGAAAGGCGTCAAAGCGTGCAATGCTCCTGTACATCGCGTCAAGGTTTACTCTTTCACCGTAAGTCGACTCACACACCGCTGACCGCCGGAAGCTAGTTATTTTAGTCTATAAAGTTTTAAATATGGATATTTGTCTTACACAAACACGCCACTTTGCTTCAGAAGGCCTTTATTAACCCTTATATGATGGATAGATGCACTTTTATGGACTTCATGGACGACACAGCCATTCATTGCCGTTATAAGGCTTTGACATTTTTAATATAACTCTAATTTTATTCGTCTGAAAGAAGAATGTCAAATACACCTAGGATGACTTGAGGGGGAGTAAATCATAGGCTAATTTTCATTTTTGGATGAACTATCGCTTTAAGGTTAAATCACTGGAGTCGCATGGACTATTTTAGCGATGTCTTTACTGCCTTTCTGGGCCTTGAAAGTGTTAATTACATTGCTGTCTATGGAGGGGTCAGAGAGCTTTCGGATTTGTGTTGTGAAGATGAATGAAGGTCTTACTGGTTTGGAACGACATGAGGGAGAGGAATTATCCCTTTAATTTCGAAATCACAGTACACACTCACTCTTGCACGTATCACAGGTAAATCAACACCATTGTCATCCCATACATGTGTTTTGTTTAACCAATGACATTGTCATCGGCTACAACACATGCGCAGGTTACTTTACTTCCTGCACCTGACTCTAATATGCTTTCACATTCGCAATCGCGTCACAGTTCGAGTGCCACCAGACTCGGGTGTCTCGGGTTCTGTACCCGCATGACAGCTTTCACATTACCAATTTCTCATGCGAACCATGCCCCGTTTCAAACTAAACTGCCAGTGTGAAAGACCCCTGAAAGTTTATAATAATCCTGGAGACCTCGATTAGCTTATTCAGGTGTGTTTGATTAGGATTGGAGCTAAATTATGTAGGATAGTGGCCCTCTAGGACTCAATCACAAATAACATCATCAAAATCTGTCACAAACACAAACTGTAGATACTTTTGTAGCAGATACGTTTGTTTGTTCTACTCACTCGTGATGTGTAGATGAACAGTATTAATAATGGAGTAACTGTACGAGTGTCTGTAGATCCGAACTCCACATAAATAAACTCCTCCATCATCTGGTGTCACGGCAGTAATTCTCACAGTCATGAGTTTATTATGTGTGTCATCAGAAACACTGAATCTTTCTTTCTTATTCCATTTACTGTAAATCGTCTCAATGGAGTCTTTTCCTTCTTTGCATATGATCTTGGGATCATTAATATGATTCTGTGGATATTCACAGCTGAAGGCGGCAGTTTCTCCAATATTCCCCATCACTCTCTTTGACTCTTTACAACAGGAATCTGTCATTTATAAAAACTATCATTTTATAATTATAAAAGGTTTGAAATAGTTTTACTACACAGATACTTCTTAAAATGACTGACCTTCTTCCACATTCAAAGTCACATATATCCGCCAGTTGTGAAGAACTTCAACTGCGTATCTTCCAGCATCATGTTGGTTCAGTTCTCTGATGAAGATCATGAGGTTGTTCTTATTGTTACGAAACAGTGTGAATCGTCCTTCATTAATCCATTGATCATGTTTCTTATCATTTATTATTATTCTCCACTCAGGTGATTTGGCCATATATTTAGCAGAGGAACTGTACCAAACCTCTCCAGAATCAACAAGAAGACTTGCTCCAGAATATCCAGTGACGCTAAAGCATCTCACTGCACCTGTCAATCAGATCGATACTGTGATCAGAAACCTCATGAACAGAAAACAGCATCATTACTGCAGTGATGAAAGAGAAAAGCTCTGACCTGAGATCAGGTAGAAAGTGAAGAAGATGAGGAGGATCTTCATTGTGAGTTGAGTTCAGTCTTCTTTCTGCTGAATCTCTCTGTCTCTACATCTGTCTGCTTGAGTTACTTCCTCTTTCTTCAGCTCTTTATCAGTAATGAGCAGCTTTACTGGCCCCTCCCACCATCACCACTGACTGAATATTACATTAATCACACTGAAAGAGCGCCACCTAGAGGAGGTTACAGTGTCTGATACTGAGAGCTCACACAGGCTTCATCTTCTCTATATAAGGACACATGACACTGATCTGCATTATATTAATATTCCTCTAGAGGGCGACAGAATAGTTTTTAAAGTTTACTCCCAAGAGCCTGTATAAAACAATCTGATACTTTGGGTTCTTGACATTTTTATCAGTTGTAAGAAACATCAACAGCTTTTTTAGGAGGAAGCAGACCAGATCTGACAAATACTTTAAGCATTAAAAACAGTAATAATATTAAAGATTGATGTGGATTCAGCACCATGGACAGCAGCAGCATCATTGATGACAGGTGAACCTGACTTTATCCTTCCCTTCATCTCTGGTTTGGCCAAAGTTTCCTTCCTCCAGAATGATTCACGCTTTCATTTTGAGTAAATCTGTGCCATTTACATTTCATCGTTTCAGGACACACAGACATTATGCTCAGTGTTAACTGCCGTACAACATAAAACAATTGTAATGAAACCAAGAAATGTAATGTTTACTCACTGAAATTAGAATGATAGAGCATGAACTTACATCTGCCACTAGGTGGAGGCAGAGGGTTCAATAAGACAGCTGGGTGTGTGTGGTGCTACAGACCTATAATACATGCAATGGTGAACAGGACATCACACACACTAGAGATTCTCTAGAGGTTTTCACAGCATCTTTTCATAGACTATAAAAAGTTCAATGCCTTTATTGCCTCCTTAAATCACACTATCCTCAATACATTTTATAAAATATTTCTGTTTTATATTCTGAAAGGTTGAAGTTTGCTTAGTAAAGCTGCATTTGGGATAAACTGATCATATGTTTATCCAATTTAACAGTTAAGAACTGGCAACCACTCCATTGCATTGTGGGGGAGTTTTGCACAATAATATTCACATTTCCTTCTGAAAATATTCAAAACTAATTTGATATGTGGTTATAAATAAGTCAGTTTTGAGATCTCATCGTGTTTTAGAGGTTAGTGTTTAATGGATATACTACATACTTAAGCATGTTTATAATTGAGGACGTTTGAGTTTGTAAAGATATTTAGTGATTCACGAGCCTCAGAGCGACCATTAGTCAAACCACTGCTGTCAAGATCCAATAAAAATTGCCCAAACGCTTCATGTTCTGGAATTAAAAATCATAAAATAGTTTTTTTTTTTTTTTTTTATAAACAGGTTTAAATGTAATTGATTACTCACAGAAAATCTTCCTCTCTGATCTTCCTGATCACATGACGACTCATCCACAAACTGTTTTCATTCAAACGGAAGCGCAAAGCCATATAAGGAGAAAAGGGAGGAGTCGAAACTGCGCTTAAACCTCATTGGCTCTTGCGTGTATGTTGTCGTGTCATAGAGAAAGTTCTATACAACTGATAATAGTATAACATTATGACCACTGACGGGTAAAATAACTAGCTTCCGGCGGTCAGTTGCAAGTCGACTTGCGCTAAAAGAGTAGCCCCAGACGTGATGTACAGGAGCGTCGCACGATTTGACGCATGGCTGGGCAACAAACTCAAGCCCCTCTTCTCTTATATTGAAATCCTCTGCCATTTCTCTTTAAAAATTCTTGTTTTAGACTCTAGTTCATGACCGGTGTTTTGTTTTGCTCTATCTGCTGCGCTTCTGCATTCATCAATACGCATGCGTCAAGGTTCAAGGGTTACTCTTTAAGTGCAAGTCGAATCACACACCGCTGACTGCCAGGAAGCTACTTATTTTAGTCTATAAAGTTCTAAATATGGATATTTTTCTTACAAAAACACACCACTTCGCTTCAGATGGCCTTTATTAACTCCCGGAGCCGTGTGGAGCAGTTATATGATGGATAGATGCACTTTTATGGACTTCAAAACAGAAACAGCCATTCACTGCCATTATAAAGCTTGGAAGAGCCAGGACATGTTTTAATATAACTCTGATTGTGTTCATCTGAAAGAAGAATGTCATACACACCTAGGATGAGCTGAGGGAGAGGAAATCATGGGGTCATTTACATTTTTGGGTGAACTGACCCTTTAACATAAAATTCATAACTTAAACAATACAAATGTGTTACATGTACAGGCATACCGTGCCATCGACTTGTGGACTCATTGTTTTGATTTAGTTTGATCTGTTTTAAAATTAGTATTGTCAAATCACACAAGTTTAATTTGTTGATCATAAACATTTTTCCTCAATACGTCACTTCTGGTCATAATTAATGTTCATCTTCTCTGTCTGTTCAGTCTCGTGTCTCTCTGTGGGTTTCCTGAGTAAATGTTTCATTGAACTGAACTGAGACCCTGAACCTTCACCAGTTTTCTGTCGCTTTGAGCTGGACGGAAAAACAGCCTGTTCATCACACACACACACACACACACGCTCACACTCAGGCACACGCACACGCTCACGCACACACATGCACACACATACACACACACACACACCTCCAGCGTTCATGAGAAAGGGCTATTACTTTAAATTACCTGATTGATTTCTATGTGAATAGTTAGATCAGTACTAAAGGTGATAGAAAATAAAATTAATAAACTAAAATCATTCAGATTTTTAGGCTTTCTCCTTTACAGAGTGTAAACATTTCATGATATACATCAGATCAATACACTGCATTTATGGATGTTTATGTAATGCTATCACTGTCATGCCATATTTGCAAATCAAATATAAATGTAAAAATAATAATAATAATAATAATAATAATAATAATAATAAACTATTGTAAGACTTTAAAAACATCTTTGGACAGGAAACAAAACCAAGACCAACAGTATTGTGTATCTCACTCAGGGTTTTATTTCCTGTCTTCATCATGACCTCAGACAAACTGAGATGACAAACTATTTTAAACATGTGAAAGAAGCAACATGAGCATCAGCGGAAACTTTAAAGTGCCTCATGATTCAACAGACTGAATGACCCTGATCTAACCAAACACTATATTATGGATTATAAGTAGATTTTTCAATCAACTGCAAGCGTTAAGCAATGTAAAAAAATAAAAAGTCTTTCTAGTTTTTGTAAAACTGTCTGGGATCTGTGAGTCAGTTGAGTCTCATGCGGTAAATGACCGTGTCGTAATCAGAGTGAATCTGGTCCTTACTGAAGGAGACTGTAGCGTCACTGAGAGACTCTTCATGCTTCTGGAAACTGACAGACGCGTACAGGAGCTCATCAGAGAGGATTGTGGGTAGTTCATCATGACTGTTAATCTGAGCTGATCCAGGATCTGTGATAGAATCATGTCTGCATTCTGAACATGATGACTGAACATGGATAAAACAGAGAGAAAATGTGTATTAATATCTCATAAACACAGGATGTGTACACACACGCACACACACACACACACACACACACACACACACACACACACACACACACACACACACACACACACACACACACACCGTTGTATGTTTCTCCTCTTTTCTCTGCCTGATGTCGAGGTTCTTCCTAATAACCCAAACAAAATGAATCGATCAGTCAGAGAAAGACGAACAGCAGCATCTGAGACAGAAACTCATGGAGTCCGTGAGATTTTACTGCCGCTGACAGTCAGAAGATTGAAGCAGCTCAAAGAACTAATCATTCATTTGTTTCAACAGATAATAAATGATCAAACCTGGTCTCTTGTGTCTTAATTTACACACAGTCAGAGTGAATCCAGCGATCAGCAGCAGAACCACACACACACCAATAATGATGATCATGGAGGAATCTGGAACTAAAACACACACACACACACACACACACACACACACACACACACACACACACACATACACCCAATAATGATGATCATGGAGGAATCTGGAACTAAAACACACACACACACACACCAATAATGATGATCATGGAGGAATCTGGAACTAAAACACACACACACACACACACACACACACACACACACACACACACACACACACACCAATAATGATGATCATGGAGGAATCTGGAACTAAAACACACACACACACACACAATAATGATGATCATGGAGGAATCTGGAACTACACACACACACACACACACACACACACACACACACACAGACACACACACACACACCAATAATGATGATCATGGAGGATTCTGAAACTAAAACACACACTCAAAATGGCGCCGCTGTGTTTGGTCGCCGTTCAGGTTGCTCCGCGAAGACTGTGCTTTTATTTACTATTTTACTTTCTTTTACTCTCAGTTTTTACAAACTTATCATCTGCATTGATCTACTACGACAGCAAAACTCTTTTGGACATTGGTTGCCTCTACACTGGACTGTTTCAAGACACTTTCACTGATCCTCTGTGGCCATCTGAGATTCTTCGCAACGCCGAGTTGAACAATGGCCAGACGAGTCAACGGCGAAGAATCAAGAAACACCGTGGGAAACCAGCGGCATCATAAACCAACATCCCGACGCGGCATTCATTGTCGCGGGCGATTTTAACAAAGCAAACCTAAAGAAAGTCCTGCCAAACTTTCATCAGCACGTCTCCTGTCCTACACGAGGAGCAAACACACTGGATCATTGCTACACCCCGTTTAAGAACGCCTATAAAGCGCGGTCACTTCCAGCGATTGGCAAATCGGATCATGCCGCCATTTTCCTCACTCCCGAATACAAACAAAAGCTCCTCCAGGAACCCCCGGTGAGGCGGGAAGTTAAGCGTTGGTCGCCCCACTCAGAGACCGCGCTACAGGCAGCTCTGGATGATGTTGACTGGGACATGTTCCAAGCGAGTTCAGCCGACGTCAGTGAGTTCACAGACGTGGCGCTTTGCTTCATCGACACGCTTACAGAGCAAGCCACGCAAACAATAACAATAACGCCCTTCTCAAATCAGAAACCGTGGGTGGACAATTCAATCCGCTCGGCAGTGAACACACGCACTGCTGCTTATAACGCCGGTCTCCATTCAGGGAATATGAATGAATACAAATCATCCTGTTATGCTCTGCGCGCAGCAGTTAAAGCCGCAAAGCTCCGATAAAAACCGAATGGAGTCTCATTTCCAACTCAACGACTCATGGCGCATGTGGCAAGGTCTGAGGTCCATCTGCTCTTTGGATCTAAATCCTCTGCAGAGGTGAACGCTGACCCGTTGCTCGTGAACGAAGTTAAACTCTTTCTACGCCGCTTTGACTGTAACCGCGTAACGCGACTCCGCCAAGTGGCGCGTTAGAGGAATCACTCAGAGCAGCAACAATCACGCGTGATCTCTGTCTCAGAGGATGAAGTTCGGAGAGCACTCAAGCGTGTGGACGCCAGGAAAGCTGCCGGGCCAGATGGTATCTCAGGTCGTGTTCTGCGCGGTTCTGTGCTGATCAGCTCGCGGGTTGTTTACATCTATCTTTAATGAGTCCTCGCTACATCTGTGGTCCCCACCTCCTTCAAAAATCCACCATCATCCCTGTCCCTAAGAACAGTAAACCCTCTTGCCTAAATGACTATCGTCCAGTGGCTCTCACGTCTATAGTCATGAAGGTCTTTGAGAGACTCATTAAAAACACCATTTGCTCCTTCATTCCTGACACTTTGGACCTCTTCAGTTTGCCTATCGTCCCAATAGATCGACTGAAGATGCCATCTCTCATGTCCTCCACTCCTCCTCACTCACATCGACAGCAAAAGTGGGAACTACGTAAGGCTGCTATTTATTGACTATAGCTCAGCCTTTAACACCATAGTTCCCACCAAGCTAACCTCCAAACTCCTGGATCTCGGCCTGAATCCTTCTCTCTGCCACTGGATTGAGGACTTCCTCACTGGCAGGCCTCAGGTGGTGAGAATAGGCCAGTCCACCTCCTCCTCCATCACCCTGAGTGTGGGAGCTCCACAGGGCTGTGTCCTGAGTCCCCTGCTCTACTCGCTCTACACGCATGACTGTTTGTCCACACACAGCTCCACCTCTATCATCAAATTTGCTGATGATACCGTTGTCCTGGGCCTCATTTCCAACAACAATGAGACGGCATACTTGGACGAGGTGGAGCATCTAACATCATGGTGCCAGGACAACTGTCTCTCTGAATGTTGGCAAGACCAAAGAAATGATTGTGGACTTCAGGAAGAGACAGCAACGGACATACTCCCCCCTCATGATCAGCGGGTCACCAGTAGAGAGAGTGAGCAGCTTCAAGTACCTGGGAGTAAACATCTCCGAGGACCTGACCTGGACTGCTCACATTCAGACACAGGTGAAAAAAAGCCAGGCAAAGACTGTACCACCTGCGCCAGCTGAGGAAATTCAGGGTTTCACCAGCTATCCTGAAAACTTTCTATTTAGGGGCGATAGAAAGTGTTTTAACTCAGTGCATCACAGCGTGGTATGGGAACAGCACCAGTCATGACCGCAAAGCCCTGCAAAGAGTCGATGCGCTTATCCGAGCGTATCTCAGGGTCAGCTCTCCCATCTCTGCAGGACGTCTACACCAAACGCTGCAAAGGTAGAGCTACTAAGATCATCAAGGACTCTAATCACCCTGCAAACCCTCATTTCACGCTGCTACCATCTGGTAAGCGCTTCAAGCCTGATGGCCAAAACTGAGAGACTCAGGAGGAGCTTCTTCCCCAGGCCATCAGACTCCTGAACTCAGTCACTTAACATCACGTGACTTCACTTCAGGATAAACATCGATACACTGACATTGCACTGCACTTTCTGTTCTCGTTGTTACTGTGTAACAACCTGTCATAAACCTGTTTGCACATTATACTCTTTATACATTTGTTAACCACATATTTATAAGTCTACAGTTTACTCACTGCAAAGTCTACTTCAATTATTTTATTCCACTTTATCCTTATTTTTTACCTTTTTTTTCTCTTGACTTGATTATAATTCTACAGATATAGACATATATATATATATATATAGATAGTACTTTTTTAATATCCTATTTCTATTATAATTTCTATGTTTTAACTGTGACTTTGCACTGTCCATGGAGCGGACCTGTTTACATTTCACTGCCGGTTGTATACTCTGTATATAACTGTGTATGTGACAAATAAAACACTTGAATCTTGAATCTTGAATCACATACACACACACACACACACACACACACACCAATAATGATGATCATGGAGGAATCTGGAACTAAAACACACACACACACACACACACACACACACACACACACACACACACACACACACACACACACACACACACACACACACACCAATAATGATGATCATGGAGGAATCTGGAACTAAAACACACACACACACACACACACACCAATAATGATGATCATGGAGGAATCTGGAACAAAACACACACACACACACACACACACACACACACACACACACAATAATGATGATCATGGAGGAATCTGGAACTAAAACACACACACACACACACACACACACACCAATAATGATGATCATGGAGGAATCTGGAACTAAACACACACACACACACACACACACACACCAATAATGATGATCATGGAGGAATCTGGAACTAAAACACACACACACACACACAATAATGATGATCATGGAGGAATCTGGAACTAAAACACACACACACACACACACACACACACACACACACACACCAATAATGATGATCATGGAGGAATCTGGAACTAAACACACACACACACACACACACACACACACACACACACACACACACACACACACACACACACACACACACATCATGGAGGAATCTGGAACTAAAACACACACACACACACACATACACACACGCACACACACACACCAATAATGATGATCATGGAGGAATCTGGAACTAAAACACACACACACACACACACACACACACACACACACACACACACACACACACACACACACACACACACACACACACACACACAATAATGATGATCATGGAGGAATCTGGAACTAAAACACACACACACACAATAATGATGATCATGGAGGAATCTGGAACTAAACACACACACACACACACACACACACACACACCAATAATGATGATCATGGAGGAATCTGGAACTAAACACACACACACACACACACACACACACACACGCACACACACACACAATAATGATGATCATGGAGGAATCTGGAACTAAAACACACACACACACCAATAATAATGATGATCATGGAGGAATCTGGAACTAAAACACACACACACACACACACACACACACACACACGCACACACACACACACACCAATAATGATGATCATGGAGGAATCTGGAACTAAAACACACACACACACACACACACACACAATAATGATGATCATGGAGGAATCTGGAACTAAAAACACACACACACACACACACACACACACACACACACACACACACACACACACCAATAATGATGATCATGGAGGAATCTGGAACTAAAACACACACACACACACACACACAATAATGATGATCATGGAGGAATCTGGAACTAAAACACAAACACACACACACACACACACACACACACACACACACACACACACAATAATGATGATCATGGAGGAATCTGGAACTAAAACACACACACACACACACACACACACACACACACACACAGACACACACACAATAATGATGATCATGGAGGAATCTGGAACTAAAACACAAACATAGCCCAGAGATGAATGAAATAATACAAATATAATACAATTTTCAGCCACTCTATATCCAGAATAAATGTCTGTTATCACTTTTACAGAAGTAAAAACACCTTATATAAATGAAATAGTTATAGAACATTGTTGTAACATTGACCTCTGTCATAAAGGAACAACTGTAGCTGAATTCCTCTGCAGTAACATGCGTGTATTTTAGTGTCTCTTCTGCAGATCTGCTTCATCTCTGTTTCTGTCTCTGTCGAGTCTCATGCGTCTCACTGTGGGTTTCCTGAATAAAGACCGTTAATTCTTCACAGGTAAACTAAACTGAGACTCTGAACCTTCAGCTGATTACGTCCACCTATAGGGATGTGATGCCTGTCACAGCACACATATATAAGCTCCTTCAGTATTATCAGCAGCTGTCGCGTTTCTCCAGAGCTCATTTACCCTCCTCCATCCCCAGCTCCTCCTCTCGTCCAGTCAGGATTTGGTATTCTGATTCCCCCTGAATCAGACTAAATTACTGAATTATTTTGTATATTTAATATCTACATTAATGATATCTCCAATACATTATGCTGGTTCTGTTCTGTTTACTCAAGGGGGTTTATCACTGTGCTCCCTGCTCTTATCCATGCTAGGGAGATCTTGCCCAGAACAGAACCAAACCGCCAATCCAAACTGTAATAGTCAATCAATCATCTTTGACGATAGTGGCCCTGACAGAAACACACAAAATGGCTCAGGTTATGTATTTAACCTGATTCCCTCACAGTCAATTGAATTAACAAATGATGTGTTTTGGTAAACACTGTTACAAAAACCACAAACGCAGAAAGAAGTCTCCTTCATACTTAGTCAAGTTCAGCTCTGGAAATGATTAGATATATAAGAACATCAATTCACAGCCATAGTTTAACATATTCAAATGAATAAACCTTCCTCACCCTCGTTCATGATGACGATCAGACGAGTGTAAAGATAATTCACGTCTCTCTCTAATGTCACTGCACACCAGTATTTCCCAGCATCCTCTGCTGTCAGTCCAGTGATGGTCCCAGTGAAGACACTTGCAGTGACGTCATCATTCAGAGTCAATCTGTCAGTCTTGGTCTCTTTCTCTTCTCTCACAGTCTCATTGAGAGTATTTCTATCTCTAGTGGAGCACTTCCCCTTACAGAGAGACTTTGACTTTGATTTATAGATTGAATCATAAGGGCAGATGATCTCAGCAGATTCTCCTTCACGTCTCACTACTGGAGGCACTGCAAACACACAAACACAGACATTTAACACACATGATTCTGAATAGACTGCATTTACTACAATGACATGCTCTGAATGCACTCACGGATGAGGCTGAGCTGAATTTTGATGATCAGGGAGATGAAAGTCAAATATGTGTCTCTGGTTTCTGCTCCACACCAGTAAACTCCAGCATCTCTCACGCTCACATTACTGATGCTCACTGTAAAAACTCTCTCTTCATTTCTCTCAGATGAACCACTCATTTGTGTCCCTGTAGATGTGCTGATGGTTTGGCAGATGTGATTATCATCCTCTTTGCAGAAATGAACTTCATGTTCCTCTGGGATCTGACAGGTGATGTGGACTTCTTCACCAAGATGAGCAGATTCAATCTCTGTCTTTGGATATTTTGCACCTGTAAAGTAAAATAAAAATGAACTATACTGAATACTTCAAACATGCGAGCGATGTGTATTTGTGGTTCCTCACCGTGTGTGACGTGCAGCTGAAGTTCAGTGAAGCTCTCACTATAGTGAGACACATTCACTCCACACCTGTATGTTCCTGCATCTGCAGCTTTCAGCTCTCTAAAAAACACCATCAAGACTCCTGCTCTGGTGTCGTCATATAAAGAAACATCTCCATTCTCCATCCATTCATCCTGAACTCCTGGATTCTTCCTCTCTGAACATCCATCTGACTCTTTACAGATGTACTTTGGCCTGGTTTTGTATTGAGGATGTTCACACTTGATCATCATACGACCTCCTGAGTGGCCAGTCGCTCTAGACACGCCCACTTTATACTTATCAATAATATATAGATGAACAGTATTAATAATGGAGTAACTGTACGAGTGTCTGTAGATCCGAACTCCACATAAATAAACTCCTCCATCATCTGGTGTCACGGCAGTAATTCTCACAGTCATGAGTTTATTATGTGTGTCATCAGAAACACTGAATCTTTCTTTCTTATTCAATGTGCTGTAAATCGTCTCAATGGAGTCTTTTCCTTCTTTGCATATGATCTTGGGATCATTAATATGATTCTGTGGATATTCACAGCTGAAGGCGGCAGTTTCTCCAATATTCCCCATCACTGTCTTTGACTCTTTACAACAGGAATCTGTCATTCACCAAATAAATAAATATATTTCACAGATATAAAAGCTTTGAAATGATCAGTAGTTTAACAAGACTGAGACTCTGACTGACCTTCTTTCACATTCAAAGTCATATCGATGTACCATTGGCCAATAACTCTAATCCGGTATCTTCCAGCATCTTGTTGATTTAAATCTCTGATGAAGATCATGAGGTTGTTCTTATTGTTTCAAACAGTGTGAATCGTCCTTCATTAATCCATTGATCATGTTTCTTATCATTTATTATTGTTCTCCACTCTGGTAATTTGGCCATATATTTAGCAGAGTAACTGAACCAAGTCTTCTGTGAATCAACAAGAAGACTTGCTCCAGAATATCCAGTGACGCTAAAGCATCTCACTGCACCTGTCAATCAGATCGATACTGTGATCAGAAACCTCATGAACAGAAAACAGCATCATTACTGCAGTGATGAAAGAGAAAAGCTCTGACCTGAGATCAGGTAGAAAGTGAAGAAGATGAGGAGGATCTTCATTGTGAGTTGAGTTCAGTCTTCTTTCTGCTGAATCTCTCTGTCTCTACATCTGTCTGCTTGAGTTACTTCCTCTTTCTTCAGCTCTTTATCAGTAATGAGCAGCTTTACTGGCCCCTCCCACCATCACCACTGACTGAATATTACATTAATCACACTGAAAGAGCGCCACCTAGAGGAGGTTACAGTGTCTGATACTGAGAGCTCACACAGGCTTCATCTTCTCTATATAAGGACACATGACACTGATCTGCATTATATTAATATTCCTCTAGAGGGCGACAGAATAGTTTTTAAAGTTTACTCCCAAGAGCCTGTATAAAACAATCTGATACTTTGGGTTCTTGACATTTTTATCAGTTGTAAGAAACATCAACAGCTTTTTTAGGAGGAAGCAGACCAGATCTGACAAATACTTTAAGCATTAAAAACAGTAATAATATTATAGATTTCAAAATGGCGCCGCCGTGTTCGGTTGCCGTTCAGGTTGCTCCGCGAAGACTGTGCTTTTATTTACTATTTTACTTTCTTTTACTCTCAGTTTTTACAAACTTATCAACTGCATTGATCTACTACGACAGCAAAACTCTTTTGGACATTGGTTACCTCTACACTGGACTGTTTCAGGACACTTTCACTGATCCTCTGTGGCCATCTGAGATTCTTCGCAACGCCGAGTTGAACAATGGACAGAGCCGAAAGCGAAGAATCAAGAAACACCGTGGGAAACGCGCTGGGATCCGTAACAGACTGAGGAAAAGGGCATTCAGTCCTCCTCTCCCGAGCATTCTTCTAGCAAATGTTCAATCCTTGGAGAATAAGATGGACGATCTTAGAGCCAGGATAAGTTTTCAACGGGACATGAGAGACTGTAATATCTATTGTTTGTCCGAAACATGGCTCACGCCCGCGGTCCCGGACACAGCTGTGACGCCGTCGGAGAACTTCTCTGTTTTTCGGATGGACAGAACAGCTGAGGCCGGTAAATCCAAAGGTGGTGGAGTGTGTTTCATGGTCAATGCTCCAAACTCCTGGATCTCGGCCTGAATCCTTCTCTCTGCCACTGGATTGAGGACTTCCTCACTGGCAGGCCTCAGGTGGTGAGAATAGGCCAGTCCACCTCCACCTCCATCACCCTGAGTGTGGGTGCTCCACAGGGCTGTGTCCTGAGCCCCCTGCTCTACTCTCTCTACACGCATGACTGTTTGTCCACACACAGCTCCACCTCTATCATCAAATTTGCTGATGATACTGTTGTCCTGGGCCTCATTTCCAACAACAATGAGACGGCATACTTGGACGAGGTGGAGCATCTAACATCATGGTGCCAGGACAACTGTCTCTCCCTGAATGTTGGCAAGACCAAAGAAATGATTGTGGACTTCAGGAAGAGACAGCAACGGACATACTCCCCCATGATCAGCGGGTCACCAGTAGAGAGAGTGAGCAGCTTCAAGTACCTGGGTGTAAACATCTCCGAGGACCTGACCTGGACTGCTCACATTCAGACACAGGTGAAAAAGCCAGGCAAAGACTGTACCACCTGCGCCAGCTGAGGAAATTCAGGGGTTTCACCAGCTATCCTGAAAACTTTCTATTTAGGGCGATAGAAAGTGTTTTAACTCAGTGCATCACAGCGTGGTATGGGAACAGCACCAGTCATGACCGCAAAGCCCTGCAAAGAGTCGCGCTTATCCGGCGTATCTCAGGGTCAGCTCTCCCGTCTCTGCAGGACGTCTACACGAAACGCTGCAAAGGTAGAGCTACTAAGATCATCAAGGACTCTAATCACCCTGCAAACCCTCATTTCACGCTGCTGCCATCTGGTAGCGCTTCCGAAACCTGATGGCCAAAACTGAGAGACTCAGGAGGAGCTTCTTCCCCAGGCCATCAGACTCCTGAACTCAATCACTTAACATCACGTGACTTCACTTCAGGATAAACATCGATACACTGACATTGCACTGCACTTTCTGTTCTCGTTGTTACTGTGTAACAGCCTGTTATAAACCTGTTTGCACATTATACTCTTTATACATTTATTAACCACATATTTATAAGTCTACAGTTTACTCACTGCAAAGTCTACTTCACTTATTTTATTCCACTTCTTTATTCTTATTTTTTACTTTTTTTCTTCTACTTGACTTGATTATTTATAATTACAGATATATATATATATATATATATATATATATATATATATATATATATATATATATATATATATATATATATATATATATATATAGATAGTACTTTTTATCCAATTTCTATTATAATTTCTTCCTTGTGTTTTTAACTGTGAATTTGCACTGTCCATGGAGCGGACCTGTTTACATTTCACTGCCGGTTGTATATTCTGTATATAACTGTGTATGTGACAAATAAAACTCTTGAATCTTGAATCTTGATTGATGTGGATTCAGCACCATGGACAGCAGCAGCATCATTGATGACAGGTGAACCTGACTTTATCTGCTGGGGGAGGGAAATAGGGCATCTGGGCCTGCACTGCTAGTGGAGGCAGCCTTGTTCTAGAATCTGATGGTGGGGCTGCAGGCCATGGACAAGGGAAAGGGTTAGAGAAAATGACAGGGAAAGGCTGTGATAGCTGAGCCTCCGGCGGAGGTGGAATCTGGGATCAAGATTCAAGAGTTTTATTTGTCACATACACAGTTATATACAGAATATACAACCGGCAGTGAAATGTAAACAGGTCCGCTCCATGGACAGTGCAAATTCACAGTTAAAAACACAAGGAGGAAATTATAATAGAAATAGAATAAAAAGTACTATATATATATATATATATATATATATATATATATATATATATATATATATATATATATATATATGTCTATATCTGTAGAATTATAAATAATCAAGTCAAGAGAAAAAAAGGTAAAAATAAGGATAAAGTGGAATAAAATAATTGAAGTAGACTTTGCAGTGAGTAAACTGTAGACTTATAAATATGTGGTTAACAAATGTATAAAGAGTATAATGTGCAAACAGGTTTATGACAGGTTGTTACACAGTAACAACGAGAACAGAAAGTGCAGTGCAATGTCAGTGTATCGATGTTTATCCTGAAGTGAAGTCACATGATGTTAAGTTCAGGAGTCTGATGGCCTGGGGGAAGAAGCTCCTCCTGAGTCTCTCAGTTTTGGCCATCAGGCTTCGGAAGCGCTTACCAGATGGCAGCAGCGTGAAATGAGGGTTTGCAGGGTGATTAGAGTCCTTGATGATCTTAGTAGCTCTACCTTTGCAGCGTTTGGTGTAGACGTCCTGCAGAGATGGGAGAGCTGACCCTGAGATACGCTCGGATAAGCGCACGACTCTTTGCAGGGCTTTGCAGTCATGACTGGTGCTGTTCCCATACCACGCTGTGATGCACTGAGTTAAAACACTTTCTATCGCCCCTAAATAGAAAGTTTTCAGGATAGCTGGTGAAACCCTGAATTTCCTCAGCTGGCGCAGGTGGTACAGTCTTTGCCTGGCTTTTTTCACCTGTGTCTGAATGTGAGCAGTCCAGGTCAGGTCCTCGGAGATGTTTACACCCAGGTACTTGAAGCTGCTCACTCTGGATGTGGCCCAAACTAGCTGAAGGCCTGCTGCTGCGACTTGACACTATCGGAAGAACCAGTCCTGTGAGGGAGGGAGAAGGTGTTTTATAGGAGTGCAAGTTCGTGTGATTACTAGCTTTGTTTGCGGCTTTGGAAGGTGGAGTGGATTTTGGAGATAGGAAGGCTGCTTGGAGTGGCACGTACAGATTGTACAGTTGTGCTTTATTCTTCCTCCTAGAAAAATTAACATCAGTGCTGATTAGCACTTATCTTATCCCCAACACTGTCCATGTTTATATTGCAGGAATCGTGGGTTGTACTGAGGTGTAGGAGGATGCTGGAGATGGTGGTGGATGTCTTGATGGTGGACCGACAGCTGTGTGGTGTTGCTGGAGGTTCAGTTGGAGTGTCCTGTTGAGCATGGGTGCTCCTTGCATCAGTGGGATGCAGCAGAGGATCCTGAGCAACGAGGGAATGTCGTTGGACGGGAAAAGTTCAATCTCTGACACTGTAACAGATGGGTAGGACCGATTACTGAAAACTGTCGAGGAATGTTGGCTGGTAAGTCGACTATATATAGATATTTAGGCTTCCTCTCATGCTGAATGATGTGGTAATTGTTAATGATGAGTTGTTTGGATACATCATTTGAACGTACGCCTCCCGAACTTTGTAAATAAAAAAATCATGTGTGTGTCAGTGTGTCTGTGTGTGTGTGAGTGTGTGAGTATGTGTGTGTCAGTGTGTGTGTGTCAGTCACCACGGACAGCAGCTGTCAATCAAACTTCAGCATCACTGATGACAGTTTAACAACACAAACTGGACAAAGACTTGAGTTCATCTTCATCCTTTCCTTCATCTCTGACTTTGGTCATAAAAACATCTGCATGAACGATGAGTCAATGTAATGATCAATTATTATGCCAGTGTTTAATTCCTCTTGACTCTTCCATTTCAAACTCACAGTAAGTGTGTCAATGTAATTTATAATTAATCAAAACAGAATGATAAGAAGCATGCATCTACACTTTTATCCAAAGCGAATTACACGGCATTCAAGGGACACATTTTTCACATTTTGTCAGTTCTTGTTTTCCCTGGGAATCGAACCCATGACCTTGATGTTGTGTAAGGACCGGTTTTACTGCTAAGACAAAAGCTGAGATCCAACACCCTGCATTAAAACAATAAAACTCAATCTGAAGAGAAGATCTCACAGAGAAACTGTAGGACACCGCCTGACCAAAACCCTCTCCCCTCTCTACCTCCCTTTCCCCCTTCCCCTGATTCAAGTCCCAGAATGCAGATATACTACATATGATTTATCTTGTGAATCTATTGTTTTATCCCTTTCATGTCTGGTGTCTTTTTAAAGGTCATAGTGCGATTGGTAAAATGGTCTCAACATCACTGAAGTCACTGATAGGGTTAGAAAGATTGAAACATATGAGAATTGTGTTCTCTTTTTGAGTGGTCTCTCCAAAGATATCTGATCCTCTCCCCCAAACTAGGTGTTTGAGTTGCAAATAGTTACAACCCTTTGTTCTGGTCTGGGTATTTAAGGAAGGGTAGCAGGGCTGCCATTGGGGAATATTCTGTAGACAGAAGCCCCATGCAGTGTTGTGTCGGTGTCATAAGAGACACGCACACACGCACACACACACACACACACACATACACACACACACACTGTGAGTATTGTGCCAGATATGAGTCTTTGAAACTATTTTCATATTACTTATTATATTACATATTAATTGTATTTTATGCTGAAAGTTGTGTACCATGGATTCATGTTTAATTATGATGTTTAAGTTCTGTCTGGCCAAAATAAATGTTAATCTTGATTTATTCTGTATTTTTCATAAATCATTACTCAAGTACTGTCGCATGAGGAGTTTGTAGGAGTTTCCGTAAATCTTTCTGTCAGGGCAGATTCATACCGAGGACCCCATGACCGGAGCATGGCGCTAAGCATGAGGGGCAATCTGATTTCTGACTGTCACTGTTATTAACAAGCTGCAGCTCTCGTGACTATTGCTAAAATTACACTTTCTGTTATGAGTAAGCATGTGCGACTCACTTAAAGGTAAAATAGTTCACTCTGTAATCCTCTGTAATATCAGACCTGACTAATTTGCGTCCGTGAGGTAATGTAATTATAATCGCGAGCATTATCCTCTGAGCGACTCCGGGTCCCATGGAGGAACGAGTATTTGAAATTAAGAGATACTAAGAGAAATCAAAGATCTAAATTAAATCACAACTAAACTTATGATCAGCTGTTAAGTTACAATGTAACAAATGTAACAAAGTTACAAAGAATTGGAGTCAGATCAAATTATTCATGGAGTCAGATTTAAAATTCGATGGTCATAAATTAAGTGAATCCAACAGAAGTGCTGAGAAGGCGAACACGCAGAAGTCCTTCGACCAGGCCGTTAGATTCCGTCCTTGGGCTAACGGATGGACCTTACAAAATGGTGACCCGGACCTCCGTGATCTCCAGGATGCGAGTGTCTTTTCAGCGAAGTATTGGGATTACAACAAGCAAGAGGTGATTTCCTTCTCTTTCTTCAGCTGTGATGGTAAATCCATTTTTTTGCTTTTAGAAATGTTGGGAATATATTGAATACTGTATAAATCCGATGAAGGCTTGAGAATTAGACAACCAAAGTGCTTATCAGGAACATGAAAGCAACAGCGTAGAGTAGAAATGATATCCCTTGCTTTAAAATTCTCCTTGTTTGCATACGCAGCAAGAGAGGAAATGTTATTTCGGTACTCAAAAGAAGGCTGTAAGTTAAAGGTCCAGTCACATTTGTTTATTTGCTTTGCTGCAACAACACAGCAAAGAAAAATAACAAATGGCCACGTTAACGTGTGAACAAAATCTTACTGGAAAATATCTCACTACAATCCTTTGTGTGTAAAATGTGAAGGTGGACAAAACTGATTCAGGACTGATGGCACAATTATAAATGTGTTGTGAAATATAGCGCGCGTTACTAGGGTCTTATTTCAGACATTGGAATCGCTGCACTTTTGTGTGCTTATTAGTGTCTCAAAAGAGACTGAGAAAATTAACAGAACAAAGATGAACTTTGTCTTTCTTCATCAGACCTGTCTTTGTCAAACCTTTCTTTTCATATGCAAATAGATTCTCCAAAGAATGCAATTGATAATATCTAAAAATAAGAAAATTGTGCCCAATTCTATATTGTGTAGTCACAAAATCTTTAAATTGAGCAATGATTTGACCCGTGCGCTCAGCGTTTGCAGTTTATTGAACGTCCACAGCATCTAAGTTGATGACTGGTTTCCAGTTTGGTCTTGTTGCTGTCACACAATGATCCCGCCAGCACAGCAGGAGCTGCAGGGCCAATCTGAAAGATCAGGGAGATTATAACAAATGATTCTGGACACATGACTCAGCAGAGACCCTCTTGAGACCAGCAAATAAAATTATTTTTAATTCATACTATTTTAATATAATATGATTTATATTATGATTATAATGTAAATTATATTATAATGGCTAGGAATGGCTTGATCTCATGATGATTCAGCATTATTTAGAGGATGAAAGATTGTTGAAGGAGTAGAAGGAGGATCAGAATGTAGAAAGATGGGATGTGCATTAGGGAACAAGACGGCAAGAGCACTATCAGTGTTGAAATGATGGGAAGGAGAACATAGATGGTTAAAGAAACTAATGTTAAGAAAGAAAACTGAAGTGAAAAACCTAAAGAGAAAGAACTTCTTTACCTTCTATTTGTGCAAGAATCTTTAATGAGAAAAATGACAATGCCCAGTTAAATGATTAACCTGATTGCTGTAACTTGAATAGGCTGAATTCATTCAAGACCTAATCATTTACATTCCAATCTCAAACCCAGGAGAGAGGAGGTGCGAGCTTTCCATTGTGATGCAATGACAAACAAAGGGGTGCAAGTTTTAGCAAACTCCTCACTGGGAGCGTTAGATGGGATGGGATCTGATCGGGGAAGTTATTTACCGGGAATGTAATGAAAAGCTGTGTGTTATGTTAATCTCAGACATTGACTCCACAGGGTACACACCACAGAGATCCAAATGGTCAAGAGTTTGAAAGACACCATAAATACCAAAGAACCTGTTGCTCTAAACCCAGATCTGGCTTGTATAAACAGCATCATTCAAAGAGATCCCCCCAGGGGACCTGAGTGTGATAATGATCACAATACAGCAGATTGTGTAAACACAACTGCAACAACAGCTTAAGGTGTAACGGGTCTGACTGCATTTACACACCAGCAGTCAGACCTGACCATTATAAATCAGTTTACTTGACCTTTTTCCTTTACAGAAACATAATCATGATGATGATCCATGTCTTTGTAAACTAAAACAAATTCTCTCATAATGGCATAAAACCTTAACAGGTTAAAGCCATATGCAACAACTGTCTGGCTAAGGCCATTAAAGAAAAAATAAGATAGCACCATCTATCTTAGTGAAATTTGTGTAAAGGTCAATATTAGACTGTGTTTCTCTCTCTGTGTTCGTTTTCCTTTCAGGCTGATGGCTGCCACTCTTCAGACCCAGACTCCACAAGGGTCTGGGCTGGCCGGCATCAGCCAACATACACACACACAACTTAACATAGGAGATGGGAGTGAAGATACTTCATGAAGCCATTCACACCCCACAGCACACATAGCTACATGGCTTCCCAGTGTAAAAACTGGAACTAAATTATACAACACAGATTATGGTAGGATAGACACCACCCATCTCCTATACACAACATACACACACACACACTTTTAACTTTAAAACCACACAACATCTCTACCTGGAATAGATCATAGGACTATCCAGGGCAAAATCATTAATATAATGCAAATCTATCATACATTATTCACCTTCATACATATAGGACAAGGGCAATTATTTTCATAATTCCTTTTCAGTTATGTTGAACAAGTTTATGTCTTACAGCCATGTCAACTTCCTATATGTATTCCATGTAAGGTGCATAAAACATGTGCATGGCTATCAACACACATCAATTGATTGACAATTAATTGATTAGTAAATTGATGGACAAAATCTTTATTATGTCCAGTCATTGGTATTGTTGCAAACTGGGAGGGCCCCTAGTTTCCAACATATCACTAATGACAATGAAAATATATCTAAAAGAGTTAGATGCAGAGTGCAGGCATTTCTATCAATTAATAAAACAATTCTCAGTCAGACCTGCCTTATTGAGTGTGTCTTAGCCTGTACATCAAATGCACAGAAGATAAGTGCAAAAGCTAAACTAGAGATCTTAAATCTCTGTTTCTGTAAATCTCATTCTCTAAGTGATTTGATTGAAATATTAGCTTTCAGTAATGATTTGAAAGTAAAAACCAACTGATATAGACACTTTTATAATAACAATTATTAAATTGTGTAATTCCATGTTTAATTATGTGATATATTTTGATTATGCATACTTCTGGTAAATATACTTGTTATATTGATGTTTTGTTGCCCTTCCTGTAATTCATCCAGACCACGTTTAAATTCCACTTCCATGTCAGTGGCAGTGAAGAATCTGGCTATCAAATGAGACCTCACTCAAAATATTTGACCCTGAGAAATGAGACCGTATTTACCACTCGCACTTCTGACATGAGTTTATCATGTGTTGTTATTCTTATGTTCTTGTGTTTATCCAACAACTCTCTTTTCCCATCTCACAATAACCAGAAAGTCATCAGTGTTCAATTATTGCATGGTTATTCAGAAGTTGTTCAGGTGTCTCACACACAATGGAGCTTCATCAGTGAAATGATTCCTTCACCCATGGAGATCTGACCTGCCCGGCAAACCAAACCTTCTGCTTGAAGGTGACCGAGGACTTCTCAAAGGGTCAGCTACCTAAGAATCCTGGGGAGGACAGGACACAGATGCTTCCTCAAAGTGTAAAGACACTTTCCACTGACACTTTCTGCTCATGCTGATGGACACAACAGACTTGGGACAACAAGTCATTCTACAGACTGAAAACTATCACAATCAAGTGCAGGTGGAAGCAAACCTGACCAACAGGATCGTAGATATCCTGTCCAATTGCGGCAGCATCCAGTCAGCGCAGTACGCCTACACCTAAAGGGACTGTGCCAGAGGTGTGTTTTGCAGTGTTTTCATCTTCATGTTCAGCCTGTCTTAATGTTGTTATTTCAGGTGACTACTTGATTCCTGCACCCATGGACTTGTGCTGTTAACAAGGATCAGCACCATGAACACTACGGAAACAACATCCAAAATATGGAAACAGGGAATATCCAAATATGTCCCCTTGGAAACTCATATGAATTTGTCCTAAGGGACCAGGGGTCGTCTGTAAGGACCGGTTTTACTGCTAAGACAAAAGCTGAGATCCAACACCCTGCAATAAAACAATAAAACTCAATCTGAAGAGAAGATCTCACAGAGAAACTGTAGGACACCGCCCTGACCAAAACCCTCTCCCCCTCTCTACCTCCCTTTCCCCCTTCCCCCTGATTTAAGTCCCAGAATGCAGATATACTACATATGATTTATCTTGTGAATCTATTGTTTTATCCCTTTCATGTCTGGTGTCTTTTAAAGGTCATAGTGCGATTGGTAAAATGGTCTCAACATCACTGAAGTCACTGATAGGGTTAGAAAGATTGAAACATATGAGAATTGTGTTCTCCCTTTTTGAGTGGTCTCTCCAAAGATATCTGGTCTTGATGTTTAAGTTCTGTCTGGCCAAAATAAATGTTAATCTTGATTTATTCTGTATTTTTCATAAATCATTACTCAAGTAGTGTCGCATGAGGAGTTTGTAGGAGTTTCCGTAAATCTTTCTGTCAGGGCAGATTCATACCGAGGACCCCATGACCGGAGCATGGCGCTAAGCATGAGGGGCAATCTGATTTCTGACTGTCACTGTTATTAACAAGCTGCAGCTCGTGACTATTGCTAAAATTACACTTTCTGTTATGAGTAAGCATGTGCGACTCACTTAAAGGTAAATAGTTCACTCTGCAATCCTCTGTAATATCAGAACTGACTAATTTGCGTCCGTGAGGTAATGTAATTATAATCGCGAGCATTATCCTCTGAGCGACTCCGGGTCCCATGGAGGAACGAGTATTTGAAATTAAGAGATACTAAGAGAAATCAAAGATCTAAATTAAATCACAACTAAACTTATGATCAGCTGTTAAGTTACAAATGTAACAAATGTAACAAAGTTACAAAGAATTGGAGTCAGATCAAATTATTCATGGAGTCAGATTTAAAATTCGATGGTCATAAATTAAGTGAATCCAACAGAAGTGCTGAGAAGGCGAACACGCAGAAGTCCTTCGACCAGGCCGTTAGATTCCGTCCTTGGGCTAACGGATGGACCTTACAGTTGCTAGCACCACACTCTTATTACAGGAAAGTACAATAATGTGAATACGTGAATAATGAGTATTCCTCTGTACTATAACTATTCCCAAGACCTGTTTACATATCATTGCACTGAGTGCAATATGCTTTGTTGTACATCCACAGATAAATGTGTTAGGATTATGCCATAAATGCACCGTCATGTTGTTTCCATAAAGGCAGTTATAACGCTAATGGCTGCGAGTTTGAGCCCCGCTCAGAACAGGATTCTTACATGATGATAAATAAGCCTACATGACATTATGTAGATAATCCTAGATATATTTCACTGCGTGTATAACAGCTTATTATATTTGTAATTCAAGATTCA
>CM031943.1:28965669-28988169 GCA_018749465.1 Paracanthobrama guichenoti
GCATAGAGGTCATGAATATGCAATATGATTTTTGAAAGACAAGTTGCTGTCTAATATATTAGTATTCAACCACACAGTGGTTTGGATATAAACACTGATGTGTGCGTTAGCAATCAAAAGAGTTTCGTAATTTGACACATCAAATAAAGACTCCATCAATTACATCATTACACCAGTAGGTGGCGACACGTGACTATAAAAAAAGTAATTATTCATTCAAGAGATTCGTTCAAAAACACTGATTCGTAAAGAGTTAGTGAATCATTCATTCAAAGCAATTTTTAGAATAATATCAGTTGAAATGAACCGACTATTTTAAATAGACTTAATTAGAAATTAACATTTTGAACCATTTCAGAACCTAATAATAATATATTATTGAGTACTGCATGCCGACAAATAACCTGTTACTAGAGTATTCTTCATTTTGAACAATTTAGTTCATGTTTTCTTTATTTCAAATAAAAGTAAATGATTGTGAATCAGTTTTTCTGTTTGAGATTGTTTGAGTTATTGTGCACTGCTTATTTGAAATAAAAATGCATGGATAATAAATATTTTATTTAAAATGGCCGGGTGGCAGTGCGTTTTGGGAGTGCTTTTCCTCTCCCTGCTCTCACGTCTCTGTTGCTCCTCAGTCTTCCGTCTCCTTTTCTCTCGCCTCGTCTGTCCTAACCCCTGAGTGCTGCAGACGCCGTGACTGGGGGTGTAGAGCACAATACCGCGAGTAACTCCTGGCCAGCGAAGGGGTAGGGGGTGTTGTGGGAGTTGGGGGTTCCCCATAACACCACGCATCCCCCCCCACGACCGCCCACCGTGACTTATACCGAGAACCTTCTACCAACGCCCCCCCACCCCCCTGAACTGACGAGATCTCCCCCTCAACCCCCAAATAGTGATTTATACCAATGGGGAACCCCCAACCCCTATACAGCGATGGAACCCCCCCAAACGGAACCCCCCGAATCCGGCCCCCACCCCATACCTGCCCCCAGGGACACTAATTATACAGCAACGGAACCCCCAACCACCCCCTCCCGCCCCAGCCCCCGGGAACACTAATTATACAGCGACGGAAACTCCACCAGCCCCACTGCCGGGAACACTAATTATATAGTGACGAAAACCCCACCCCAACCCCAAAACCGCCCCGAAGAAAACGAATTATACAGCGATGGAAACCCCACCAACCCCAAACCCACCCCAAGAAAACAAATTATACAGCGATGAAACCCCCAACCCCAAACCCGCCCAAGAAAACGAATTATACAGCGATGAAACCCCCAACCCCAAACCCGCCCCCGGGAACACTAATTATACAGCGACGGAAACCCCAACCCCAAACCCGCCCCCGGGAACACTAATTATACAGCGACAGAAACCCCAACCCCAAACCCGCCCCCGGGAACACTAATTATACAGCGACGGAAACCCCAACCCCAAACCCGCCCCCGGGAACACTAATTATACAGCGACAGAAACCCCAAACCCAAACCCACCCCGAGGAACACTAATTATACAGCGACAGAAACCCCAAACCCAAACCCACCCCGAGGAACACTAATTATACAGTGACGGAAACCCCCCCAACGCCCTCTCATCCCGCTCCCCACGAACGTGACTAACTCCGACAACACCCTCCATCCCCTCGCAGGTCATGGGTACTCCCGCGACTGCACTCTACATCCCTTCTGTCACGGTATCTGCAGCACCTGTGGGTCAAAACAGACAAGATGAGAGAAAGGAGACGGAAGCATGAGGAGTGACAGAGACGTGAGAGCAGGGAGAGGAAAAGCACTCCCAAAACGCACTGCCATCCGGCCATTTTAAATAAAATATTTATTATCCATGCATTATTTAAAATAAGCAGTGCACAATAACTCAAACAATCAAAACAATCAAACAAATGGCGCTTTTACAATGGTGTTCTTATAAAGCCATGTAAAGCGCTATTTGTGGCTTGGCTTGGTAACTTTGCTTCTCCACTCTGTGGATGGCGTTGGGGTCGAACTTGAGGCTCGGCTGCAGGGGTGGACCGTTGGGAGCTGATGATCCTACAGCTACTGATGGAGCAGCCACCAAACAGGGGAGCATCTCTTTTTCTTACTTTTTTTCTTCTTTCTTATTCTATGCGACCTACAAACCAGGGATCAACGAAAATGTTCTGCACAGTTCCACGCAGCAGCATCCCTCTATCTTTTTCCAGCCGCTCAAGAAGATCAACGCATTCTGTGAAAGTTATCAGAAGAGAGCAGTTTAGTCATGTTTGTCCTCACCTGAGATCTGTAGATCATGTAAGGTTATTAGGGCTGCACAACATATTTTAATCGTGATATCTGCTTCTCTCGATTGATTACAAATAAGTGTCACGATATAGGCCCGCTTGTTATTTATCCTTAAAACATGTTTTTTCTTTGGGATTTGCTTTATCTTGCATTGGTAATGAGCCTCCACAAGCAGTCATCCGAAGAGCTTAAATCCCCCAAATAGAGCTTTTCCCTTAAAAGGATATACTTTCTTCCCGGTGTTTTACTTAATCTGTGCAATCTGGCAACTCTGTGCATGCGCTCCCTCTAAATGCGGAAGAAGCGATGATGATCTGAAAACAAACGTGCACTGGAGTTTAGCGATCTCCACAGCGAAATTCTGCAAAACTGCAATTGAACATAAAAAATAAAAAAAAGTGTTTTTGCATTTACAGGCCACCTGGTACAGTGACACATTGCTGCCAGGGCCTACATATTATTATTTTCCACTCAATTATGTCGTAATAACGAGATGTTATGTGTTTTAACAACATCTTTTCTTGTAATAAATGAGATCTTATGTTGTTAAAATGACATATTTTCTCCTAATAAGGACAGTGGAGTAACTTTAACCTAGTAATGACAGACCCCGGTACAGCCACAAATATAATAACTGTCTATAGGCCTACTGTAATTAAGACATATGTTCAAGGAATGTATTAAAAACAGAAAGACGCTATAGTTTCAGCCTTACTCAAAGACGGCGGAAACATCAATGCATTCCAGACGATCTTGGTTTGCTTCTTATTAAATATACAGGCAATTAGTTGATGAAACATTGATCAAAATTAAAATAGAACTTATACAAAATGAAATAAATTTTAAAGAAAGACTTTCTAGAAAACAAAACTCAATGAAGTGGTCAAAATCATGTCTGACCCCACTCCATGTCTCCAGACATATTGCACATCTTATGATGTAGCATATCTTGCTCATGCTGCTCAATTTTCATAATCAACATATGAAATTAAAAAATAAATAATATTTAAACATAGCCTAACTATGAAACTAAATAAGCTACGTTTTCTTTAACCCATGGCTGACGAAGGCACGTTCTGCTGGATTTTTTCCCTTTATGACAGCGGACAGCTCACAATACTCATTTTGGCATTTTTAGCCATACAGATCAGTGCAAGAGATAATTATAAAGTATAAACTGTCTACTTTTTTATTTGTGTACACTCACAATAACAACAGGAAATGGATTATTATGCATGCACTCCGTTCCAAACACTGTCTTCATTTAAAAAAGAAAATATTTTATTAAACGCAAAGTTAAATTCCTAAATTCTGTTCATATTTCCAACAATTTGCAGGGCAATCTGAATCTGTGGTTTGTCTCATTTGTTGCTTTAAAAATCTAATGTGAATACAGATTACAAAGCGTTCATCAAAGCCATGTGTTTTGTATTGATTTACCATCTAATGTTAAGTTATCATAGTTGGTTAAATGAAGTCGGTGTGCCACCTACAGGCCTTTTGGGTGAAGTGTAGGTTGGTAAAGAACATGCATGATAGAATAATTGTGATTATAATTGAGCAAAATCATTGAGATTATCAGTTTAACCATTATCGTGCAGCCCTAAAGGTAATATTACAATGCACTGTTTGCTTTTATTACGACATGAACATTTAATTTCATCACTGCATTCATTATCATTATTGTTATTGATCTCACCTTTGGACAGGTGTTTCCTTTTCCAAAACGGGCTTCTGATGTTGCTCACGAGTCCCGCCATCACTCTGTACAAGTTCATAGAGTCTCGTAGTTTAGTCCAATCTCTTAACCACTCCTCTACCTTTGCTTCGTCACTTCCTGCAAGCAATACATTGTCAGTGTTTAGTAAAACATCATTAATCATCATAAAAAAGTTATAAAGTGAAAGTAAAAAAGCCAACTCACCCTTTTTGATAAACTGCGCACGACTGAAGTCTGTTATTTTTATCTGGAGGGTGTCGGGATTGATCAAGATTCTCTCCACATCAATCGGGAAAAAAATGCCCCGATCCCAGCAGTGATTGAGAACAGAAAAGAGTTGCAACATGATGCCTTTAACTACTTGTTCATCCATGTGCTTGTGTTTCATGTTGATGAACTTTTTCAGTGTTATGCAGGGATGAAGATGCTCCATGACTAAAACGTCCTGCTCGTTCATCGTGAAGCAGTCATAAAAGTTAACGATATTTTTGCAAGTTGGGTACTTTTGCAGTATCGACACTACTGCCATCTCTTCATCTCTTCTTTTACGAGGTTTGGTAAACTTAGCCTAAAGAGAAGAGATTGACAAAGGGTTAGCTCATTTCAAATCTCCCAACGAAAGAGTGAGGGAAATTAAAGAGAAAAGCAATTAACATTTAACTGATGCTTCTGTCTAATTCAGTTACATCTCAAACTAAATTTAACAAATCAATTCTTAATAGAGAATTTCATGAAGAATAAAGTCTCGTCAACTCACCGATGTCGTGCACAATTTTCCACACTGGCGCTTATCAATAAATCTGATGGTGATCTAAAAAATAAAGCACATTTTTGCAAATGTGAGTAAACTGATGTCTACGGCAGGACTCAAAGGTCACAGAAGGAAACAAGAGGAAGAACGTTTGGTCATGGAGAAAGAGCAACATACTTTTTGGCCGTCCATTTTCATTGTTCCTTCATAAGCTCCAGGGAAATATTTCAGTTCTTCTCCCACTTCGTAAAGATGGCGAACTTCATCTGGCAGACTCAATTTATCACCAATGATGGAGGCGTCTGAAAAACACAGCAACAACACGTTAACATTACAGCATGAGAGTGAACTCCAGACTAAACACACCTGATCAGGTGAGGAGCCAGTATAAAACCAGAAACAACAGATTGAAATGGCCATGGATCCAGTGGTGTAGTCTATGTGATCATTCTCAGCGCAGGTTTGAAATGTACTAATGTGAATCACTAGGACGTATGAAACTCAAACTGAGTGTTCTCGTAAGCGTTCCCCTGAAGCTACGGCCGCCTCGGGTGACACTGCAGGAGACGATACGAACTAGGGATGGCTCGATACCACAATTTTGGCTTCGGTACAGTACCACAATCTAATACCGCAGTACCAATATTAAATCAATACCATACAGGGTCTGAATTCTGGTATAATTATTTTACTCACTCTCGCAAATTTGGGGTTTATGAAGTGGGAAATTACCGCAAATGTTTATTATTAAATTAATCAAAGATTATCACATCAAAGTAATTTCAGCAATACCGCACGTCTCCCTTCTCTATCTCTCAAAATTAGCAAATCGCTTCAAACACACAAGCCTAAAGAGCTTGTGCAGTCCAAATTAAGTTGTTTTTCCTTAGTCAAATACACACAAAATTATGTCAAAAATCCATATTTAGTGAGTAGTCTCAGGCCATGTCCACACTAATATGTTTTCGTTTGAAAACGTAAATTTTTCCCTCCGTTTTGGCCTTCCGTCCACACTGAGACAGCTTTTAAATGAATGAAAACGTAGCTTTTTGAAAATGCTCTCCCAAGCGGATAAATGTGTCGTAGTGTGGACTGTGAAGACGGAGGTATTTGAATGTTTAGTTCATGTTTAGTTATGTGCGATGTATAAAACGTTATTTTGCGCACTCTGCATATCACAATCCTGCAAAGATGACACAAAATGTTAAATGTATCCGGATTAATGTAGACGTAGCCACATAAACAGTTTTATAAGCAAAGTAATTCCAAATGTCACATCTACTCCTCTTTTTATTAATTAGTTTTGGGCGTGTTGAGTGAGATTCAACTGCTGTATTCATTTTGTTCTATGTTGCCACATTTGCCGGTTTCGGTCAGTTTGGGTAGCGCACTGCCACCTAGCGGTGAACTTCACAACAGCAGCATATACCAAGTTAAATCATGATATGGTACCATTTGAAATAAAATATGCACTGGTATTTTCCCAGTACCGGTATAGTCGGTTTCATCGGACGCACGAGTGTTGCCACGGTTACGCTCCTGGCCCGAAGTTAACTTCCGGTCTATGTTTGTTTATCGGTCTGGCTAATAGCTAGTATGACGCACTACTATTGACGTACTATTCTTGTATATAAATTGAATATAAAATAAATATTAACGATCAAGTAGAGAACATATGACACCAGTGCAAAAACAGTGTATGTGTCACCAAAAAGCCTTGAAAGTGTCATAAATATCCAGTCTGACTGCATACGAGAGCAGTGTCTAATGTCATTTACTTGTTATTAATTTGTTTGTTATCAGAAATAATCTACTCTAGAGGAACTTATTCTGGCTGCGGTTACACTTGGCATTAACACGCGATCATGTCGATCAGGACACAGCGCGTGTACATTTGTTCACATCAAGTGGTCGCCATCTGGATAACTGATCGGATTTATGTGTCCCGCAAAATATTTAAATTGTGTATGTAATGGGCCTTTATCACGGAGTGTAAAACAACTTTCGCTTTATCCTCTATTAATGGCAGTGCCCAAAGAGCACAGGGTTTCTGTGATGCATTCATATACAATCAATCTTAAATAGGGTACTTTAGTTTAAGTTTCCCAACATTATGAAACAAAGAAACATGTTATTCAGACGCATTGCATGATTGAAAGGCGAGCACGCAGGCATTTATATAGGCTACTGTACAGAGAACGGCATTACACGGTCCTTAAAGGGTTCGTTCACCCAAAAATGTAAATTCTGTCATTATTACTCTCCCTCATGTCGATCCCAACCCATAAGACCTTCGTTCATCTTCAGAACACAAATGAAGATATGTTTCTTCTTCTCTACGGTCTTACGGGTTGGGATTGACATGAGGGTGAGTAATTAATAACAGGATTTTCAGTTTTGGGTGAACTAACCCTTTATTTAATTTGCGCATGCGCAGTAACGTTTGTTTATGTTGTTGCCGCTAAAACCATCTATACCGCGCATCCCTAATATGAACATTAACAGAAACTACATGAGCCCGATGCTATCCTACATGGTACACAAAACGAGCCCGATGCTATTGTAACGTTACCTATTAAGTAAAAGGAGCATATATGCATGTTATCATTAACATAACCGTGACAGCAGGGGGTTGTTGGTGTAATTAATTGTCTGAAGAACTAGCCAACTTCACTAACGTTAGTCTGGTGGATCAATGAATGCAGGAGAAGAGCGAAGATAACGCGTGTGTGTGTGTGTGTGTGTGTGTGTGTACATTAGCAAACAGAATTCAATATCCTTGTTTTGAGAACTACAAAATAAAACCTAGACTACAGCACTGAATGAATCAGAGTGGTAATAACTGGAGACTCACGTTTTTTCAAATGTTTCTTGTGGTAGTGAATATTACGCGGTGACACACTAGCTGATGGCTTGAGTGGATTCATGGCTGCTGGCGGCTTCACATAAGGACACACTTTAGATATGAGGGTTTGGAGGTCAGCCTTCCAAGCACGGCTTTTCCTCCCTTTTGTGTCTCTTTCTGCAAAGCAAAAGAATATTGGTTAGAAACAATTTTTCATAAGCACAGAAGGCACAATATATCAGTATACTAGAAAGGTATCGCGACTTTGTGTCTGTGTGACAGCAGGAGTCAGGACGTGTGTGCAGAGCTCGGCTTCCACTGCTTACGTTCACTGACAATGGAAACAGTCAAATATATACGCACAGCGCATGACAAAGAGCAACAGAAACATGAGAAAATAAAGTGTGTAGTGGGACCCGAAGCGCCTCTCAGACAGTTGTTCTCTTTCGCTGATTATTGGCTTCGAATGGTCAAATATAATGTATACAGATGCATGTCGCACAGTCTTTAGTGAACGTATACAGTCGAGTAAGAAATCGGATGCGTTAATTTTAAAACTATAAAATTACATTTCAAATATATATATATTAAATTACTTGTATCATGAAATAAGTTTTTGGTCATCCCAACCTGTTCAGAATTGCGTTAACATGATTGATAATAGTAATGTGATTGTTTCAAACATGTCTGTAATGCTGTGTTCACACCGAACGTGAATAGAGCGTCTGGAGTGACTGATTTCCATGTTGTCAATGTAAAGACGCATCTGGAGCGATGGACGCGATTTCAAAGATGTGAATCGAGCATCTTGCGCCAGTGATTTTATTTGGTGCTTTTTGTGCATTCATGTGTTTGAAGTGAATTTGCGTCTGACACCCGAGTTGATAAATCTGAACTTTGGCGTCTGTTCGCACCGCGTTAACCAATCAGGAGCCTGCTTTCTGCTGTCACGTGGTGAAGTGACATGATAAACTAATGGCAAGGCAATGGCAATCCACTTATTGTTAGTGTGACATTTGTTGAAGGTGAAAACTTTAAGATCTCAGCCCTAAAAATCGGCTGCACATATCGGCCATCGGCTGACCCTGACCTCTAAAAATCAGCATCGGCTATAGAAAAACCCATATCGGTCAATCTCTAATATGATCCGTTTTCCTTTTTTTATCATCAATTTTGTTTTAAGGAGATAAAATTGTACTTATCAACCTTGACTGGTATGGCAATAAAATAACATCACATTATTTTGGCAGTTAAAGTTTTGGGCGTTTTTTTCTTGGAGTGGGCGGGTTTTGGGCTTTTGGGCTGGAAATCGTCGACCCAATCTGGCAACACTGATCACACATGTACATTTACAGTCCAAGAAAGGTTATTGATAACATGCCTCTGAAGTTTGACTTTGTGCACCATTACAATACTTCATCATATCTTCCACTCCATGAAACAAATGCTCAGTAGTACACATATATGGTTTTTTAAATGTATTTGCATTGTACTAAAATGTGTTCATTTTCAATGGGCATATTACTTTTACTTTTATACTGTAAGCTGAAACAGGCAGCCTAGTGCATCCCACATTTTTCAACATTGACATTTGAATATAATATTATAGTCATTCTGGCCTTTAGAAAATGTTTTTGCAGAGGAGGTGGGGTATTTCTATATATATCACGCTTTATATCACGATGACTGTCATAATCATGTGGTAGCGTCACTGATAGGCTATTGTAGGCTACGGTAGCCTATAGTTGTTTATATTTCTTAATAACATTGTGCCAGCTGGAACAAGTGCTATAATGAAATTATCAGCGCAGGATTAACAGTGGTCGAAGGTTTTCTCAAAGAGCCAGAAAGTCACTTTGCAGCAGCACAACAAATGAACAATGATAGTAGCGTTAGCGCTTCAGCAGATATATCAGCAAATATCGTTCTCAAAGAGATTAATTTTGGAATATAATATAACAATGCACAATCACAGTGAACAACATTAGCATACCTCTTATTAATAACATTAACTAATAATTTATAAATGGCTGAACGCTATTATAAAGGGTGTGTCTCAATCTGTTCCCGAGCTCGTGAATCAGTATGTATATATATATATATGTTTTTAATCTGTAAATTTTTAACACTAATACTTTGTATTATATTACTTTTGCATCAAATCACAGAAAACAAGTTAGCGCTGCAGTGAGGGTGCTTCTGACACAGCGTCTGTGGGACTGACGGTGAACATTAAGAGCGCTGCCATTCCATTAGCAGAGTAACGGACTTGTGTCCGAACGTCCTCGGGAGAACGAGTCCAACTTGGCAAGTCTGAACTTGTGTATCGCTGAAAGCGGTTCGGTGTGAACGCAGCATAAGGACGTTCACATGTAGCATGTAGTTATTATTATTATTATTATTAAATAAAGAGGAGAGACTGGTCAAGTGAGTTTTTATTTATTGTTTTAAATGATTTATAAAACAATGAATCGTAAGTTCCCTCATATTATTCAATGATTTTGCCGTGGTATCGAGTCAATATCGGTATCGAGGTATTTTAGCCTGGCATCGTGTCGAAGCCATCATTTTGGTATCGTGACAACACTAGCACGGATTACAGCCGAGCGATTAATGTAAAACGCTCCTGATGTTCATGAGAATAATTAGCATTGACGTCATGTTTCGGGAAGAGACTCCGCTGTGCTACACAGAAGTCACACAGTAATCGTGTCCTGCTATTATTTCTGCATTTGTATTAATGTCATCAGTCACCTGTCGGCACATCAACGGGCGCTGGCTCGAGCGGATCCGTGGTTGCTGTCGGCTCTTGGCTCGATGCATTTGGTTGCTTCACACCAGGACAAACTTTGGTAATGACAGTTTCTTTGGAGATGCAGCGTTTTACAGCCTTACGAGCACCGCCTTTCGTCTTTTTTGTGTGTTTTCCTGCAAGCAAAGAATATTAGTTAGGAACATATTTTTTTTATTAGCACAGATTACAGCTGAATGATTAATGCAACCCTGTCCGGTAACACTTTATAATAGCGTTCAGTCTTAAGTTTTTAGTTAAGGATGAGCTAATCATTTACAAACAGGGCTCCAGACTAACCGTTTGCCTTGGTTGCACTTTTTTATTTAGGTGCACCCAAATTTCCCCCCGGCTCGCGTCACCTTTAACGCCTTTACCTTTAATTTCACCTTTTTACCAGAGGTGTCAAGTAACCTTGTTACCTTATTTAAGTAGAAATTTGGGGTATCTATACTTTACTGGAGTAATTTTTTTTCAGCTTTTTACTTCTACTCCTATTAAAAATAGCCTCATTACTCCTATTTCATTTCGGCCTGTTTTCATCACGGCTAGTCATCGTAGTCATCATGTGGTTGGATGAGAGGTATAAACATATACCATTCCGACACCCAGTATTGGTTTGTATGCGATCCATCGCACCTGCTCATTGATTGGATGAGCACGCACTTTCAGCCAATTAGCGATCAGCTGGCAGACGTGATCATTCATGACTGACAGCCAGGTTTAGCATGATAACTCGTAGCTGTGTATTCAATACTCGAAGACTCTTTATAAATATAACCATGACTCCTGTCCATCGTCATATACACACTCAGGAAATCTGCAACTAGCAACCCCAACAGCTGCTGAAAGAGCTTTGAATCAGCGATTCATCACTTTTGACTGGGCTAAGTGATGTAGTTTTCTGTAGTTTTGTCAGAGCAAAGCGCAACACAAAGGTGAGCGTATTGTTGTACAGTATCAATGAATGACACATTTTGGCAGTGGTGTGTGCATTAACGTGTGTGAAATGCCTGTGTGAAATCTCTTATAGTGGGCACTGTTTGCACTTAAATTGGCTTATTCTTACTGTTGACACTGAAAATGATGCATGTGTTTTTCTGAGGGATTGCCGTTTTGACAGTTTCCACCTGGACATATATTCATATTTGATCCGTTTTCCTTTTATCATCAACATTATGTTTTAAGGAGCTAAAATGGTACTTATAAACCTTGACTGGTATGGCAATAAAATAACATCACATTATTTTGGCCGTTAAAAATAATAATAATAATAATAAGTCGACCCAATCTGGCAACACTGATCACACATGTACATTTACAGTCCAAGAAAGGTTATTGATAACATGCCTCTGAAGTTTGACTTTGTGCACCATTACAATACTTTATCATATCTTCCGGTCCATGTTAATGCTCAGTAGTACACATATATGGTTCTTAAATGTATTTGCATTGTACTAAAATGTGTTCATTTTCAATGGGCATATATGCGGCTGAAACAGGCAGCCTAGTGCATCCCACATTTTTCAACATTGACATTTGAATATAATATTATAGTCATTCTGGCCTTTAGAAAAATGTTTATTTGAGGAGGTGGGGTAGTGCACTATCGGCCCTGTGGTGCGGCCTAAGCTTTTGTCCTTAATGGCATTTTTTTCCTTACATTACTTTTACTTTTATACTGTAAGTAGTTTTGAAACCAGAACTTCTACACTTTTACTTGAGTAAATTGAGTTGACACTTCAACTTCTACAGAAGTCTTTTTAAACCCTAGTATCTATACCTCTACCCGAGTAATGCATGTGAATGCAGACGCCTCTGCTCCATATACATTCATTTATATTATGTAAATGGAAAACATATGCATTAACACAGGGATTCAAATCACAGGAAACAATGCTTTGAACATTACACTTTTAAAACTGCAGTTTTAACAAAGTGTTATAAATGAATTTAAAAAATAATGAAATAATAAACAATGAAATAAATACAAATATATATCACGCTTTGATGACTGTCATAATCATGTGGTAGCGTCACTGATAGGCTATTGTAGGCTACGGTAGCCTATAGTTGTTTATATTTCTTAATAACATTGTGCCAGCTGGAACAAGTGCTATAATGAAATTATCAGCGCAGGATTAACAGTGGTCGAAGGTTTTCTCAAAGAGCCAGAAAGTCACTTTGCATAAGGACGTTCACATGTAGCATGTAGTTATTGTTATCATGATTGTTTTACATTTGACAATTATTGCACACTTCTGTGCACATGTCAGTTTGTGTTAATGTCACCAGTCACCTGTTGGGCTCTGCGCGTCTGCTGGGCTGCTGCTGGAACTGCTCTCGGGCACAACGGCGTTACTCGTCGGCGCAGGGAAGCACTCACCGATGCTGCTCTCCTCCGGTGGGTTCTCGAGCGCGTCGCAGAACTCCTCGCTGCTCTCCGTCTCCTCGGGTAAAAACTCACGTGCGTTGCTCTCCATTTCCACAAGATTCACAGTAACAATTTCGAGAGTGACTGCAGGACATCAACTGATAACTGAAGAACTGAACTCACTCTCAGCGGCTGTTATTCGCGCGGTCCGACGGTATGACGTCATAGGCGCTGCGGTTCTATTCGTGACGTCACAGGGCTTCGCGAACAATAACAAACGCATCTAAAGAGAAACTCCTTCAGCGTTAATCCACATCCCCTGAAGAGACCCGATCGCTTTATATGATGAATTTATAGTCTCTCTTTTTATTCTCCGATGTTAAAAACAAACCTGAATTGGAGCCTTGTTTATTTTTGAGTGTTGATTATTACATCTAAAAATAAACAGCACTACATGTAATGGTTTGGGCTCTGTTGTTCCACTGTCAGATGTAATTACCTTGACAAACTTAAAGACTAAAGTTTCGATTTTACCTCTGTTTTATTATCAAAGTCTTATAGTGACCGTAATTTATAACCTGCGCCCCTATTTTTGAAAAAAAAAAAATTCTGAAAACGACTTACCCAAATAAAAATGTCTGCAGCTCTTAAACCCTATATTCATAAATCTGGTCTTATTTTTAAACTAGACACTTGAAATTGTGTTACCCAAGAGTGATAGTAACTCAAAGTAGTATAGGAACAGAGTAAAACAAGGAAAACATACACATAAGAAACTTACGTTTTAAAATTTACATTAGAGACTTTAATGTAAAGGGCCTGAAAAGTAACCTAAATATAAAACTGAATGTCTGATCATGTTTTGATTCAGATTTGAGGATGGTTCTCTCATAAATGTAGCTTCTGTAAGCTTTTATGTCAAGAAAAGACTAGGCGTCCTTTCAGAAAAGCCATTTATTTCAGAACATCTGTAATTGTAAAGAGTAGTTTTTCATTCAAATAAATCTGCAATAAACTGTTAATTATAGTGGATATACAGTTCCTGAAAACTAAAGCAACTATTTACAGAATTTACAAAGTGTAAAAAACTCATTTAGTGGATAAAAACAGTCTGTCATAGAGTCTGCGTGTGCGGCGTGTGCGCAAATGGTAAGCGCGTGCCCATATGTCCTGCCATGTCCTGCGCAACTGGTATTCATCAATAATGCTTACAAACACTGCGCAAGATAATGCTTTTTGATTGGTTACTACATCCATCAATCAAACCTTTGTTGGCAAGGCATTGGCTAGGCGTTGACTGTTGATGTCTAACGAAAACCATGGGCGCTTTGATTGACAGCTCGTGAGCCAGTCATGCGCTTCCTGTATATAATGAGTCACCAGAAAGCCTGTGATTGAAGGAGAGAGACCTGGGAGGGTTTAACGTGAGAGGAAGAGTCCAAAGTACAGGGGAGGTCAGAATAATGATTAGAATCGATGTTTCATTGAAAATGGACATGATTGGTTACTCTAACTCAAAACGCTCATGCAAACAAAGAAGGATTTCTTGTTGTTTTCCCTATCTTTTCGTTGTTTTGGATTAAAAAGTGGGATGCATTTTGAAGAGTGGACCCTTACAGTGTCATGTATGCAGTTGTTTTTTGGATGCGTCTGATCTGATCTGAACTACAGGAGATGAAAATGAGTACTGCGTTTATTATGCTAATGTTTAAATAGCTAGTGCTTCAGCATTTCATTTAACCCTTTCCTCTCTGGTGTATTTATTGTATATTCGCGTGAGCTGCTCCTCTGTGCTCGTCATGAAGACTCGCGACAAAACAACATCCCTTAGGGCTTTTAGTTCAAAAGTGTGCAGATGTGGAGAAATAACGATAGATTCTCATATGTTTGTGTCAAATTTCTATACAGAGAAGTATTATTTATTAAGTCTTTACCCACAAAGCGCAGATGTATCATTATGTGTCTTCCGTTCATACTGGCAGCCGGAGGGCGCTCTGTGCACATGTGGTCCATATATGGCACTCATGAAGAAGAGACGAACCATGTGACATTCCAGGAAGTGTCTGGCATAAACAAAGCTTCCAGAGATTGATAGACATGTTTGGAGACAATAAACACACAATTGCGACAATATATGGTTGGTCTGTGTTCTTAATGCCATGTTGGGTGTTTTCATAATAGATTGTATTTATAATGAAATGTTAATCGACATAGCTTTCATCATTGTGTATTTTCTATTTCATCATTGTGTATTTGACCCATCATTGTGAGTTTTTTGACCCGAAGCCACATGAGATTTAAAACACTCGACTTATGAAGTATAAAGTGATATAAAGTAAGTTTGGAGTAAAACATGATTTTAATCTCATAAATTGTTGTGTTTTGATGGTGTGCTAAGCTAACACGCTAGCTTGCCCTAAGATGCACCTGGTTTTGAGAGCAAACACAAAGTTTCTGGTTTTAAGTGTGAAAGAATTGAAAATAATCAAAGATATTTGATTTTGTAAAATGAACAAAGACATTTGCTTTACTGTTTTCAACCCCCATCTCTCTCCAGGAGGGCCATTTGGACTTCCTAAAGACAAAGAAATGCTGAAGGCCTGTAGGCCAAATGTGTGTCACACCTGTAACACCGTGGGGGAAGTTTGGTCTGATTGGTCAGTTTGAATGTCTCACATTAGGGTTTCAGTCACATGGTCAAGGAATAGATAAAAGAAGATTGTAACTGTTGCTCTGGCTCTTTTATCTCTCTGGCTCTCTCTTCTTGCCTTTGCCTTCTCTTTGGCTCTTCTTGCCTCTCTCTCTCTCTCTCTCTTCTTTGTCTCTCTCTCTCTCTCTCTCTCTCTCTCTCTCTCTCTCTCTCTCTCTCTCTCTCTCTCTCTCTCTCTCCCTTCTCTCTCCCCTCTCTCTCCTCTCTCTCTCTCCCCCTCTCTCTCTATCTCTCTCAGGTAAAATTCATGCTGGGTACGATTAATGGTATAAGTTTTCATCATCGCATACATTTATTTTGTAACTATTTTAAGTGTAACCATAACTAGATTTTGTCATTAAATTCTTTCAATTACAAATGATGTGCTAACTAGTTTTGATTTGGTATTGACTTTGAAGTGTTACCTATTGCAATACAATATAGTCACATTATAGCCACGCTCTCCCACATGTTTAGCTATTGTAACTGCGCTTATTTCCGTCGTTGGTATAAGCTGCAGTGGGTGGTAAAGACGAGAAATGTACAGTTTTCTATCATCTTGCTGATAACGTTTCTTTAGTCATTCGGCAACCCTGCAGTCAGAACCGCTGTAGGCGATCCACCCTTACAAGTGCGAACACAAAGAATGGCGCTGCTCTCTGGCGAGGGGCCTGCTGGCGCCCCAGCAGGAACCACTCATCCAAGCAGTGGCTCCTCAGGGATAGACCACTCCAATCTGAGCTCCTCGACTGCTCCTGAGAGGACGCGGATTAACTCGGCATCCATCCCAGCTCTAGCGTCATTCAAATCCTTAGATGACGGGGGGCGGGGTCATCCAACGAGCCTGACCAGTCCTCCGCGTCTGAAGCTGCTAATGACATGCTGTTATCAGGAAGATCCTCCAAACGAGGCCTGGCTTTTCGCGCCAGAAAAGGGGTCACTGGTATGCATGTAGAAAGAGCACGGGGGATAGAGGGATAGCCCTGCCCATTTCGGTAGGCTCTGGCAGACTTTCTGTGCTGAAACCACATCAATCTATGATATTATTCATATGCATAAAGTATCCAAACAAATCCAGTCAAATGCCAGTCAGATCTGTTCCATCTGCTCCTAATAAGCTGCTAAAGTTTCTTACAACTGAGAAAAATGTCAAACTCAAAGTATCAGATGCAGTTTTTTTATGGGCTCTTATATGTACATTTTACTGTCGTCCTCTAGAGGAATATTAATATAATGCAGATCAGTGTCATGTGTCCTTATATAGAGAAGATGAAGCCTGTGTGAGCTCTCAGTATCAGACACTGTAACCTCCTCTAGGTGGCGCTCTTTCAGTGTGATTAATGTAATATTCAGTCAGTGGTGATGGTGGGAGGGGCCAGTAAAGCTGCTCATTACTGATAAAGAGCTGAAGAAAGAGGAAGTAACTCAAACAGACAGATGTAGAGACAGAGAGATTCAGCAGAAAGAAGACTGAACTCAACTCACAATGAAGATCCTCCTCATCTTCTTCACTTTCTACCTGATCTCAGGTCAGAGCTTTTCTCTTTCATCACTGCAGTAATGATGCTGTTTTCTGTTCATGAGGTTTCTGATCACAGTATCGATCTGATTGACAGGTGCAGTGAGATGCTTTAGCGTCACTGGATATTCTGGAGCAAGTCTTCTTGTTGATTCTGGAGAGGTTTGGTACAGTTCCTCTGCTAAATATATGGCCAAATCACCTGAGTGGAGAATAATAATAAATGATAAGAAACATGATCAATGGATTAATGAAGGACGATTCACACTGTTTCGTAACAATAAGAACAACCTCATGATCTTCATCAGAGAACTGAATCAACAAGATGCTGGAAGATACGCAGTTGAAGTTCTTCACAACTGGCGGATATATGTGACTTTGAATGTGGAAGAAGGTCAGTCATTTTAAGAAGTATCTGTGTAGTAAAACTATTTCAAACCTTTTATAATTATAAATATATAAATAATAGTTTTTATAAATGACAGATTCCTGTTGTAAAGAGTCAAAGAGAGTGATGGGGAATATTGGAGAAACTGCAGCCTTCAGCTGTGAATATTCACAGAATCATATTAATGATCCCAAGATCATATGCAAAGAAGGAAAAGACTCCATTGAGACGATTTACAGCACATTGAATAAGAAAGAAAGATTCAGTGTTTCTGATGACACACATAATAAACTCATGACTGTGAGAATTACTGCCGTGACACCAGATGATGGAGGAGTTTATTTATGTGGAGTTCGGCTCTACAGAGACTCGTACATCTACACACTCCATTATTAATACTGTTCATCTATATATTATTGATAAGTATAAAGTGGGCGTGTCTAGAGCGACTGGCCACTCAGGAGGTCGTATGATGATCAAGTGTGAACATCCTCAATACAAAACCAGGCCAAAGTACATCTGTAAAGAGTCAGATGGATGTTCAGAGAGGAAGAATCCAGGAGTTCAGGATGAATGGATGGAGAATGGAGATGTTTCTTTATATGACGACACCAGAGCAGGAGTCTTGATGGTGTTTTTTAGAGAGCTGAAAGCTGCAGATGCAGGAACATACAGGTGTGGAGTGAATGTGTCTCACTATAGTGAGAGCTTCACTGAACTTCAGCTGCACGTCACACACGGTGAGGAACCACAAATACACATCGCTCGCATGTTTGAAGTATTCAGTATTGTTCATTTATATTTTGCTTTACAGGTGAAAAATAGATTCAAGATTCAAGAGTTTTATTTGTCACATACACAGTTATATACAGAATATACAACCGGCAGTGAAATGTAAACAGGTCCGCTCCATTGACAGTGCAAATTCACAGTTAAAAACACAAGGGGGAAATTATAATAGAAATAGGATAAAAAAGTACTATATATATATATATATATATATATATCTATCTATATCTGTAGAATTATAAATAATCAAGTCAAGTAGAAGAAAAAAAGTAAAAAAAATAAGAATAAAGAAGTGGAATAAAGTAATTGAAGTAGACTGTGCAGTGAGTAAACTGTAGAGTTATAAATATGTGGTTAACAAATGTATAAAGAGTATAATGTGCAAACAGGTTTATAACCGGTTGTTACACAGTAACACAAGAACAGAAAGTGCAGTGCAATGTCAGTGTATCGATGTTTATCCTGAAGTGAAGTCACGTGACGTTAAGTTCAGGAGTCTGATGGCCTGGGGGAAGAAGCTCCTCCTGAGTCTCTCAGTTTTGGCCATCAGGCTTCGGAAGCGCTTACCAGATGGTAGCAGCGTGAAATGAGGGTTTGCAGGGTGATTAGAGTCCTTGATGATCTTAGTAGCTCTACCTTTGCAGCGTTTGGTGTAGACGTCCTGCAGAGACGGGAGAGCTGACCCTGAGATACGCTCGGATAAGCACACGACTCTTTGCAGGGCTTTGCGGTCATGATTGGTGCTGTTCCCATACCATGCTGTGATGCACTGAGTTAATACACTTTCTATCGCCCCTAAATAGAAAGGGGCGAATTTCCTCAGCTGGCACAGGTGGTACAGTCTTTGCCTGGCTTTTTTCACCTGTGTCTGAATGTGTGCAGTCCAGGTCAGGTCCTCGGAGATGTTTACACCCAGGTACTTGAAGCTGCTCACTCTCTCTACTGGTGACCCGCTGATCATGAGGGGGGAGTATGTCTATTGCTGTCTCTTCCTGAAGTCCACAATCATTTCTTTGGTCTTGCCAACATTCAGAGAGAGACAGTTGTCCTGGCACCATGATGTTAGATGCTCCACCTCGTCCAAGTATGCCGTCTCATTGTTGTTGGAAATGAGGCCCAGGACAACAGTATCATCAGCAAATTTGATGATAGAGGTGGAGCTGTGTGTGGACAAACAGTCATGCGTGTAGAGAGAGTAGAGCAGGGGGCTCAGTACACAGCCCTGTGGAGCTCCCACACTCAGGGTGATGGAGGTGGAGGTGGACTGGCCTATTCTCACCACCTGAGGCCTGCCAGTGAGGAAGTCCTCAATCCAGTGGCAGAGAGAAGGGTTCAGGCCGAGATCCAGGAGTTTGGAGGTTAGCTTGATGGGAACTATGGTGTTAAAGGCTGAGCTATAGTCAATAAATAGCAGCCTTACGTAGTTCCCACTTTTGCTGTCGATGTGAGTGAGGGAGGAGTGGAGGACATGAGAGATGGCATCTTCAGTCGATCTATTGGGACGATAGGCAAACTGAAGAGGGTCCAAAGTGTCAGGAATGAAGGAGCAAATGGTGTTTTTAATGAGTCTCTCAAAGACCTTCATGACTATAGACGTGAGAGCCACTGGACGATAGTCATTTAGGCAAGAGGGTTTACTGTTCTTAGGGACAGGGATGATGGTGGATTTTTTGAAGGAGGTGGGGACCACAGATGTAGCGAGGGACTCATTAAAGATAGATGTAAACAACCCGGTGAGCTGATCAGCACAGGACTGCAGAACACGACCTGAAATACCATCCGGCCCGGCAGCTTTCCTGACGTCCACATGCTTGAGTGCCCTCCGAACTTCATCCTCCGAGACAGAGATCACGTGGTTGTTGCTGCTCTGAGTAATTTCCTCTAACGCGCCACTTGGCGGAGTCGTGTTGCCGCGGTTACAGTCAAAGCGAGCGTAGAAAGATTTTAACTCATTCACAAGTGACGGATCAGCGCTCCCCTCTGCAGAGGATTTAGATCCAAAGGAGCAGATGGACCTCAGACCTTGCCACATGTGCCGCGAGTCGTTGAGTTAGAAATGAGACTCCACTCGGTCTTTGTAACGGAGTTTTGCGGCTTTAACTGCACGTCTGAGAGCATAACAGGATGATTTGTATTCAGTCATATTCCTCGTTAGGAGACCGGCGTTGTAAGCGGCAGTGCGTGTGTTCACTGCAGCGCGGATCCACCCACGGTTTCTGATTTGAGAAGGACGTTATTGTTATTGTTTGTGTGGCTTGCTCTGTAAGCGTGTTGATGAAGCAAAGCGCCACATCTGTGAACTCGCTTACGTCAGCTGAACTCGCTCGGAACATGTCCCAGTCTACATCATCCAGAGCTGCCTGTAGCGCGGTCTCTGAGTGGGGTGACCAACGCTTAACTTCCCGCCTCACCGGGGGTTCCTGAACTAGCTTTTGTTTGTATTTGGGTGTGAGGAAAATGGCGGCATGATCCGATTTGCCAAACGCTGGAAGTGACGGTGCTTTATAGGCGTTTTTAAACGGAGAGTAGCAGTGATCCAGTGTGTTTGCTCATCGTGTAGGACAGGAGACGTGCTGGTGAAAGTTTGGCAGGACATTCTTTAGGTTTGCTTTGTTAAAATCGCCCGTGACGATGAATGCCGCGTCGGGGTGTTTGTTTATGACGCCGCTGGCAACCTCATGAAGGCCAGATAAAGCCAGCGCTGTGTCTGCCTGCGGTGGAATGTAAACAGCGGTCGCGACGACTGCAGAAAACTCCCTTGGCAGATAGAATGGGCGGCAGATGATTGTTAAATGTTCCAGATGAGGTGAGCAGGACCGCGAGAGAATGGTGATGTTCCTGGGATCGCACCATTTCTTGTTGATCATGAAACACACTCCACCGCCTTTGGATTTACCGGCCTCGGCTGTTCTGTCCATCCGAAAAACAGAGAAGTTCTCCGATGGCGTCACAGCTGTGTCCGGGACCGCGGGCGTGAGCCATGTTTCGGACAAACAAAATATGTTACAGTCTCTCATGTCCCGTTGAAAACTTATCCTGGCTCTAAGATCGTCCATCTTATTCTCCAAGGATTGAACATTTGCTAGATGAATGCTCGGGAGGGGAGGGCTGAATGCCCTTTTCCTCAGTCTGTTACGGATACCAGCACGTTTCCCACGGTGTTTCTTGATTCTTCGCCACCGGCTCTGTCCATTGTTCAACTCGGCGTTGCGAAGAATCTCAGATGGCCACAGAGGATCAGTGAAAGTGTCCTGAAACAGTCCAGTGTAGAGGTAACCAATGTCCAAAAGAGTTTTGCTGTCATAGTAGATCAATGCAGATGATAAGTTTGTAAAAATTGAGAGTAAAAGAAAGTAAAATAGTAAATAAAAGCACAGTCTTCGCGGAGCGACCTGAACGGCGACCGAACACGGCGGCGCCATTTTGTTTTAACCATTTTGTTTTAACCCAAAGTTTTAACCTAAATATCCAAAGACAGAGATTGAATCTGCTCATCTTTGTGAAGAAGTCCACATCACCTGTCAGATCCCAGAGGAACATGAAGTTCATTTCTGCAAAGAGGATGATAATCACATCTGCCAAACCATCAGCACATCTACAGGGACACAAATGAGTGGTTCATCTGAGAGAAATGAAGAGAGAGTTTTTACAGTGAGCATCAGTAATGTGAGCGTGAGAGATGCTGGAGTTTACTGGTGTGGAGCAGAAACCAGAGACACATATTTGACTTTCATCTCCCTGATCACCAAAATTCAGCTCAACCTCATCAGTGAGTGCATTCAGAGCATGTCATTGTAGTAAATGCAGTCTATTCAGAATCATCTAATGTATAAAATACAAATGTTAGCAGTATACGCTTACAGAAAGAAAATATATTCCTCTATATATGAATGATCTATACATTATTATATAGTGGTATATTATTTTAAAATATACAGAATAATATATACTGTACCAGTTTCAGCAGTGAACAAGCCTTTCCTGACCAAACTCAATCAGTTAATTTACTGAATCAGCTTCTGACCACTGGCACTGAACTGTGAGATATCAGTAACTTGTTCTCACTAGAGATGAAAATGATAATTATCGGCTAACTCAGAGGACCTCAGAGAAATAAACCTGTGCAGATATAGGGTTCAGCGTGATTGTGGCATGCTTTTCACACTTCTTCTTTAATTTTGTTGAGTACCGTAACTTGCATTTACTCGCGTTGTGCAGATTCTCTCACTGCCTGAACATTTTGTAAGTGTTTTTTTATGTTATTATATCTCTTTTATTTTTATCACTGTGTACAGTGAGGCTTTCTTTGGTGTTCAGACTGTGGTCGTGATGAACAGGCTGTTCTTACT
>CM031943.1:28993169-29000669 GCA_018749465.1 Paracanthobrama guichenoti
AAGAATGCAGTTTAGCAAGCATTACATAGCAAACACAACAAAACATAAACATAAACATGACACAGTACACGTGGTCACGTGATGGGATTTTTTGTATGGAGTGGGAGAGGAGATAGATAAGGACAGGGACAGGCAGACGGATGGAGGGGGGAGGGAATAAGGTCGGGTATGTATGGTGCGAGTGAGTCTGAGATTGTGTTGTGTGAGAATGTTAGCCATAACTTCAGATGTTTTCGAGTTCAGTTCTATGGTTTGTCCTTGAAGGGAGATAAGGCAGTGCACAGGGGAAGATAGCAGACCAGCTGTCAGGCTGAAATCCCAACCGAGAGATAGGGACAAGTGAGGTTCGGTGGGGTAGTTGAATTAGGTCAGGCAAATACAATTTTTTTAATCCATTTGATGATCTTCGGTAATTTGTCCGGATTTACAAACCGGACAAATTACCGAAGATCATCAAATGGATAAAAAAATTGTATTTGCCTGACCTAATGATAATAATACCGAACTACCGAACGTACAGTGGTTCTAGAGTTAACAACAGTTCTCGAATCCAAACTGAGAACTGTTTCTTTTGGACGTTCAATACTGAGAACTGATGAGCTGAGATACTGAGCATGCGTGATAGCACCATCTGAAACGAGCTGTATCTCTTGGACAAATGATGCTGTGTTGACACTATGAGCACTGGTGAACCAAGGACTTGAATGAGGGGCGAATTTGGTGCAATTTAAATTTATTTATTAAACATCCGTATGCTTTTGCAAAACGTAAATGTAAGAAACTTATCCAAGATGATGATGACAACAATGATTATTATTATTATTATAAGTTCTGATTACAAATTACTTTATTTGAATGTATTTGAATGTATTTTCATTTACCGGGATGATAGAATTGACGTCTTTACGCGAGGATGTAAAAGAAATGTGTTTTTTTTTTAACCAGTTCATTGAAACAAACTGTCTGAAAGAACCGGTTTGTGGAAAATAACCGGACTTCCCATCATTAACTCACAGTATCAGATGCATTTTTTTTGTACTCTAGGGCATTGATTCTCAAACCTGTCCTGGGATCCCGCACCACTGCATGTCTCCTTCATCTAAGTTTTCAGCGCTGAGTCTATTTTTGCTGCACTACTCACGCTGAATTAAAGCCACAGTGCATTGTAGCAGCGATATCACCCTGTAACCCAAGACTGGTTTCCCACTGAAGCTAAGCAGGGCTGAGCCTGGTCAGTACCTGGATGGGAGACCTGCTGGGAAAACCAGTTTGCTTCTGGTAGAGGTGTTAGTGAGGCCAGCAGGAGGTGCTCACCCTGTGGTCTGTGTGGGTCCTAACACCCCAGTATAGTGATGGGGACACTATATTGTAACAAGCACCGTCCTTCAGATGAGACGTTAAACCAAGGTCTTGACACTCTGTGGTCATAAAAAATCCCAGGATGTCCTTCGGAAAAATGTTTTTTTTTTTGCTTATTGGCCTCTGTCCATCATGCCCCCTAATCATCCCCCTATCCTGATTGGCTCCATCACTCTTTCTCCTCTCCACCAATCAGCTGGTGTGTGGTGGGTGTTCGGGTGCAATATGGCTGCTGTCGCATCATCCAGATGGTGCTGCACATTGGTGGTGGTTGAGGAGATTCCCCCTTCTATTTGTAAAGCGCTTTGAGTACCCAGAAAAGCGCTATATAAATGTAACACATTATTATTATTGTTATTATTGTTGTTATTCAAAATTGACCTGATTTTCATGAAAATAACACATTTCACCATAAAATCATGTAAGTGAGGTGTTTCGTGTTTTACAATCACCAAATGACATTCAGCACTGTAAAAAAAAAAAACTCCTGAACTTCAAACTGAACGTCAGAATGGGAAAGAAAGGTGATTTAAGCCATTTTGAGCGTGGCATGGTTGTTGGTGCCAGACGGGCCGTTCTGAGTATTTCACAATCTGCTCAGTTACTGGGATTTTCACGCACAACCATTTCTAGGGTTTACAAAGAATGGTGTGAAAAGGGAAAAACATCCAGTATGCGGCAGTCCTGTGGGCGAAAATGCCTTGTTGATGCTAGAGGTCAGAGGAGAATGGGCCGACTGATTCAAGCTGATAGAAGAGCAACTTTGACTGAAATAACCACTCGTTACAACCAAGGTATGCAGCAAAGCATTTGTGAAGCCACAACACGCACAACCTTGAGGCAGATGGGCTACAACAGCAGAAGACCCCCCCCCGGGTACCACTCATCTCCACTACAAATAGGAAAAAGAGGTTACAATTTGCACAAGCTCACCAAAATTGGACAGTTGAAGACTGGAAAAATGTTGCCTGGTCTGATGAGTCTCGATTTCTGTTGAGACATTCAGATGGAGTCAGAATTTGACATAAACAAATGAGAACATGGATCCATCATGCCTTGTTACCACTGTGCAGGCTGGTGATGGTGGTGTAATGGTGTGGGGGATGTTTTCTTGGCACACTTTAGGCCCCTTAGTGCCAATTGGGCATCGTTTAAATGCCACGGCCTACCTGAGCATTGTTTCTGACCATGTCCATCCCTTTATGACCACCATGTACCCATTCTCTGATGGCTACTTCCAGCAGGATAATGCACCATGTCACAAAGCTCCAATCATTTCAAATTGGTTTCTTGAACATGACAATGAGTTCACTGTACTAAAATGGCCCCCACAGTCACCAGATCTCAACCCAATAGAGCATCTTTGGGATGTGGTGGAACGGGAGCTTCGTGCCCTGGATGTGCATCCCACAAATCTCCATCAACTGCAAGATGCTATCCTATCAATATGGGCCAACATTTCTAAAGAATGCTTTCAGCACCTTGTTGAATCAATGCCACGTAGAATTAAGGCAGTTCTGAAGGCGAAAGGGGGTCAAACACAGTATTAGTATGGTGTTCCTAATAATTCTTTAGGTATATATATTATGTTATAATATAATATATATGTTATAAAAAATATGTAAACTTCAAAAGGTACCTAAATGACAGAAACAATTGTTTTGTTTGTCTCGTGTCCCATTAGAATACATGGAGGTGGGAGGGGTTACTGGGACAAACTATCTGGGGGCAATCGAGATGCATTGGCTTCACTTTTCAGGATGTGTGCGGTACACCTGTGATCTAGTGTGAAACAAGTGTAACACACCTGATTTAACTCATCAGCTACATAGTAGAGACTGCAACACTTTAATTGGGTGTGTCTGATGAGGGAGAAATACAAAATGTGCAGTGGTGAGGGGTCCTCAGGACAGGTTTGAGAACCACTGCTCTAGGGCAGGCATTCTCAACCCTGGTCCTCAAGGCCCACTGTCCTGCAGAGTTTAGCTCCAACCCTAATCAAGCACACCTGAACCAGCTAATCAAGCTCTTCAGGATTAGGGTGCATCTCAGTCAGCTCCCAAGTTCAGTGGTTATGGTACTGATCAAGGAGTCAGCTAATTGACTTACATCCTGATCAGTGCCTGATCTAGAGAGCTGATTGAGACACAAGCCCCAGGCCATCAGACTCCTGAACTTAACATCACGTGACTTCTCGTCAGGATAAACATCGATACACTGACATTGCACTGCACTTTCTGTTCTCGTTGTTACTGTGTAACAACCTGTTATAAACCTGTTTGCACATTATACTCTTTATACATTTGTTAACCACATATTTATAAGTCTACAGTTTACTCACTGCAAAGTCTACTTCAATTATTTTATTCCAGTTTATCCTTATTTGTTACCTTTTTTTTTTTTTTTTTTTTTCTCTTGACTTGATTATTTATAATTCTACAGATATAGACATATATATATATATATATATATATATATATATATATATATATATATATATATATATATATATATATATATATATATATATAGATAGATAGTACTTTTTTTTTATCCTATTTCTATTATAATTTCCCCCTTGTGTTTTTAACTGTGAATTTGCACTGTCCATGGAGCGGACCTGTTTACATTTCACTGCCGGTTGTATATTCTGTATATAACTGTGTATGTGACAAATAAAACTCTTGAATCTTGAATCTTGAACAAGCTTACTAGAAAGCTACAGGCAGGTGAGTTTGATCAAGGTTGGAGCTAAACTCTGCAGGACAGTGGGCCTTGAGGACCAGGGTTGAGAATCCCTGCTCTAGGGGACCTTGGTGAATTTACATGTACATTTTAATGTCGCCCTCTAGTGGAAGATTTAAATAATTCTGATGAATTTGTTGCATAGACATGTCCTTATATAGAGAAGATGAAGCCTGTGTGAGCTCTCAGTATCAGACACTGTAACCTCCTCTAGGTGGCGCTCTTTCAGTGTGATTAATGTAATATTCAGTCAGTGGTGATGGTGGGAGGGGCCAGTAAAGCTGCTCATTACTGATAAAGAGCTGAAGAAAGAGGAAGTAACTCAAGCAGACAGATGTAGAGACAGAGAGATTCAGCAGAAAGAAGACTGAACTCAACTCACAATGAAGATCCTCCTCATCTTCTTCACTTTCTACCTGATCTCAGGTCAGAGCTTTTCTCTTTCATCACTGCAGTAATGATGCTGTTTTCTGTTCATGAGGTTTCTGATCACAGTATCGATCTGATTGACAGGTGCAGTGAGATGCTTTAGCGTCACTGGATATTCTGGAGCAAGTCTTCTTGTTGATTCACAGAAGACTTGGTTCAGTTACTCTGCTAAATATATGGCCAAATCACCTGAGAGGAGAACAATAATAAATGATAAGAAACATGATCAATGGATTAATGAAGGACGATTCACACTGTTTCGCAACAATGAGGGAAACGCCATGATCTTCATCAGAGATTTAAATCAACAAGATGCTGGAAGATACCGGATTAGAGTTATTGGCCAATGGTACATCGATATGACTTTGAATGTTGAAGAAGGTCAGTCAGAGTCTCAGTCTTGTTAAACTACTGATCATTTCAAAGCTTTTATATCTGTGAAATATATTTATTTATTTGGTGAATGACAGATTCCTGTTGTAAAGAGTCAAAGACAGTGATGGGGAATATTGGAGAAACTGCCGCTTCAGCTGTGAATATCCACAGAACCATATTAATGATCCCAAGATCATATGCAAAGAAGGAAAAGACTCCATTGAGACGATTTACAGCACATTGAATAAGAAAGAAAGATTCAGTGTTTCTGATGACACACATAATAAACTCATGACTGTGAGAATTACTGCCGTGACACCAGATGATGGAGGAGTTTATTTATGTGGAGTTCGGATCTACAGAGACTCGTACAGTTACTCCATTATTAATACTGTTCATCTATATATTATTGATAAGTATAAAGTGGGCGTGTCTAGAGCGACTGGCCACTCAGGAGGTCGTATGATGATCAAGTGTGAACATCCTCAATACAAAACCAGGCCAAAGTACATCTGTAAAGAGTCAGATGGATGTTCAGAGAGGAAGAATCCAGGAGTTCAGGATGAATGGATGGAGAATGGAGATGTTTCTTTATATGACGACACCAGAGCAGGAGTCTTGATGGTGTTTTTTAGAGAGCTGAAAGCTGCAGATGCAGGAACATACAGGTGTGGAGTGAATGTGTCTCACTATAGTGAGAGCTTCACTGAACTTCAGCTGCACGTCACACACGGTGAGGAACCACAATATACTTTAGCTCACATGTGTGAAGTGTCTGATCTGATTTTTATGTAGTATCTCTTGGTTTACAGATGCAACGTTTGTGACTGAATCTGCTCATCTTGGTGAAGAAGTCCACATCACCTGTCAGATCCCAGAGGAACATGAAGTTCATTTCTGCAAAGAGGTTGATGATCACATCTGCCAAACCATCAGCACATCTACAGGGACACAAATGAGTGGTTCATCTGAGAGAAATGAAGAGAGAGTTTTTACAGTGAGCATCAGTAATGTGAGCGTGAGAGATGCTGGAGTTTACTGGTGTGGAGCAGAAACCAGAGACACATATTTGACTTTCATCTCCCTGATCACCAAAATTCAGCTCAGCCTCATCAGTGAGTGGATTCAGAGCATGTCATTGTAGTAAATGCAGTCTATTCAGAATCATGTGTGTTAAATGTCTGTGTTTGTGTGTTTGCAGTGCCTCCAGTAGTGAGACGTGAAGGAGAATCTGCTGAGATCATCTGCCCTTATGATTCAATCTATAAATCAAAGTCAAAGTCTCTCTGTAAGGGGAAGTGCTCCACTAGAGATAGAAATACTCTCAATGAGACTGTGAGAGAAGAGAAAGAGACCAAGACTGACAGATTGACTCTGAATGATGACGTCACTGCAAGTGTCTTGACTGGGACCATCACTGGACTGACAGCAGAGGATGCTGGGAAATACTGGTGTGCAGTGACATTAGAGAGAGACGTGAATTATCTTTACACTCATCTGATCGTCATCATGAACGAGGGTGAGGAAGGTTTATTCATCTGAATATGTCAAACTATGGCTGTGAATTGATGTTCTTATATTTCTAATCATTTCCAGAGCTGAACTTGACTAAGTATGAAGGAGACGACATGTCAATCCAGTGCAAACATCATGATGAACATCAGAAATGCTTCTGCAAAGCACATGAACCCTCCATGTGTGTGAAGGATGGAGTTTCATTGGAGACGATCAGAGATGATCGATTGTCTTTCAGTGATGAAGCGTCTACTGGAGTCTTTACTGTAAACATCACTGATCTGAGAGAAGAGGATTCTGGGATATACTGGTGTGGAGCTCACATCATCACTAAAGTCAACCTCACTGTTGAAAAGGGTAAGATAGTTTAGTTTAATTGCATTGTCTAATTAGATTTAAATATTCAGATATCAGCACTTGAACAATCACTCAGGGCCGGATCTACCGGAGTGACACTAAGATCATTCTAAAGTGACTTGGTGACTTAGATCATGGCATGGTGGATGACCTGGACCTTGGACCAGAGGCTAAAGAACATGGAAGATCATGTGGCTGTAGAAGGGGAAGCAGAGATGGAGACCACCAGAGTGGAGCCAGTCGAGGAGGACACCTCCTCAGCAAAACAGGAGACCACCATGGTGGCGTTGATGGATCGGGAGGCTGTAGTAGAACAGAAACATAGACGGCCTTAATGAATGTGACAGAGCAGGCATGGATGGCCTCCTTTGCCATAACAGGAAGTACAGAGAGTTCAGAGATGGCCTCCTTGGCCTTGACAGGGCAGGCAGAGGTATCAGGAGCAGACGCCACTGGCTGGGAGGATTTTTATCAGACACTACCACCTCTGGTAAAGTGTGTACAGCCCCCCCACACACACAGAATAGTGGTGGCCACTACTGGAAGTACGTGGACAGAGGAATGATCTCAAAAATGTCTTGGTTACGTATGTAACGCTCATTCCCTGAAGGAAGGGAACGGAGACGTTACGCCAGTACTGACGAAATGGGGGTTTTGCCTAGAAGCCAATTGCCTTCGAGATCTACAAAACGAGCCAATGGCATGAAAATGCCATGGGTC
>CM031943.1:29003169-29143169 GCA_018749465.1 Paracanthobrama guichenoti
ATAAATGTCGTCTGCTTATAAGATGTTTTCTCATTTAAAAATATATTTTATCCATGTCCACTTAACATATATTCGCTGAACAAAGCGCTGCAGCCAGGCTTTTAACAGGAACCAACAGAAGGGCACACATTACACTGATTTCATTTACACTCCACTGGCTTCCAGTCAAATATAGAATTGATTATAAAACTGTAGTTCTAACTTTTAGAGCACTACTTGGACAATACATCACAGACCTGTTGACCCCTTACTCTTCCTCCCGTACTCTTCGTTCCTCATGACAAAATCTCCTCATGGTCCCCAAAAACCTGCCTTAAAACTCGGGAAGACCTGTCCTTTCAGGCAGTTGCCCCTAAACTCTGAAACGCCCTGCCTTGCCCTGAAATGTCGTTGCGTGTGGCAGAATCTGGCGATTCTTTTAAAAAACAGCTGAAGATACTTTTATTCAGACAAGCTTTTAGTTGATCAGGATTTTATGTTTTATGTTTTGTTTGCTGTTTTTAAACTGCCAAAATTGTTAAATTGTTGCACATTGTGATTTTATCTAGGTGCTATATGAATAAAGTTTGTTTACTTACAGTCATCATGTGCAGACTGCAGACGTGATTCTATCACAGATCCTGGATCAGCTCAGATTAACAGTCATGATGAACTACCCACAATCCTCTCTGATGAGCTCCTGTACGCGTCTGTCAGTTTCCAGAAGCATGAAGAGTCTCTCAGTGACGCTACAGTCTCCTTCAGTAAGGACCAGATTCACACTGATTACGCCACGGTCAGTCACCGCATGAGACTCAACTGACTCACAGATCCCAGATCAGCACACATTACACCAGTATTTGCTGTATTTCAAATTTCAATATTTTATTCCGAATACAACATAGATGACATATCAAATGTTTAAACTGAGAAAATGTATAATTTTAAGGGAAAAATAAGTTGATTTTAAATGGTCTGGCATTGTCATGGTGGAAAATGCAAGGTCTTCCCTGAAAGAGACGACGTCTGGATGGGAGCATATGTTGTTCTAGAACTTGGATATCCCTTTCAGCATTGATGGTGCCTTTCCAGATGTGTAAGCTGCCCATGCCACACGCACTCATGCAACCCCATCCCATCAGAGATGCAGGCTTCTGAACTGAGAGCTGAGAACAACTTGGGTTGTCCTTGTCCTCTTTAGTCTGGATGACATGGCGTCCCAGTTTTCCAAAAAGAACTTCAAATTTTGATTGGTCTGACCACAGAACAGTTTTCCACTTTGCCACAGTCCATTTTAAATGAGCCTTGGCCCAGAGAAAACGCCTGTGCTTCTGGATCATGTTTAGATATGGCTTCTTTTTTGACCTATAGAGTTTTAGCCGGCAACGGCGAATGGCACGGTGGATTGTGTTCACCGACAATGTTTTCTGGAAGTATTCCTGAGCCCATGTTGTGATTTCCATTACAGTAGCATTCCTGTATGTGATGCAGTGCCGTCTAAGGGCCGGAGATCACGGGCATCCAGTATGGTTTTCCGGCCTTGACCCTTACGCACAGAGATTGTTCCAGATTCTCTGAATCTTTGGATGATATTATGCACTGTAGATAATGAGAACTTCAAACTCTTTGCAATTTTTCTCTGAGAAACTCCTTTCTGATATTGCTCCACTATTCCTCTACTGGCTAGAGCCAGTGCTCCTCTGCCCTCATTGGCTGAGGCACCCCTCTTTCCCCCCTTACCTCCCTCACCCCCAGAGGATTCCCATGAAAGCGTTCTGTTCCGCTAAAGATCCACTAATTCCGCTCGCTCCGCAGCATCGCTCACAGTCCGTGGTTGTGCCCGCTCTGTCGTAGAGACAATAGTTCCAGAATGTTGTCCCATTAACAGGTAGATTAGAAACCACAATCCACATTACAGACAGTGGTTGATCCACGAAATTAGTAATTTGTTAGTTTGTTTTTATATTTCTGTCTGTAATATTTTGCTCCTTGTCTTCTAATAGTGCTAACAACTTATGCTAAATATTCACGTTCTTGGAAGATAATTAATTGTCAAATCAAATGAATAGGAGATTTTTTGGAGATTTTATGGCTCTTTGTTTCAAGCATGTTGTGCCCATTTATACTCCATTTAATACAACAAACACAGACTGCATCCTCTGAAGAAGGGACATACACAAAATGACATGCACATTCTAAATACCCCAGAGCGAGTTTTAAAGATTATTTATTAAATATAACATATAATTGTGCCTGATTTGTCTCAGTTGTCATACTTGTTTCATGTAGTTAAAGGGCAAGTGTCGGTATGTCCCGCTCTGTCTTTCTGTTTCAGTGGAAATTACATAAACACATTGAATAATGCTGTGCATTTCAAGAATAATATAATGCTGTATGTTTTTCAAGAATGCTGGAGGTATTTATTTTATTTTTTTTTCTGTTAGCGTGATAGACGCTCAAAGCCACAGAAAACAGCAGAAGGTCCAGGGTCTTGGTTTAGTTTGATTGTGAAGATTAAACACTTATTCAGGAAACCCACAGTGAGACAGAGACCAAAGATGAACGTTGATTGTGAACAGAAGAAGATAAAGACTAAGAGCTGCTCGTTCAGTTATTCAGCTTCAACATTTACTGAGTTATTAACTGAGATGAATTACCAATGTGTGATTTGACAACATTACTTTTATAAACAGATCAAACAAAACCAAAACACAATTCAATGACAGAATATCTGTAAAAATCCTTTAAATGTCATACATTTCTTAGTGCATTTATTACATTGACATAAATGTACCAACACAACTTAATATGTCAATACCACTTTAAACAAGCAACACCTACAGTTTTCTTCTGTACATTTGTCATACCTTTTAAAGATTTTTCATATATATTTTTTTCCATTATCTCTCTGTCTCAGTGCTTTGTGTTTGCAGGGTTTATTAATTGCAGTTTGATAAAGATCAACAACATGAAATGCTCTTCAGCTCGTGCTTTTTTTGTCCTTGTATTCACATGTCAATGTTACTTGATCAAACCAAGAAGCCCTTCGGCTGCCTTTAGGTGTGATTAAAAAAAAAAAGAAAAAGCCACAGAAAACAGCAGAAGGTCCAGGGTTTGATTGTGAAGATTAAACACTTATTCAGGAAACCCACAGTGAGACAGAGACCGAAGATGAACGTTGATTGTGAACAGAAGAAGACAGACCCCCAAAAAAAAAAAAAAAAGAAATAGTTTTTAGTACCCATTGTCACAGATTTTCCACTCCATAAAAATGCTGGGAATTTGTGTATTATATTAAATAATAAAAATGTTATAATATAATCTTTCTCCAAAGTGTTACTCCTGTTTTAAGTCTTATTTATTGTAGTCTAATCTGAAATGTTCACTAGAGAGATATAAAGCATTTTGCTAATAAGTCCAACCAACTGCTGTGATAAGTTAGTCTCAGCCTCAGATGTCAATCCTTTGGACTTTTAAATAAGTATAAGTAAGTGTGCATTATAAAATATCTACTTGCTTTTCAAATGTTAAATGACGTTTGCTCTCTGTCGCACTGGGACCTTTCATATTGTTTTACATTAACCTTCAGTGACTCTGTAATTGGAAGACCTGAATTAATACATCAATATTGTCGTTTTTGTGTCTGTATTGTCATCCACATATCAAAACACATAACCTACATATTCAAATATAGCATGACAACAAACATGTGACAGCCAATGACGTTTAAGAACAGTTTCCACTCCTCCCCTTTCTCCTTATAAGGCGCTGAGCACTGCCGTCTGTTTAAATGAAAACATTCGCGGGTGAATCATATGAATGAATAGGCAGATCAGAGAGAGGAAGACTTTTTGTGAGTAATCAATTATATTTACAGTTGTTTCTCTCTGTTGTATGTATGTACTTTTTGGAGCTTGACAGCAGTGGTTTAACTAACTGTCGCTCTGCTGGGCTTGCGAATCTCACAATATCTTTACAAATTCAAACAACATGTGATGTGACTAAATTATAAACATGTCTAATTATGCAGTATATACATTGTTATATTGAATGTCGTAGTCTACGACATGCTAAGATATCAAATTACTAATTTCAAACAATATATTAATATAGATTTGTACATTTTTAGAGGGAAATTACCCTAACAATGCAATAGTGGTTGCCAAGTCTTAATTGTAAAATAGGGTAATCCACAACCTTTCAGAAATAAACAGGGTGAGCACTATTGTTTTCTGATAATCCTTTATGAATTAATTTAAGGAAAGACAACAAAGACACAACTATTGTTTGTGAAAGATCCCGTGAGATGTCAACTTGGTCTAGATTGTAAACTATTTTACAGGAATTAAAGGTTTATATTTTCATACTTTTAAGTTTGTTCTTGTAAGCTCTGTGGGTAGTCTACGGGTTATTATTATTATTATTTTTTTTTTAACACCTAAACATCCAGAATTGATTATAAAACCTCTGGCTCCATCTAGAGGCAAATATGAGTTTTTTCAGTCACTTTCGAAGTTGTGTCAAAATTTCGACGCTAACCCACTCTTGCGAGTCCCAAACACCTATGATGTATTCAAAAAAGGCTACGCCCTGGACATCTGGATACAAGAGGTCTCTGATGGCCATGGATGGTTCATGTTTTCACTGTGAGAACATGACCATGCCAATGTTGCAATAACCACTCTCTTTTGTGGATTGGAAAGATGTCACTTCAGTTGCTCCCCATCCTGGTTCTTCTGCTATGCACGAGGCCGTGGCAGCAAGTGCTGAGGGTGATATAAGGGTTAAAATGGGAGTATTTCTGCCGGGTAATTCCCTGTGGGCCTCCCATTCCTCATCATTTACGTTGTGCCTTGTGCAGCTCATGGATGAGTTAGATGGGTCATCTTCACACCACAATCTTAATTTCTCAGTAAGGGCTCCGGATAAGGATGAATCACAAACTGCAACATTTGAGTGCAGGCCTATGCTTTCTGTCACAGAGGACTCAGCTGGTCTCCCCACCCTCGGGTTTGGCAGCTCAGTCTAAGTTTCATGCAAAGTTGGCACCCATGAGCATCAGCCTGGACTGGATTCTTCCACCCTGTCCCTTCCATTTGGAGAGTGCTTGCCACACCCCAGTACCCTTCTTCCCGGGAAGTGCATTAGGAGCTCACAAAGTATGGAAGGAAAACACTGCCAGAGCCTGCTTTAAGAGTTCTTCCACCCTCACTACCCTTGATGATGGGGCAGCCAGGGGGTACTGTGCGATTGTGGTCCATCCATGCATGCATGAATGCATGTAGGTAACCTGTAGGTTTATTTTGTCTCTGATGATGAAGCACTGAGCAGGCTGTTACTGCCCTGTGTGCCATGGCCATCCTTTAAGTGTATCAAGCTAAGGCATCAAATTAATTGCACAAGGGTAGTTGGGGGAGATTGATGCAGGAACCTTGTTTAATGGCCAATCGCAGGCTCTCGACCAGGCAATGTCCACTGTGGTGGTCCAGGAGATGCCCTACCTTCTCAACGCCCCATCCAGCAAGGTGGCCTCCTCGGCAACACTTTCAAGAGCTTGCCCAGAAAGTGGTTCTTGGCAGTCAAGGGGCAGATGAAGGTCTTAATTATTGTGCCATATTGGCCCAACCAGACCTGGCTCTCGAGCTCACACTGATGGCATCAGCCCTTCCCTGACATTTTCCCCTGAGGAAGAATCTTCTTACTCAGGGAAAGAGCACCATCTGGCACTTGCGGCCAAACCTTTAGAACCTCAATGTGTGGTGTCTGGATGGGACAAGGAGGAGTTCAAATAGCTATCATCACCAGTGATAGGTACAATCACTCAGGATTAAGCCAACAAAGCAGCTATATGCCTTGAAGTGGTGCCTGTTTGTTACATCCTGGGGGGAAGACCATGGAGATGTGGTATTGGGTCACTGCTTTTCATCTTCCAAGAAGACTTGGACCCAACACCTTTCCGAGATTTTGTAATCTCCATGTGGAGCCAATTTAGTCTCGAGTTGGCTCAGAAGACTGGTAGGGTGTAGTGGTTGCATTCAGTACCTTTATCTGAGGTGATAATGTCTGCTTTTAGGTCCAAGTTGAGTTTCCCATGGTCTGCAAAACTTGGACCCCCTTTCTCCATGATTAGAACATATTTGGTAGATGAGTTTGGCAGAGGAACTCATCACCAGTTCCATTATCTGTGGTATGCCCCCTTTCAGGTGAGCACTTGTATTTGTTTAGTACTCCATATATAGCGACTCCCTAACGGCGGTCCCAAATTTGTATTCTTCCATTGTTCAGTTTCCATAATGCTTCGCTCTGTCACCAGTCACTGTGGTTGGTAGTTTCTCCCCCTTTAGGTGGAGCACTCCACAGAGACTTATTCCCTATGTTGTACTACCTTTGGTAAGTCCATAGGATGTATTCTCCACATTTAGACATCCCTGTTGGGTAGGATGTGGTCTCTGTAGTGTTCCCTTCTCATTATAGATTGACAACTAAGTGTACTCTGTAAATTTGAAGTAACTAGCAGAAAAGGCTATCTGCAGCTGATATGACTTTCTCCATTGCATGGTAAGTCTCCCTAATGAAGGAAGACTGGAGGTCAAGCCTCCTGGGCATTGCAAGTTTGTGATGTAGTTCAGCTAGTTGTCGTGGTTACTAGTTTAATCCTCATTCACCGATGGAGGGAATGGAGATGTCGTCTCCCTCCTGCCACAACTCTGTACTGCCGCTGAAGTGGTTGGGACATTGTCTCAGCACAAACCTGAATGAGTGATGCACACCGGACACTTTTATGGCCAGGGATACAAATTTCATTTGATAGTTCCAATTGGCCTTTTTCTGAATATGTCAAGGGTGTTTGGGGCTCCCATGAGTGACCACTAGTGTCTGTATTTTGACACGTCTCTGTTGCCTCCATCAGGGAATGACAGTTACACTAGTAACTGAGATGTTACATTTCTGAGTAAACTGTACATTTTTTGTTTTATTGAAAATAGTGGTTTTCATGACCACAGTCAGAGATGATGAAAACCTGCCCAGTTTGTCTTAAATTGGCATCACTGATGTCAATGTTTGATTGACAGCTGCTGTCCATGTAACCACATCAATCTGATATTATTTTAAATAAGTATCCAAACAAATCCAAAAGTCAATCAGATCTGGTTTGTTTGCACCTAAAAATCTCTGAATGTTTCTTACAACAAATAAAAATGTAAAAAACTCAAATTATTAGATGCAGGTTCAAGCACTGAACAACCAATTCAAGCAACCAAACCAGACTGAGGTGGAGCTACTGGTGGTGGCGACCCAGGCGGAGACAAGGAACTGAAGGGACTGGCTGACACAGAAGGCCCTGCAGAGCAGGGTGAAGCCGCAGCGATGAGCAACCAAGGTGAAGCTAGTTCTGAAGGGTGAGTGACCAAGGACCAAGCACAGCTGGAGGGAAGGAGGAGCCCAACAGAGCCAAATGGGTGGAGGGACGAAGTGCAGTTAAAAGCTCAGACGTTCGTGGCACAGCCAGAGCGATAACTGACTAAGGCAGAATCAGAGGGACAAGGAAGCCCGGTGAAGCCATAGGGACAATGGTTCCGTGGAGCCGAGGAAGCGAGGAGCCAGACTGGAGCTGACTAGTCAAAAGGCCAAGGTAGAGTGACGGGTGTAGACATTCTAGGCGGAGCTAGTGGGTCGACACTCCAGTGCTGGACTGGTGAACACAAGGCCCAAGGCACATCCAAGTGAGAAGGTGGAGCTAGCATGGGAGGAGATGAAGGACTGCGAGGAGACAGTGCAGGCAGGGTTGAAGGACTGGGAAGTGCAGACAGAAATAACTTATTTTGCAAATAACTTTCTAGGTAGACCCAGGACAGACACATCTCTCAGGAACCGACATGGAACAGGCAGACGTCTTAGAAATGACCCCTTTGGCAGACATGGAACAGGAAGACATACTTCACTAGGCTAAATCAAAACTTTTTTAGAGGAAGTGGGAGTGGGAGGCAGGGCTGGAACACAGACTTTAACAACTTGTTACTGGGTGACGTAACAGGCTCAGTGTAGGGTGACAAGACAGGCAGACCGCTACAGTAGAGGGAGTAGGGCTCTACTTCATGACCTCAAAATCCACCAAGATTCCTTCAGGGACTGACACATCTGGTCAGAGGTTTCTTTGGACTTGGGCTCTGGGATGATCCTTGGCTCAGTCTCTTTTGTCATTGGTGCTGGTATCGTGACAGACTCTGGCTCCACATCTGTGGTGGGACAGGCTCATCCATCACTGGATGGTGGCTGCAGCTGGCACACTTTTTTCATCCTCACTCTCGCAGTTGGTGAAGGAGGAACCATTATGGAGGAGTACCCACTCCACATATTCCATAAAGGTCCCTAGAGACTCGAAAAGGACACACAGGCAGTCGTCATCGTAGTAGACGAGGCGGGACTGGTTCCCTTGCGAGAGGAGGATACTGAAGAAACACAGGGCTTAAACCAGTCAAAGAAATCAACCACAGGTGTAACTGAATCAGTAACCAAACTCAGTAACTAACACATGCGGGAAAACATGTAGAAAACACAGGAAAATTGAACATAACCTTGACAAGAGCAGCTTCATAAAAATACTACACTTTTAATTTATTCACAAGTGTGTCGATTTGAATTTTCTATTTGTTTACTATATGTTTAAATATGCATCTGTACACCCCCATTTCGCTCTAATCATCACTGTATGTGTTTATGTAATTTCAGATTTCTATTTGTTCAACTTTATTTCTATGTGCTCGACTCTGCTGCTGATTGGAGGATTCACTGTGACTCAGTGTTTATTAAGATGAGGTGACTGTCCTTCACACACACACATAGACATTTATCTAAATGAGAACATATCATAGACTTCTGTTGTTTAGTATGATGTTTGTTATAACGACGAGACAGTGAAGCAGTGAGTCTTCATGCTCTGAAGTTTTAGTTTAATTCTACATGTTTTTCTCGTTTAAGCTCAGATTGCACATTCTTGAGCAGATCCAAATTGCTCCTTCTACTCACCTTCTCACAATCCCCTCTGATCTACACCAGCCAACACTTGGTTTTGTTGCTATATTGAAAGATTTTTTTTTTAATATAAGATGGTTTTTTGTGTTACTTACTCCCACAGTGAGACACATGAGACTGAGAGACACAGAAGATAAACATCCATTGTGGCAGGAAGACATGAAGACTAAAGCTGTTTACACTGCCAGTGACTTTGTAGCTGCATGTCGCCAGAGGCTTGCAGTGAGGTTGCTAGTGGGCGTTGCCACTACTGGTTGCCTAGTAATGTTTGTGAATGACATTCACAGATGCCATGTTGTAGACAACGAAAAATAAATAAATAAAAATAATTATATATATATATATATTTAGAGAGAAAATACTAAATATGAATGGAATCAGTTCATGAATTCGTAATAAAGATGAACGAGAAACAGCGACTGCTCTTTGTCATTGTAACCCTACGGTGGTAATTCTGCTTGTAGGCAGGCTAAGAACCGATTATAGGAGTTATCTAAATCTAGATTCAATGAGGAGGTTGGTTATGTACTACTCATATGGTCAAAAGACTCATAGATTCCACTCCAAAGGAAGCACAGGACAATAGATTAAGGGTTGAATGTAGTTCTTATTCAAATTATTTTTCTTATTTTCTTATTCAAAATTCAAAAATGTTGCTATTATATAAATATTATTAATTTACAATGTACATTTAATTTAATAAAATGAAATATGAATTTTAATTAAAATTAACACAACTGTATAGTAAACACATTAATAAAAAAAGTTATATTATATTACATGCATTCAGAAACTGACATGATTATGACAAAGTCACACTGTCTGGAGCCTCTAGACAACCCAGGACAATTGTTTGCATAAAGTTTAAGATAAAAATAACTGCCATTAATTTGCAATGAACATTACTAGTATCTTAATACTATGTAATCAGATAAAGTGTTCATTCATTACCCTTTTCATCTTCATCAGAGGGCTTTGGTCTTTTCTGATACAGTAGGCTATGGCAGACTATAATGCTAATGTGTCATGTGATTTCGGCCATCTGTCACAGGTAACTTTCTCTGTCTACACCTGTTGCGAGATAAGCACCCTCCAACGAAAGCAATGCTTTCTACATTGGATGCGGCGAGACGCGATGCAAAACAAATTTCCAACGGTAAACTGATCGCGTGTTCTATTTCTGACCCACTTTAATCGCTGGGCGAGGGAAGATGCAGTGGACCGGGACGAGTCGGGGGGCTTAGTTATGTTTTTGTGGGGGGGTTTGCTTTTCAAGCTAATTTGCTTTGCAATTCAATTAGGCTAAAAAAATAGCCTAACTGTTACCTTTACCTTACATTAATCAGCATCTGGCCTGTCTAAAACCTTCTAGATTTCTTCCACTTTTCTAACTGCCCCCAACTAATGGGAAGGATGGCGAGTGTGATAGGCTTTTTTTTTTTTTATGATGATGATGATGATGATTTTTTTTTTCTTATCCTTTTATTTATATTATTATTATGTTTCGGGGGGTGGGGAGTATTTGTGTGTGGGACTGTGTTCGTTACCTGTTGCCTCCTGGTGACTGATGTCGATGTCTGTCTTGCACACGGTGCAGAACACGTGATGAGGTAGTTTGGACATCTGGGGGCAAGTCTATCTCTCCCGATAGCTGTCTAGAAATCATTGTGGTTTCCAAACCTTATTTTAAGGTGGTTCAGCCATGGCATGCAAGCCTACAGTTATCCGGCCAGCCTGGCTTGCTTGAGGCACTGATTTGAATTGAACGCACAAAGCATTTGTCTAGGAGGGGCAGATGGGTGGAGGGTTAAAATGCAGCACTCCGATTGGCCGAAAGCTTTTCACTCCACTGTGGCTCAGTGGCAGAATCAACATCATAGATTGCACTGAAACTGGCGAAATGTGAGATGCAACAAAATGCGTACCTAGAGAGCAGCGAATCGTACAAGCGTACTTAAGGGTCAAAGTTAGTGCCGAGTACAAAAAATGTGTACATGTTGGCAGGTCTGGTACAGTGGAGGTACAATTTTGTTCCTTGGGGAACAAAACATGTAACTATACCTTTAAGGGTACACAATTGGTCCTTAGGGTACAATTATACCAACATTTTCCTCTACTTAGAGCATGGGTAGGCAAGTTCGGTCCCAGAGAGTCGCTGTCCTGCAGAGATCGGCTCCAACCCTGAAAGAAGTCTATAGAAGCTCTTATTGAGAATTAACAGAGGTTTAGATGTTGATGTTTTATTGAAAATGTTTGCTCACCATTATGGTGATCAGTATTTCATTTAGTTGGGCAGTTTGACTCTTGGATTGTTATGTGAGTATGTGGTTTTTGTAACAGTGTTAACAAAACACATAATCTGTTCAAATCAAAAGAAGCCATAAACAAAAATTATCCTGAAGAAAAATGTTTGACTAAACTCAACACAGACTAAAAATATTAATAAATAATATTCACCAACAACACTTTCTTGCCACAGAGCAGAGTTTCTGAATACTGATTTTTAAATACATTCTAAGGGAGGAAGTTTAGATGCACACAGATATCAAGAATCAGCATATGAATCTCAACAATGGTGACATACTTAATGCTGCAATGCATGCTCGGAGCCATGAGTTTTATACTGTGGTGGTTTAGTAGGGTTGGAACTAAACTCTGCAGGACATCAGCTCTCTAGGACCGAACTTGCCTACCCCTGACTTAGAGGTACAAAATGTACCCTTAAGGGTACAGCCCCAGTGACGGCCACTTGTACCATAAAAGGAACAATTTTGTAAAATAAATGTTGAGCGTGCTCTCTATACACACAGCTTCTGCGCTGCCTCCACACTGCTTTTGCGTGCGGTGTGAAACCGATCAGCTAAACTTCATTGCGGTCAAATCAGCATGATCAAAACTTACACGATCGTATTTTCCCTTCAAATTACAAGTCAAGAGAGTGAAAAACTCACATCAAGAAAGAAGCTTAATTTCACTATTTAAGATAGCCCGTCAGGCAGGGAGCGGTGGTTTTGGTAGCTCGACTGTTGGTCATCTGAAGTCCTCGCAGGAGTTGAGTCGTCTCTTCACAGGTGTTGGTCATCTGAAGTCCTCGCAGGAGTTGAGTCGTCTCTTCACAGGTGTTGGTCATCTGAAGTCTTTATGAGAATCTGCTTGGATTGATTGCTCCTGCTTGGATTGATTGCTCCTGTCTACCCTGTTTGCTATTGCTGCTGTGCTCGCATGTGCTCTGCTCTGCTCTTTTGGGATTTTTATTTGATATAATTCTCTGTTGTTTAAACTGCTAATTATAACCTACTCATCTTCATATATTGTCTAACATTGCCTACCATATTAAATCTGACATCACTAGCTTTTAATCTAAATCACTATCACACGTTAGCTTTTCGCTAGCCTGTTAGCTTGCCATCTCTGCACCCGGGTTTCCTGTTTTCTGAGTTCACTAAACAACTGTGGTGAGTTGGATTAGTAAATAGACTCCATCAAACAACTTTGGTAAGTTGGATTAATCAACAAATACGGTAAGCCATGTCTTCTCCAGTCATTGTCACTTGCACCGTATGTTTCATGTTTAGTGTATCTATCTCCGTTGGTGAGCAGGGCTTCACATATGATAAATGTAAGGAGATAGTCAGGCTGATGGAGAAGATTTCAGAATTAGAGACATGCATCCAGACTTTATTTGAGAGTAGTGAGAATGTAACAGCTTCAGACACTGCTTTGGATGCGACTAGCTTAGTGAACGTTGTACATTGTTCGGTTCCGGCTGTAGAGCCCGTGCAGCAGGGCAATTGGGTGACGGTCAGACGGCATAGTCGCGGATCAAAAAACCACTCTTCCGTTCCGATTAGAACATCAAACAGGTTCTCCCCACTCAGTGACGCACCCACTGAGAATCCTGTTAAAAGTGCCCTAGTTATTGGTAAATCTATTACACGGAACGTGAAAATAAAGACACCAGCCACCATAGTCACATGTTTACCGGGAGCCAGAGCGCCTGACATCAAAGCAAATTTAAAAGTGCTGGCTAAAGCTAATCGGAAATTCTCTAAGATTATTATTCACGTCGGCACTAACGATGTTCGACTTCGCCAGTCGGAGATCACCAAAATTAACATTAAAGAGGTGTGTGAACTCACAAGTACGATGGCAGATGCAGTTTTTTGTTCTGGTCCTCTCCCTGTTAAAAGGAGTGATGAAATACTTAGCAGACTATCATCACCCAATGGCTGGTTGTCTAAGTGGTGTCTGCAAAATAACATAGGGTTCATAGACAATTGGAAAAGCTTTTGGGGCAGACCTGACCTGTTGAAGAGGGACGGCATCCATCCTTCTTGGAGTGGTGCTGCTCTTCTCTCTAGTAATTTGACATATAGACTTAAAGCTAAACCTTGACTAACTGGGGCCCAGGTCAGGAAGCAGACGGACTGGCTTACCCGACCGTCTGCTAGTTGTCTCCCATTACAGAAGTCAGATAAATCCCAACACATAGAGACTCTTTCACCTAGATATTATCACATAGAGACTGTCTGTTCCCCGAATTAGTAAATACAAAAAAACAAGACCATTCAACAGTAAAAACTTAATTGATGTCAAACAAATAAACAACAGATATAATACAGATGATCAAATGATAAAGCTTGGGTTGCTGAATATTCGATCCCTTTCCCAAAAGCGCTTATTGTTAATGATATAATTACAGATAATAATCTAGATGTGCTGTGTTTGACAGAAACCTGGCTAAAACCTGATGACTACATTACTTTAAATGAGTCCACCCCACAAGATGATTGTTATAAACACGAGCCGCGCGTCTGAAAGGTAAAGGGGGAGGGGTTGCTGTAATTTATAATAATATCTTCAGTATTACTCAGAAGTCTAGTTTCAAATATAATTCTTTTGAAGTTTTGGTGCTTTATGTAGCATTATGTAGTGTAATTGATAAATCCCGTTTGACATTTGTGCTGGCTACTGTATACAGGCCACCAGGGGACAATACAGACTTTATCAAAGAATTTGCTGACTTTCTATCAGAGTTAGTACTGGCTGCAGATAAAGTACTAATTGTTGGTGATTTTAATATCCATGTAGATAATGAAAAAGACGCATTGGGATTAGCATTTAGAGACATTCTAAACTCTATTGGAGTAAGGCAACACGTGTCAGGACCCACTCATCGCCTTAATCATACTCTAGACCTAATATTGTCACATGGAATAAATGTTGATACCGTTGAAATTCTACGACATCTCAGATCATTACCTAGTATCATGTATACTTAATTTAGCTAAGGCTGCAAAGCCATCCCCTCGTTTCAAATATGGCAGAACTATCACTGCCGCCACTAAAACTTGCTTTTTAAATAATCTTCCTCATCAGTTTCATCTCCTCAGCATCCCAGATAGCCTAGAGGAACTCGATTTTGCAACAGAAACTATTGACTCTCTTTTTTCCAGCACTTTAGACACAGTTGCTCCCCGGCGCTTAAAGAAGATTAAAAGAAAATAGTCCAACGCCGTGGTACAACGAGCACACCCGGGCCCTTAAAACAGCAGCCAGAAAAATGAAGCACAGCTGGAAGAAAACAAAATTCGAGGTTTTTCGTAATTCATGGAAAGAGAGCATGATCGCATACAGAAAGGCTGTAAAAACTACTAGATCTGCTTATTTCTCGACTCTCTTAGAAGAAAACAAACACAACCCTTGGTATTTATTTGATACAGTGGCTAAGTTAACCAAAAATAAAACTTCTACTTCTGATAGTTGTAAACAGCACAGCAGTGATGACTTTATGAACTTCTTTACGTGTAAGATCGATAATATTAGGAAGAAAATTATAACCATGCAACCATCTACTACAGTGTCACATCAGACAGAGCATTGTTGTGTCACTGAGAAAAAAATGACATTCATTCACTGCTATAGGAGAGGAAGAATTGGCTAAACTCGTTAAATCATCTAAATCAACAACATGTATGCTCGACCCTATACCGACTAGGCTTTTAAAAGAGATGCTACCAGAGGTCATAGATCCTCTTCTTAATATCATTAACTCATCTTTGTTATTAGGATATGTACCGAATAATTTTAAGGTGGCTATTATCAAACCACTTTAAAAAACCTCAACTTGATCCTACAGAATTAGTCAATTATAGGCCGATCTCAAATCTACCCTTCCTGTCAAAAATACTGGAAAAGGTAGTGTCTTCACAATTATGTTCCTTTTTAGAAAGAAATGGTATCTGTGAGGATTTCCAGTCAGTTTTTAGACCGTATCATAGTACTGAGACTGCTCTCATCAGAGTTACAAATGATTTACTCTTATCATCCAATTGTGGTTATATCTCTCTATTAGTGTTACTCGATCTTAGCGCTGCATTCAATACTATCGACCACAACATTCTTTTGAATAGACTCGAAAATTATGTTGGCATTAGTGGAACTGCATTGGCATGGCTTAAATTATACTTATCTGACCGTTATCAGTTTGTAGCAGTAAATGAAGAGATGTCAGCTGTAGCCTGATGGCCAAAACTGAGAGGCTCAGGAGGAGCTTCTTCCCCCAGGCCATCAGACTCCTGAACTCAGTCACTTAACATCACGTGACTTCACTTCAGGATAAGCATCGATACACTGACATTGCACTGCACTTTCTGTTCTCGTGTTACTGTGTAACAACCTGTTATAAACCTGTCTGCACATTATACTCTTTATACATTTGTTAACCATATATTTATAAGTCTACAGTTTACTCACTGCACAGTCTACTTCAATTATTTTATTCCACTTCTTTATTCTTATTTTTTTATTTTTTCCTTCTACTTGACTTGATTATTTATATATATCTGTAGAATAATATATATATATATATATATATATATATATATATATATATATATATATATATATATATATATATATATATATATATATATATATATATATAGTACTTTTTATCCTATTTCTATTATAATTTCCTCCTTGTGGTTTTAACTGTGTATTTGCACTGTCCATGGAGCGGACCTGTTTACATTTCACTGCCGGTTGTATACTCTGTATATAACTGTGTATGTGACAAATAAAACTCTTGAATCTTGAATCTCAATCACACCGATCACAAGTTTAGTATGGAGTACCGCAGGGTGCTAGGACCGTTGCTCTTCACCCTGTACATACCACTGGGAGATATCATTAGGAAGCATGGCATTAGTTTTCACTGTTATGCTGACGATACTCAGCTCTATATTTCCTCACGCCCTGACGAAATTTACCAATTCACAAGATTAACGGAATGCATAGCTGATATAAAACATTGGATGTCTAGTAATTTCCTGCAACTTAATTCAGAAAAAAAAAGAATTTTTAATTACTGGACAAAAAAACTCTGCAAGTAGTAACCTAGAATACTGTCTAACACTCGATGGCTGCTCTGTCAAGTCCTCGTCGTCAGTTAGGAACCTGGGTGTGCTCTTTGATACCAATCTTTCATTTGAAAGCCACGTTTCTAACATCTGTAAAACTGCATTCTACCATCTTAAAAATATATCTAAATTAAGGCACATCCTTTCGAAGCAAAATGCTGAACAGTTAATTCATGCGTTCATGACCTCAAGGCTAGATTATTGTAATGCTTTACTGGGTGGTTGCCCTGCTCGCTTAATAAACAAACTCCAGCTGGTCCAAAACGCAGCAGCTCGAGCTCTTACTAGAACAAGGAAGTATGACCATATTAGCCCGGTTCTGTCAACACTGCACTGGCTCCTATTAAACATCGTATAAATTTTAAAATCTTGCTTATTACTTACAAAGCACTAAATGGTTTAGCTCCCCAGTACTTGAGCGAGCTCTTAACGCATTATACTCCATCACGTCTATTGCGGTCTCAAAACTCTGGCCAGTTGATAATACCTAGAATATCAAAATCAACTGCAGGCGGTCGATCCTTTTCCTATTTAGTGCCTAAACTCTGGAACAGTCTCCCTAGCATTGTTCGGGAAGCAGACACACTCTGTCAGTTTAAATCTAGACTAAAAACGCATCTCTTTACTATGGCTTACACATAAAACATTATCAATTTCTATTATTCAAATCAGTAAATGATTGTTAGGCTGCATTAACTAGGTCAGCCGGAATCGGAACACTTCCCGTAACACCTGATGTACTCGTCACATCATAAGAAGATCTGGCATCTGCGCTAATGTTAGTCTCTCTGTTTATCCCGAGGTTTACTGCAGTCAGCCGGATCTGGGCCGTATCCAGATCAGATGGTGGACCAGCGCCTGGACATGATCAACGCATCCCTGAAATGTCTGCAGAGAACATGTCAAATAAACTCCCCCCGGAAATGCTGCATCGACACGACATCCTCATTAAACCCGTCTTCAGCGTGACGACTCCAATCTTTCGAATAATCTTACGAATATCTATTTACCTAATATGACTTAAGACCTGCAATGTTGCCAGAATTATAATCATACACTGTTTGTTCGTCGGCCAGAGGAGAACTGGTTTCTCCCAAGGTTTTTTTTCTCCATTCTGACCCTGAAGGAGTTTTGGTTTCTTGCCACCGTTGCCTCTGGCTTTTGGCTTGCTCAGTTGGGGACACCTAAATCTCATCTATATTACCGATCTGCCCGCATTGACACTATATGATACTTGAAATTATCTGGATAACATCACCGTTTCACCAGAACGGCTGTACAAATTCTGTTGCATTATTTTCTTGTTAACAATGTGAAGCTGCTTTGAAACAATTGGACTTGTTAAAAGTGCTATATAAATAAAGGTGACCTGACTTGACTTGACAGTCCATTTTAAATGAGCCTTGGCCCAGAGAAAACGCCTGCGCTTCTGGATCATGTTTAGATATGGCTTCTTTTTTGACCTATAGAGTTTTAGCCGGCAGCAGCGAATGGCACGGTGGATTGTGTTCACCGACAATGTTTTCTGGAAGTATTCCTGAGCCTATGTTGTGATTTTCATTACAGTAGCATTCCTGTATGTGATACAGTACCATTTAAGGGCCCGAAGATCACGGGCATCCAGTATGGTTTTCCGGCCTTGACCCTTACGCACAGAGATTGTTCCAGATTCTCTGAATCTTTGGATGATATTATGCACTGTAGATGATGATAACTTCAAACTCTTTGCAATTTTTCTCTGAGAAACTCCTTTCTGATATTGCACTGCCACTCTGAGAGGCTCTTTTTATACCCAATCATGTTGTCAATAAGTAGCAAATTGGCCCTCCAGCTGTTCCTTATATGTAAATTTAACTTTTCCGGCCTCTTATTAAATATTACTTTTATTTTTGTACACTCAAATAACAACAAAGGCTGTGGAAAAAATGTATTTTGTTTATTAAACGCAAAGCTTAAAAGCATTGCAGTTTTAATCAGTTCATATTTCCAACAATTTGCAGGGCAATCTGAATTTGTGGTTTGTCTCATTTGTTGCTTTAAAAATCTAATGTGAATACAGATTACAAAGCGTTCATCAAAGCCATGTGTTTTGTATTGATTTACCATCTAATGTTAAGTTATCATAGTTGGTTAAATAAAGTTGTTGTGCCACCTACAGGCCTTTTGGGTGAAGTGTAGGTTGGTAAAGAACATGCAAAATGGCCATAACTACATTACCCTTTTTGATAGAATAATCGTGATTATAATTTAGCAAAATTTAGTTTAACCATTATCGTGCAGCCCTAAAGGTAATATTACAATGCACTGTTTGCTTTTATTACGACATGAACATTTAATTTCATCACTGCATTCATTATCATTATTGTTATTGATCTCACCTTTGGACAGGTGTTTCCTTTTCCAAAACGGGCTTCTGATGTTGCTCACGAGTCCCGCCATCACTCTGTACAAGTTCATAGAGTCTCGTAGTTTAGTCCAATCTCTTAACCACTCCTCTACCTTTGCTTCGTCACTTCCTGCAAGCAATACATTTTCAGTGTTTAGTAAAACATCATTAATCATCATAAAAAAGTTATAAAGTGACCGGTGTTCAAAAAGCCAACTCACCCTTTTTGATAAACTGCGCACGACTGAAGTCTGTTATTTTTATCTGGAGGGTGTCGGGATTGATCAAGATTCTCTCCACATCAATCGGGAAAAAAATGCCCCGATCCCAGCAGTGATTGAGAACAGAAAAGAGTTGCAACATGATGCCTTTAACTACTTGTTCATCCATGTGCTTGTGTTTCATGTCGATGAAGTTTTTCAGTGTTATGCAGGGATGAAGATGCTCCATGACTAAAACGTCCTGCTCGTTCATCTTGAAGCAGTCGTATAACCTAATGATATGTTTGCAAGTTGGGTGCTTTTGCAGTATCGACACTACTGCCGTCTCTTCGTTTAAGAGGTTTGGTAAACTTAGCCTAAAGAGAAGAGATTGAGAAAAGCAATTAACATTTAACTGATGCTTCTGTCTAATTCAGTTACATCTCAAACTAATTTTAACAAATCAATTCTTAATAAAGAATTTTATGAAGAAAAGTCATAAAGTCTTGCCAACTCACTGATGCCAACGTTTTTCCACGCTGGCGCTTCTCAATAAATCTGATGGTCATCTAAAAAATAAAGTAAATTTTTGCAAACGTGAGTAAACTGATCCCTGATGTCTTTACATCTTGTAAACACTGATGTTTACGGCAGGACTGTTACGTATGGTAACCCTCATTCCCTGAAGGAGGGAACAGAGACGTACATCACCGACAAATTGGGGATCACTTCAGGGAGCCCCTATCAGCTTCGAGATATAGAGAACAGGCCAATGAGAAGCGGGTATAAGCGGAAGCGAAATGCAGCGCACCTTTGTTTTTCACTGAGGAGCCGAACTATTGACTCGGCCTGCAGTGATGGTACAGCAACTGTGGCGACGGGACGTACGTCTCCGTTCCCTCCTTCAGGGAACGAGGGTTACCATACGTAACCGAGACGTTCCCTTTCAGTCGGTCACGTTCGACGTACGTAAGACATCATCGACGAATTGGGATTCCTTTGGAAAACACCATAGTTACTACCACTTCCAGCACCCCGTGAGAGCGCCTCAGACCCCGTCTATTCCGGGCAGGGAAATTCACAGAGAGAGTCACTGCTGCTGTTCCGCAAGACCCACTCAGCAGACTATTGGATAACTAGTGCCCCGGAGGGCTGCTGCGGAAGCCACATCATGCCCGGAGGAAGTTACCATGTGGAGAATACACGTATGGACTGGCCGTGGGCAGTGCAACATACGGAAGTCCTAGGGGTGGCCACTGAGACGGCAGAGTGGCTCTGCCATGGGAAAGACGGGCTCACCATAGGGAGCCGTACCATGGAAGAATACACATATGGGACCACTGTGGGGGTCACAACATATCTGTGAGGCGCGCTGTCAGGGCAACCGAATCCATCTCCATACTGAGAAAAGAGATTTTCTGTGTGGGGCAGAGTTTGCTCTTCTCCCAGTTGACCTGAAGCCCCAACTGGCTGAGGTGACTGAGCACCATGTCCCTGTGTTCACACAACTGCTCTCGCGACTGGGCAAGGATCAGCCAGTTGTAGAGGTAGTTGAGGCTGCGAACACCACGCTCTTTCATGGTAGCAATGGCCGCCTCCGTGACTTTATGAAATATGAAATGTGCCATAGTTTAGGTTGGCAGGTCTGCTGTACCTTTTTTTCTGAGAGTTCACCCTGGCAGGAGTTTTCAAAAAAGTTTAGTTTCAGTGACCAGATACAGTTTCAGTGTTTGCATGTGTACAAACGGCCTTGTACCTTAAAAGGTACAATTATTATTTTTTTTATCATTTTTTTTTTCCCCAGACAACATGAGCTTTGGAAAATTATACTGTAAGTAATCTAAAAACTTTACACAAGGTTTTTTTTTTTTTTTTTTTTTACAGCAGATGCAGTGTTGATAGAACTGGGGATTTTGTTTAATTTTCTGCCAGCAGGAAAGCTCCGCCCACTAAACACATCATCACTGTTTGCAAACACCCAAATGCGCCACTGTGGATGAGAGACAGAGACAGAGATGCAAATACAGCTCTACAATGTAATGTAAGAAGATTTACATCTGTTCATAACAGAATGAAGTTTAATATCAGTGTGCAACAATGTCAAATATATTAGTGATAGAGACAACAATGAAAAGCAAGCAGATATTTTATAATGCACATTTATTTATGACTGCAGTTGCACTTCCCTCAAAAAATATTTCAAATGACCTGACTAAAACCTGGGATGTTATTTATTTATTTTTTCATATATATATATATATTTATATATATATATATATATATATATATATATATATATATATATATATATATTTATGGAGTGGAAAGTCTGCTCATTGTTACTAAGATAAACATTTCCTGTTTTTATCACACGTGTAGGCGGCTGAAGGGCTTCTAGGTTTGACTTGAAGAGAAAACCACAAGCTGAAGAGCATCTCATGTTGATGATCTTTACACACTAACCAGACTGACCACAGACAAACACAAAGCACTGAGACTTTTACAAGCAAGCCTCTTTAACCTGGAAAACAACCAACAGTTTCAGGGTCTCAGTTTAGTTTGGTGAAGAACAGACGTTCAGGAAACCCGGACGCGAATGCTGAGGACCAGATCTGATTGATTGATTATGATCCGGACAAATTACCGAAGATCATCAAATGGATTAAAAAATAATAAATTGTATTTGCCTGACCTAATCAACTAGCCCAACAAACCTCACTTGGTCCCTATCTCTCGGTTGGGAGGTCAGCCGGGCAGCTGTCTGCTATCTTCCCTGTGCACTGCCTTATCTCCTTCAAGGACAAACCATAGAACTGAACTAGAAAACATCTGAAGTTATGGCTAACATTCTCACACAACACAATCTCAGACTCACTCGCACCATACACAACCTACCCGATCCCACCCCCTCCAACCGTCTGCCTGTTTATCTATCTCCTCTCCCACTCCATACAAAAAATCCCATCACGTGACCACGTGTACTGTGTCATGTTTATGTTTATGTTTATGTTTTGTTGTGTTTGCTATGTAATGCTTGCTAAATTGCATTCTTGTATTTCTGGAGAGCGTAGGGCGGCGCCTGAATAATCGGCTGCGGCCCGGAGGCTTGCTCCAAACTTCATTTCGTTATACTGTACTTGTACATGTGTAATGACGAATAAACTTCAACTTCAACTTCAACTTCAACCCACATGAGACTGAACAGAGACAGAAACAGAGATGAAGTAGAGCGTGTGCAGATCTTCAGAAGAGAAAGACTAATATCGGACTTAGGCCAGTAAGAGCTGCGCATGTAAACCTCAAGCATTGAGAGAAATGCTAGCAACTGCCGCTAATGGCAGTTGCTAGCAATTTAGCCTACTTGTTAGAGCACCTGCCTCCCACGCCGGAGACCACGGTCTGGGTCCCGCTCGGAATGGGTCGAGTGGGACCGGTTACATTGGTGCCGTGACCCGGATGGAAGTGAGGTTTAGGGGGGTGAGTGTAACGGAGGCCAGCTAGTAAGAGCTGTGTGTGTAGTGACTCACACTAGAAACTGTGGTCGTTGTTATTGCTCGCCTCCCATGCCGGAGACCCGGGTTCGAAGCCCGCACAGAGCAGCACCAGAGAGGTTGGACTATGTTGTGGTCATGTTTCCCAAAAGACAAAACCCAGACACACAAAGGGGACAGTCCTTCTCTCACTTTGATTTTATTTATATTAATGTTAGATTTATTTTTCAAGTCCATTCATTCAAGTCCATGTTTCATCTGTTTCATCTGTCACTGGCAGTGTGAACAGCTTTAGTCTTCTTGTCTTCCTGCCACAATGGATGTTTATCTTCTGCATCTCTCAGTCTCATGTGTCTCACTGTGGGAGTAAGTAACACAAAAAACAATATTGCATTAAAAAAATCTTTCAATATAGCAATAAAACCAAGTGTTGGCTGGTGTAGATCAGAGGGGATTGTGAGAAGGTGAGTAGAAGGAGCAATTTGGATCTGCTCAAGAATGTGCAATCTGAGCTTAAACGAGAAAAACATGTAGAATTAAACTAAAACTTCAGAGCATGAAGACTCAGACTCACTGCTTCACTGTCTCGTCGTTATAACAAACATCATATTAAACAACAGAAGTCTATGATATGTTCTCATTTAGATAAATGTCTATGTGTGTGTGTGAAGGACAGTCACCTCATCTTAATAAACACTGAGTCACAGTGAATCCTCCAATCAGCAGCAGAGTCGAGCACATAGAAATAATGTTGAACAAATAGAAATCTGAAAATACATAAACACATACAGTGATGATTAGAGTGAAATGGGGGTGTACAGATGCATATTTAAACATATAGTAAACAAATAGAAAATTCAAATCGACACACTTGTGAATAAATTAAAAGTGTAGTATTTTTATGAAGCTGCTCTTGTCAGGGTTATGTTCAATTGTCCTGTGTTTTCTACATGTTTTCCCGCATGTGTTAGTTACTGAGTTTGGTTACTGATTCAGTTACACCTGTGGTTGATTTCTTTGACTGGTTTAAGCCCTGTGTTTCTTCAGTTTCTTCAGTATCCTCCTCTCGCAAGGGAACCAGTCCCGCCTCGTCTACTACGATGATGACTGCCTGTGTGTCCTTTTTGAGTCTCTAGGGACATTTATGGAATATGTGGAGTGGGTACTCCTCCATAATGGTTCCTCCTTCACCAACTGCGAGAGTGAGGATGAAAAAAGTGTGCCAGCTGCAGCCACCATCCAGTGATGGATGAGCCTGTCCCACCACAGATGTGGAGCCAGAGTCTGTCACGATACCAGCACCAATGACAAAAGAGACTGAGCCAAGGATCATCCCAGAGCCCAAGTCCAAAGAAACCTCTGACCAGGTGTGTCAGTCCCTGAAGGAATCTTGGTGGATTTTGAGGTCATGAAGTAGAGCCCTACTCCCTCTACTGTAGCGGTCTGCCTGTCTTGTCACTACACTGAGCCTGTTACGTCACCCAGTAACAAGTTGTTAAAGTCTGTGTTCCAGCCCTGCCTCCCACTCCCACTTCCTCTAAAAAGTTTTGATTTAGCCTAGTGAAGTATGTCTTCCTGTTCCATGTCTGCCAAAGGGGTCATTTGTAAGATATCTGCCTGTTCCATGTCGGTTCCTGAGAGATGTGTCTGTCCTGGGTCTACCTAGAAAGTTATTTGCAAAATTTCTGTCTGCACTTCCCAGTCCTTCAGCCCTGCCTGCACTGTCTCTTCGCAGTCCTTCATCTCCTCCCATGCTAGCTCCACCTTCTCACTTGGATGTGCCTTGGGCCTTGTGTTCACCAGTCCAGAACTGGAGTGTCGACCCACTAGCTCCGCCTAGAATGTCTACGCCCGTCACTCTATCTTGGCCTTTTGACTAGTCAGCTCCAGTCTGGCTCCTCGCTTCCTCGGCTCCACCTGGGACCATTGTCCCTATGGCTTCACCGGGCTTCCTTGTCCCTCTGATTCTGCCTTAGTCAGTTATCGCTCTGGCTGTGCCACGAACGTCTGAGCTTTTAACTGCACTTCGTCCCTCCACCCATTTGGCTCTGTTGGGCTTCTCCTTCCCTCCAGCTGTGCCTTGGTCCTTGGTCACTCACCCTTCAGAACTAGCTTCACCTTGGTTGCTCATCGCTGCGTCTTCACCCTGCTCTGCAGGGCCTTCTGTGTCAGCCAGTCCCTTCAGTTCCTTGTCTCCACCTGGGTCGTCCCCAACAGTAGCTCTTCCTCAGTCTGTCGTTCCACTGGTTCCGACTGTCATGGGCCTGCATCATGATTTCAGAGTTATGTTCCAGATTCCTGTGTTTTGTGCATGTTTCCTTTGTTCTTGTTTTCCCTCCTGAGACAGGCACAACAACTAATCAATAAATCAATAATGAAAAATTTATGCTTTACTTTTAAATTTACAACAAAATACCTGAGTTTTTCAAATAAGTAATGGAAGTTACTTTGTTTTCCTATTCATTGACTAACAGTGCTCCTATCCACATGTTGAGAGAAATTGTGAGTAAGTGCAGAGGTGTTGTCTACCCTGCCGACTACGTGATGATTTGTCTGTTTGAGACAAGCATTGTGTCCTACAGGAGCTTCGTTTGAGCTTGATGTCTTCGCTGACAGCTTTCCTGTAGCTCAAACAATAAGAGCGTGGTGCTAGCAACGCCAAGGTCATGGGTTCGATTCCCAGGGAAAGCAAGAACTGACAAAATGTAAAAATGTGTACCTTGAATGCAATGTAAGTTTGCTTTGGATAAAAGCATCTGCCAAATGTGTTGTGTGTGTTGTGTAAATGATGATTGTTGTAGTTCTACACTAAATGTGAGCAGGCATTTACTCATCTCACTTGCACAAAAACAGATTCAGTGTTCCTTAAAATGAATAAAAACTGTGAAAGATAATCATGTTAAATAATACATACTTTGTGCATTTATTCTCACTTTAACCAATGTCTTTGCTGCTGCCCTTCGATTATCCAATTCTACTGTACTAATAAGTAAAAATGACCACATTTGTTTTTCACAAGTCAGAGTGATGAACTTCAAGATTCAAGATTCAAGAGTTTTATTTGTCACATACACAGTTATATACAGAGTATACAACCGGCAGTGAAATGTAAACAGGTCCGCTCCATGAACAGTGCAAATTCACAGTTAAAAACACAAGGAGGAAATTATAGTAGAAATAGATAGATAGATAGATAGATAGATCTGATAAAAAAGTACTATCTATCTATCTATCTATCTATCTATCTATCTATCTATCTATCTATCTATCTATCTATCTATCTATCTATCTATCTATCTATCTATATATATATCTACAAATGCAGAGACGGGAGAGCTGACCCTGAGATACGCTCGAATAAGCGCAAGACTCTTTGCAGGGCTTTGCGGTCATGACTGGTGCTGTTCCCATACCACGCTGTGATGCACTGAGTCAATACACTTTCTATCGCCCCTAAATAGAAAGTTTTCAGGATAGCTGGTGAAACCCTGAATTTCCTCAGCTGGCCTATTCTCACCACCTGAGGCCTGCCAGTGAGGAAGTCCTCAATCCAGTGGCAGAGAGAGGGATTCAGGCCGAGATCCAGGAGTTTGGAGGTTAGCTTGATGGGAACTATGGTGTTAAAGGCTGAGCTATAGTCAATAAATAGCAGCCTTACGTAGTTCCCACTTTTGCTGTCGATGTGAGTGAGGGAGGAGTGGAGGACATGAGAGATGGCATCTTCAGTCGATCTATTGGGACGATAGGCAAACTGAAGAGGGTCCAAAGTGTCAGGAATGAAGGCGCAAATGGTGTTTTTAATGAGTCTCTCAAGACCTTCATGACTATAGACGTGAGAGCCACTGGACGATAGTCATTTAGGCAAGAGGGTTTACTGTTCCTAGAGACAGGGATGATGGTGGATTTTTTGAAGGAGGTGGGGACCACAGATGTAGCGAGGGACTCATTAAAGATAGATGTAAACAACCCGGTGAGCTGATCAGCACAGGACCGCAGAACACGACCTGAAATACCATCCGGCCCGGCAGCTTTCCTGACGTCCACACACTTGAGTGCTCTCCGAACTTCATCCTCAGAGACAGAGATCACGTGGTTGTTGCTGCTCTGAGTAATTTCCTCTAACGCGCCACTTGGCGGAGTCGTGTTGCCGCGGTTACAGTCAAAGCGCGCGTAGAAGGAGTTTAACTCATTCACAAGCGACGGATCAGCGCTCCCCTCTGCAGAGGATTTAGATCCAAACGAGCAGATGGACCTCAGACTTTGCCACATGCGCCGCGAGTCGTTGAGTTGGAAATGAGACTCCACTCGGTCTTTGTAATGGAGTTTTGCGGCTTTAACTGCTCGTCTGAGAGCATAGCAGGACGATCTGTATTCAGTCATATTCCCCGTTAGGAGACCGGCGTTGTGAGCGGCAGTGCGTGTGTTCACTGCAGCGCAGATTGAATTGTCCACCCACGGTTTCTGATTTGAGAAGGACGTTTTTGTTATTGTTTGCGTGGCTTGCTCTGTAAGCGTGTCGATGAAGCAAAGCGCCACGTCTGTGAACTCGCTTACGTCGGCTGAACTCGCTCGGAACATGTCCCAATCCACATCGTCCAGAGCTGCCTGTAGCGCGGTCTCTGAGTGGGGCGACCAACGCTTAACTTCCCGCCTCACCGGGGGTTCCTGAACGAGCTTTTGTTTGTATTCGGGAGTGAGGAAAATGGCGGCATGATCCGATTTGCCAATCGCTGGAAGTGACCGCGCTTTATAGGCGTTCTTGAACGGAGAGTAGCAATGATCCAGTGTGTTTGCTCCTCGTGTAGGAGACGTGCTGGTGAAAGTTTGGCAGGACTTTCTTTAGGTTTGCTTTGTTGAAATCGCCCGCGACAATGAATGTCGCGTCGGGATGTTTGTTTATGACGCCGCTGGCAACATCATGAAGGCCAGATAAAGCCAGCGCTGTGTCTGCCTGCGGTGGGATGTAAACAGCGGTCGCGGCAACCGCAGAAAACTCCCTCGGCAGATAGAATGGGCGGCAAATGATTGTTAAATGTTCCAGATGAGGCGAGCAGGACCGCGAGAGAATGGTGATGTTTCTGGGATCACACCATTTCTTGTTGACCATGAAGCATACTCCACCGCCTTTGGATTTACCGGCCTCGGCTGTTCTGTCCATCCGAAAAACAGAGAAGTTCTCAGATGGCGTCACAGCTGTATCCGGGACCGCGGGCGTGAGCCATGTTTCGGACAAACAGAAGATGTTACAGTCTCTCATGTCCCGTTGAAAACTTATCCTGGCTCTACGATCGTCCATCTTATTCTCCAAGGATTGAACATTTGCTAGAAGAATGCTCGGGTGAGGAGGACTGAATGCCCTTTTCCTCAGTCTGTTTCGAATTCCAGCGCGTTTCCCACGGTGTTTCTTGGTTCTACGCCACGGGCTCTGTCCATTGTTCAACTCGATGTTCCGAAGGATCTCAGATGGCCACAGAGTATCGGCGAAAGTGTCCTGAAACAGTCCAGTGTAGAGGTAACCAATGTCCAAAAGAGTTTTGCTGTCGTAGTAGATCAATGCAGATGATAAGTTTGTAAAAATTGAGAGTAAAAGAAAGTAAAATAGTAAATAAAAGCACAGTCTTCGCGGAGCGACCTGAACGGCGACCAAACACGGCGGCGCCATTTTGTATTTTGGTGCAGGAGAACTTTATTCTCATATGTATCAGGCATAGGAGAGAAACTTGTTGTGTTTGTGCCAGCTGTATGTGTTTCTCTGAGACAGTGCATCACTGTTGAGCATTATATACCACTGACTAAAGGATTTGCAATTCTTTACAAGGTAGCGAAACATGTTGGTTTGTTCAAAATAGAATGTCTTACATCAGTTGAGATATATCACAGAACAAATAGATCAGCTGAAAATATAAGCTATGTATGCACATTCCTGCATTCCGCATTCTTGTATGGCTAAAATTATCTCTTCTCCCTGTGTCTGCCATATGACACTAACATGTTCATGCAGACTTCAACTCATGCACTTAAACTTCACAAATGCATTATACATCCAATTATGAATATAAATAATATTAAAATGATAAATTTCTGGTCTACAGACTGCTCAGCTGAAAGGTTTGTTTGAGCTGCACCCTCTTCTATACAGGCATGAATACAAATTTCCAATAGCCCGAGGCTTCTTCTTCTTCTTTTTACTTATAAAGCACTTTCAACACAACTCATGGTTGACCCAAAGTGCTGTACAATACAACTAAAATCTGAATAAAACAGAATACAAATAACCTGATTGTAAGCTATTGATAATAGGAATTTGAAGGTTATAGGTTAAAAATGTAGAACTAACCTTAGTTAAAATACCATTAAAATAGCCGACAACCACACACAGAACAGACAGGTCAGATGGCTCGCCACACACATCGGTGCCATCTTGACATTCAAAATGTGCACTAACCCTAGCTATTCATTTAACTTTTGGTGGGAAAAGGTCCTTTACTTTTGTTATTTTTCTCACCTGCTTGTTTGGTTTTTAATAACAAAAATTTTTCTATTTTTTGGTAAATGTAATGTAACTCGCAACTCTGGATCACAACTTTAACAGTTGCTCTGACAGTTGTATTTTGTTTAATGTGCTCGAGACACAAGACACTAATCTTTTCTGCAGCCATTAAAAATATTTTAATTTTAAATACAAAATAATACAAACTTGTTTCTTACCTTGTTTAACAGTGAGGGTGACTTTAGTGATGATGTGAGCTCCACACCAGTATATCCCAGAATCCTCTTCTCTCAGATCAGTGATGTTTACAGTAAAGACTCCAGTAGACGCTTCATCACTGAAAGACAATCGATCATCTCTGATCGTCTCCAATGAAACTCCATCCTTCACACACATGGAGGGTTCATGTGCTTTGCAGAAGCATTTCTGATGTTCATCATGATGTTTGCACTGGATTGACATGTCGTCTCCTTCATACTTAGTCAAGTTCAGCTCTGGAAATGATTAGAAATATAAGAACATCAATTCACAGCCATAGTTTGACATATTCAGATGAATAAACCTTCCTCACCCTCGTTCATGATGACGATCAGACGAGTGTAAAGATAATTCACGTCTCTCTCTAATGTCACTGCACACCAGTATTTCCCAGCATCCTCTGCTGTCAGTCCAGTGATGGTCCCAGTCAAGACACTTGCAGTGACGTCATCATTCAGAGTCAATCTGTCAGTCTTGGTCTCTTTCTCTTCTCTCACAGTCTCATTGAGAGTATTTCTATCTCTAGTGGAGCACTTCCCCTTACAGAGAGACTTTGACTTTGATTTATAGATTGAATCATAAGGGCAGATGATCTCAGCAGATTCTCCTTCACGTCTCACTACTGGAGGCACTGCAAACAAAGAACAGCTACATTTTACATTAGTTGTCGTGCTTATACAATATTTCTGTATTTGGTATGTAATGTAAACAATAATACTTCAACTGCTCAGGTTCCTCACCAGTATCGTATCTTATCAATTCTGCAACACACACAGATTTTAGAAACTTTTAAGTAAGATTTGATTGAGAGTTTGATCTACTTACTACTAACATGTAGATGAACAGTATTAATAATGGAGTAACTGTACGAGTCTCTGTAGATCCGAACTCCACATAAATAAACTCCTCCATCATCTGGTGTCACGGCAGTAATTCTCACAGTCATGAGTTTATTATGTGTGTCATCAGAAACACTGAATCTTTCTTTCTTATTCAATGTGCTGTAAATCGTCTCAATGGAGTCTTTTCCTTCTTTGCATATGATCTTGGGATCATTAATATGGTTCTGTGGATATTCACAGCTGAAGGCAGCAGTTTCTCCAATATTCCCCATCACTGTCTTTGACTCTTTACAACAGGAATCTGTTTACATAAAATAATAATAATAAAAAAATAAAATAAAAAAAAATTATACAGGCTTTAAAAATTATCATGAATTTTACTGCACCAAGACTTTGACGTTAAAATGACTGACCTTCTTCCACATTTAGAGTCATATCTATACCCCACTTGTAAAGAACGCCAATCCAGTATCCTCCAGCGTCATGTTGGTTCAGTTCTCTGATGTAGAGCATGAGGTTTCCCTCATTATTTCGAAACAATGTGAATTTTCCATCATTGATCCATTTATCATGTTTTGTATCATTCATTATACTTCTCCACTCTGGTAATTTATTCAAGCATTTAGTATTTGCACTAAACCAACGTTTCTGTGAATCAACAAGAAGACTTGCTCCAGAATATCCAGTGACGCTAAAGCATCTCACTGCACCTGTCAATCAGATCGATACTGTGATCAGAAACCTCATGAACAGAAAACAGCATCATTACTGCAGTGATGAAAGAGAAAAGCTCTGACCTGAGATCAGGTAGAAAGTGAAGAAGATGAGGAGGATCTTCATTGTGAGTTGAGTTCAGTCTTCTTTCTGCTGAATCTCTCTGTCTCTACATCTGTCTGTTTGAGTTACTTCCTCTCTTCTTCAGCTCTTTATCAGTAATGAGCAGCTTTACTGGCCCCTCCCACCATCACCACTGACTGAATATTACATTAATCACACTGAAAGAGCGCCACCTAGAGGAGGTTACAGTGTCTGATACTGAGAGCTCACACAGGCTTCATCTTCTCTATATAAGGACACATGACACTGATCTGCATTATATTAATATTCCTCTAGAGGGCGACAGGATCATTTATATGGAAGTTGTCTATTAATTTAAAGTCTTAATAATTCATTTTAACTTAAATTAAAGATTAAAACAACAAATCGTAATTAAAATGCTAAAAACACAAGAAATAGTACAACATATACCACATACAGCTGACATTATAACGCATATATTTCCTGATGTGTGAATTAAGGCTGATTCACTCTTATATACAGAGAACATGAGGCTTTATTTAATAGTTTCATCTTTCTGTCTCTCTGAGAAATCTCTGCACTGGTTACCTATTAAGTTATTATAAGCTGTTCTGTTTTATCTCGGGACGCCCACCCTGAGGTAAATAAAGAGTCCGTCATCTCCAGTCTGGATCCAGCCTCTTATGAAGACTTCAGATGACCAACACCTGTGAAGAGACGACTCAACTCCTGTGAAGAGACGACTCCAACTCATGCAAGGACTTCAGATGACCAACACCTGTGAAGAGATGACACAACTCCTGTGAGGATTTCAGATGACCAACACCTGTGAAGAGATGACTCAACTCCTGTGAGGACTTCAAATGACCGACCAACACCTGTAAAGAGACAGCGCAACTCCTGTGAGGACTTCAGATGACCAACACCTGTGAAGAGGTGGCGCAACTCCTGTGAGAACTTCAGATGACCATCACCTGTGAAGAGATGACTCAACTCCTGTGAGGACTTCAGATGACCAACACCTGTGAAGAGACAACTCAACTCGTGCAAGGACTTCAGATGACCAACACCTGTGAAGAGATGACTCAACTCCTGTGAGGACTTCAAATGACCGACCAACACCTGTAAAGAGACAACTCAACTCGTGCAAGGACTTCAGATGACCAACACCTGTGAAGAGATGACTCAACTCCTGTGAGGACTTCAAATGACCGACCAACACCTGTAAAGAGACAGCGCAACTCCTGTGAGGACTTCAGATGACCATCACCTGTGAAGAGCTGACTCAACTCCTGTGAGGACTTCAGATGACCAACACCTGTGAAGAGGCGGCGCAACTCCTGTGAGAACTTCAGATGACCATCACCTGTGAAGAGATGACTCAACTCCTGTGAGGACTTCAGATGACCAACACCTGTGAAGAGGCGGCACGACTCCTGTGAGAACTTCAGATGACCATCACCTGTGAAGAGATGACTCAACTCCTGTGAGGACTTCAGATGACCAACACCTGTGAAGAGGCGGCGCAACTCCTGTGAGAACTTCAGATGACCATCACCTGTGAAGAGATGACTCAACTCCTGTGAGGACTTCAGATGACCAACACCTGTGAAGAGGCGGCGCAACTCCTGTGAGAACTTCAGATGACCATCACCTGTGAAGAGATGACTCAACTCCTGTGAGGACTTCAGATGACCAACACCTGTGAAGAGGCGGCGCAACTCCTGTGAGAACTTCAGATGACCATCACCTGTGAAGAGATGACTCAACTCCTGTGAGGACTTCAGATGACCAACACCTGTGAAGAGGCGGCGCAACTCCTGTGAGAACTTCAGATGACCATCACCTGTGAAGAGATGACTCAACTCCTGTGAGGACTTCAGATGACCAACACCTGTGAAGAGGCGGCGCAACTCCTGTGAGAACTTCAGATGACCATCACCTGTGAAGAGATGACTCAACTCCTGCGAGGACTTCAGATGACCATCACCTGTGAAGAGATGACTCAACTCCCTGTGAAGAGATGAGGACTTCAGATGACCATCACCTGTGAAGAGATGACTCAACTCCCTGCGAGGACTTCAGATGACCATCACCTGTGAAGAGATGACTCAACTCCTGCGAGGACTTCAGATGACCATCACCTGTGAAGAGATGACTCAACTCCTGCGAGGACTTCAGATGACCATCACCTGTGAAGAGATGACTCAACTCCTGCGAGGACTTCAGATGACCATCACCTGTGAAGAGATGACTCAACTCCTGTGAGGACTTCAGATGACCATCACCTGTGAAGAGATGACTCAACTCCTGTGAGGACTTCAGATGACCATCACCTGTGAAGAGATGACTCAACTCCTGTGAGGACTTCAGATGACCATCACCTGTGAAGAGGCGGCGCAACTCCTGTGAGGACTTCAGATGACCATCACCTGTGAAGAGATGACTCAACTCCTGTGAGGACTTCAGATGACCATCACCTGTGAAGAGATGACTCAACTCCTGTGAGACGGTGATGCAGCTGTTTAGCAGCTGTCAATCAAACTTCAGCACAACACAAACTGGTCAAAGATTTGAGTTCATCTGCATCCTTTCCTTAATTTCTTAGGTCATAAAAACGTACAGGAACAATGAGTCCAAGTATATAACAAATATTATGCCCATGTTTAATTTCTCCAAATTTTCTCTTTCATTTCAAACTACAGGAAATGTGTAAATCAGTGCCATTTATAATTAATAAAAACAGAAGAATAAGAAACATGCATGCATCTACTCTATCAACTAACATACATAAATACATACATTCATTTCACTAAAACCATTACATTTAACAGTCATTACCACTAGATGGAGCCAGAGGATTCAACAAAACATTTGTGTTTGTGTTTACAGTCTCAGTGAAGCTGATGCTCTCAAGGAATCGTTTTGGACAATGTTCAATGCCTTTGTTGTCTCTACTTAAATAATAGTATCCCTAAAGGAATTTCACCAAATGTTTCCTTTTTTCCCCTTTCAGAAAATGTACATATAGTTAGAAACTTAGAGAAGGACTACTATTGGAGTCATTTTGATATTACAGCAAGTTTTAGAGTAAAATATTTGGTACTAATTTATATAATTAGTCCTGTCCAGGGACTGCAGGTGAAAAATAGCCTTTTGGCTAACTCTGGCATATTGACAGGTCAAGATCAAATAGAATTATCATAAAAGTAATTCATATGCTTTGTGCTCTGTAATTGTTCTTCTGAAGACATAAAACAGCTTTGTATGAGAAATGAGAAACGTTTATAAATTATATTGCTTCCTCACATAAAATCTTCCTGATTGGTATTCAGAGTCAGACTGTGATGATATGATGAAGCAGAATTCAATTGTGTCAAAATAAATTCAAAGTAAAAAGTCTTTATTAGACAGAAGATTGCAGACAGAAAACAGATGGCAGCAGCTTCCAGAGCGAAATAGGCTAGACGGCACTTGGCAGCACAGGGACGCTAAGGACAACCCAGACTGGTGAAGACAGTGACGGCAGAACTCCGAGGGAAACAAACTCACAGGAACCGGTAACACAGGGACATGACGGGAACAGGCAGGAGAACACAAGGAACATCCAACAACGCTCTGACAGAGACAAAGAGAATACAGAGACACTAAATAGGGTGCGCTGATCAGTGAGGCAGCGGCTCCGCCCCATCCACAGACACACATACACACGAGATAAGAGACAGCAAATTCATGAACCATGACAGACACAGCTGAATGGCATCTACGCTAATGTGAGTCTCTCTGTTTATCCCGAGGTTTACTGCAGTCAGCCGGATCTGGGCCGTATCCAGATCAGATGGTGGACCTGCGCCTGGACATGACCAACACAAATACCTGAAGTGTCTGCAGAGAGCGTGTCAAATAAACTCCCCCTGTAAAGGCCGCATCGACACCACGTCCTCATTGATCCTAATATGACTTAAGACCTGCAATGTTGCCAGAATTATAATCATACACTGTTTGTTCGTCAGCCAGAGGAGAACTGGCACCCCGACTGAGCCTGGTTTCTCCGAAGGTTTTTTTCTCCATTCTGACCCTGAAGGAGTTTTGGTTCCTTGCCACCGTTGCCTCTGGCTTTTGGCTTGCTCAGTTGGGGACACCTAAATCTCATCTATATTACCGATCTGCCCGCATTGACGCTATATGATAGTTGAAATTAGCTGGACAACATCACCGTTTCACCAGAACGGCTGTACAGATTCTGTTGCATTATTTTCCTGTTAACACTGTGAAGCTGCTTTGAAACAACTGGACTTGTTAAAATCGTTATATAAATATAAAAATGACTGCAGATGGTTGGACCGCTGGTTTGAGATTCACTTCCCTCTAGCAGATATCTCAGATTACCTGACTGAAACCTTTTGGAGGAATATATTTTTATATTTCCAGTAGTATTCTTTTTATTTATTTTTCATATATTATGACAAATGCACAGCATCTTTTATGGAGTGGAAAGTCTGAGTCCATTTTTAAGATAAACGTCTTGTTCTTATCACACCTCAGACAGCTGAAGACCTTCTTGGTTTGACTCAAAGTTAAAAAGGGCAAAAGAAAACCACAAGCTGAAGAGCATCTCATGCTGTTGCACAGTATCAAACAGCCCTGCAAACTCAAAGACATTTACAAGCAATGCTCTTTAACCTAGTTAAAACTACTGGGTTTATAATGTATATTCAGAGAATCTGTCTGATGATCTCATCCATAACATCACAACAGCATTATAAACTGCCACTTCACATTCAGTAAATCTGTTAAATCTCTGTCTAGATTGACAATTATGTGTTTTGTATCTAGAATACTACTCTTACCATTACTACCATATGACGATGCACTTTGTTGAATTTAGCTAGAGAGATAACGATAATAATGTTGAAAACTGAGAAAAAGTGAAATTTACAGTGAAACCTGGAATGACAAATGTACATAAAGTTAAACAGTACAAATGTTTGACAATTAAAGAATTTTTAAACAATCTCTGTCACTGATTTTTCTGAGGGCTTGGTATTTTGATTTAGTTTGATTTGTTTTTATGAAAGTAAAATTGTCTTGTCAAAATAATTTGCTGATCATAAACGCTTTTGAGGTGAATTACTGAACGCTCAGCTCTTAGTCTTTTTTGTCCTCTGTTCATCTTCTGTCTCTCTCTCTGTTCAGTCTCATGTGTCTCACGGTGGGTTTCCTGAGTAAGTCAGGAATCTTCACAAGATCTTCACAATCAAACTGAACCAAGACCCTGAACCTTCACCAGTTTTCTGTGGCTTTGAGCTGGACGGAAAAAAAACAGCCTGTTCATCACACAAGCACAAAAAACAATCTTGCATTTAATTTTTTTTTTTTTTAACAAAAATATTTAAACACTTCATAGCAAAGATATTCAAAGACATTTTCTTTTAAGATTAATATGAAGATTAAAAAGTAGCAGATTCTTATCCAATTATTGATAACAAAATGAAATGTGTGGTTTGAAGAACAATACTTTGTTTGACAAGGGTCAAGGTGAACTGGTGATCATGTGTGATGATCGGTGATCTCTGCTGTCTGCAAGTGAATTCAGTCTGCACTGACAGCGCTGGAGTCCATGTTTCTGGAGGTGTCTGTAAGATCTTCATGCTTCTGGAAATGGTACGCATGACGCCATCAGAGGGGATTATGGGTAAGTGTGCAGTAAAGTGGCTGGTGTAAATCAGAGGGGATTATGGGTAAGTGTGCAGTAAAGTGGCTGGTGTAGATCAGAGGGGATTATGGGTAAGTGTGCAGTAAAGTGGCTGGTGTAGATCAGAGGGGATTATGGGTAAGTGTGCAGTAAAGTGGTTGGTGTAGATCAGAGGGGATTATGGGTAAGTGTGCAGTAAAGTGGCTGGTGTAGATCAGAGGGGATTGTGGGAAGGTGAGTAATATGGATCTGTTCAAGAATGTGCGATCTGAAATGAAACAAGAGAAAAACATGATGTGCAGAATTAAACTTCCAAACAAAACCACACAAGAACTTCTGTGCATGAAGATTCAGACTCACTGCTTCACTGTGTCTTGTCTGATCTAAATCAACTTTACTGGCCAAGTATGCAAAACATACAAGGAAAGGCATCCCACGCATATATGCAATGCATTATAATAGTTGCAGATACAGTGCTTAGCAGACAACAACACAAAAAAAATAAAATAATAATAAAATATAATAGTGCCCTTAATTATGGTAATAAGGAGAGAAAAATAAATATGGAATGAGATATGGAAGGAGTGTACAAGTCAGAGGAATTCTATTTGTTTTTGGTTCTGCCCAATGACCTAGTTTTCCTCAGTCAGTCTGATTGGTCATTATTTTCACCTGTTGTCTTGTTAATTATCTTATCAGTTCCCTTTGTTTGTCAGATGCCTAAATACCCAGAGTTCTCTCTTTTCTTCTGTTTGTCATTGTTTGAAATATTTTTTGGTTGTGCTTTTCTGTGTTCAGCTCTAAACCTAACCACTACATCATGGACTCACCTGCTGTAATGCTGCTTTGCCTGAAGCAGGAACAACAAAACCTTGAGACCCACACAAGTAGATATCTATATCTGGTGCCTTACAGAATTTTCTGATGATGCCCTGTGCCCTTTTTTTGGCCTCTCTTAACAAATGCACAAAGGCTCACCTGCCTGGTGTGGGTATTTAGGGGATCTTTCACAGAGTTCGTTGAGTGGGTGTTGGTGAACTGTGGTTCAGCCTACACCTTCGACCCTGTTGAGGATGACATCACCAGCACCACTCTGAACACGCTGCCAGAGACCAGCCATCCACCACCGACCACAGCCGGCATGATGGAGTTGCCTGTGTGCACCACAGAATGGGGAGACTGGCCTGCCACGATGGATGAGCCCAAACCAGAAAAGAGGTTTCGGATTCATTGCTCTGGAGCCCGTACCACTGCTAGAGTCTGACCAGGTGCGTGAGCCGGCAACATTGTGCGTCACTGAGGGAGTGCTTGTAGAGCACAAAGGCTGGGATGAAAGCCTCACCCACTACCCCACCATTGTGGATGAGATGTTTTTGACTTCTGGTACATATTTGGAGGAACGCAAGGACATTTTTGATGAGGATTTAAATGACTTTTTTGGAGAAATTATTCCTAGTCCCCCAGTATCTCCAACATCTCCTGTCTCTCCAGAATGCCTGCCCAGCCTCCCTCTGCCACTTCCTCAAACAGCCAGTTTATCTGCCCTGCCTCCGCTGGTGTCCTTCAGCCACTCTGCATCTCCAACATGGTGTAAGGATCTGCCTAGCATATTCAGGCCACCAGCTCCACCCAGTACAGGGGATCCCCTAGCTTTTCCTCCAGCCTCTGTGCCCATCACTTCACCTTGACTCCTCCATCCCTCAGCTCCACCGGGATTCCTCCAGCTTCGCCTTGGTCAGACATCGTCCTGCCTGCACCTTCGGCTTTGTCTGGCTCTGCCCTTCCCCCAGCTCCGCCATCACCCTCATTCCCACTGTCTCTGCCTCTGTAGTCTGGTTCCCTTGACAGGATATACTTCTTAATTGGCAGAGGAAGTACATCCTCTGCTGTACTTTTTCAGTGATATGGACAATGTTCCTCTCCTACTTCAGATCCCTGCAGATGATAGTGCCAATGAACTTGTAGGATTCAGTGCTGGTCACTATACAACCATTAATTATGAGTGGAGAGAAGCATGAAGGGTTTTTATTAAAGTCAACAATCATCTCTACAGTCTTGCTGTTTATTGGAGGTTATTGCATCTAAAACACAAGGACAGCTGATCCACCTCCATCCTATATATGGAACTATCTCCATCCCGAATAAGGCCGATGATTGTAGTGTCATCAGCAAATTTTAAGAACTTGACAGTAGAATCTGAGGAAGTGCAGTCGGCCTTCAATATGGAAAATAACAGAGGGGCGAGAATGAAGGGCACCAATGCTACAATGCAAAATCAGAAGTTAACGCAAGTAGCTGCATTTGACAAAACGTCCCTTTGAAAACATTTTAAAATGTCTAATTTGAAAAACATTCTCGCCTCCTTCTCTCTGCTCTCAGAGGCAGAAGTCTCCAAACTAATCCTTTCCAATCACCCTATTACCTGTCCGCTTGATCCTATCCACATTTATCTATTTCAAACCATGTCTTCTTCAGTTGTACCTGCTCTCACTCATATCATCAACACCTCTCTTTACACTGGTACCTTTCCCACAGCATTTAAGCAGGCACGGGTAACTCCATTGCACAAGAAACCCACTCTAAATCCAGCACTTCTAGAAAATTACAGACCGGTATCCCTTTTTCCATTCATTGCTAAAATGCTTGCATGAGTCATGTTCAACCAAGTCACTACCTTTCTTGCACAGAACAACCTCCTGGACAACAACCAGTCGGGTTTGAGAAGCAGACATTCATCAGAGACTGCCCTTCTCTCAGTTACTGAAGCTCTGAGACTGGCAAGAGCAGCTTCCTAATCCACAGTACTCATCTTGCTGGATCTCTCTGCTGCTTTCGACACAGTTAACCACCAGATCCTCTAGTCAATCCTCAAGACGAAGGGAATCTCAGGAACTGCACTACTATGGTTCACGCCTTACCTCTGAAGCGTCTAAGCCGTAACATCTAGCTACTGGAGTCCCTCACTTCTTTTCTCCATCTACATGTCATCACTAGGTTCTGTCATTCAGAAACATATGTTTTCCTATCACTGCTATGCTGATGACACACAACTCTACCTCTCGTTCCAACCAGAGGATCCAATGGTATCTGCTCGCATCTCAGCCTGCTTGACAGACATTTCTTGCTGGATGAACGACCACCACCTTCAACTAAACCTTGTGAAGACAGAGTTGGTTGTGGTCCTGGCTAACCCATCGCTCCATCACAACTTCTCCATTCAGTGGTTACCTTTATTTATATATATTTTTACAATGAAGATTGTTTCAAAGCAGCTTCACAATGGTAACAGGAAAATAATACAACAGCATTTAATAGAAAGTAATATAGTTAAATATTTAGTGTCCCCAACTGAGCAAGCCAAAAGCCAAAGGCAACAGGGAGACGGTGGCAAGGAACCCAAACTCAATCAGGTGACATAATTGAGAAAAAAACCTTGGGAGAAACAAGGCTCAGTCAGGGTCCCAGTTCTCCTCTGGCGAACCGAACAAACAGTGTATGATTATGATTAAGGGAACAATTACAAATCAGAAGTCTTATTAGATCCGAACAGTCAGAATATTTAGTGACTTTAGGTATATGGGTTTAGATATTAGATATTATGTATTTGGGTTCAGCTAGGTTTAGGTATTAGGTATATGATGTAAGCTCTATTTCGGATGAAATAACTCAAAGGGGTATCAAATTACAGTGAAAAGAACCAAATTACATATTACCACATATTATCAAAATTAATGTTTACCACTTTATCAACTATTCATCCACCAATACGTTGAAATTACAGTATTTTATCAATCTTGAATCATGATACTACCTGTAGCCAACGGCAATAATATCCTTAACTTTATGTTCACTGTTTGTGAACTTAGGTAACACAATTGATCAGTTTGAGGCAGTAACTTATAAACACAAAGCACAAACACTTGGGTAGATGAAAGTTAATACAAGGCTTTATTTATCTATTCTAATGCACACAAGCTAATCTAACAAAAAAAAAAAAACACACGTACACATTCATACAGGTTCAGGGAAATTAGAAATTGTTAACGGAAGGAATGAAGTCCCAAATGTCTAGCGTCAGATGCTTTCCTCAACCGCCACCTATGAGAATCAGTAGACCAGCAATTCAATCTTAGCTTGTCTGCTAGACAAGATTTCACCAGCTCAACCAGAATGAAGGGTTATGTACTTGCGTTTGGGATGCTCCTGGGAGTGCGGCCTTTTTCTGGATGGAGTTGCTGCGGTGCTGATTGGTTGATGGGAAGATTATGTTGCATTCGAGGGACAACACGTGGTTCGTTGAATGGATGGATGGCTTCGCCGGAGGAGAACTCGTGTGCCGCTTCTTGGTTGCTTGAGTCGAGTGTTGGCGTGGCTATGGAACGGGCTTTCTCTGCGTCTTGGTGAGCATCCACTGGATGCGTTTCCTTGAGGAGGTTTTCTTTGGCGAGGTTCAAAATGGAGTTGAATGAAGCTTCTGGAAGAGCTCTTGGTAGCTCTAAGTGCAGTGATGCATGTAGGCAGACGGATGACAAGGCCAGCACGAATCAAAGCAGCAGCAAGGGTCACTGCAAAGCACGTGGCAAAATAGGTAAAATAAGAAGCAGCGAAGTCCAGTTGGTCCTTCGATTATAAGCGTGCCTCGAAGTCCGCCCTTGAAAGTGTCTCGAGCCAATCAGATATTGTTGTGGGCCCATTTCTCCTGTTCATGCATATCATTAGTAAAATGTCATCCACATCATGTGCTGGTATTCTTTGTGAGTTTGGTTAAATGTTTTTAAGAAACCAAATTCTATAGTGTGATTATGGCGCATTTTACACAAATGTACCTTACATCAAAATGATGGAAATCATTTATCCATCACACCGATATCAAACAACATACTATTCCCATGATTGGAGTAGAAGATATGTCGAAGATAGGTAAATGTCTGTTATACAGAAAAACTACACCGGTTATATAAACACACATAATATTTCAATATATGTCTTAAAGCATTTTCTGGTGATTCCTTCTTATGCCTAACTAAAGAAGGTGTGCCATAGGTTATACAGACATACATAAACATATAATAGGTGCCAAGTTCCAGTTGTGGATTAATTCATATTATTGAATCTGAGGTTTAATTTAGTCCTCGTGTCTGCATTGGTGTGAGGTCTTTGTGTGAGGCTCAAAGAATCTCTGGAATGTGCGGATCGAGGAAGGAGGGGAGGGGAAAGGTGTCTGTCTAATGTTGATTTGTCTAACGACTCTTTTTCCTGATAAGGCTTTAGATTTATGCCTGGAATCATGGAGGTGTTGCTTTTTCTTGTGGTTCTGCCCGCTGTTGCGTTTGGGAACAACAGGGACATCGAGTCACATGATCCATCTTGTTCTTGCGCTTGTTTGAGATAAGGCAGATGAAAAGGGACGGCTTGTTGTCTTGTTGCCACTCATATCAAATTCAAGGCTGGCTCTGCACACATATTCCTAAACTCACTACTCCAGACCTACATACCACCCAGAAGCTTGCGTTCTGCAGGTGAAGGTTGCCTTGTGGTGCCATCTCAAAGAGGCACAAAATCACTTTCACTGACCTTTACCTGGACTGTTCCCTGCTGGTGGCAGAGTCTGTAGCCATTTTCAAGAAACTGCTGAAGATGCATCTTTTTTTGGCAACACTTGACCCATTAATACTAACACTTACTATTCAATATCTATTTATAAAAATAAAACAATTCTAAGTGTGCTGTATACTGTTTACTACGCAAACTGGGACTAGTCACAGCACTTGCATATTGTTGCCCTACTGATTTTTTTTTTTTTTTTTTTTTTTTTTTTTTTTTGCTTCTATTGCTCTCCTTACTTGTCACTTTGGATAAAAGCATCTGCTAAATTATTAAATGTACATGTAAAAACTGTTTTTAGGGTTAGTCTGTAGTTATAATCAGCATCATATTAAACAGCAGAGATCGGATGCATAAACTGCCAAGACTAGTCTTAGAAGTTAGTCATAAATCTTTTCTTTGGAACTGTTCATACCTTAAATCAGTTACATAAAAATGTAGATTGACTAATTTGATAGCAAATGGTCATACTAGTTTGTAAGACATAATCTTAACATAATGGATTCTTGTTTGTGTGTGTGTCTGTGTTTATGAAGGACAGCATCACCTCATCTTAATAAACACTGAGTCACAGTGAATCCTCCAATCAGCAGCAGAGTCGAGCACATAGAAATAATGTTGAACAAATAGAAATCTGAAAATACATAAACACATACAGTGATGATTAGAGCGAAATGGGGGTGTACAGATGCATATTTAAACATATAGTAAACAAATATACAGAATTCATGGAAAATATACAGCCACAACAACTGTCATAGTCATTAGTCATTAATATTAATCAATAATAAACAAATGCTGTCACATGCTCTGACAGGTGCGTGAGACACGTTTTACCCAGTGCATATGTAATATTTCTGCAATGAGTAAAATTATCTTAATTTTAAATACAAAATAATACAAACATGTATCTTACCCTTTTCAACAGTGAGGGTGACTTTAGTGATGATGTGAGCTCCACACCAGTATATCCCAGAATCCTCTTCTCTCAGATCAGTGATGTTTACAGTAAAGACTCCAGTAGACGCTTCATCACTGAAAGACAATCGATCATCTCTGATCGTCTCCAATGAAACTCCATCCTTCACACACATGGAGGGTTCATGTGCTTTGCAGAAGCATTTCTGATGTTCATCATGATGTTTGCACTGGATTGACATGTCGTCTCCTTCATACTTAGTCAAGTTCAGCTCTGGAAATGATTAGAAATATAAGAACATCAATTCACAGCCATAGTTTGACATATTCAGATGAATAAACCTTCCTCACCCTCGTTCATGATGACGATCAGACGAGTGTAAAGATAATTCACGCCTTTCTCTAATGTCACTGCACACCAGTATTTCCAGCATCCTCTGCTGCCAGTCCAGTGATGGTCCCAGTCAAGACACTTGCAGTGACGTCATCATTCAGAGTCAATCTGTCAGTCTTGGTCTCTTTCTCTTCTCTCACAGTCTCATTGAGAGTATTTCTATCTCTAGTGGAGCACTTCCCCTTACAGAGAGACTTTGACTTTGATTTATAGATTGAATCATAAGGGCAGATGATCTCAGCAGATTCTCCTTCACGTCTCACTACTGGAGGCACTGCAAACACACAAACACAGACATTTAACACACATGATTCTGAATAGACTGCATTTACTACAATGAAATCCTTCTTTGCATATGATCTTGGGATCATTAATATGATTCTGTGGATATTCACAGCTGAAGGCGGCAGTTTCTCCAATATTCCCCATCACTGTCTTTGACTCTTTACAACAGGAATCTGTCATTCACCAAATAAATAAATATATTTCACGGATATAAAAGCTTTGAAATGATCAGTAGTTTAACAAGACTGAGACTCTGACTGACCTTCTTTCACATTCAAAGTCATATCGATGTACCATTGGCCAATAACTCTAATCCGGTATCTTCCAGCATCTTGTTGATTTAAATCTCTGATGAAGATCATGAGGTTGTTCTTATTGTTTCGAAACAGTGTGAATCGTCCTTCATTAATCCATTGATCATGTTTCTTATCATTTATTATTATTCTCCACTCAGGTGATTTGGCCATATATTTAGCAGAGGAACTGAACCAAACCTCTCCAGAATCAACAAGAAGACTTGCTCCAGAATATCCAGTGACGCTAAAGCATCTCACTGCACCTGTCAATCAGATCGATACTGTGATCAGAAACCTCATGAACAGAAAACAGCATCATTACTGCAGTGATGAAAGAGAAAAGCTCTGACCTGAGATCAGGTAGAAAGTGAAGAAGATGAGGAGGATCTTCATTGTGAGTTGAGTTCAGTCTTCTTTCTGCTGAATGTTGTCTGTGCGCAAGAGGGCTGTCCGTAAGGGCTTTTATAGTATGCCATATAGACTTCCTTTGACTCAGTACTAAACTAAACACTGTGAAAGAGCACCATCTGACTGAAGTTTTTATGTCTTGTTTTCATGCATAACAAGACAATGTATTTATAGCATTCTATAGTAATCTTTTATTGACAGAAGATGACCGCTGGCAATGCTCTTTCACTATACAGACCGGAAGCTTTGTTAGCTCCTTCAGATTTTACCGGAAATATGTAAATACTCTCATGCATGTCTAGTGAAGGCCAGTAGACCTTTAACACACTTTAAACTGTATGTGATGAATCTGAATCTCTTGTAGATTCACTAGTATGATCTAATGGAAAATATCAAAGATATGTAAATGTAGTGACTGTGAGTCTGTTTATTCTTTCGTACAGCCAATAGAAACATTGGAACACCAATTAAGAGCAAAACCAAACCCTTAGAAATGAAAATCACTGAGGAGCCTGAAAATACAAGGGAAAGAGGATTCTAATGTTCAGTGTGAGATTCATACATTAAAATCTGAAGAGGTTTAGTATAAATAAATATAAATATATATATATATATATATATATATATATATATATATATATATATATATATATATATATATATATATATATTTTTTATGTAACTCCAACTCTTGAATATCTGGTCACAATAATGGAGCTCACGACATCTACAACAAACCAGCATGTTAACAAAAGACTTGAATATAATATTATTCAAAGGTGATTGCATCATATCAGATGTTAAGAACTTAAAGAACTTAAAAATCAGAACTTAAAGATAAATGTAAATGTTTATTCTTCTCAGTCTTTGCTCTTTATCTCTGGGTTTCTCAACAAAATCTTCTATAGACGAATGTGACAAAGACTACCTATTTTTGACTTCCTCTCTTCCTGTATTTGTCAGAGTATCTCTCACATTCCATGCTACACTAAAGGTGTTATGTTTAAGCAGGAAGAGTAGAGATGGGGATCTATACTGCAGCAGTTGTATTAACCCTCTGGAGTCTGAGCTGTTTTGGGGCCCTTTAGAAGTTTGTGCTACATTTGTGCTTTTTTCAGTTGCTTATAAACATATTAATGGCAAAAGTGTAATTACACTGTATTCAGCACAAACTGGGCTACCATAATATGTGAGCAACATGTATGTACATGCTTGTATTTATGACAGAATAATGTTTATGCATGTTTTTTGAAAAAAACTTTTTTTTTTAATGAAGGCCTCAAAACACACAATAGATATGCGTCCACAATACTTAATGGGTGATGTTGCCTAGAGATTTTGCTTCAAACTGATGTGAGAATCATTGAGCCTGCTAATTCATATAAAACAATACATTGATTTACAGTTTGAAAGTCACTTTTTCTTTACAATGCCCGTATGCGAATGGGTGTGGATGTTCCTGAGAGAACAAAAGATTGCATAATGATCGCATAATGAGCTGCATAATAAATGAGCTCAGGTGTGTGACTGAGATGGAGCTAAGCAAAGGGACAAAGGAAATATATTTTGTTGTACAAACCCGATTCCAAAAACGTTGGGACATAAAAAGGATAAAAAAGGAATGCAATCATTTACAAATCTCATAAACTTATATTTTATTCACAATAGAATATAGATAACATATCAAATGTTGAAAGTGAGACATTTTGAAATGTCATGCCAAATATTGGCTCATTTTGGATTTCATGAGAGCTACACATTCCAAAAAAGTTGGGACAGGGAGCAATAAGAATGTAGTCAACAAAGGCACATTGCAAAGGCCTATTATATTTGAAATTATCAAAAGATTTGACTACACTGCAAAAAATGCTTTTCTTATTTAGTATTTTTTTTCTTGTTTTCATTCCAAATCTAAATTAAGTGAGATTTTGCTTAAAACAAGCAAAATTATCTGCCGATGGGGTACAAAAAATAATCTGATTTCTGTCTGGGACAGAAACAAGGAACTTCAAGGTTCAATCAGAAGCAATATTATTTTTCTTACCCCATTGGTAGATAATGTTGCTTATTTTAAGCAAAAACTCACTTAATTTTGATTTTATTTTCAACAAAACAAGAAAAAATATCTTATGTCATTTTACTTCTCTAGTAAATGCATCTTGATTTAAGAACTTTTAGATATTTAGACTAGAATCAAGACAAAAATACCAAGAAGAGCATTTTTGGCAGTGTACTATTTTTAATGTTTTGAAAGAAGTCTCATGCAAAAAAATAAAAATAAAACAGTAATATTGTGACACTGAACACAATTCAGTATTCAGTAAATACAAATAACTGAATAATTGGTAATGATCAACGTTATAAGTGAAATATTTGGGATTTAAAACAACATAATGCAATGCAGTTATGATTTCAAAGAGTATATGGTGAATTCAGGTTGATTGGGACACTTTTTCCCAGTTATTTCAGTGGTAAACCTTTTCTGAATCATTTGATTTTGTAAACTATCCAATACACAGAATACTCAAATATCATTTGGAGTTTCGGTTCATTTATGAGACGCGTGTGCAATGCATGATCACGCCAGACATCTATTGTCTGTTATATTTGATTCTTATTAAATGAGAAGCAAATATATTAAAAAACATTGATTAAAATTAAGATACAATTTATACAAAATACAATTTACAATTTCTGTACTATAGGCCTAGTTATAGCATCTGAGCAGACATTTGCTAATAAAAGCTTTATTGATGTTACACTTACAATAGCCTAAACACTTCATAATCTGGCCAGAACAAGACAAATAAATCTTGTCTAAAAAGTCTTGCATCTATGACATTTTTGTTGCAGCAGGATTCATATTTAAACGGTGTTTTGCGTTTAATATTCACAGACGCTAACAGAATAAACATACCTCACAATCCTCACCTGGATCTGTTGCTCTTAGAAATAAACAGCTTTTTCTGAGGTAAAATATTCCAGGATTATTCCTCACCGCGCCTCAAACCTATGTGAAGTGTTGATGTGTTTGAGTTGGTGTGGGCATCGACTCTACTTTCATGGATCGCATCAGATTTGAATCTCAAAAGAACACGCTCTCCGTGGGTGTGGCGCATTAGCGGGTAATGAGAAGATAATTAGACACTCGCGAACTACTGACATCTCTCCCTTTTTAAACAGATTACATAAACACAGAATATTTGTATTCAATTTGATTTACATTATATAAAACCTGACATTTCAACGTTTCTTTAGACATATGTCTCATATTTGAGAGACAAATATTTATTAAGTTATAGGTCCTTTTCTGAAGAGAATCTGAATGATCGTCTTTGACAGAGAGGCTGCAGATCGCGCATCATGTTTGTTTTCTTTATTTTGCAAGAAGCACAACAAGTTGTTTTTATTGTGACTGTACACAAAAAATTATAGAAACTTAACAGATTATAATAATGTATAACACTTGAATGAAAAAAAAGACAGAGTTATTTGAGTCTCTTTGGCACTGATAAGAAAAAAAAAAGTGAGTCTCTGTAAATGTTTATTCTTCTCAGTCTTTGCTCTTTATCTCTGGGTTTCTCAACAAAATCTTCTATAGACGAATGTGACAAAGACTACCTATTTTTGACTTCCTCTCTTCCTGTATTTGTCAGAGTATCTCTCACATTCCATGCTACACTAAAGGTGTTATGTTTAAGCAGGGAAGAGTAGAGATGGGGATCTATACTGCAGCAGTTTGTAGCAGGTGCTGTTGTCACCCTAACCCCTAGTCACAACAGTGCCTACTGCAGTCACAGAAATCAATGGGCACAGAATTTGGTGTAATAATGGAAAACACAAATTCAACAAGGCCAAGCCCGACAGTTAACAGAACAAACTCAGGAGTATAAATGCAGAGGATAATGATAAACTAAACTTGAAACAGGTGAGGAACATAACAAGAGAAACCACAGAAACCATAGGGACTTTCGCAGAGGAGGAATGTTTTCATAGTTCCAATAACTATTGGCAGAAGAATTCACTTTTTTTGCGTTCAAAACACTGGCATATGTAGCACTTCAAGTTGTCGTAAGAGATTTCGTCTCTTAGCCCTCCTTTTCACTCTTTCAATCGTGTAACTTTTGCGTCTGCATTCCATCTATGTTATAATGAAACAAGAACACAGCTCTGATCACAGTGTCCTCCATCCTCCAGTTGTTGACATTGTTGAATGTGGCAATTAAATAACTTAGACTTTGGCCAACTTACGTCACTTACATCACACACAACTTACGTCACAGAGTTCCTTTTGGCGGTGCTAATGCAACCACAAATTTAGTTCCTATAACTGTGTTCATATAACTACCTCATGCGAAAGACCCTCATGATCACCAAGAAAACAGGAAGTAAAACAGGAACTAAGAACACAGGAACCAAGGTTGAGCTGGAGGATTTGAGGACTGAGGTGGAGCTGGTGGGAGTGAGGACACAAGTAGAGCCAGAATGATGGAGAATCCATGCTACTGGACTAGAGGGCCAAGGTTGAGCTGGATGATTTAAAGCCCGAGGTGTAGCTGGGGGCTTGGAAGACCGGGGTTGAGCCGGTGGGAGTGGGGACACAGGCGGAGCCAGAGGGCTAGAGAATCAGGGTAATGCCACTGCACTGGAGGGCCGCGGTTGAGCTGGAGGATTTGAGGACCGGGGTGGAGCTGGTGGGAGTGAGTATGCAGGTGAAGCCAGAGGACTGGAGAATCAGGGTGGAAAAGGCCCCAGTAAAATGGGCAGAGTGGGATGCCTTGACAGAGAGATGGAAGACTGAGGTAGAGTCAGGAAGTCTGAAGAATAAGGCAGAGCCAGAGGGATTTGAGGACTGAGGTGGAGCCGGTGGGAGTGAGGCCACAGGCAGAGCAATCAGCAAGAGGGATGGAGAATTAGGGTCATGCCACTGGACCGGAGGGTCAAGGTTGAGCTGGAGGATTTGAGGACTGAGGTGGAGCTGGGGGCTTGGAAGACCGAGTTGGAGCCGGTGGGAGTGACGATGCAGGCATAGCCAGAGGGATGGAGAAACCTGGTGGAGCAGATGGAATGGAGAGCTCAGGCGCAGCCACATACCCGGAAGCCTGTGGTGAAGCCAAGGTAATAATAGACCAAGGCAGAGTCTTAAGAACGAGGGACCACAGTGAAACCGGAGGGATGGAAAGCCAGGAAGCCAGATGGAACAAGTGAAGGAGTCAGAGCCTAGGTACCAGACAGGACCAGCAGAAGAGGCTGTGTTGCGAGACTGGACTGCACTGGCAGAGGAGGAAAGGCCAGGAAACTGGTCGAAACCTGAGTGTACAACAAGCCGGGTGTGATCGGCGAGGAAGGAAAGAGCCCAGGGGTGGGAGTCCATTCCAGGGTATCCAGATCAATAAGTGCTTGTTCCAGTATTCACATGGCAGCAGGCTCTAGGTCCGGGGCATACATGACCTAAAATACCAAACAAGCAGACTTAATACCAAAGACAAGGTGATAAAAAAAAAAAAAACATTCAGCTCATTTATATTCTGCTGTGGCTTGTCAAACACTGAGATGATTGACAGCAGCGTATTCACTGTAATCCTGATTGTTCCGGATACTGTCACTGTCAGCACAGTCTGATTTCTTGTGGAAATTCACCACTGCGTAATTCAGATCCTCAGCAGATGTGATGCAGCACTGAGAGTCACCAATGGCTTTCTCAGCTGTAGCATAAACGCAATTAGAAGAATCAGACGGGTTTGTGGGTAATTGAGCAGTGGCATAAACAGCATCAGAAGAATCAGAGGGGTTTGTGGGTAATTGTTTATGAGTGTCTTTAATGTCTGCATAATCACAACCAGTGTGAGAAACCTGAGGAGAGACAGATAAATTATGTACAGCTCTGAAAATCATCAGGATGGAAATCATCAGACATTAATATATATTAATAAAAATCAACATTTTATACAGTAACTGGACTCACCACTTGTAGTTTTCCTGGTCCAGTCTCAGATGATGAATCACCGCCTGCCAAAAACAAGTGCTCTAAATGAATGACATTATATCGCACTTCAACACTGATGTCTTGTGTTTCACACATCATCAAATATCTGTATTTTGTAGTTGCAGCCAATAGGTGGTGACAAATTCAAATTGGAAAGTAAATTGTTGTGTTTTAAACTTGGTATAAATGGAGTTTCTATATCTAAAGCAGTGTAGAAGGAGTTTTACCTTGAGACTGATTCTTCTTATAGAGAAACAGTCCAGCGATGATCAGAACCAGAAGAACCAGAACCAGAACCAGAACCAGAACCAGAACCAAAGGGACGAGCAGAGAAGAGCCTAAAAAACAAGAGATATTAATAATAATCATAGAATGTGATAATCTGAGCTAAATATCATGCTGTATCTTTATATTTCAGCACAAGGGTACCTGTTAGCCTGTCAGGAGACGCTGATGTGATGTTAGATGTAGAGGAAGACGATTGTGACGATGATGATGATGATGTTGTTTCTAGAACACCTGTATCTAAAACAATAATAAAATAGAGGGATAATTAAGCTGTTTTTCTAAAGGATTTCTTCCATTCTTTAATTCACGCCAGACGCAGACTTGACATTATGTCTTTTAATGGTCACTGATGTCATTCCCCTCCACAGAATTCATGTTTGCTGATGCACAGCACAAAATATTTTCAGGAATTTATAAATAGGCACATATGTTTTCAAAATTTTGAATAATATAAACCAGCACAAATGAATGACCAAAATTACAGGGATTTTTTTTTTTTTTTTTATCCATACACACCCTTAACTGTAGTACAAGTGTGGTAAAGTGGACTAACAGAAATACTGAAAACTGCACTTGTACTGTATCCAAATGACAACACTGAAGTAAAAAGTCTGTAGCAATGCTGTGTCACACTAATGCTGCAACCAAGCACTGTAGTAAGACCAAATTACCACACAAACTTTCACACTTTGTTCAGATGTCCGGTTCCTGAGTTCACACACACTGCTGTAGCTCTTCTCAAGAAAATGGCAAGTAGACACTTCAGTATCTCCATCAATGGTTGATCTACTACAACACAATCTATAGCAGGGTTTCCCCAAGCTGTAGGAAATGAGAATATCAATTTACCAGAGCAGGACAACAACGTCTGGACAACTCAAGATGTTTTAAATGAACCAATTACATTCTACATAAATGAAATGAAGAATAAAACTATCACAAATACAAACACTGACCGGTGCATTTGCAGAACATAGATATACACAAAACACTTTAACCGCAGCTCACTTTTTTAGGACACTTTTTAACTGTGGCTTGTGACTTTTCTTTAACAGACAGCATGCTACTTCTATACTAAAATAATCCAGTGTGAACCTACAAGAATATAATAAACCTGGTTCTTCACTGTCTTTGCACAGTAAAGCAACATGATGCAAGACACACATTCACATTATGATGAATATCACATTATAGAAAGTCCTCCGTACCTGTGACGCTGATCAGCACTCGTGTGATGAAGCTCTTGTGCCCTTGATCAGACTGAACTCCACACCAGTATTCTGAGTCTTGTTCAGTCACATGACTGATGCTTCCCGTCAGGAGCTGCTCTTCTCTGTCATCATACAGCCGGATCTTTCCCTCACTCCATCTTCTGCTCTCCTTCACAGACGTCTCTTCAGCACAGAGATCAGCTCCAGATCTCCAGCAGAGAAACTTCACATCACTCCTGTGGGATTGTGGGTATTTGCAGCTGATGTTCACAGATCGTCCTGCAGCCGCTGATAGACTGATGCTCTTCACACAACAATCATCTGTTTGAGATCCAGATAAAGTGCAGCAATGTTACAATGAGCAGATATATTCATGATTCTGTCAAATAATGCATGAATGACTGAAAGCAGCTCACCCTTCTTAATGTCCAGATTAAACTCAGAGAAGAAACTGTAGTCTTCAGAAACTTTGAGTGTAATCTTATATTCTCCAGAGTCGTTCTCATTCAGCTCTCTGATAAACGCACGTAAGAGACCTGCAGATCTGTCATCATGAACGCCGTGTTTCTGTTCTGCTGCTCTGATAGTGTTTATTACAGGAAAACATTGATCTGCTCCAGTTTTACAGACATATTTCTCACGGTTCTTGAGTTTCATCTCATATTTGTAGTTTATAATGACGATTCCTCCTGAATATCCCGTCACATTACTGATTCTTTGACCTGTTCAACACAAACCCAGATCATTTGTCATTTTTGTAAAGAATATCTAGCCCCAGGGGAAATGGTGCGGGATTTATGCACGCGTTTAATCGTGTTAAGATCAAACATGCACAGATCCGCACAGAGGGGAATTTTGATATTAACAATTGATTAAAACGGATTAAAACAATTATTAAGATCTAGGGCTTAATTCAACTTTTAGAAATTTCTTTAATTCTAGAATTGAGTTCAAAGGACGGATAATTGTCCACCAAATATCTCCTTTTAATAACTCTTAAACACGCTTCTCTGGCCAGGAGAAATATCTTTCTTTAATTTGTAACAGGGTCAGTTCACCGTAAAAGTGACCTATGGATGAGCAACTCAAGCGCAATCACGTGTGAATATATATATTTTAATAAATCAACAAACAATAAACAAACATACACAAATTAACTGAAAGCAGGAAGGAGAGAGAGAGAGAGAGAGAGAGAGAGAGAGAGAGAGAGAGAGAGAGAGAGAGAGACAGAGAGAGAGAGAGAGAGAGAGAGACAGAGCAACGGTGATATTATCGACACACCCTATGAGTACAAGCAAGGAATCAGTCCAGCTTATTGGTATAAGCTCAAGACTTTATAACGACAGCTTAAGGGATACTTGCATATGTTTCCTTGGTGGTGAGCTCGTGTGTTTAGGGGAATTCCGCGATCCGGTCCGTGTTTCGATCTTGCCGGGTGGTTCCTTGGAGTCCGCGGGAAATTCAACTTTGGTTCATATGTTTCCTTGGTGGTGAGCTCGTGTGTTTAGGGGAATTCCGCGATCCGGTCCGTGTTTCGATCTTGCCGGGTGGTTCCTTGGAGTCCGCGGGAAATTCAACTTTGGTTCCTTTGTGTGATGAGATCCGTTGGAGGATGGAGAAGAGGAGAGAAGAAGAAGCCGGAGAGAGAGAGACAAGAGAGCAGGACGAGAGAGCAAGAGCAAGAGGACAAGAGAGAGAGCAAGCCGTTTGTGGCCCAATTTTAAAAGGCCGCGACGGGGCACGTCTCTTTGGTCGGAACAGCCAATCAGAGCGAAGGAACTCAGAAGCGGGAAATCTCCCTTTGTCTTGGGTCTCGCCTCATTAACATGTTTTATGACTCTCACAGATGGGCAGACTTGGGGTTTTTTGGGTATGCAGACTTTGGGGTTTTGGCATGAAAGAAAGCAAAATAGCATCATAGCACCCCACAACCCGCCTAGCTGGCCTACAAATTGCGAGACAAAGATTTCGAGACCAAACATGGGGGTTTTAACCCAAGAGTTACAGGAATGGCGAGGATTGACGCCATCCTTCCTTAAGCCTTCGCTGGCTATAAGTTTCTAACCTATCAAAACACATCTAAAATGGTTATAACAAAAAGCATGCGTATATACAGGGAACAGTACACCTAAAATGAAGAATAACTAAGTTAAAAGTCATATAATTTGTTCGGATGTCCCTTGGTATGTGTGAGGTGGGGGCTGGTTTGATAATGAGGTGCTTGTGGGCTGCAGAGGCCTGGCTTGTGTCCTTTTAGCACCATTAACCTGTCGGTCTGTAGACTTCACGGCGCCGGTCTTGTTTGAGTCATTATAAATAATCAAAGTATTGGTCCGTTGATCATTTATGAGCACCGTCCATACGCTACATTTTGTTCTCAATATAAACACATATCTGGTCATTTTGCTGCAACATTTATGAATGCAAGTCCAGACTATGAGTGTAAATGTTACATCAGGAGATAAAAAGGTTATTGATGGCGTCTGTTAGGAGTTAGACGTGTGAACGGCAGTAATTACAGTCAGTGTTGAGTATCGTGATGTTGTGGAGATCGTCATGGGTTTGAGGCTCTCAGTTACTCACCTGTTATAACCTCCACATTCACTTCAGTGTAGGAATCTCTTCCTGGTTTATCAACCGCACACTGGTACGTCCCAGAATCCTGTTCACTCAGATCTCTGATGGTCACAGTGAAGACTTCTGATCTTGTGTCGTCATACAGGGAGAATCTTCCAGAACGAATCCATTTATCTTTAATATCAGTCTTGATGAGGTCAGAACACCAATTAAACTGTAGCATATCTGGCTTCTTTCCTTTACAAAAATACTTTTGATTTGTCTTATATCCTTCATCATATCTGCATGTGATCGTGACTCCGCCTCCTGAATATCCCGTCACACTGAAGCTCACGACACCTACAACAAACCAGCATCTTAATACAAGACTAACATATTCATAAGACTGAACAGACATTAACTTTATTATAGAGTTTAGATTCTTACCAGGAATCATCATCAGGTGAAAGTCCAGATGGTCTTCATTCTTCTCTCTTATTAAATGATCTTCTCTGCTGTCAGTAGATTCAGTTCTTCTGAAGCTCTCGATGTGTGTTCAGATGAGCTTTGAGTGTTTCTTTCCTGGTTACATGTTTAACACGAAGTGCTGAATGTGACAGAGACGCCCACTTCCTCAGAGAGAGAGAGAGAGAGAGAGAGAGAGAGAGAGAGAGAGAGAGAGAGAGAGAGAGAGAGAGAGAGAGAGAGAGAGAGAGAGAGAGAGAGAGAGAGAGAGAGAGAGAGAGAGAGAGAGAGAGAGAGAGAGAGAGAGAGAGAGAGAGAGAGAGAGAGAGAGAGAGAGAGAGAGAGAGAGAGAGAGAGAGAGAGAGAGAGAGAGAGAGAGAGAGAGAGAGAGAGAGAGAGAGAGAGAGAGAGAGAGAGAGAGAGAGAGAGAGAGAGAGAGAGAGAGAGAGAGAGAGAGAGAGAGAGAGAGAGAGAGAGAGAGAGAGAGAGAGAGAGAGAGAGAGAATAAAGAGGGAAGTGAAAGTAAAGACACTGGACACCTGATAGACACACAAGCAGCATCAGTTCACATGGTCACTTTAAATGCATGTTTCTGATTTATTAATTATTATATATTACCGGTGAAAATATCAATACCACTTTAAGATTTGACTTTTAATAATCATCCAAACATAATTAATGTCATCAATACACATCATTTATGTCTTTCAGTTCGATTTACATTTGCCATTTGATTGCTTAATATAATCATCATAAGTTAAATATATCATTAAATATGGTATAAATCAATCTGTTCATCCATCTGTTGAGTTTTATCTTTGTTGGACTCTTTTACTCTTTCAGTGAATCTGATCTCCACAGCAACACAAATGAAACACATCAGATTAAACCTGCAGGAAACCACAAACCACCAAAGAGTGCCAAAGAGTGTCAGGTCTTCATTCTGATGACACGTGTGGTATAATTATACATGTGACACAACTAATCTCTTTAAATAAAGAGCTTTTGACATTGAACAGCATTTAAATGCAATTCAGGGCTGTAACCACAGATATTGAGTCACTCGTGACGCTTCAGCTTCAGGGTGCATAAAAGATTGTAAGGACGGGTTTTACTGCTAAGACAAAAGCTGAGATCCAACACCCTGCATTAAAACAATAAAACTCAATCTGAAGAGAAGATCTCACAGAGAAACTGTAGGACACCGCCCTGACCAAAACCCTCTCCCCCTCTCTACCTCCCTTTCCCCTTCCCCTGATTCAAGTCCCAGAATGCAGATATACTACATATGATTTATCTTGTGAATCTATTGTTTTATCCCTTTCATGTCTGGTGTCTTTTTAAAGGTCATAGTGCGATTGGTAAAATGGTCTCAACATCACTGAAGTCACTGATAGGGTTAGAAAGATTGAAACATATGAGAATTGTGTTCTCTTTTGAGTGGTCTCTCCAAAGATATCTGATCCTCTCCCCAAACTAGGTGTTTGAGTTGCAAATAGTTACAACCCTTTGTTCTGGTCTGGGTATTTAAGGAAGGGTAGCAGGGCTGCCATTGGGGAATATTCTGTAGACAGAACCCCCATGCAGTGTTGTGTCAGTGTCCTAGAGGCACTCACTCACACTGTATGTATTGTGCCAGATATGACTCTTTGAAACTATTTTCATATTACTTAATTGTATTTTATGCTGAAAGTTGTGTACCATGGATTCATGTTTAATTATGTTCTTTAAGTTCTGTCTGGCCAAAATAAATGTTAATCTTGATTTATTCTGTATTTTTCATAAATCATTACTCAAGTACTGTCGCATGAGGAGTTTGTAGGAGTTTCCGTAAATCTTTCTGTCAGGGCAGATTCATACCGAGGACCCCATGACCGGAGCATGGCGCTAAGCATGAGGGGCAATCTGATTTCTGACTGTCACTGTTATTAACAAGCTGCAGCTCTCGTGACTATTGCTAAAATTACACTTTCTGTTATGAGTAAGCATGTGCGACTCACTTAAAGGTAAAATAGTTCACTCTGTAATCCTCTGTAATATCAGAACTGACTAATTTGCGTCCGTGAGGTAATGTAATTATAATCGCGAGCATTATCCTCTGAGCGACTCCGGGTCCCATGGAGGAACGAGTATTTGAAATTAAGAGATACTAAGAGAAATCAAAGATCTAAATTAAATCACAACTAAACTTATGATCAGCTGTTAAGTTACAAATGTAACAAATGTAACAAAGTTACAAAGAATTGGAGTCAGATCAAATTATTCATGGAGTCAGATTTAAAATTTGATGGTCATAAATTAAGTGAATGTGACAGAAGTGCTGAGAAGGCGAACACGCAGAAGTCCTTCGACCAGGCCGTTAGATTCCGTCCTTGGGCTAACGGATGGACCTTACAATACATTGTTAAACAATCCATAAGCAACTTCTCAAGAGATATTTGTCATAGCAAGCCCTTATTCTTCCAATGCTGCTTGATGCAGCCTATTGCTTCTGCTTCGGAAACCAGTAACATTAGCAAGTCATTTGATGCTATCTTATTTGATGTACACATATCAGGCCTACTTAAAAAAATAATAATGATAATAATACAAATAAAAAAAATAAATAAAAAAAATAATAACCCAACCACATTATTTATTACCAGTATGCTATAATGTTATTGGTAAATTTCTAAAGCTGTAAAGCTGTATTTGGTACTTACATGGGGTGGTAGATAACAGTCCACCAGTATTACCATGTCATTTCATTAAGGCCAATTTACAATAAATGCACTTCCATCCGGTGATGTTTACCATCTTCCCCTCACTATTGGCCACTTTAAAACATATAGTAGCCAATCAGATGACTTGAACAAGGGGTAGTGGGCCACTATCGTTTGTTAAAGTCATCTGATTGGCTACTATATGTTTGACAAATTGACAATCCTTCGCTTTTCCACCTTTAATGCCAAGAATGTAGGTCATAATCAAGATTGCTCTTTAAAACAAACATTCCCAGTATTTCACATGAGCATGTTTGAACTAAGGTGTTTGCTCTGGTTATCTAACAAGATGCTGAACTTTTGCAGACTGATGTACACTTTTCTGACGCTAACTGGTAGTTTTGGTTCTAAATATTAGTCAGTTAACGTAAAAACACGGGATACACTCATGCCCCAGCTGGTGAAATGGGCGTGCGCGTCATCATCAACATATTTCATCACACGAATACATTCGATAGCCTAAATGTGTTGAGATCGGGAAAGCAGAGGCACTGAGTGCGCAAAAACAGTTCTACAACCGTGATGTCATTTTTGTAGACAATACAGGAAAATATTACATTATTGTTTTATTTTTGGGTTATGTTTTGTCATTGCTTTTATCTGTGTGTGTGTGTGTGTGTGTGTGTGTGTGTGTGTGTGTGTGTTTCTTGCCATCAACCATCTGTGACAGTTTTGGCCCCCAAAATACTAAATGTATGGTATGTTCTGTCAATATTTGTAAAGTATTACAATGGAATTAATAAATGGGTTGAGCAGTTTTAAACCATTCCATGCTATAGTTTAACAACTATGTTGTTGCATCAGTTCCATTTGTACATTTCAATATTCATGACATACCACACCAATTTCTAAACTTAAGACATTGGTCAAATTCAGAAAGAAATAAAAGAAATTACCTTTCACAGAGTTAAAAAAAAAAAAAAAAAAAAAAAAAAAAAAGACCATGACTTTGTGAACAGGTTGAAATACATGTAAACAAACCAAATAACACAATTCTTTCTGAAAAATACAACAACTGATATCAATGGCATGATAAATGCAAAAGCCATGTATATACATTTTCCAAAATAAACATTCTTTCTGTACTTTGCCTCTGAAAAACATTTGACACCAAGTATGTGGAATTTCTTATTAATTTGCTGACATCACAACAAAGGTCACCTGTAATGTGAAGGTTAGCCTGTGAATGAATGATGGCGGAGAGCAGCGCAGCGCGTTGTGGATGATTTAGGTGTTGAGGAGAGTTGAAATCAGCTCAACTTTATGGTAATGAGCTATGATGCGGTTTAGCGGCAACCAGTTGGAGCGTAGAAGTGCTCTGCTTGAGAGAAATCCAGAGAACGCAGTCCTGTAAACTCTGGTTCCGACCACATGAGTTCCCAAGCAAAATGGAGGAGAAGTTGATCATTGCTGTGCGGGTTTCCCTATCATTTACTACGTGATCATTCATAGTGATGTGTAATTTAAGAAGGCGCGCAACACTATTTTATAGTTGAAGTTGAAGTTGAAGTTTATTTGTCATTACACATGTACAAGTACAGTATAACGAAATGAAGTTTGGAGCAAGCCTCCGGGCCGCAGCCGATTAGTCAGGCGCCGCCACACGCTCTCCAGAAATACAAGAATGCAGTTTAGCAAGCATTACATAGCAAACACAACAAAACATAAACATAAACATAAACATGACACCGTACACGTGGTCACGTGGTGGGATTTTTTGTATGAGTGGGAGAGGAGATAGATAACAGACAGGCAGACGGATGGAGCGGGAGGGAATAAGGTCGGGTATGTATGGTGCAGTGAGTCTGAGATTGTGTTGTGTGAGAATGTTAGCCATAACTTCAGATGTTTTCGAGTTCAGTTCTATGGTTTGTCCTTGAAGGGAGATAAGGCAGTGCACAGGGAAAGATAGCAGACCAGCTGTCAGGCTGAAATCCCAACCGAGAGATAGGGACCAAGTGAGGTTCGTTGGGCTAGTTGATTAGGTCAGGCAAATACAATTTATTATTTTTAATCCATTTGATGATCTTCGGTAATTTGTCCGGATCATAATCAATCAATCAGATCTGGTCCTCAGCATTCGCGTCCGGTCTGTGCAGTTTCCCTAGACATTACGTCCAGCCTCATGGCCAGACCGGTTACAGTCCGTAAAGTTCACCGATCTGACCCCGATAGAGCCCACTCTACCCTGCGTATCCGCAGTCCGACTGCGTTGTTACGGTTCAGTTCCTCAATTCCTATCACTTTCTGATCTAATTCCTTCAGACGGTCACACACAGCCCGAAGCATTCTTTAATTTCCACAGACAGCGGCTGGGTGAATTTGCTTGCAGCTGTCTTACCAATCTTCCGATAGGTCAGGGCAATCCCAAAGCCAAAGAATAGGAACCCCGCCATCAATAATCCAATCATGTATAAATCTTCCGCATCCTCCACGGACAGAGCCTCCAGGCACAGGACTTGCCAGTTGTTCCATGCGTCCCTCACGTACCCTGCGGCAAAGGTCCCGTCCGGGCAGGTGGGTTCTCCCGGGGCACCCTTCCTTAGTGAGAAAATCTTGTCGATCGCGCTGATTGACCAGTTAATCAATTCCATTTCAGTATTTTCAGGAGTCCAGCAAAGCAGCAGTCAGAGAGAAAGAGAAGAGACGAAACACTAGACAAAACAAAACAGCGCAAGAGCCAGCGGGGAGCAGAGAGAAAAACACGTCTGCACGGATAGAAGGACAGATGAGGAAGGCGCTAGAACGCTTGTTTTTCAGTGGGAATGCAATTCATTCTTACTTTTACATTTAATCAATTTCATAAGGTTAACTAAGCATTCAATCTACATCAGAGCGCCAGCGCGTCCACAAATCTTTCTACAGCGTCGTTGGCAGGGCGGCCAGAACAAATTTTGAGCCACCCTGCCAACGCCAGCGGCACTGTGAATGCACAGTTTCAGGTGATCGAGAACCCTGAGGTTCCACTGACAACTGACAACCACAATGACTCAATCAGAATCCAGAAAAAAAAGACGAAGACAGAATCAAAAAGAGGGAATCAAACTTATAGACAAGTGCCACAAACTAAATTTAAAATGTTTATTCATTCAAAGATATGGAACAAAATTTGCCCATTGAAATGTTCCAATAAACTATGAAATCCATGGACCCACTACATCTACAATCAGTTCAAGAAAAAAAATCCTTGTCCTTTCCGCCTTATGTACCACGTCCAAGCAATAGGGAGTCGGAAGCGTATGTGTGCGTACTTAAAAATATGTGCAAAATGTATATTTTCAACTTGCCGCACAAGATATTCCTTCACCGTGAAGACGAAACCAGCCAAACATCAAACAGTTATTCCTGTAACTGTGTTCCGAACTGGAAACATCTTGCATCTAAAAAAATGTTAAAAAACAGTTCCGACATGCCAGTAATGTTAGAAGGGGAAATATAGCAAAAGCTGTCCTTCAAGGTGTAAGTAAAGAATATTATAAAAGGCTGCAAAACACACCCGTCCAGGAACTTCTCGCTGGTAACATCACTCACAGCCAAAACAGAAACATTTTGAAAGTGATTTCCCATGAAATCAAGAAAGCCATGCAGCAACATGACAACATTCTTCTAGAGACTCAGCTCACACAGTCCATAATCAGACAATGTGACACTGCCTCTTATTTGACCACTGGGTATGTCCAACATTTCCAGGTGGATCCGTTTGGGGCTCACCTGTACACAGAAACAGGAATAGAAATACTGCTTAATAATCTGAGAGACAGATCCCCTGTCACCCTTTACTTAGATGCCACTGGGAGTGTCATTTCAAAAATTCCACATCAAACAAAACCCATCCTGTACTACGCTCTTACCTTGCCAGGTAAAGGAAGAGACGCACATCCACTTCCAAGTATGCAAGATAATATCAAGCGAGCATTCCATTCCTCCAATAACTTTCTGGCTAATGCAGTTTCTCCTCAAACTGTCAAAATACACCAGTCAACAAATTCATCAGCTGGAGACAGATTACAGCTGGGCTCATTTTGGCATTTAATAAAGAAAGCATGCCGGCTTACCTTAGGGTGTATGCCATCTGCCAAAAGCAAAAAACCTGGGCAGATATCAAATTAGCAACAGTTTTGCACCTGTGTGCAGCTCACATCATTAAAGCTGTGTTTACAGCTTTCTCAAGGAAGACAGGTGATAAAGGGCTGCAAAATGTGGCAACATATGTTTTTGCCAGGATGCAAAACACTGTTAATCTGGATGATGCCCTTGCCATTTTTAGACCATTCTGCATGTTTTTTTCTTGCAAGACATGTCAGTAAAAATGTCACAGAGAGTCTTAAATACTTGGAGATTGCTATTCTTCAGGACAGAACAGAAGAGGTCTCAGAAAAGTGGGAGATGGATGAGAATTCAGCAAAAACAACTGCTGGTGGGTCTCCATTTTCCAAACTTTTCAGAAAAATCTATGATGATGTCATGGCTGTCTTGGAAAATGAACAACACCATCATAGTGGTGAAAACCCTTATTATTGTCCAGATGTAATCACATTCCTTCTGGACAATTTGGAGTGGGGTTCTGCTAGGAAACATGCATGTGACATGACAGAGTCACTACTTCCTTCAGCAGAAAACTCCGAAACAAGAGACACAAACTGTCATGGTGAAAAATGTTTGGCATTGTAAAACCATGCGTTCTTTCAAAAAGAACATGTCTTCGGCCAGCGGACTTCATTCAGACAATGCACACATCTTTGAAGGGGCGTTACAGGGAATACATCACGAGAAACAATCTTCCTGAAGATATCCTCATTAGACCTCAAACCATCAGGTCATGTGGCTTTTGCAGAAGAGAGGTGGGGAAAACGGCAGCAAAAAAAAAAACATAAAAGTGCTGGTAAATTTTACAGAGCTCCACCTGAAATGCCAACACCTGGGGTGCTAAGAACAGCACAAACCGTGTTTAGTGTCCCTGACATTCCAGGTGTTGCTGAAGAGGTAAGTAGCAGGGGTGGGGGTGGGCGTTCTTAACTGACTGTACACCTATTAACCATATTCTTTGCAGGTGTTGACAAACAAACATGATATTCCCAAAACAAAACAGACCCCGAAAACTAAAAAGCAGTGGCATGATAAATGCAAAGGATATTTCACAAGAATATGTTCCTGAAAAGGTAAATATAAAATATTACAATTAATAACTATAAATATACATTCAACAATACACAAATTACATGTAGAACTTTGGCTAAAAAAAGGTGCAACAATTTGCAAAAGAAGTTCTGCATGTCAATTTTTTTAGTGTAGATGCTGTTTTTATTACTGAACGTAATCACAAATAATGAATAGCTATACAATAAGAGATTTTAAATTTAGCTAAGGAATTTTTAGAGCAAATATCAATATTGTCAAACTGTTTAGGTTATAGAAAGTTACATCCGCTCTGCCCTTAACAAACATGACAAATCTGGGAAAATGTATCAGTTGAACCATTACACCACCTTTGTAATGTTCTATGGCGAAAGAGACAAGTGGCTCGACAAGGCTTAAAGGACGTGAGTGTAAAGACATCCACAGGAAGTTTGTGGTAAGTGATGCAACTTACTTTTAAATACGCTATAATTTGACTATGTATCAATTCCTGATTCAAACAGAACTTTAAAAATATTACTAGTAAAGATACAGTTTTTCAGCTCAAATGTGCCTCATTTTTCACATACATGCCTGTACCTCAAGAAGTATTACATATATCTTAAGATCCTTTTAGACTCTGGTTCTTAACAACATTTTCATTTGGAATCTTCATTTTAAAGGCCCTCGATGGTTCAGTCCCAAAGATTGAACTAAGGATGCGACACTCGACTCACGAGAGGAATCATGTTTCAGAAATGAAGTCTTACTTATTTATTATATTTCATTATTTTAGCGGGTATATATATATATATATATATATATATATATATATATATATATATATATATATATAAAAAAAAAATGGATAAAAGGTTATTGTTTACACTAGACTGGCTCTGGCCAAACTTCACCTTTATGAAGCGTATTGCCTAGTGTAGCCTAAATGCTAGTCTGTTAGCGCCTCTGCGGGAGGAAAATGGGAAATTGAAGAATGCGATCCTCTTACAGAAATGTAGTGACTCAAACATGTCAATACCTTGCAATTCACTCTAAAAATAAAACATTTTAAAAAGCAATTAAGCAAACGTTAGACGTGGGTTAGCAAACAGCGTCTTTATCACAACTCGTGGCAGGAACTCAAGTTAAATGGGAAAAAAGTTTATTGCAAATAACGTTAGAATAAAACGTACGAGGCAATAAAGAAACGTGTATTTGAATGTGAACTTACCAATTTACCTTTCAGCTTTCATCTTTCTGACGAATCTCTGCCAGAGTGCAGCGCAGCAAATTCACGAAGATCAAAAGCATTACCGCCTTGTATTCGTAACTATCAAACAGCGTGGTGTAATTCAAAAGTTCAAGCATAACCAATCAATTGTATTAAAAAAAGACAGAGCAATAATATAAATATTTGTTATTTTGAATTCTTAACACTTCATATCTTCATTTGAAAGGTTTTGCTGTCAAATTATGTTGATAAATTGGCGGTGCTTCTGGAAACCCAACCTTGTAAAATTGTACATTTATAATAACATGAATAATTGTAACACATTACAAATTATTATTTTTGTTATTTTTGGTTTTTTAAGATGGTAAAGGAAACTGTGAAACAAAGTTTTCAAGATTTCAAATGAATCCTTATACAGGAAATGCAGGAAATCTCAGAAGGGAAATGGCACAGGAAATTCTACTAATCTCTAACTGCAGGTTAATTGATCTAATCAATTTATCATTGCATTTTAAATTAATTATACAAAATTAGGAAATATCAATGCATTAAGTAACTTTACATTTTATCTTAGAATCAAACAAGGATTTCTGCTCTAACTGTGGATATAAGTGAGCAGAATTGATGTAGCTTTGCACGTGATTTTAATATAGTTCAAAAGCAGCGCCGGCTCTGACCAATTTGCTTGTATCAAGGTTTAGCACAGCATGCTATCAGTCTAAGTTGTGGAAACACTGGTACTGTTTTATTTTTGTAATACATTGATGTTTCATTTATGTTGTTTTATATGATGTCCAGTCCCATTCTACCCCTTCATTATGTTCATAATATTATTATTTTGTTTTTTAAAAGACTGATGAAAGTTAAACTATACAATAATAGCAAACCTACGCCACAAGACAGCCTAAACAAAAATAGCAAGAGTAACAGCAGTATCTAGCATTCATGCACAAACTATTCATTGAGAACTAGCAAAAGTGTTTGTTTTCCAGTAGATGGCAGCAATCTTCCACTAAACTATGCACATTCATGTTTTCACCATGATTTAAGATAAATTTGGATATTTAATCTGAATGTTACATAAAAACACTACTAATTTCGGGTAAATACATTTTAAAATTGCCATTTGTCCCCTTAAAACTGCACAACTGCAGAGTAAAAACATTAGGCTATTAAAAAAGTGATATTACTTGCGTTTAAAAAACGGGTATGATTTTTTTTCCCCTAAATCACACTGGCTGTGGCCACTGGAAAACCCAGAACAGCTGCTTGCATAAAGTTTAAGGTAAAAATTACTGGAATTAAGTAGCGAACATTAGTATTTTACTACTATGCAATTAGATAGTAAACAGTTCATTCATTAGCCTACATCACTTCACTTCTGTCTTTATCCCTTATCTTCCTTGCATCAGAGGCTTCTGTCTTTTTTGACACTACAGTTCAGCCATCCGTCATAAATAATCAGGCAACTTCATTGTCTACACCTGGCACGATTGGCCAAGCACCCTAAAATGAAAGCAATTCTGTCACACAACAAATTCCCAACATCAAACTGATCCCGTGTTATATGTCTGATGCACTTCAAGTAGCCTACTCACTCACTTGGCGGGGAAGACTGATGCGGTGGACCGGGAAGAGTCGGGGGACTTAATTATTTTAATTATAGCCTCAATAGTTCTCTGGAAATTACATATAATTACAAACCCGATTCCAAAAAAGTTGGGACACTGTACAAACTGTGAATAAAAACAGAACGCAATGATGTGGAAGTTTTAAATTTCAATATTTTATTCAGAATACAACATAGATGACATATCAAATGTTTAAACTGAGAAAATTTATCATTTTAAGGGAAAATAAGTTGTTTTAAAATGTTGTGGCATCAACACATCTCAAAAACGTTGGGACAAGGCCATGTTTCCCACTGTGTGGCATCCCCTCTTCTTTTTCTAACAGTCTGCAAACGTCTGGGGACTGAGGAGACAAGCTGCTCAAGTTTAGGAATAGGAATGTTGTCCCATTCTTGTCTAATACAGGCTTCTAGTTGCTCAACTGTCTTAGGTCTTCTTTGTGGCATCTTCCTCTTTATGATGCTCAAATGTTTTCTATGGGTGAAAGATCTGGACTGCAAAAGTAAGCTCAGTCTCTAAATATTCATTGTGCTCTTCCAATAAAAAAGGAAGGTCCTTGAGCAGCTCATTCCTACATTGTTCATCTGAGCTTTCAGCAGTGTACATGTTTGAATAAAAAGCCACAGCAAGTCTACGCATCTCCAGCGGATTTGAGGTGACATGTCCATTATCATCCTTCAGCAAGTACATCTGTTTCTGTTGACCCTTTTTGTGCTCCAGATTAAAGTAGGAGCATCCATGTATTTTACAGTCAGAAAGTGGCTTCTTATGAGAGCTCCTTTAACTCTTTCATTTAAGACTGAGCTTAGTTGATTTTTGTTTCATTATCTCTTTTTCCAGCTACTACAAATTCTTTTCATTTAAAAAAAAAAAGACTGAGATGAATATTTTTGGTAAAAATCTCTTATATGCACTTTCCGAACTTCCCACCATTGTGCAATGCTTTCAAAAAGCTTTTTGTTTTCCAGGTCTCCCAAAACAAATTAAAAGCTTCACAAAAATCTTTTAAAAGTTTCGTATTAAAATGCCAATAACAACCTTATGTGTGTTTTTGTGCCTAAGTGCAACAGTAATAAATGTATGATCAGAAATAGCATTAGGAATAATATTTGTATTGACAACTCTATTTCTCATATTGCAAGATATATAAAAACTTTCCAAACTTTCATTATGTTCTCTACACACAGAAGTTTAACTTTTTCACGACAGCAGCTAAACAGCTGCACAGTAAATTCCCAGGTGGTGAATTAACACCGCTCAGTGTTCATGTGGGAACCACCAGCAGGGTGTTAAAGTAACGCTGAAGCAGTGTTAGAGTTAATTAGACACTTAAGTGATTAATGAATGAAAGGAAACACGAGAGCTACAACTGTAGCTTCTTCAGCCACAGCTTTAGATGAAATCAATTGAAGATACATTAAATATCTCTTATTAATGACCACACTGACTTTATTTCTATCATTTGTCTAGAGTTATTTTTTATTAACAGAATTAACAGAAGTTTAGATGTTGATGATTTATTGAAAATGTTTGGTCACCATTATGGTGATCAGTGTTTCCTTTAGTTGGGCAGTTTGACTGATTGTGGTTTTTGTAACAGTGTTTAACTGAAACACATTTGTTGCAAAAGAAGCCTTAAATAAAGATGGTCAGGTGATCTTTCGTCATCATAAAGAAACATTCAGAATTCAGCACAACACCGGCAGTGAAAATCTAGTAACATTTAGTGTCATATAGGTCACCTTATAAATGCATGTTTCTGATCGATTATTATGGTAAATATTAAAATTTTCCAGACGTCATGTTAAATGGAGAAAAGATTTAAGAATTTCACATAATCTTACATTTTCCAGTTTTAATTACACTTTCTATTTAATTATTAAATACAATAAGTGAATTCCTATAGTGGCCAAGGGAGCTCAACGTGCTGCAACTGAAGAAAATGCATGCAAATACACATGTGCTGCAAATACTCGACGCAACCAAATACAGAAATGTGACAGCACGTGTGGCAAATGTGGCAAAACCTGCTGGAAACCACAAACAGCTTTATTTATTTATATAGCACTTTTTACAATGCAGATTGTATCAAGTGGCTCCTTCTAATGTTCAGCACCATGACAGCAGCTGAGATTCATCACGACACACAAACACATGAGGCTTGTTTGAGATGAACAAACCTCTTGACTCTGTCCTTCTTTGAGTGCAGACGTGTTTTCTCTCTGCTCCCGCTGTGCTCTGGCGCTTTGTTTTTTTGTCCTTCTTTTTCTCGCTGACCCGCTGCTTGCTGGACTCCTGAAAATACTGAAATGGAATTGATTAACTGGTCAATCAGCACGATCGATAGGATTTTCTCACAAAGGAAGGGTGCCCTGGGAGAACCCACCTGCCCGGACGGGACCTTTGCTGCAGGGTACGTGAGGGACGCATGGAACAACTGGCAAGTCCTGTGCCTGGAGGCTCTGTCCGTGGAGGATGCGGAAGATTTATACATGATTGGATTATTGATGGCGGGGTTCCTATTCTTTGGCTTTGGGATTGCCCTGACCTATCGGAAGATTGGTAAGACAGCTGCAAGCAAATTCACCCAGCCGCTGTCTGTGGAAATTAAAGAATGCTTCGGGGTTGTGTGTGACCGTCTGAAGGAATTAGATCAGAAAGTGATAGGAATTGAGGAACTGAACCGTAACAACGCAGTCCGGACTGCGGATACGCAGGGAAGAGTGGGCTCCATCGGGGGTCAGATCGGTGAACTTTTACGGACTGTAACCGGTCTGGCCATGAGGCTGGACGTAATGTCTAGGGAAACTGCACGGACCGGACGTGAGTGCTGAGGACCAGAACTGATTGATTGATTATGATCCGGACAAATTACCGAAGATCATCAAATGGATTAAAAAAATTGTATTTGCCTGACCTAATTCAACTACCCCACCGAACCTCACTTGTCCCTATCTCTCGGTTGGGAGGTCAGCCTGACAGCTTGGTCTGCTATCTTCCCCTGTGCACTGCCTTATCTCCCTTCAAGGACAAACCATAGAACTGAACTCGAAAACATCTGAAGTTATGGCTAACATTCTCACACAACACAATCTCAGACTCACTCGCACCATACACAACCCACCCGATCCCACCCCCTCCAACCGTCTGCCTGTTTATCTATCTCCTCTCCCACTCCATACAAAAAATCCCATCACGTGACCACGTGTACTGTGTTATGTTATGTTTTGTTGTGTTTGCTATGTAATGCTTGCTAAACTGCATTCTTGTATTTCTGGAGAGCGTGTGGCGGCGCCTGAATAATCGGCTGCGGCCCGGAGGCTTGCTCCAAACTTCATTTCGTTATACTGTACTTGTACATGTGTAATGACAAATAAACTTGAAACTTGAAACTTGAACTACACTAGCCTGCCCGCGAGATCTGGAGGAGTACAGAGACGGCCATCAGGTCGAACCAACGTCATTCATGGCAGACCACACAATCTTTTCCAAATATAAGCAGTTTCTTCCAAACTGTTACTCTTATACAATAAGAATATATTTTTATAGCGTAATCTTAATTTTTTGTTAATGTTTTGTGTGTTTTGTTTGAGTATCAGATATTCAATAACTATATATGGTACTTTGATGGCACATGATCGTAAGGCGGCTGCAGCGCCGATCAAAGTTGGACAAATTTTCTAACCAGAATGCATTGCTTTTGTCAGGCGGCATCCGATCTTTGCGCCGTCGCATGAAGTCGAACAAGCCTATTTACAGTCATAGAAAATTAGTTCTTACTCGTCACAAGTGTGAGTTTAATCAAAATACAAAAATACAAATATCCTGTTGGCTCCTGTATCCTATGATATTACAGTTATTACATATTACATCCTTGAGTTACTTGAAGCATTTTTACACAAGTTTTATCCATAAATTACAGACAAAAATGTAAGAAAATGGCTTCTCCCTTTTATTCCTGGCGAACCTGTTCAATTTTGTGTAACGACAAGTGGGCGTGGCCATTGAAGAAACAGAACAGAAATTATACATCAGAAAACTTAGATTTTCCTCTCAAAGAAATTATACTTTCAGTTACTACTTGCAAAACCAACACTCTAAGCAAACAATAATAATATGCAAACTGTTGAAATATTAAATTTTTTACATGAAATGACATTTCATAGTTGTCTTATGAATAACTGACCTTCGAGAGCTGCGTATGACAATCAAACACATTACAGCAATCAACAGATCATAAAGTTCTTTATCTGGACAGACTTGAGCTGCTGGGGTTGTAAGAACAAGAAGGTACGTTACCACAGAGTTTTTCGATTTTAAATAATAACACGTTGTAAAGAACAATGATCTTTAGTTATATACAAATACATACATATTTAAAATGACATACATTGCTTGAGCAGGTACAATGGTTGTGTATACTGAGCAAATAACAAACTAAAAACAGCCAATCACAGCATGAATTTTCTGTAATGGCTGACTAAAAACTACATGTAATGACTCCGATCCTGATTTTATGAACATAATTAACATCATAAGCAGTGTCTGCATCATTCAGTACTTGATGATGTTGATGATGATGTTGATGATGATGATGATGATGATGATGATGATGATGATGATGAATGATGATGATGAAGAAGTGATGTGAAGTTCTGTGCTGTTAAACATTAGCATAAATACTGTCAGAGGAATCAGAGGGGTTTGTGGGTAATTGTGGAGTAGCATAAACAGTGTTACAAGAATCAGAGGGGTTTGTGGGTAATTGTGGAGTAGCAGAAACAGTGTTAGAAGAATCAGAGGGGTTTATGGGTAATTGTGGAGTAGCATAAACAGTGTTACAAGAATCAGAGGGGTTTGTGGGTAATTGTGGAGAAGCATAAACAGTGTTAGAAGAATCAGAGGGGTTTGTGGGTAATTGTCTGTGGATGTTGTTAATCTTGTTGTAATCACAATCAGAATGGGAAACCTGAAGAGATAAATCGTTTTTTTTTTTTTTTTTAAATAGATTTAATTTAAATATTTAATAATATTTAAAAACAAACATGTTTCTGCAATCACAGTAATTATACGCACTCTTTCATTGTTTGCTGGTGTCGCGTGATATCCTATGGAGGAGGAATCAGCGGCTGTCAAAGACAAGCAAGCTAATTAAATTTAATATCTGTGTTCATTATATCATATTTCAATAATAATTTTTCTGAGTAAATGTTTTGACATCCTCACATTTTTTTATATTTTGCTAATTTTTAAAAATAACAAACAACTATAAATGTTTATCTACTAGTATGATCAATGTGGAAACAATATACCAAGTCTTTTTAAAGAAGGTAAAAATTTAAGAATGAGTTTTACTGTGAGACTGATGCCTCCTGCAAAGAGTGACGGTCAGTAACACGAGTCCAGTGATGATCAGAAGCAGAACCACAGACACACTGACTATCAGAGAAGAGCCTGAAAACACACTCACAATCTCAACCACTGACACAAATGAGTGTGTTTCTGTTTCAGAGTGTGTTTGTACCTGTTACAGGAGACAAAGATGTGAGCACTGGAGATTTAACTGATGAAGATAATGATGATGATGTTAATGATGAGGAATGTAGTGATGATGGCAATGGTGGTGATGTTGAGGATTTTCTGTGATTGTTTGCCTCTAAAACACAGAAAATCAACATGGAGAGGAAATAAAACTATTTTTCTCCAGGGACAGATTAAAACTATTTGCATACATCCACAGCACCAGACAAAGAACATGAGAATCACTGGAGTATGTATACACAAGGTAACAAGGAACAGGTGAAGGCGAGTGGTTGGCATGGAAACTAATGAGGTAAGCTATGGCGACTAACAAGGGTAAGTAAGGCAACAGACAAGGCAGCAAAGCAAACAGGGGAACAGGAACATGAAGATCCCCACAGCAGAACAGAAGAGCACCACAGCAGAGCAGAAGGGACTGAAGATCCCCATGGAAGAGTAGAAGACCATCATAGCAGTAGCCTGACAAGCCAGACCCACATCAAGATAAATGGGATAAACAGATGTCTTTAAAATTCCCTCTGCAGGCAATAGGATCGCGCTACAACCAACCAGAGCAACAAAGAAGGTGACAGAGTCAGAGTGATGCAAATGAGTCGTGGTGTGTTGTGGAAAAGTTTGATGGAGAGATTCCTGTAAGCCAACAACGTTATGGTAGCCAACGACTGTTGCTGTTTTTGCAAAAAGAATACGAGATTTGCGGGCATGCTTGTACATTAATTTACATGTAAAACACATTGCATACACAACATTTTCAACTTGTTTGTTATTTTCGTTTTCACCCCTTTTTTTCTGTTGGATGGAAATGTGAAATAAACACTTTGACACTTTTTTTTTGACTTGACTATTATTATTATTATTATTATTATTATATCCAGAAGGGGGCCATAGAGATCCATAAATTTTTCTGGATGTGGCCAACTGTCTATGATATATATATGATATATATATATATATATATATATATATATATATATATATATATATATATATATATATATATATATATATATATATCAATCCAATCCAAATTTAATAATATGCAGTCATCTGACATAAGTTTGGGAAGCATTCAGGCAGTACTTTCAAAAACAGGTCGGTGGTTATATATACAACTATAGACAAACCTCCTGGTCGCCTTTGCCAAGTTGCATGGCCCTGAGTCCAAATTTTGTACATCCTTTAACTGGTCCTCCATAAGCACTATCAGTGGTGAGACAACAATCACAAGCGGGTTTTGTGGCTGAGTCCCATGCATTTTCCCACCAGCGGAGCTAGTTGATAGATTAAACTTTTGCTGTATCCGGTCGGCAAAACTCCGAACACAACTTCCTTTTTTAAGAATGACTTCAGTGCCGTTCTTTGTTCTTTTCTCAAAGAAAAGCTTAACTCCAAGTCTTCTAGAGTCGTGACCAAAGCCGATTCGAAAGACCACTGTTCACCAGCTTCTTTCTTTCTCAAGTAGCACGTGGAACCGCCACAACTCTGCCATCATTATGTTAAGCCCATCCACTGACTCTATACACGATGTGATTGGCCTGACTAAAGTTTGTTTTTTCCAGCTCGCAAGCCAACGGAGAGTTGCTAGACTACCCTGGCTGCAAATTACATTTGCTGCCGCTAGGGTGTGTCTAGATTTCTAGGCTATCAAAGCAGAGCAGACAGGCCTGAAGTTAGCCACGGTAGAGCAGAAGACCACCACAACAGAGCAGATGGGACTGAAGATCCCCATGGCAGAGCAGAACACCACCACAGCAGAGCAGATGGGACTAAAGAGCCCCACGGCAGAGCAGAGCACCACCACAGCAGAGCAGACTGGACTAAAGATCCTCACAGCAAAGCAGAAGAGCGCCACAGCAGAGCAGATGGGACTTTAGATCCCTACGGCAAAACAAAAGAGTACCACAGCAGACGGGACTGAAGATACCCATGGCAATACAGAAGAGTACCACAGCAGAACAGACTGGACTAAAGATCCCCACAGCAAAGCAGAAGAGTGCCACAGCAGAGCAGACGGGACTTTAGATCCCTACGGCAGAACAAAAGAGTACCACAGCAGACCAAATGGGACTGAAGATACCCTTGGCAGTACAGAAGAGTACCACAGCAGAACAGATGGGTAACTGAAACCCCTACGGCGGAGAAGAAAACCACTACAGCAGAGCAGAAAGGCCTGAAGATCCCCACAGCAGAGGAGAAGAGCACCATAGCAGAGCAGACGTGTAACTGAAACCCTTATGGCAGAGCAGAAGACCACCACAGCAGAGCAGATGGGCCTGAAGATCCCCATGGCAGAGGAGAAGACCATCACAGCAGAGCAGATGGGCTTGAAGATCCCCATGGCACAGCAGAAGACCACCACAGCAGAGCAGATGGGCCTGAAGATCCCCATGGCACAGCAGAAGTCCACCACAGCAGAGCAGATGGGCCTGAAGATCCCCATGGCAGAGCAGAAGACCACCACAGCAGAGCAGACGGGCCTGAAGATCCCCATGGCAGAGCAGAAGACCACTACAGCAGAGCAGATGGGCCTGAAGATCCCCATGGCACAGCAGAAGACCACCACAGCAGAGCAGATGGGCCTGAAGATCCCCATGGCAGAGCAGAAGACCACCACAGCAGAGCAGATGGGTCTGAAGATCCCCATGGCAGAGCAGAAGACCACCACAGCAGAGCAGACAGGCCTGAAGATCCCCATGGAGCTGGACAAGTGTTAGTGGGCCAAACACACAAGATGACGGCTGCCATCAAAGCACACTCTCAGAAAAAAAGGTACAGAGGAGGTACAATTTTGTTCCTTGGGGAACAAAATGTATAACTGCACCTTTAAAGGTACACAATTGTTCCTTAGGGTACAGTTATAACATTGTTTTCCTCTACTTAGAGCAGGGGTAGGCAAGTTGGGTCCTAGAGAGTCACTATCCTGCAGAGTTTGGCTCCAACGCTGAAAGACATCTATAGAAGCTCTTATTGAGAATTAACAGAGGTTTAGATGTTGATGTTTCATTGAAAAAATTTTATCACCATTATGGTGATCAGTGTTTCCTTTAGTTGGGCAGTTTGACTCGAGGCTTTTTATGTGAGTTTGTGGTTTTTGTTAAAGTGTTAACAAAACACATAATCGGTTCGTATAAAAAAAAAAGCCATAAACAAAAATTGTCTTGAAGAAAAGTGTTTGACTAAACTCACTGACTAAAAATGTTAATAAAAAAATTATATTCACCAACGACACTTTCTTACCACAGATCAGACATTCTGACACACACAGATATCAAGAATCAGCATATGAATCTCAACAATGGTGACATACTTAATGCTGCAATGCATGCTGGGAGCCATGAGTTTTATACTGTGGTGGCTTAGTAGGGTTGGAGCTAAACTCTGCAGGACAGCAGCTCTCTAGGACCGAACTTGCCTACCCCTGATTTAGAGGTACAAAAATGTACCCTTAAGGGTACAGCCCCAGTGACGGCCACTTGTAAAAGGTACAATTTTGTACTTTTTTTTTTTTTGAGAGTGCATATAGCCTACGGTGGTAGGACCTCTGAGACCCCTGGACTCAGGAGCACTGGACTTTAAAGGTCTAGGACAAAAAGGACTAGAGGGTCACTGAATGTGGGTGCGTTGGAATCACTCGGATGTTGGGGACTCACACAAACATCAGCCGTGGTCTGCCACATTGAATAATAGTCTCAAACCCCTTGCAACAGCCTTTGTAGCTTCAGGTACGGAGTTTGTGGCAACATGATATTTAAATAATTTTTTCATATTTAATTTATTAAATAATTTTAAAAAGTGAAAATGAGCTGATTATGCAGTATGTGTTTGAGTTTGGAGATAGATATCAGATCATGGATAGAAAAATGTGTGTGAATGTATCGGGTTTCTTCTGAGAGTAAAACATGTTTGTGTGCCCCTGAATGTGGTGCCCATTGCATGTATAGTTAACCACATGCATATTTTTTTTACTCACAGACACTTCACTTCCCTTTTCTCAAAGACACTGATGCTTTTCACACATTACTGGACCATCAGACGTTTCACACACATAACCTCAAACTGCTGACGTGTGCTTTTGAGCATCTCAAAACTCTCAGGAGGATTTTAAAGCATTACAGATGCTGGTTTGTGTTTCATCATTGCTCACCTGTAACATTGATCAGCACTCGTGTGATGAAGCTCTTGTGCCCTTGATCAGACTGAACTCCACACCAGTATTCTGAGTCTTGTTCAGTCACATGACTGATGCTTCCCGTCAGGAGCTGCTCTTCTCTGTCATCATACAGCCGGATCTTTCCCTCACTCCATCTTCTGCTCTCCTTCACAGACGTCTCTTCAGCACAGAGATCAGCTCCAGATCTCCAGCAGAGAAACTTCACATCACTCCTGTGGGATTGTGGGTATTTGCAGCTGATGTTCACAGATCGTCCTGCAGCCGCTGATAGACTGATGCTCTTCACACAACAATCATCTGTTTGAGATCCAGATAAAGTGCAGCAATGTTACAATGAGCAGATATATTCATGATTCTGTCAAATAATGCATGAATGACTGAAAGCGGCTCACCCTTCTTAATGTCCAGATTAAACTCAGAGAAGAAACTGTAGTCTTCAGAAACTTTGAGTGTAATCTTATATTCTCCAGAGTCGTTCTCATTCAGCTCTCTGATAAACGCACGTAAGAGACCTGCAGATCTGTCATCATGAACGCCGTGTTTCTGTTCTGCTGCTCTGATAGTGTTTATTACAGGAAAACATTGATCTGCTCCAGTTTTACAGACATATTTCTCACGGTTCTTGAGTTTCATCTCATATTTGTAGTTTATAATGACGATTCCTCCTGAATATCCCGTCACATTACTGATTCTTTGACCTGTTCAACACAAACCCAGATCATTTGTCATTTTGTTCTCAATATAAACACATATCTGGTCATTTTGCTGCAACATTTATGAATGCAAGTCCAGACTATGAGTGTAAATGTTACATCAGGAGATAAAAAGGTTATTGATGGCGTCTGTTAGGAGTTAGACGTGTGAACGGCAGTAATTACAGTCAGTGTTGAGTATCGTGATGTTGTGGAGATCGTCATGGGTTTGAGGCTCTCAGTTACTCACCTGTTATAACCTTCAGCTTCACTTCAGTGTAGGAATCTCTTCCTGGTTTATCAACCGCACACTGGTACGTCCCAGAATCCTGTTCACTCAGATCTCTGATGGTCACAGTGAAGACTTCTGATCTTGTGTCGTCATACAGGGAGAATCTTCCAGAACGAATCCATTTATTTTTCTCATTAGTCTTGATTCGATCTGTGCACTCTGACCACTGACCTCTACAAAAATACTTTATATATGTTGAATATCCTTCATCATATCTGCATGTGATCGTGACTCCGCCTCCTGAATATCCCGTCACACTGAAGCTCACGACACCTACAACAAACCAGCATCTTAATACAAGACATAAATACTGAAGTGAGATTGATTTTAAAGTGTTTTTAAAGTTAATTTCTCCATATTAGTTGAAGACAGAGAATGTTGTTAATTAGTTAATGTCAGTTCTGGTTCTTCTGTGATGTGATTGTTGGATCAGGACTCTTCAGTTCAGATTCTTACCAGGAATCATCATCAGAGTGAAAGTCCAGATGGTCTTCATTCTTCTCTCTTATTAAATGATCTTCTCTGCTGTCAGTAGATTCAGTTCTTCTGAAGCTCTCGATGTGTGTTCAGATGAGCTATGAGCGTTTCTTTCCTGGTTACATGTTTAACACGAAGTGCTGAATGTGACAGAGACGCCCACTTCCTCTGAGAAAGAGAGAGAGAGAGAGAGAGAGAGAGAGAGAGAGAGAGAGAGAGAGAGAGAGAGAGAGAGAGAGAGAGAGAGAGAGAGAGAGAGAGAGAGAGAGAGAGAGAGAGAGAGAGAGAGAGAGAGAGAGAGAGAGACAGAGAGAGAGAGAGAGAGAGAGAGAGAGAGAGAGAGAGAGAGAGAGAGAGAGAGAGAGAGAGAGAGAGAGAGAGAGAGAGAGAGAGAGAGAGAGAGAGAGAGAGAGAGAGAGAGAGAGAGAGAGAGAGAGAGAGAGAGAGAGAGAGAGAGAGAGAGAGAGAGAGAGAGAGAGAGAGAGAGAGAGAGAGAGAGAGAGAGAGAGAGAGAGAGAGAGAGAGAGAGAGAGAGAGAGAGAGAGAGAGAGAGAGAGAGAGAGAGAGAGAGAGAGAGAGAGAGAGAGAGAGAGAGAGAGAGAGAGAGAGAGAGAGAGAGAGAGAGAGAGAGAGAGAGAGAGAGAGAGAGAGAGAGAGAGAGAGAGAGAGAGAGAGAGAGAGAGAGAGAGAGAGAGAGAGAGAGAGAGAGAGAGAGAGAGAGAGAGAGAGAGAGAGAGAGAGAGAGAGAGAGAGAGAGAGAGAGAGAGAGAGAGAGAGAGAGAGAGAGAGAGAGAGAGAGAGAGAGAGAGAGAGAGAGAGAGAGAGAGAGAGAGACAGAGAGAGAGAGAGAGAGAGAGAGAGAGAGAGAGAGAGAGAGAGAGAGAGAGAGAGAGAGAGAGAGAGAGAGAGAGAGAGAGAGAGAGAGAGAGAGAGAGAGAGAGAGAGAGAGAGAGAGAGAGAGAGAGAGAGAGAGAGAGAGAGAGAGAGAGAGAGAGAGAGAGAGAGAGAGAGAGAGAGAGAGAGAGAGAGAGAGAGAGAGAGAGAGAGAGAGAGAGAGAGAGAGAGACTCTGTTTTTCATGGGGGTTTCGCTTCCCTCCCAGTTTAACAAATGGGAGGTTGTCCCCAGAATCTGCTGCTGTTCCCTGTCTTGGCTTTTCATGGAGCTTATGAAAAGGATGGGGAATTTAGAACAGAGCCATATTACCAAATGTAAATTTTGCTAAATATGCCAATAAAAAGTTGACTAAAAGTGTCTACAGTGTTTTTGACTTAAGTTTTTATATTGTAATATAAAATTCAAAACCAAATGTCCATCAAAAACAAAACACAAAATGTGTTGTGTTTTAAGGAAATAAGATATTTTCAAATAAATAACTATGTATATTTTCAGGCAAAAATGAGAAGTTAATAATTACTTTTCAGTTTAACAAAAATCGTTTGTAAAAAGTAATATTATTTGTGTCATTTGATGTCACTGCCTGTTTATTCACTTCATGTTAGTCCTTTCTGGTTCTGCATGAAAACAGTAAGACTGGCCCTGTCTCAAATGGCACACTTCTTGTGCACTTTCGGTCTTGTGGACTTACAATGGCTGCTGCGTGCGCATGTCCGTTAAGTCCACAAGACCATAGGGTGTCCCATTCATCGTTTAAGCTTAAAGAAGGTGCTCGTGAGCGCCCCCTTTGCGGCTGCTATGCGCCCTCAATGCGCACTTCAGCTGAGCCCGCAAGGAAGACCATGAGGGTTTAGAGTGCCATTTGGGACAGGGCCACTGACTTGGTGTGCTCTCATTATCTATCCATTTGCATCCACTATAAAGCATCATAGAGGCAATGCCGTTAGTTAATTTATGTGACTTTTGATGTGTTAAAGTTTGTAAATCAGAAATTATTTTGTTAAAAAGATACTGTTTGATAAGTTTGTTTACTATTGTGTACAAGCTTACAGAAAAGCTAATAGCTATTATAACTGTATACTATAGTGGAAACAGCAGTGTATACATGTTACAGTCATTCACAATGTAATGCTAGTCTTAAAATGGTCTCTGAATATTGTTGTATTGTTTTATTACCGCTTTCACTGCTACATGTTAATGTAGCGGTGCATATTAACACATTAACACGCGAGAACACTACACATAACATCACTAATGCACCACAGGTCATTGAAACCCATGTCATTGTTTAAAAGAATATAGTATGTAAATTATTTTTTTAGTCTACCAGCTACTAATTTCTTGAAGGAAAAGTGAAGAGCCTAGACTCCCTCATCCTTCACTGTTGTCGCTCCTCCTTTTATGCATCTGATCTCCTCCGTGAGACACAAGACCGGTGTGGGACACAGCTGGCACTCATTATCACTCACGCCACCGGCCTTCTTACAGCCTCAGCATCGACTGCTTGCCACACATTACTTGAACATTAATACTATGAAACTGTAACCCTTGATTTGTTTCAAGTTTTCCATATTAACAGTTTTGCAGTTGCTATTAAATAATTTAACAGACACATCTTCCTTCTTTTTGAAAAATTATATTTCACACCCCCTATAAACACTTGCTCTGAGAATTCTTCACCAAAATCTTGAAACAATCTATTAAGAACATCAAAAAGACCTTTTACATTTTAATAACAACTGTTCTAAATTATCTTCTTCTCCACAAAACCTACATCCCACCCCTACTGCTGGGTTCAGGTGTACCACGTTTGTCTGCGGCTATTGCCCCGTGAATAATCCTCCATTGTAGATCTGCTGTTCTCTTCTCTACTGGAGGTTTATACAGAGTTCTCCCTCGAAATTCTGGTTCAACAAAACTGGCCACAGATCTTTTCTCCTCTAAGCGAAACTTGATGCAAAACGTTGACCGTAGTATTATATATGGCTTTCTTTGATGTAGTTTCAAACAAGTCCTGCTGTGGAGTTACAAAAGATAAAATTTAACCTGTTAATTCATCCTCTTGTCTTTCACAGACGACAGCAGCAATTCTTATTTTTGGCTAAGTCCTTAAGATACAGGAATCTCTGTGCTGCTTATATTCTAAAAGCACAGATCTTACTCCGCACATCCACCAGACCTCGGTCTCCCTCGTAAGCGGGAAGGTAGAATGCTGCTGCACGAATCCAATGTTCTTCACTCTGAAAAAAAAATAAATAAATAAAAAATGTCCACAAATGTCCTCTGTATTTTGCAAATCAATTCCTTAGGTGGTTCCATTACAATGAGTCTATGCCATAAAGTTGAGGCAGCCAATAAGTTATTTACAACCAGAACTCTTGACAGTAGTGGTAATATGGATCTCCATTTACCCAATCGGGCAGCCACCTTTTTCAATATTTCCTCACAATAAAAAAAAAAAAAAAAAAACAACAACAAAAAAAAACACCTTTGTCTCTTTCCCACAACAATCCACCAGATTTTGGAGGTCCTTGGCCACTTTTCCACTGACCAATGATAAGTCCCTCCCTATTTCCCCAGTTTACCCTTGCTGATGATGCCTTCTCATATCATATCAGTTAAAATATTAACATCATTTTGATCTGAAATAAAAATAAAAACAGTAACATCATCAGCATAAGCGAACATTGAGATTCCATGCATGATGTTTACATCAGGAGCATAAATTCCATTGAGATCCCTTCTTAGCCTGTACAACAGTGGCTCAATAACAAGGCTGTATAATTGTAACAAGGCTGTCAAATCAATAACAAGGCTGATGATGTTACTCATACAACGTATTTTGAAGATGGCGGCGCGTGCACACGCTGCGGCTTCTCTCTCTCCCGATGGACCGGTGTTTTTGTGTTTTTCGTTGTGTAAATCACAGTGTTTTTGTACGTCCTTGTCGCGTCCGTTCATCTGCAAACTCAGCTACAGACGTGAGTTTCTGCTCGAGGTTGGAAAAACTACAGTCTTCAATCCAAGCTCGGCGCTCGCTCAAGATCTGCGGGATCACGGCCTTCTCCGGGGCTACCCATCACCGTCCCCACTACTGCACCTCTCCCACAGTGGAGGCGCCACAAACGGGGTGAGAGGAAACAGAAGAGGGGGAAGCGCGGAGGTATCCGTGTCAGGCTAGCGGCTAAACCACACAAGCCGGCTATCCCCACCATCATTCTCGCTAACGTACGCTCGTTGGACAATAAACTGGACGATCTTCATCTTCTTTGCTCTACTCGGAAGACTGTAAGAGACTGTTGTGTTTTTGTGTTCACGGAAACATGGCTCAACAACAGCGTTCCGGACCACGCCATTCAGCTCGATCAGCGCACATGCCATCGGGCGGACAGAGTGCCCGTCGAGGGAGGTAAGACCCACGGCGGCAGACTCTGTGTTTACACCAATGATGCGTGGTGCCGCGATGCTGTTGTGGTCTGCAAACACTGCTCACCCCTGGTGGAGTTTATGATTATTAAATGTCGGCCGTTTTATCTACCGCGGGAATACTCAGCTATTATACTTGTTGCTGTATACATCCCCCCCAGCTCCAACAACAACAGGAGTGAGGCACTAAATAATCTTTATAAACACATCAGTGATCAGCAGACAGCCCACCCAGATGCTTTTCTCATCTTGGCTGGAGATTTCAACCATGCAGACTTAAAGAGTGTGCTTCCAAAAATTCATCAACACATTGACTTCCCAACACGTGGTAAAAACACTCTGGACTTTGTGTACACTACACAGAGAGGAGCTTACAAAGCCCTTCCCCTCCCCCACCTGGGTGCTTCAAATCACATCACTGTTATGTTAATGCCAGCATACAGACCACTTGTGAAAGCCACCAAACCAGTCCAGAAGCAGATTCAAGTCTGGCCTGAAGGGTCATCAGAGGCTCTTCAAGACTGCTTCGACACCACTGACTGGGACATGTTTAAACAGGCTGCAACCTACCACAACACCACAGACATCCAGGAGTACTCAGAGACTGTTACTTCTTATATCACCAAGTGCATGGAGGATGTAACAGTCACAAAGACCATCACCGTCTGGCCCAACCAAAAACCGTGGCTGACAGGAAATGTCTACAGACTCCTGAAGATGCGTAACGCTGCCTTCAGAGCTGGAGATGAGGTGGGCCTGAGGACAGCAAGGGCCAACCTGTCACGCGGCATCAGGAAGGCTAAGAGACAGTACTCCAGGAGGATAGCCCATCGTTTCAGCGACAGCAGAGACACAAGGAGCCTGTGGCAGGGTATTCAGACCATCACAGACTATAAGCCCCCTGCACGGACATGTGATAGCTCCACCCCCCTGCTGAATGAGCTGAACACTTTCTTTGCTCGCTTTGAAGCTCACAACAGCACCACTGCACAGAAGTCACCTCCTCCTCCCGATGACCTGATGTTGTCACTGCCCAGGGACAGCGTGAGAAGATCCCTCAGCAGGGTCAACGCACGCAAAGCTCCAGGTCCTGACAACATTCCTGGACGTGTATTGAGAGACTGTGCAGAGGAACTCACTGATGTCTTCACAGACATCTTCAACATCTCACTGAGTCAAGCTGTCGTCCCCACATGCTTCAAAGCAACCACCATCATTCCAGTCCCTAAGAAATCATCTCCATCCTGCTTCAACGACTACCGTCCCAGTCGCACTTACCCCATCCTTATGAAGTGCTTTGAGCGGCTAGTCATGCACCACATTAAGTCTGTCCTCCCCCCCTCCCTGGACCCCTACCAATTTGCATATCGGTCTAAACGCTCGACCGATGACGCCATCGCCAGCACCGTCCATTCAGCACTCACTCACCTGGAAAATAAAGACACTTATGTCAGAATGCTGTTCATAGACTTTAGTTCAGCATTCAACACAATCATCCCTCTACAGCTCACTCAAAAACTGTCACAGCTGGGACTCAGCACATCGATGTGCAACTGGTTGCTGGACTTCCTGACGGGAAGACCTCAGGCAGTTCGGGTCGGCAGTAACTCATCCAACTCCATCATCATGAACACTGGAGCCCCTCAGGGATGTGTGTTGAGCCCCCTCCTTTTCACTCTGCTGACACATGACTGCACACCCATACACAACAGCAATCTCTTCATCAAGTTTGCAGACGACACGACCGTAGTTGGTCTCATTAGCAACGATGATGAGACGAACTTCAGGAGCGAGGTGAGCCGCCTGGCCAGGTGGTGTGGCGACAACAATCTCTCTCTGAACGTGGAGAAGACGAAGGAGATTGTTGTTGACTTCAGGAGAATGCACACCCAGCACGCTCCTCTGACCATCAACGGTGTGACCGTGGAAAGGGTGAGGAGCACCAAATTCCTGGGTGTGCATATCACAGAGGACCTCTCCTGGACCGCCAACTCCACAGCACTGACCAAGAAAGCACAGCAGCGACTCTACTTTCTCCGCAAGCTGAGAAGAGCCGGAGCCCCAGCCCCCATCATGCGCACCTTCTACAGAGGCACCATCGAGAGCATTCTGACCAGCTGCATCACTGCGTGGTACGGCGCCTGCAACGCATCCTGCTGTAAAGCACTTCAGCGCACAGTGAGAGCAGCTGAGAAGATTGTTGGTGTCTCTCTCCCACCCCTCCAGGACATTTATAACTCCCGCATTTATAAGACCCCACCCACCCATCGCACAGCCTCTTCAGTCTGCTGCCATCAGGGAGGAGGCTTCGCAGTCTCCAAGCAAGGACCAGCAGACTGAAGGACAGCTTCATTCCCAAGCTGTCAGGGCATTGAACTCCCCTCCCGACTCTGCCGACCCTCCCTCTTCTGCCCCACGCACCTGATCTGGGAATCACCCCCCACCTCATATATTGTCTCTCTGAGGAATTGGTCTCCCCTCTTACAGACTCTTTTTTTGCACACACTCTTATAATTTTATTTTATACCTGCACTGACTTAAATCTGAAATTGCACTATTGTTACCATTGTTTGCACTATTTGCCATCGCCACTTTACCTCTAAAATTCACTTTATCCATCTTTTTTTTAATCTTTCTTCTGTTGTTGTTACTGTTAAACTTTTTGTTGTTATTGTTATTGTTTTGTTGTTGTTAGGCACCTAGGGTCTGAGAGTCATAGAATTTCAATTCTCTGTATGTATGTACTGTACGTATGGCAGAATTGACAATAAAGCTGACTTTGACTTGACTTTGACTTGTCTGGAAAGTGGACAGCCTTGCCTAATCCCTTTTAATACAGGTAATAGGGCACTCAATCCTCCACCAGCTTTTACAATCACAAAAACTTCAGAATATAACAATTGAATATATTATATACAATTATTTCCAAAATCTTTCAAAACCTCAAAAAGATACCCATTGAAAAAAAAAAAAAAAAAGTGAGATCTCTTTAACATCTCAAATGTTTCTCCTAGACAAAAAATAGGTTAGTTTAAGATTAAATGGATACTTTTGCTTGAGTCTCCTGTTTCTCACACTCATGTTTCTCTAACACTCTCACAATGGTCTCCTTTAAAGTTTCAGAAGAGATCTCAACAACATCACACACTGTGCTCAGACTTTTCTCCTTAGCTAGAGAGATAGGATTGCTCATATTTGTTTCCTCTAAAGATTCAGAAGAGATCTCAACATCACAAACTGTGCTCAGACTTTTTTCCTCTGCTAGAGTCTCTGAAACTTTGTTTTCTTCCAGGACAACCTTGTATGTGGCTTGATTCATATGTCCTTCACAAAGACAAATCTGCCCGATTCCAGCCTTCACCGACCCCCAGAACGTCACCGATCTTCCACCAAATTTCACAGTTGGTTCGAGACAAAAACAAGTTAAATACCAATCAGAATCTGGCTCACAATATTCCAATCAGTCATATAACCTATTGCACTACACTCACCTAAAGTATTATTAGGAACACCATACTAATACTGTGTTTGACCCCCTTTCGCCTTCAGAACTGCCTTAAGTCTACGTGGCATTGATTCAAAAAGGTGCTGAAAGCATTCTTTAGAAATGTTGACCCATATTGATAGGATAGCATCTTGCAGTTGATGGAGATTTGTGGGATGCACATCCAGGGCACGAAGTCTCTGCTTCCACCACATCCCAAAGATGCTCTATTGGGTTGAGATCTGGTGACTGTGGGGGCCATTTTAGTACAGTGAACTCATTGTCATGTTCAAGAAACCAATTTGAAATGATTCGAGCTTTGTGACATGGTGCATTATCCTGCTGGAAGTAGCCATCAGAGAATGGGTACATGGTGGTCATAAAGGGATAAACATGTCCAGAAACAATGCTCAGGTAGGCCGTGGCATTTAAACGATGCCCAATTGGCACTAAGGGGCCTAAAGGGTGCCAAGAAAACATCCCCCACACCATTACACCACCATCACCAGCCTGCACAGTGGTAACAAGGCATGATGGATCCATGTTCTCATTCTGTTTATGCCAAATTCTGACTCTACCATCTGAATGTCTCAACAGAAATCGAGACTCATCAGACCAGGCAACATTTTTCCAGTCTTCAACTGTCCAATTTTGGTGAGCTCGTGCAAATTGTAGCCTCTTTTTCCTATTTGTAGTGGAGATGAGTGGTACCCGGTGGGGTCTTCTGCTGTTGTAGCCCTTCCGCCTCAAGGTTGTGCGTGTTGTGGCTTCACAAATGCTTTGCTGCATACCTCGGTTGTAACGAGTGGTTATTTCAGTCAAAGTTGCTCATCTATCATGTAGCGTATGGACGGCGCTCATAAATGATCAACGGACCAATACTTTGATTATTTATAATGACTCAAACAAGACCGGCGCCGTGAAGTCTACAGACCGACAGGTTAATGGTGCTAAAAGGACACAAGCCAGGCCTCTGCAGCCCACAGGCACCTCATAAGCAACAGCCCTTCCCCCCCACACATACCAAAGGACATCCGAATAGATTATATGACTTTTAACTTAGTTATTCTTCATTTTAGGTGTACTGTTCCCTGTATGTATGCATGCTTTTGTTATAACCATTGTAGATGTGTTTGATAGGTTAGAAACTTATAGCCAGTGACTTATGACGCCAATGACGTCAATCCTCGCCGTTCCTTTAACTCTTAAGTTAAACTCCCCATGCTTGGTCTCGAAATCTTTGTCTCGCAATTTGTAGGCCAGCTAGGTGTGTTGTGGGGTACTATGATGCATCAGACTCTTTCTTTCATGCCAAAACCCCAAAGTCTGCATACCAAAGGCATGGGACTTGGGGGTTATCTAAGAGAGAGCCATAAAACATGTTAATGAGGCGAGGCCCAAGACAAAGGGAGATTTCCCGCTTCTGAGTTCCTTCGCTCTGATTGGCTGTTCCGACAAAAGAGGCGTGCCCCGTCGCGGCCCTTTAAAAATGGGCCACAAACGCTTGTTGGCCTCTTGTCTCTCTCTTCTCTGGTCTCTCTTCTCTTCTCTCCTCTTCCTCTTCGCCATCCTCCAACGGATCTCATCACACAAAGGAACCAAAGTTGAATTTCCCACGGACTCCAAGGAACCACCCGGCAAGATTGAAACACGGACCGGATCGCGGAATTCCTCTAAACGCACGAGCTCACAACCAAGGAAACATATGCAAGTATCCCTTAAGCTGTCGTTATAAAGTCTTGAGCTTATACCAATAAGTTGGACGGATTTCTTGCTGGTGCTCAATCGTTGTGTTGATAGTATTACCGTTGTTCTCTCTCTCTCTCTCTCTCTCTCTCTCTCTCTCTCTCTCTCTCCTTCCTGCTTTCAGTTAATTTGTGTATGTTTGTTTATTGTTTGTTGATTTATTAAAGTATATATATTCACACGTGATTGCGCTTGAGTTGCTCATCCATAGGTCACTTTTACGGTGAACTGACCCTGTTACAAATTAAAAGAAAGATATTTCTCCTGGCCAGAGAAACGTGTTTAAGAGTTATTAAAAGGGAGATATTTGGTGGACAATTATCCGTCCTTTGAACTCAATTCTAGAATTAAAGAAATTTCTAAAAGTTGAATTAAGCCCTAGATATTAATAATTGTTTTAATCCGTTTTAATCAATTGTTAATATCAAAATTCCCCTCTGTGCGGATCTGTGCATGTTTGATCGTAACACGATTAAACGCGTGCATAAATCCCGCACCATTTCCCCTGGGGCTAGATATTCGCTACAATCAGCTTGAATCAGTCGGGCCATTCTCCTCTGACCTCTAGCATCAACAAGGCATTTTCGCCCACAGGACTGCCGCATACTGGATGTTTTTCCCTTTTCACACCATTCTTTGTAAACCCTGGAAATGGTTGTGCGTGAAAATCCCAGTAACTGAGCAGATTGAGAAATATTCAGACCGGCCTGTCTGGCACCAACAACCATGCCATGCTCAAAATTGCTTAAATCACCTTTCTGTCCTTCAATCCGTGCAGACGTGTTTTTCTCTCTGCTCCCTGCTGGCTCTCGCGCTGTTTTGTTTTGTCTAGTGTTTCGTCTCTTCTCTTCTCTGACTGCTGCTTTGCTGGACTCCTGAAAATACTGAAATGGAATTGATTAACTGGTCAATCAGCGCGATCGACAAGATTTTCTCACTAAGGAAGGGTGCCCCGGGAGAACCCACCTGCCCGGACGGGACCTTTGCCGCAGGGTACGTGAGGGACGCATGGAACAACTGGCAAGTCCTGTGCCTGGAGGCTCTGTCCGTGGAGGATGCGGAAGATTTATACATGATTGGATTATTGATGGCGGGTTCCTATTCTTTGGCTTTGGGATTGCCCTGACCTATCGGAAGATTGGTAAGACAGCTGCAAGCAAATTCACCCAGCCGCTGTCTGTGGAAATTAAAGAATGCTTCGAGGTTGTGTGTGACCGTCTGAAGGAATTAGATCAGAAAGTGATAGGAATTGAGGAACTGAACCGTAACAACGCAGTCCGGACTGCGGATAGGCAGGGTAGAGTGGGCTCTATCGGGGTCAGATCGGTGAACTTTTACGGACTGTAACCGGTCTGGCCATGAGGCTGGACGTAATGTCTAGGGAAACTGCACAGACCGGACGCCGAATGCTGAGGACCAGATCTGATTGATTGATTGATTATGATCCGGACAAATTACCGAAGATCATCAAATGGATTAAAAAATAATAAATTGTATTTGCCTGACCTAATCAACTAGCCCAACGAACCTCACTTGGTCCCTATCTCTCGGTTGGGATTTCAGCCTGACAGCTTTGTCTGCTATCTTTCCCTGTGCACTGCCTTATCTCCCTTCAAGGACAAACCATAGAACTGAACTCGAAAACATCTGAAGTTATGGCTAACATTCTCACACAACACAATCTCAGACTCACTCGCACCATACATACCCGACCTTATTCCCTCCCCGCTCCATCCGTCTGCCTGTCTGTTATCTATCTCCTCTCCCACTCATACAAAAAATCCCACCACGTGACCACGTGTACTGTGTCATGTTTATGTTTATGTTTATGTTTATGTTTTGTTGTGTTTGCTATGTAATGCTTGCTAAATTGCATTCTTGTATTTCTGGAGAGCGTAGGGCGGCGCCTGAATAATCGGCTGCGGCCCGGAGGCACACACACACACACACACACACACCAAAGTGTCGAAAAATCCTGCCACCAAATAGAGAGAAAGGGTGGCCTCTCACACTAGAAACTCCTGGAGAGAAAGCAAACCATTATAAGATTAACAAGCGACCACTTGGTCACACAAAACGAAAATATAAAGATAATAAAACAAAAGAGAAGGGACAGTTCAGCAAAAAAAAAAAAAAAAAAAAATCAGCTCATACAATGACATAAAACAGATTCTCTGAAATCGTTCAAAGGAAGAAAAAAACACCAACAAAAAACAAAAAAAAAACAAATAAACCAATTAGCTTCAATACAATGTAAAACACAAGACTCCAGAATACAGTGACAACTGCTAGATGGTCATCCCAAATCGTTCTAAACCTTAAAACCTGTTGTAAAGGTGGATCGCCTACAGCGGTTCTGACTGCGGTTCTGACTTCATTTCTCATCTTTACAATCTTCTTTTATCTATTCCTTGACCATGTGAAACCCTCAAACTGACCAATCAGACCAAACTTCCCCCACGGTGTTACAGGTGTGACACACATTTGTCTTTAGGAATTCCAAATGGCCCTTCTGGAGAGAGATGGGGGTTGACAACAGTAAAGCAAAAATCAAATATCTAGAGAGAACTGCTGTGGATGGAGCTGTATCATCCCTGCTCTGTGTGCAGGAGAATAAATTCATATATCCACATTCTGAGTGTGTGTGTGCTGATGAAGGGTGGGACAACCCGGGTCAGAGAGAGAGAGAGAGAGAGAGACAGAGAGAGAGAGAGAGAGAGAGAGAGAGAGAGAGAGAGAGAGAGAGAGAGAGAGAGAGAGAGAGAGAGAGAGAGAGAGAGAGAGAGAGAGAGAGAGAGAGAGAGAGAGAGAGAGAGAGAGAGAGAGAGAGAGAGAGAGAGAGAGAGAGAGAGAGAGAGAGAGAGAGAGAGAGAGAGAGAGAGAGAGAGACAGAGAGAGAGAGAGAGAGAGAGAGAGAGAGAGAGAGAGAGAGAGAGAGAGAGAGAGAGAGAGAGAGAGAGAGAGAGAGAGAGAGAGAGAGAGAGAGAGAGAGAGAGAGAGAGAGAGAGAGAGAGAGAGAGAGAGAGAGAGAGAGAGAGAGAGAGAGAGAGACAGAGAGAGAGAGAGACAGAGAGAGAGAGAGAGAGAGAGAGAGAGAGAGAGAGAGAGAGAGAGAGAGAGAGAGAGAGAGAGAGAGAGAGAGAGAGAGAGAGAGAGAGAGAGAGAGAGAGAGAGAGAGAGAGAGAGAGAGAGAGAGAGAGAGAGAGAGAGAGAGAGAGAGAGAGAGAGAGAGAGAGAGAGAGAGAGAGAGAGAGAGAGAGAGAGAGAGAGAGAGAGAGAGAGAGAGAGAGAGAGAGAGAGACAGAGAGAGAGAGAGAGAGAGAGAGAGAGAGAGAGAGAGAGAGAGAGAGAGAGAGAGAGAGAGAGAGAGAGAGAGAGAGAGAGAGAGAGACAGAGAGACAGAGAGAGAGAGAGAGAGAGAGAGAGAGAGAGAGAGAGAGAGAGACAGAGACAGAGAGAGAGAGAGAGAGAGAGAGACAGAGAGAGAGAGAGAGAGAGAGAGAGAGAGAGAGAGAGAGAGAGAGAGAGAGAGAGAGAGAGAGAGAGAGAGAGAGAGAGAGAGAGAGAGAGAGAGAGAGAGAGAGAGAGAGAGAGAGAGAGAGAGAGAGAGAGAGAGAGAGAGAGAGAGAGAGAGAGAGAGAGAGAGAGAGAGAGAGAGAGAGAGAGAGAGAGAGAGAGAGAGAGAGAGAGAGAGAGAGAGAGAGAGAGAGAGAGAGAGAGAGAGAGAGAGAGAGAGAGAGAGAGAGAGAGAGAGAGAGAGAGAGAGAGAGAGAGAGAGAGAGAGAGAGAGAGAGAGAGAGAGAGAGAGAGAGAGAGAGAGAGAGAGAGAGAGAGAGAGAGAGAGAGAGAGAGAGAGAGAGAGAGAGAGAGAGAGAGAGACAGAGAGAGAGAGAGAGAGAGAGAGAGAGAGAGAGAGAGAGAGAGAGAGAGAGAGAGAGAGAGAGAGAGAGAGAGAGAGAGAGAGAGAGAGAGAGAGAGAGAGAGAGAGAGAGAGAGAGAGAGAGAGAGAGAGAGAGAGAGAGAGAGAGAGAGAGAGAGAGAGAGAGAGAGAGAGAGAGAGAGAGAGAGAGAGAGAGAGAGAGAGAGAGAGAGAGAGAGAGAGAGAGAGAGAGAGAGAGAGAGAGAGAGAGAGAGAGAGAGAGAGAGAGAGAGAGAGAGAGAGAGAGAGAGAGAGAGAGAGAGAGAGAGAGAGAGAGAGAGAGAGAGAGAGAGAGAGAGAGAGAGAGAGAGAGAGAGAGAGAGAGAGAGAGAGAGAGAGAGAGAGAGAGAGAGAGAGAGAGAGAGAGAGAGAGAGAGAGAGAGAGAGAGAGAGAGAGAGAGAGAGAGAGAGAGAGAGAGAGAGAGAGAGAGAGAGAGAGAGAGAGAGAGAGAGAGAGAGAGAGAGAGAGAGAGAGAGAGAGAGAGAGAGAGAGAGAGAGAGAGAGAGAGAGAGAGAGAGAGAGAGAGAGAGAGAGAGAGAGAGAGAGAGAGAGAGAGAGAGAGAGAGAGAGAGAGAGAGAGAGAGAGAGAGAGAGAGAGAGAGAGAGACAGAGAGAGAGAGAGAGAGAGAGAGAGAGAGAGAGAGAGAGAGAGAGAGAGAGAGAGAGAGAGAGAGAGAGAGAGAGAGAGAGAGAGAGAGAGAGAGAGAGAGAGAGAGAGAGAGAGAGAGAGAGAGAGAGAGAGAGAGAGAGAGAGAGAGAGAGACAGAGAGAGAGAGAGAGAGAGAGAGAGAGAGAGAGAGAGAGAGAGAGAGAGAGAGAGAGAGAGAGAGAGAGAGAGAGAGAGAGAGAGAGAGAGAGAGAGAGAGAGAGAGAGAGAGAGAGAGAGAGAGAGAGAGAGAGAGAGAGAGAGAGAGAGAGAGAGAGAGAGAGAGAGAGAGACAGAGAGAGAGAGAGACAGAGAGAGAGAGAGAGAGAGAGAGAGAGAGAGAGAGAGAGAGAGAGAGAGAGACTTGACTTTTAAACCTCTTTTAATTACAAACACTTATAAAAAACAATACATATTACATTTCACAAAAGACATAATGTATGCCTACATATACATAAATAGGCTAAGCACATCATATCATAACCACTCTCTTCACTTGGTTGACATAGCATACTCTCAGTACCCCAAAAAGAGAAAAAAAGAGTCATTTACCAATTCATAGAATGTATACTCCAAAATTAACCTTTTTTTTTCAGGGGTCAGGGGTCGGCAAGTAAGTTTGGCATCGGGCCAAAAAAAAAACCCAACTCCATGGCGGGCCAGAACTGAAATTGATGAAAAATGCACCGTGAAATGTAACGAATACAAATAAATAATGCTCAACTGAGACATTCACATTGTTCAAAATAAATAAGCACATTCCTAGAATTAGGATCCTTTGGAAGGTAATGTTTAGACATACTGAATTGCCTGACATACTGTTACAGTGTCTTTTGTAACTGGTATACGAGCTGTTACTCTGTTAAAAAAATTGGATACATTAATAAAGCAGTAGTGACACGTAACCTGGCAAGTATCTTAATTCACCAACTTGCAACACAGACCGCCTTGCTAAAACACACACATGTGGGAGATGCGGAATGGATAAAAATAAATAAAAGAGGACCTGAATAAGCCCATTAATGGCATGTTTGAGTCATGCTCTTTTAAAACAAACTGTTTTATTTCCTCTTTCCATATTGTGAATAATAAATGTGTATTTTAATTAGCTTTTTACACAATGGAACCTAACTTATTGTAATAATTATTTGATGTAGCCTACTTTTACACTCAGAATTATTCCTTGGCATCCTCACTGCATTTTTTAATTGTCTGCGTGCTGGAGGTACGCTATTACGTGGCATGCAGTGATGTTAACATTTAAGCTAGCCGGTGAGAGAAAACAGCTCTGTCAAAGAGTCTAAAGAAAGTCAACAGCGAAAACAGGGCATACAAAGAAGAATGGAAAGACAACTGCGTTCATCCTACCTGGTTTTGTGAATGCAAAGCCGGCGTGTTTTATCTGCAACAAAATTATAAGAAACCGTTTCAATGGTTCACTGTTCGTTTTTTCACACCGCACATTTCATGACCGCTATTTTAGAGGCGTGTCTAGCAATCCATTCCACAGACTCTTTTAAATGTCTTTCAGAACTTTTCAAATTAAAAGCTCTCAATTGACTGAAAAAATAAAACATTGCTGTTCTCGTACTTTGTTTGAAGGCAAAATCACTAAAGACAAACTGATTGCGAGTAACTGTTGTTGTCGTAATCTCTCTGGTTTGCACCGCCCGCTCCAAGCAGTGCTCGAACCCAGGTCTTTCCACATGGGAGTCAGACGCGCTAACAAGGAGGCTAAAGGCTGCAACCTCTCACATCTGTCACTAGAGCGTCTCTTGACCTTAGGGAAGAGAGATTTACCTGCACAGCTCTCACTAGCTGGCCTCCGTTACACTATCATGACAGATCTATTTCAGAACCAGCCGCTATCAAAATAATCTGGATGCGGGCGAGGGCCAGATATTATTGCTGGCGGGCCAATTTTGTTGCCGACCACTGGCCTATGTAAAGGACCAATTCTTCCATTGAGAAGCAGTTTATTCTTAAAAAGCCCATTTGTAAAGACAAAAAACCAAATCTACTAACACACCAAAAATTTAATTTAGCCTTGAACAACCAATACAAATATGAAAACCCGTTTCTGAAACCCCCCCAACCGCCAGTGTAGTCTCTGGAAGTTCTTTTAGCGCTCTTATATTGAGAAATATTACACAAACACAGTAAAAGAGCTTTCTTACAAATCGTGTTCAGGCGCTCTAAAAGAGAGCAGATTTACATTAACATTTGGCAGAAGCTTTTATACAAAGCGACTTACATTGCATTCAAGGGACACATTTTTACATTTTGTCAGTTTTTGCTTTCCCTGGGAATTGAACCCATGACCATGGCGTTGCTAGCACCACGCTCTTATTGCTTGAGCTACAGGAAAGCTTTCCCTCAACTTCCTGCCAATCTCCTACATCAACATTCACACTTATCTTAGGGAATACATCCTCAGATATTCCAACATTTAGTGGAAAAACAGGAAAGGAAACTTGAATTTCAGCTAACAATTTTGGCACAGTACATTTTTGAACAGACCGGATACAAGTCTTTATGGACAGTTTTTCTGCAGTAATGCATTGGTCACTTGACCTGAGATGGCAAATCTTATATATTCCTGCTCTCACCAAACCTGTGTGCACAGTCTATGATTCCAGTATTAAAAATTAAAGGTTCTTCTAGATCCCAGTGACTAGATCTCTCAGAATCCTCCCTTTTCACAGTAAAAATCTGCCATACATTGAATACTGAGGCCTAAAAAGAAGAAAGTCCACTAAGATCCATCTCCTTTTAAATTCATTCCAATCTATAGACTTCATGCCAACAGTCAAATGTCTGACTGGCAAGACTATGTCTAAAATAAAAGGCAAAGGAGCATCACTGAAGACCAAATACCAAACTTAATGCTAAAAACATTCAGCTCATTTATATTGAATAATGATTAACAGCAGCGTATTCACTGTAATCCTGATTGTTCCGGATACTGTCACTGTCAGCACAGTCTGATTTCTTGTGGAAATTCACCACTGCGTAATTCAGATCCTCAGCAGATGTGATGCAGCACTGAGAGTCACCAATGGCTTTCTCAGCTGTAGCATAAACCCAATTAGAAGAATCAGACGGGTTTGTGGGTAATTGAGCAGTGGAATAAACAGCATCAGAAGAATCAGAGGGGTTTGTGGGTAATTGTTTTTGGGTGTCTTTAATCTCCTCGTAATCGCAACCAGTGTGAGAAACCTGAGGAGAGAGAGATAAATGATTTACAGCTCTGAAGATCGTCAGGATGGAAGGCATCAGACATTAATATATATATATATATATATATATATATATATATATATATATATATATATATATATATATATATATATATATATATATATATATATATTATGAATAAAAATCTACATTTTATACAGTAACTGGACTCACCCTTCATGTTTTCCTGGTCCAGTCTGAGATGATGAATCACCGCCTGCCAAAAACAAGTGTTCTAAATTAATAATGACATTATATCGCATTTCAACACTGATGTCTTTTGTAAATGTTTTCAAACATCATCGAATATCTGAATTTTGCTCATGTCTCGTTGCATCCAATAGGTGGCGGCAGAAAGTGGGAAAACAGATCAAGCAACCTATCTGTTTTAAAGGGGTCATGGATTTTCCTTGAGCTTTGACATTAGAGGTCATACTATAAGAATATCCTGTAAGTTTTCAGAACTGAATACTTCACTGTTTGTCTAAAAACAGTTTTTATTGTAACCAAGCCGAGAGAACAACTCATTGTGGAATGAGCCTATAATATATGGTGAAAGACCACCTCTGCAGAAGAAGATCAATGCCTGCTTCATCATCACAACTTTGGCCCTGCCCACTGGTGTGTTAGTGAGATGACGAGGAGAGAAGAGCGATACAGGATCACTGGACTAAACATAACATTCCTTTCCAAAGGATCCTAATGCTAGGAATGTGCTTATTTATTTTCAACAATGTGAATGTCTCAGTTGAGCTTATTTATTTGTATTCGACGCAGGTTTTGCAAACAGAATTTTATGACATTTAGAAACTGTAGCGTTACGGATGAATATATATTTAATTAATAAATTATGCAGTTAAGACTGTAAAGTGCCTGATAACTTTATTCACGTTTTGTATTTTTGTTAGACAGGTAGGAAGGCCACAGGTAAGTATGACATTTATTATAATGGGCTTATGTGAGGATTGTTTTTGTTTTAATTGTTTTAATTTAAGTGATTGAAGTTCACTTAAATTAAAAGTTATTTTTAAAGCCTAACACGTTAAAATTTATAGATTTCAATTATATTGTAATGTTGAATGTCTGTCATTAATGTTTTTTGTTAAATCACATTTCACAAAGTACATGACGCCCCGCACAAGAACAACCGCTCAAGTGTGTAAGACTAGGAATATTGGCATAATGCCAGAATGTCTGATTGAGGAACAAACTATCTGAGAAAGGAAATTAGCATCTAAACCCACTCATTCATTTAGCATCCCCATCGGAGACGAAGTCACGCTGAGTGAATCATCTAAGAATGACTTTAATTTACATGCCTTTCTTTTCACTGCCTCTTCCCCCATTCCTGCTCTAGTTCTCACCATCAGAATCTATATGGTTTAATGTGAATTCTCATAATACAATATTATACATGTATGATATCGTTTGAAATGTCTCACTGTGATTGGTACAAAGATATCATCCCCACTGAAGTAAACAAGAATATAATAAAGGTTTTAAGAAGTTTAGAGACATTTTGCTAAAAACAGTGGGTGTGGCTGTCGGCCATTTGGTCTTCTAACAATACAGGCATATGGGAGAGTGATTCAGTTTAAATTCCCATTGTTAACACATGTTTACATTTGAAAGAGTTTTACATCTTGGTCTGATATTTAAGGATATGTTTCAGAAAGGGTCAGGGCTTGAACTCTTATATCGGTCAGTCTGTAACGCTGAGTGTCTCCTATAGACGCTCAGCGTTATGTCACTTTAAGAAGTCAGGTATCCATATTTCATTCTTTACTTCAGAGTACTTGATGTTATGTATGGACTAGCTTTGAACTGATTATGTAATTGCCGCTATACATTTACCTGACTGTTAATAAATTGTTACATTTTGATCTATTCTGATTTACTCTGGAATTATTAACGATCTCTAGTAGGACTAGATTATGAACGGGTATAATTTCAACCAAGGATTAAACAGAATAATTAAATGCTAACTATTAAATATAAATGACCAAATAACCAATTGGCATTTTAACCTAAATTCAAATTATGATTAAATGGAGTCAGATAAAGATAAATTGGAACTAAACCCTGTAAGGACCGGTTTTACTGCTAAGACAAAAGCTGAGATCCAACACCCTGCATTAAAACAATAAAACTCAATCTGAAGAGAAGATTCAAGATTCAAGAGATTCAAGAGTTTTATTTGTCACATACACAGTTATATACAGAATATACAACCGGCAGTGAAATGTAAACAGGTCCGCTCCATGGACAGTGCAAATTCACAGTTAAAAACACAAGGAAGAAATTATAATAGAAATAGGATATAAAAAAAGTACTCTCTATATATATATATATATATATATATGTCTATATCTGTAGAATTATAAATAATCAAGTCAAGAGAAAAAAGGTAACAAATAAGGATAAAGTGGAATAAAATAATTGAAGTAGACTTTGCAGTGAGTAAACTGTAGACTTATAAATATGTGGTTAACAAATGTATAAAGAGTATAATGTGCAAACAGGTTTATGACAGGTTGTTACACAGTAACAACGAGAACAGAAAGTGCAGTGCAATGTCAGTGTATCGATGTTTATCCTGGACGTGAAGTCACGTGATGTTAAGTTCAGGAGTCTGATGGCCTGGGGAAGAAGCTCCTCCTGAGTCTCTCAGTTTTGGCCATCAGGCTTCGGAAGCGCTTACCAGATGGCAGCAGCGTGAAATGAGGGTTTGCAGGGTGATTAGAGTCCTTGATGATCTTGGTAGCTCTACCTTTGCAGCGTTTGGTGTAGACGCCCTGCAGAGACGGAGAGCTGACCCTGAGATACGCCGGATAAGCGCACTACTCTTTGCAGGGCTTTGCGGTCATGACTGGTGCTGTTCCCATACCACGCTGTGATGCACTGAGTTAAAACACTTTCTATCGCCCCTAAATAGAAAGTTTTCAGGATAGCTGGTGAAACCCTGAATTTCCTCAGCTGGCGCAGGTGGTACAGTCTTTGCCTGGCTTTTTCACCTGTGTCTGAATGTGAGCAGTCCAGGTCAGGTCCTCGGAGATGTTTACTCCCAGGTACTTGAAGCTGCTCACTCTCTCTACTGGTGACCCGCTGATCATGAGGGGGAGTATGTCCGTTGCTGTCTCTTCCTGAAGTCCACAATCATTTCTTTGGTCTTGCCAACATTCAGAGAGAGACAGTTGTCCTGGCACCATGATGTTAGATGCTCCACCTCGTCCAAGTATGCCGCCTCATTGTTGTTGGAAATGAGGCCCAGGACAACAGTATCATCAGCAAATTTGATGATAGAGGTGGAGCTGTGTGTGGACAAACAGTCATGCGTGTAGAGAGAGTAGAGCAGGGGGCTCAGGACACAGCCCTGTGGAGCTCCCACACTCAGGGTGATGGAGGTGGAGGTGGACTGGCCTATTCTCACCACCTGAGGCCTGCCAGTGAGGAAGTCCTCAATCCAGTGGCAGAGAGAAGGATTCAGGCCGAGATCCAGGAGTTTGGAGGTTAGCTTGGTGGGAACTATGGTGTTAAAGGCTGAGCTATAGTCAATAAATAGCAGTCTTACGTAGTTCCCACTTTTGCTGTCGATTGTGAGTGAGGGAGGAGTGGAGGACATGAGAGATGGCATCTTCAGTCGATCTATTGGGACGATAGGCAAACTGAAGAGGGTCCAAAGTGTCAGGAATGAAGGCGCAAATGGTGTTTATAATGAGTCTCTCAAAGACCTTCATGACTATAGACGTGAGAGCCACTGGACGATAGTCATTTAGGCAAGAGGGTTTACTGTTCTTAGGGACAGGGATGATGGTGGATTTTTTGAAGGAGGTGGGGACCACAGATGTAGCGAGGGACTCATTAAAGATAGATGTAAACAACCCGGTGAGCTGATCAGCACAGGACCGCAGAACACGACCTGAAATACCATCCGCCCAGCAGCTTTCCTGACGCCCACACGCTTGAGTGCTCTCCGAACTTCATCCTCCGAGACAGAGATCACGTGATTGTTGCTGCTCTGAGTAATTTCTCTAACGCGCCACTTACGGAGTCGCGTGCAGCGTTACAGTCAAAGCGAGCATAGAAAGAGTTTAACTCGTTCACGAGCAACGGATCAGCGCTCACCTCTGCAGAGGATTTAGATCCAAAGGAGCAGATGGACCTCAGACCTTGCCACATGCGCCGCGAGTCGTTGAGTTGGAAATGAGACTCCACTCGGTCTTTATAACGGAGTTTTGCGGCTTTAACTGCTCGTCTGAGAGCATAGCAGGACGATCTGTATTCATTCATATTCCCTGAATGGAGACCGGGAGAAGATCTCACAGAGAAGATCTCTGTGAGAAGATCTCACAGAGAAACTGTAGGACACCGCCCTGACCAAAACCCTCTCCCCCTCTCTACCTCCCTTTCCCCCTTCCCCCTGATTCAAGTCCCAGAATGCAGATATACTACATATGATTTATCTTGTGAATCTATTGTTTTATCCCTTTCATGTCTGGTGTCTTTTTAAAGGTCACAGTGCGATTGGTAAAATGGTCTCAACATCACTGAAGTCACTGATAGGGTTAGAAAGATTGAAACATATGAGACTTGTGTTCTCTTTTTGAGTGGTCTCTCCAAAGATATCTGATCCTCTCCCCCAAACTAGGTGTTTGTGTTGCAAATAGTTACAACCCTTTGTTCTGGTCTGGGTATTTAAGGAAGGGTAGCAGGGCTGCCATTGGGGAATATTCTGTAGACAGAAGCCCCCATGCAGTGTTGTGTCAGTGTCATAAGAGACACGCACACACACTGTATGTATTGTGCCAGATATGAGTCTTTGAAACTATTTTCATATTACTTAATTGTATTTTATGCTGAAAGTTGTGTACCATGGATTCATGTTTAATTATGTTCTTTAAGTTCTGTCTGGCCAAAATAAATGTTAATCTTGATTTATTCTGTATTTTTCATAAATCATTACTCAAGTAGTGTCGCATGAGGAGTTTGTAGGAGTTTCCGTAAATCTTTCTGTCAGGGCAGATTCATACCGAGGACCCCATGACCGGAGCATGGCGCTAAGCATGAGGGGCAATCTGATTTCTGACTGTCACTGTTATTAACAAGCTGCAGCTCTCGTGACTATTGCTAAAATTACACTTTCTGTTATGAGTAAGCATGTGCGACTCACTTAAAGGTAAAATAGTTCACTCTGCAACCCTCTGTAATATCAGAACTGACTAATTTGCGTCCGTGAGGTAATGTAATTATAATCGCGAGCATTATCCTCTGAGCGACTCCGGGTCCCATGGAGGAACGAGTATTTGAAATTAAGAGATACTAAGAGAAATCAAAGATCTAAATTAAATCACAACTAAACTTATGATCAGCTGTTAAGTTACAAATGTAACAAATGTAACAAAGTTACAAAGAATTGGAGTCAGATCAAATTATTCATGGAGTCAGATTTAAAATTCGATGGTCATAAATTAAGTGAATGTGACAGAAGTGCTGAGAAGGCGAACACGCAGAAGTCCTTCGACCAGGCCGTTAGATTCAAGATATTTGATTTTTGAAAATGAACAAAGACATTTGCTTTACTGTTTTCAACCCCCATCTCTCTCCAGAGGAGAGACTTCCTAAAGACACAGAAACGCTGAAGGCCTGTAGGCCAAATGTGTGTCACACCTGTAACACCGTGGGGGAAGTTTGGTCTGATTGGTCAGTTTGAATGGCTCACGTTAGGGTTTCACATGGTCAAGGAATAGATAAAAGAAGATTGTAACTGTTGCTCTGGCTCTTTTATTCTCTGGCGCTCTCTTCTTGAGGGCTTCTCTTTGGCTCTTCTCTCCTTTGCTCTCTTCTCTTCTTTGTCTCTCTCTCTCTCTCTCTCTCTCTCAGGTAAAATTCATGCTGGGTACGATTAATGGTATAAGTTTTCATCATCTCATACATTTATTTTGTAACTATTTTAAGTGTAACCATAACTAGATTTTGTCATTAAATTCTTTCAACTACAAATGATGTGCTAACTAGTTTTGATTTGGTATTGACTTTGAAGTGTTACCTATTGCAATACAATATAGTCACATTATAGCCACGCTCTCCCACATGTTTAGCTATTGTAACTGCGCTTATTTCCGTCGTTGGTATAAGCTGCAGTGGGTGGTAAAGACAAGAAATGTACAGTTTTCTATCATCTTGCTGATAACGTTTCTTTAGTCATTCGGCAACCCTGCAGTCAGAACCACTGTAGGCGATCCACCCTTACAACCCTTTTGCCCAGCTGAAAACACTGAGCGCGCAGCGACCTTCGACAGTGGATCATTACCCTCACTGGAGCGATTTTAGCAGGCCTTACAGTTTGGTGACCCCGGTGACGTGATGTTGCAACCTCGACAAGCAACATGTTTTCAGCGAAGTATTGGATTTTAAAATCAACAAGAGGTTTGAGCTTCTCTTTCTTCAGCTGTTGTGTTGAGTCAAATCCTTTCTGCCTTTTTAGAAATGTTTAGGGAATAACAGACGCATCCCATATAGACACATTGATAGAATGGGGCGGAACACCCAACATTAGACCGGGACCGTAATTCCGGTGGGGTTTAAGAATTTAGATACAACCACATATCAGGGAAATTATAGCGACAGCACAGATGAGGAATGAAAACTCTTGTTATGGATTTTAAAACATCTCCTTGTCGGCATACGCAACAAGAGATGAAATCTAAATTGCAATATCATCTATTTTCTGGGACTCGACGCAGTGATGTAAATTATAGCCTAAAATGTTAAAATCAGCTAAATGCTTTCTCCATTGTTTTATTGGCTTTGTTGCAACAAACTAGCAATGCGTGATGAGAACGAGCAAACAACAGATTTAGCTACACCAGCTATTTTTGCTACACAGCAAAATTACTCTTGACTAGAAATAATTAAGAGGTGGTAAGACTAAAACCTAAAACTGATACCCAGAATGATAGCGATGTGTTACTATATTTTTGTTGATTTAATGTTTCTGAGTGGCTCATAGCTGAGCCCACGGGGTGTACGCCCACTCGGAGAACACAGACTTTCCCTGTTTCATGGGAGCGATTAGACAAATAAGTAGTACAAACTGAATCTATCACATCTTGTAAATCAGCTAAAATTGCCACGTTGCCTTCGTTTAGTCCTTAAAGAGACTAAATGGAAGATAGACATTTGAAATCTGAGAAACAATGAATGTGCATTGCATCAGCCCCGAGACAAAGAAACCCTTTTCAAAATATATTGACACGAGAATGCAATTTGAAACCTCTTCACTCTCAAAAACAGAATTTGAGCAAGGATTTGATTATTTGACTGCTGCTGGTTCATTGGATGTTAACAACAGCAGAGTCGCTCATTGGCCGGGAGCCTGACTGCTGTACACACACAGAGCCAAATCAAAATTGTCCTGAGCAAAACAAGCACTTTGATAAATATGTTGTTACATTTGATTTCATTCTGATTTACTCTGAAATTATTGACTTTAGTAAATTACATTGTATCCATTGTAATTTACTAAAGTCATTACCAAACTCCTGGATCTCGGCCTGAATTCTTCTCTCTGCCACTGGATTGAGGACTTCCTCACTGGCAGGCCTCAGGTGGTGAGAATAGGCCAGTCCACCTCCACCTCCATCACCCTGAGTGTGGGAGCTCCACAGGGCTGTGTCCTGAGTCCCCTGCTCTACTCTCTCTACACGCATGACTGTTTGTCCACACACAGCTCCACCTCTATCATCAAAGTTGTTGATGATACTGTTATCCTGGGCCTCATTTCCAACAACAATGAGACGGCATACTTGGACGAGGTGGAGCATCTAACATCATGGTGCCAGGACAACTGTCTCTCTCTGAATGTTGGCAAGACCAAAGAAATGATTGTGGACTTCAGGAAGAGACAGCAACGGACATACTCCCCCCTCATGATCAGCGGGTCACCAGTAGAGAGAGTGAGCAGCTTCAAGTACCTGGGAGTAAACATCTCCGAGGACCTGACCTGGACTGCTCACATTCAGACACAGGTGAAAAAAGCCAGGCAAAGACTGTACCACCTGCGCCAGCTGAGGAAATTCAGGGTTTCACCAGCTATCCTGAAAACTTTCTATTTAGGGGCGATAGAAAGTGTTTTAACTCAGTGCATCACAGCGTGGTATGGGAACAGCACCAGTCATGACTGCAAAGCCCTGCAAAGAGTCGTATATATATAGTACTTTTTTATTCTGTTTCTATTATAATTTCCCCCTTGTGTTTTTTAACTGTGAATTTGCACTGTCCATCATTTCACTGCCGGTTGTATATTCTGTATATAACTGTGTATGTGACAAATAAAACTCTTGAATCTCTTGAATCTTGAATCTTGTTACCGCAAATCTGTGTCAGGTTAAGTATCGGACTAAGGTCCAGTTTTGGGTGGAGCTTTGAGGCACACCGACTGAGATTTTAGTGCTCCGGCTAACGCTTGGCATTAGTTCAAGTGTACTTAGACTGTGAAGGCTAATAAAGGGAATTTCCATTTAGGATCGACCAGCCTAAATAGGGTGAGCCTTACCTCTTTTAATGTAAAGTTACTCTAGCTAAGTGTACATGGGAAACCATGACATGGCCATACCAAAACTACTATTAGAGAAAGTATTGGTCGGCTTATATCTGAGTAGTGGTCGTGACCTCTGACTAGAGATAACGTTGCTTTATTCAAGTGTACACAGATCTATGGGGACGGATCAAATACTTTTAGAGTGAGTGAGCATGCGAGCAACCCTCTAAAAAGTATAAGTCATTTACCTCTGTCTACATGACCAAGACTGGCAAGTTTGCGATCGATATATTCCTGAACAAACACAGTGATTAATATATACAGGTGCTGCTCATATAATTAGAATATCATCAAAAAGTTGATTTATTTCACTAATTCCATTCAAAAAGTTAAACTTGTATATTATATTCATTCATTACACACAGACTGATATATTTCAAATGTTTATTTCTTTTAATTTTGATGATTATAACTGACAACTAATGAAAATCCCAAATTCAGTTTCTCAGAAAATTAGAATATTGTGAAAAGGTTGAATATTGAAGACACCTGGTGCCACACTCTAATCAGCTGATGAACTCAAAACACCTGCAAAGGCCTTTAAATGCTCTCTCAGTCTAGTTCTGTAGGCTACATAATCATGGGGAAGACTGCTGACCTGACCGTTGTCCAAAAGACGACCATTGACACCTTGCACAAGGAGGGCAAGACACAAAAGGTCATTGCAAAAGAGGCTGGCTGTTCACAGAGCTCTGTGTCCAAGCACATTAATAGAGAGGCCAAGGGAAGGAAAAGATGTGGTAGAAAAAGTGTACAAGCAATAGGGATAACCGCACCCTGGAGAGGATTGTGAAACAAAACCCATTCAAAAATGTGTGGGAGATTCACAAAGAGTGGACTGCAGCTGGAGTCAGTGCTTCAAGAACCACTACGCACAGACGTATGCAAGACATGGGTTTCAGCTGTCGCAGTCCTCGAGTCAAGCCACTCTTGAACAACAGACAGCGGCAGAAGCGTCTCGCCTGGGCTAAAGACAGAAAGGACTGGACTGCTGCTGAGTGCTCCAAAGTTATGTTCAGGAAATCAGGGTCCCAGAGTCTGGAGGAAGAGAGGAGAGGCACACAATCCACGGTGCTTGAGGTCCAGTGTAAAGTTTCCACAGTCAGTGATGGTTTGGGGTGCCAGGTCATCTGCTGGTGTTGGTCCACTGTGTTTTCTGAGGTCAAAGGTCAACGCATCCGTATACCAGGAAGTTTTAGAGCACTCCATGCTTCCTGCTGCTGACCAGCTTTATGGAGATGCAGATTTCATTTTCCAACAGGACTTGGCACCTGCACACAGTGCCAAAGCAACCAGTACCTGCTTTAAGGACCATGGTATCCCTGTTCTTAATTGGCCCGCAAACTCACCTGACCTTAAGCCCATAGAAAATCTATGGGCTATTGTGAAGAGGAAGATGTGATATGCCAGACCCAACAATGCAGAAGAGCTGAAGGCCACTATCAGAGCGACCTGGGCTCTCATAACACCTGAGCAGTGCCACAGACTGATGGACTCCATGCCACGCCGCATTGCTGCAGTAATTCAGGCTAAAGGAGCCCCAGCTAAGCATTGAGTGCTGGACATGCTCATACTTTTCATGTTCATACTTTTCAGCTGGCCAAGATTTCTAAAAATCCTTTCTTTGTATTGGTCTGAAGTAATATTCTAATTTTCTGAGATACTGAATTTGGGATTTTCCTTAGTTGTCAGTTATAATCATCAAAATTAAAAGAAATAAACATTTGAAATATATCAGTCTGTGTGTAATGAATGAATATAATATACAAGTTTCACTTTTTGAATAGAATTAGTGAAATAAATCAACTTTTGATGATATTCTAATTATATGACCAGCACCTGTATATATGTATATACCTTCATAATTGTGATTGAATATTATTGTTGTTATTATTATATGGTTTATTGATGAATATCATCTATTTAAATATGTAAGTTGCACTGACTTTTACTATATTTCCTTAGAGAAATTCAGACCAAGATTACTTAAAGAGATTCAAGAGATTCAAGAGTTTTATTTGTCACATACACAGTTATATACAGAATATACAACCGGCAGTGAAATGTAAACAGGTCCGCTCCATGGACAGTGCAAATTCACAGTTAAAAACACAAGGAAGAAATTATATAGAAATAGGATAAAAAAAAAGTACTATCTATATATATATATGAAGGCCTGTAGGCCAATATATATATATCTGTAGAATTATAAATAATCAAGTCAAGTAGAAGAAAAAAGGTAAAAAATAAGGATAAAGTGGAATAAAATAATTGAAGTAGACTTTGCAGTGAGTAAACTGTAGACTTATAAATATGTGGTTAACAAATGTATAAAGAGTATAATGTGCAAACAGGTTTATGACAGGTTGTTACACAGTAACAACGAGAACAGAAAGTGCAGTGCAATGTCAGTGTATCGATGTTTATCCTGAAGTGAAGTCACGTGGTGTTAAGTTCAGGAGTCTGATGGCCTGGGGGAAGAAGCTCCTCCTGAGTCTCTCAGACCATCATACTAAAAATCATACATAAAAATCATACTAACATTATATGTGCACCCCAGGAAACAAGAAAACTTGTTATAAATGGAGAGTTTTTTGCATCTAAAGAAGTTTTACCTTGAGACTGATGCTTCTTACAGAGAAACAGTAATAAGAGTCCAGTGATGATCAGAACCAGAAGAACCATAACCAGAGGGACGAGCAGAGAAGAACCTGAAAACACAGGAGAAATAATCAGAGAATCTGATCACTTTGAGCTAAATATCAAATCAGATCATTGATGTTTGGAGTAGGATTGACCAGACCATAATACTGGTCAATGTGTAATGTGCCAGGTCTGTGTAACAAAATTAGCTCAATGGCCAGTCAAAAATAGCCCAAAATGTATATCAAAAATATATAATATATCCAAAATATATCTCTCAAATCCCAAATAACTCAAAATATGCCATTCCCATACAAAATATGCCATAACCTAAAACTACTACTACTGACAATTTCTGACATTTTCAGTGTGTGACATTCTTCAGTTTTGTTGTTGCCGGAGTATCTGAAGCACAAGCTGTAAAGGGGGTGGGGAGCAGAAGCTGCATTTAAAGGGACACACACAAAAATGTTCTGGGGACACCTTGTGAAAACAGGGATAACAGGTCAACTTTAACATCTGGCACAGGTTTATCATTGGTAGAATGTCAAACATTTCAATACAAGCTTTTCAGTCAAGCACAATTTATGCAATATGTCAAACTTTTAACCCGTATGCAGGGTTAATGAAACAAAAATACAGCGTGTGAACATTTCTGTGATTGTAGAAAGCATGCGAATGTTTACGATACATTGTTCCACCGCATGAGGCATTAACCCTGCAAATGCACCACTATCGGTATTTAAAGACAATAACCTGAGGTTAAATGTGACAAGCCAAGAAACATACAACTAAATGTTGTTTCTGAGGATGGAAATGCAGTGTCCTACCTAGTCAAGAGTTATAAGCATATATTTTGACCTGCAAAGTCACTGGAAGCCCAATATCCATTTATAATCACACAACGTTTTGCGTTTTCTTGATAAACTACGAACCACCAAAACGCAGATTCAACTCAGTAAGCAAATGGTGATTGAGCTACCATTGCTATTTGTTTTTACATTTTAACTATTTAAAATGTAAAAAATCTATTGTTATTATTTATTTTAGAGTTGGGGTGGTGCTCACAAGCTACACACACTGATCACATGTTTGTGTTTCAGCACAAGAGCACCTGCTGATGATGTAGTCAATGATGTAGAAGTTCTGACTGATGAGCAAGAAGTAGATGATGATGATGATGATGATGATGATGATGGTGGTGATGATGGTGATGATGATGGTGGTGATGTTGGTGATGATGATGATGATGATGATGATGATGGTGGTGGTGATGATGATGAGGATGATGATGATGATGATGATGATGATGTTGTTTCTGTGAATTTTGTATATAAAAAGGGAAAAATGAATTGCTAAATGATATTATTTTTCACACACAGAACTTGACATCACTTTTCTCATGGTACAGATGCTTGTTGCTGATGTCATTCACACATTCAGTACCCAGAACTCATGTTTGCTGAAGCGCAGACACTTAGTAAAAATAATCTTGAGCTGTTAGTTTGAGTTCCCAGAACTGAAGCCTGTGGTTTCACACTGAATAATAGAGTACATATCAGTGTGACTGGGTGAACACCCTTAACTGCAGTTAACTATAGTAAAGTGGGGTAAAAGGACTCACAGATGTACTAAAACCTGCACTTCTACTGCATCCAGATGACCACACCTGTACTATAGGTAAAAACTGTAATACTGTGTTCAAATTACCACACTAATGCTGCAATGCCAAACACTGTAGATAAATGAATCATTTTTAATTGCATTATGGTTTAATATCAGTGATAAAGTCCTCCGTACCTGTGACGCTGATCAGCACTCGTGTGATGAAGCTCTTGTGCCCTTGATCAGACTGAACTCCACACCAGTATTCTGAGTCTTGTTCAGTCACATGACTGATGCTTCCCATCAGGAGCTGCTCTTCTCTGTCATCATACAGCCGGATCTTTCCCTCACTCCATCTTCTGCTCTCCTTCACAGACGTCTCTTCAGCACAGAGATCAGCTCCAGATCTCCAGCAGAGAAACTTCACATCACTCCTGTGGGATTGTGGGTATTTGCAGCTGATGTTCACAGATCGTCCTGCAGCCGCTGATAGACTGATGCTCTTCACACAACAATCATCTGTTTGAGATCCAGATAAAGTGCAGCAATGTTACAATGAGCAGATATATTCATGATTCTGTCAAATAATGCATGAATGACTGAAAGCGGCTCAGCCTTCTTAATGTCCAGATTAAACTCAGAGAAGAAACTGTAGTCTTCAGAAACTTTGAGTGTAATCTTATATTCTCCAGAGTCGTTCTCATTCAGCTCTCTGATAAACGCACGTAAGAGACCTGCAGATCTGTCATCATGAACGCCGTGTTTCTGTTCTGCTGCTCTGATAGTGTTTATTACAGGAAAACATTGATCTGCTCCAGTTTTACAGACATATTTCTCACGGTTCTTGAGTTTCATCTCATATTTGTAGTTTATAATGACGATTCCTCCTGAATATCCCGTCACATTACTGATTCTTTGACCTGTTCAACACAAACCCAGATCATTTGTCATTTTGTTCTCAATATAAACACATATCTGGTCATTTTGCTGCAACATTTATGAATGCAAGTCCAGACTATGAGTGTAAATGTTACATCAGGAGATAAAAAGGTTATTGATGGCGTCTGTTAGGAGTTAGACGTGTGAACGGCAGTAATTACAGTCAGTGTTGAGTATCGTGATGTTGTGGAGATCGTCATGGGTTTGAGGCTCTCAGTTACTCACCTGTTATAACCTTCAGCTTCACTTCAGTGTAGGAATCTCTTCCTGGTTTATCAACCGCACACTGGTACGTCCCAGAATCCTGTTCACTCAGATCTCTGATGGTCACAGTGAAGACTTCTGATCTTGTGTCGTCATACAGGGAGAATCTTCCAGAACGAATCCATTTATCTTTAATATCAGTCTTGATGAGGTCAGAACACCAATTAAACTGTAGCATATCTGGCTTCTTTCCTTTACAAAAATACTTTTGATTTGTCTTATATCCTTCATCATATCTGCATGTGATCGTGACTCCGCCTCCTGAATATCCCGTCACACTGAAGCTCACGACACCTACAACAAACCAGCATCTTAATACAAGACTAACATATTCATAAGACTGAACAGACATTAACTTTATTATAGAGTTTAGATTCTTACCAGGAATCATCATCAGGGTGAAAGTCCAGATGGTCTTCATTCTTCTCTCTTATTAAATGATCTTCTCTGCTGTCAGTAGATTCAGTTCTTCTGAAGCTCTCGATGTGTGTTCAGATGAGCTTTGAGCGTTTCTTTCCTGGTTACATGTTTAACACGAAGTGCTGAATGTGACAGAGACGCCCACTTCCTCTGAGAAAGAGAGAGAGAGAGAGAGAGAGAGAGAGAGAGAGAGAGAGAGAGAGAGAGAGAGAGAGAGAGAGAGAGAGAGAGAGAGAGAGAGAGAGAGAGAGAGAGAGAGAGAGAGAGAGAGAGAGAGAGAGAGAGAGAGAGAGAGAGAGAGAGAGAGACAGAGAGAGAGAGAGAGAGAGAGAGAGAGAGAGAGAGAGAGAGAGAGAGAGAGAGAGAGAGAGAGAGAGAGAGAGAGAGAGAGAGAGAGAGAGAGAGAGAGAGAGAGAGAGAGAGAGAGAGAGAGAGAGAGAGAGAGAGTTGAAGTTGAAGTTGAAGTTGAAGTTGAAGTTTATTCGTCATTACACATGTACAAGTACAGTATAACGAAATGAAGTTTGGAGCAAGCCTCCGGGCCGCAGCCGATTATTCAGGCGCCGCCACACGCTCCAGAAATACAAGAATGCAATTTAGCAAGCATTACATAGCAAACACAACAAAACATAAACATAAACATAAACATGATACAGTACACGTGGTCACGTGATGGGATTTTTGTATGGAGTGGGAGAGGAGATAGATAAACAGGCAGACGGTTGGAGGGGGTGGGATCGGGTAGGTTGTGTATGGTGCGAGTGAGTCTGAGATTGTGTTGTGTGAGAATGTTAGCCATAACTTCAGATGTTTTCGAGTTCAGTTCTATGGTTTGTCCTTGAAGGAGATAAGGCAGTGCACAGGGAAGATAGCAGACCAGCTGTCAGGCTGACCTCCCAACCGAGAGATAGGGACCAAGTGAGGTTCATTGGGCTAGTTGATTAGGTCAGGCAAATACAATTTATTATTTTTAATCCATTTGATGATCTTCGGTAATTTGTCCGGATCATAATCAATCAATCAGATCTGGTCCTCAGCATTCGCGTCCGGTCTGTGCAGTTTCCCTAGACATTACGTCCAGCCTCATGGCCAGACCGGTTACAGTCCGTAAAAGTTCACCGATCTGACCCCGATAGAGCCCACTCTTCCCTGCGCGATCCGCAGTCCGGACTGCGTTATTACGGTTCAGTTCCTCAATTCCTATCACTCTCTGATCTAATTCCTTCAAACGGTCACACAGAACCCGAAGCATTCTTTAATTTCCACAGACAGCGGCTGGGTGAATTTGCTTGCAGCTGTCTTACCAATCTTCCGATAGGTCAGGGCAATCCCAAAGCCAAAGAATAGGAACCCCGCCATCAATAATCCATGTATATATGTATATATATATATATATATATATATATATATATATATATATATGACAGAGAGAGAGAGAGAGAGAGAGAGAGACAGAGAGAGAGAGAGAGAGAGAGAGAGAGAGAGAGAGAGAGAGAGAGAGAGAGAGAGAGAGACAGAGAGAGAGAGAGAGAGAGAGAGAGAGAGAGAGAGAGAGAGACAGAGAGAGAGACAGAGAGAGAGAGAGAGAGAGAGAGAGAGAGAGAGAGACAGAGAGAGAGAGAGAGAGAGAGAGAGAGAGAGAGAGAGAGAGAGAGAGAGAGAGAGAGAGAGACAGAGAGAGAGAGAGAGAGAGAGAGAGAGAGAGAGAGAGAGAGAGAGAGAGAGAGAGAGAGAGAGAGAGAGAGAGAGAGAGATTAATAAAGAGGGAAGTGAAACTACTTCACTCATGGTTCACACAAAAACTCGGGCGTTTTCAACCGATTTACCCGATTGGCTCTAATCCACTGGGGGTTGGTTTAGGGTGGCCATCATGAGTGTAGCAAGTCTGTTTAAAAATGGTTGAAAAACTTCCATTGTAGATTGAAAATAGCCACAGATTGGTAAACGCCCATTTTGGTTTTGCATGTGCACGTCTCAGTAGTTTAACTGATGCTTCCTCATTAGAGAGAAAACACAGGTGTATCCTATACAGAAGACTTGTGTGTTACCATCTGACATACAGGGCTTCTCTAGCACAGGTTCAAACAATGCTTTTTGCTTGCTTGTTATTTGCATTAGATTTATTGTTACTGAATGAGATTTAGTTATTAAAGTATATGCATCTTGCTTTGGTCATGTTTATTAGGAATTAAAGTTCCAACAATTTTTAGCAGATTTATTGAAGTGCAAGAGACATGAACACGAGCAAGACTGTCACACTTTACACATAGCCCACGTATCGCATCTATTACTCAATGCTTGCAGAGCACCTTGCCTTCTTTACTTTAGTGAAGGCAGATGAGGATGGGCGAGACACATCGTGACACATCCTCCTGATAATGCTGACTTGGGCTGAATCCGAAATCGCCCCCTATACCTTTAAATAGGGCATTATTTGAGGGGAGAGCCATTTGTAGTGCTGTCTGAAACCATAGTGGACATTATCGAGTGCACTCATTCAATCCCACATTGCACCACAATAACGAGCGTACAGACAATGTACACTCAACGGCTGTTCGAATTCACTCACTCGTTTTCATTCATGAGTTGTAGTCGACAGCATAAACACCTGACCTGGGACCTGATGCTATCCTGTGCCTTATCTCTTGCTCCATGATTACTGCTTAATCAGGTAACCCAGACAGCAACATAGTGTCAGCCCAGATCCGGGCCAGATCCGCATGGATTCAACATCTACCAGATGTGGGCCAGATCTGGACCGACACGGCGGCTACGGCTGAAACCGCATACTTCCCTACTATATAGTAGGCCAAAAGCAGTAGGTGAGCAAATAAGTCCAAATCCTCAGTATTCATGGTATGTAAGAATTACCTGCATGATGTACTAATTCTCATGAGATTCGGACATGTGTATACTAATGTTGCGTTTGAATATGCCTATAGCAGGAGACAACAGTATGTGAAAAGAGTAGTATGTCTAAAACCTCAGTATTCATAAAAGAGTAGGTGAGAAGTTCCCAGATGGCCTACTGCTTCCTCCCAGATTCTGAAGTGCTCATCGATGGATACTTTTCTATCCCAGGAGGCTGCGGGAGAGGATACGTCATAATCGAACACGGAGGAGAACAGGGTGTTTTCAAAGTTGAGTATTAAAAACCAAAAACACGGTCCCTTGTGTTAAAATCGCATTTGTTGAACTATTGTAGAGCAAACTGTTGAAAGTGTAAAGACACTAGACAGTATAGTTATGATTGCACTATAAAAACACGTTTTATTATGTATAGCTAACAGGGGAGATCCAGCAACACACGTACGTCTCTAAAGTGGATTTACATAAACCATATACATCTTAAAGACGCTTACTTAAATGTCTATTAAACATCTAACAGGGAAACTGAGGATCCTGTAAATGGTTTAGTACATGGATGAGACCCTCCATCACCTGCCCTTATTGTCTCATCTGGCCCGGATGTTGCTGTGGTCTCTTCATCCCAGAGCCAGCGAGAGCTTCTAGAAAAAGACCAAAAGACCCTGAGGATGTGATTTTGGTCAGGTTTGTTGAGCTGGTTTCTGTCCTCGATGTCCCTTTCAAGTTCAAGTTCAAGTCTCAAGTTTCAAGTTTATTTGTCATTTCACATGTACAAGTACAGTATAACGAAATGAAGTTTGGAGCAAGCCTCCGGGCCGCAGCCGATTATTCAGGCGCCGCCACACGCTCTCAGAAATACAAGAATGCAGTTTAGCAAGCATTACATAGCAAAACACAACAAAACATAAACATAAACATAAACATAAACATGACACCGTACACGTGGTCACGTGATGGGATTTTTTGTATGGAGTGGGAGAGGAGATAGATAAACAGGCAGACGGTTGGAGGGGGGATGGGATCGGGGTAGGTTTGTGTATGGTGCGAGTGAGTCTGAGATTGTGTTGTGTGAGAATGTTAGCCATAACTTCAGATGTTTTCGAGTTCAGTTCTATGGTTTGTCCTTGAAGAGAGATAAGGCAGTGCACAGGGGGAGATAGCAGACCAGCTGCCCGGCTGACCTCCCAACCGAGAGATAGGGACAAGTGAGGTTCGGTGGGGTAGTTGAATTAGGTCAGGCAAATACAATTTTTAAATTTTTTAATCCATTTGATGATCTTCGGTAATTTGTCCGGATCATAATCAATCAATCAGATCTGGTCCTCAGCGTCCGGTCTGTGCAGTTTCCCTAGACATTATGTCCAGCCTCATGGCCAGACCGGTTACAGTCCGTAAAAACACGTCTGCACGGATTGAAGGACAGAACAGGAAGGATTTCCCATCCATGATCAGATTCCAGTCTGACAGCAGCATTGAGGGACAGCAAGGACTGGTGAAGGTGTTCATGGCGGTCAACTGCTTCATTAAAATAAAGCTGCAGAATTGGCACATCTGTGTTGAGATGAGCAGGATGTGGGGTTCACCGCCTGTATACATGATCATTAGAATAATGCGTTTGAATAAAGCTTTGTTTTAGGTGTTATTGACTTGTATATGTATTTATTTATTGTAATGGCTACTTTTATTAATTTGTTCATGTTTCCTATTGCTGTCAGAAAATAAAATATAATTATTTAATAAATGTACGCATTAATTCATTGCTTGACTGAAAATTGACTTTATTCACATTGGCTGCATTTATTATTCATGCATAGCTATGTCATGACAAAACAAATTACATTTAGCTTGTTTTACTATTATTTTCAGTAAAAAGAAAAGAAAAAGAAAATTACTGTTCAGCATTTGTCATTACGATTGAGCGTAAGTGTTGGGCTGGGCTAGCAATGCAATTCATTCTGGGGTAATCTTCATTTTTAAGTAGTGATACTTATGTTTTGAGTATAAAATCAACAGTCTTCTCCAAAGGCAAGATCTTCATGCAGCGGCCTGATGTCTCCTTTGCTCCGACATTACAAACACTGCAAACCCTGAGGAAAACCGTACAGGTAGGGCTGTTGAGTTACTGACGCTATGAGGTGTTAGTGCACCTGACGGTCAGGGCTGTGGAGTTACTGACACTATGAGGTGTTAGTGCACCTGACGCTATGAGGTGTTAGTGCACCTGACGCTCAGGGCTGTTGAGTTACTGACGCTATGAGGTGTTAGTGCACCTGACGCTGTGAGGTGTTAGTGCACCTGACGCTCAGGGCTGTGGAGTTACTGACGCTATGAGGTGTTAGTGCACCTGACGCTCAGGGCTGTGGAGTTACTGACGCTATGAGGTGTTAGTGCACCTGACGCTCAGGGCTGTGGAGTTACTGACGCTATGAGGTGTTAGTGCACCTGACGCTGTGAGGTGTTAGTGCACCTGACGCTGTGAGGTGTTAGTGCACCTGGCGCTTACTGAGAGGTGTTAGTGCACCTGACGCTATGAGGTATTAGTGCACCTGACGCTGTGAGGTGTTAGTGCACCTGACGCTCAGGGCTGTGGAGTTACTGACGCTATGAGGTGTTAGTGCAACTGACGCTCAGGGCTGTGGAGTTACTGATGCTATGAGGTGTTAGTGCACCTGATGCTATGAGGTGTTAGTGCACCTGATGCTATGAGGTGTTAGTGCACCTGACGCCAGGGCTGTGGAGTTACTGATGAGGTGTTAGTGCACCTGACGCTCAGGGCTGTGGAGTTACTGACGCTATGATGTGTTAGTGCACCTGACGCTCAGGGCTGTGGAGTTACTGACGCTATGAGGTGTTAGTGCACCTGACGCTCAGGGCTGTGGAGTTACTGACGCTATGAGGTGTTAGTGCACCTGATGCTCAGGGCTGTTGAGTTACTGACACTATGAGGTGTTAGTGCACCTGACGCTATGAGGTGTTAGTGCACCTGACGCTCAGGGCTGTGGAGTTACTGACGCTATGAGGTGTTAGTGCACCTGATGCTCAGGGCTGTGGAGTTACTGATGCTATGAGGTGTTAGTGCACCTGATGCTAGGGCTGTTGAGTTACTGACACTATGAGGTGTTAGTGCACCTGACGCTATGAGGTGTTAGTGCACCTGACGCTCAGGGCTGTGGAGTTACTGACACTATGAGGTGTTAGTGCACCTGACGCTCAGGGCTGTGGAGTTACTGACACTATGAGGTGTTAGTGCACCTGACGCTCAGGGCTGTGGAGTTACTGACGCTATGAGGTGTTAGTGCACCTGACGCTCAGGGCTGTGGAGTTACTGATGCTATGAGGTGTTAGTGCACCTGATGCTAGGGCTGTTGAGTTACTGACACTATGAGGTGTTAGTGCACCTGACGCTGTGAGGTGTTAGTGCACCTGACGCTCAGGGCTGTGGAGTTACTGACGCTATGAGGTGTTAGTGTACCTGACGCTCAGGGCTGTTGAGTTACTGATGCTGTGAGGTGTTAGTGCACCTGACGCTCATGGCTGTGGAGATACTGACGCTGTGAGGTGTTAGTGCACCTGACGCTCAGGGCTGTGGAGTTACTGACGCTATGAGGTGTTAGTGCACCTGACGCTCAGGGCTGTTGAGTTACTGACGCTATGAGGTGTTAGTGCACCTGACGCTATGAGGTGTTAGTACACCTGACGCTCAGGGCTGTGGAGTTACTGATGCTATGAGGTGTTAGTGCACCTGACACTCAGGGCTGTGGAGTTACTGACGCTATGATGTGTTAGTGCACCTGACGATATGAGGTGTTAGTGCACCTGACGCTATGAGGTGTTAGTGCACCTGACGCTCAGGGCTGTGGAGTTACTGACACTATGAGGTGTTAGTGCACCTGACGCTATGAGGTGTTACTGCACCTGACGCTATGAGGTGTTAGTGCACCTGACGCTCAGGGCTGTTGAGTTACTGACACTATGTGGTGTTAGTGCACCTGACGCTCAGGGCTGTGAAGTTACTGCGCTATGAGGTGTTAGTGCACCTGACGCTCAGGGCTGTGGAGTTACTGACGCTATGAGGTGTTAGTGCACCTGACACTATGAGGTGTTAGTGCACCTGACGCTCAGGGCTGTGGAGTTACTGACGCTATGAGGTGTTAGTGCACCTGACGCTATGAGGTGTTAGTGCACCTGACGCTCAGGGCTGTGGAGTTACTGACGCTATGAGGTGTTAGTGTACCTGACGCTATGAGGTGTTAGTGCACCTGACGCTCAGGGCTGTTGAGTTACTGATGCTGTGAGGTGTTAGTGCACCTGACGCTCATGGCTGTGGATTTACTGATGCTGTGAGGTGTTAGTGCACCTGACGCTCAGGGCTGTTGAGTTACTGACGCTATGAGGTGTTAGTGCACCTGACGCTCATGGCTGTGGATTTACTGATGCTGTGAGGTGTTAGTGCACCTGATACGCCAGGGCTGTGGAGTTACTGACGCTATGAGGTGTTAGTGCACCTGATGCTATGAGGTGTTAGTGCACCTGACGCTCATGGCTGTGGAGTTACTGACGCTATGAGGTGTTAGTGCACCTGACACTCAGGGCTGTGGAGTTACTGACGCTATGATGTGTTAGTGCACCTGACGCTATGAGGTGTTAGTGCACCTGACGATATGAGGTGTTAGTGCACCTGACGCTCAGGGCTGTTGAGTTACTGACACTATGAGGTGTTAGTGCACCTGACGCTATGAGGTGTTACTGCACCTGACGCTATGAGGTGTTAGTGCACCTGACGCTATGAGGTGTTAGTGCACCTGACGCTCAGGGCTGTTGAGTTACTGACACTATGAGGTGTTAGTGCACCTGACACTATGAGGTGTTAGTGCACCTGACGCTCAGGGCTGTGGAGTTACTGACACTATGAGGTGTTAGTGCACCTGACGCTCAGGGCTGTGGAGTTACTGACGCTATGAGTTTTAGTGCACCTGACACTATGAGGTGTAAGTGCACCTGATGCTCAGGGCTGTGGAGTTACTGACGCTATGATGTGTTAGTGCACCTGACGCTCAGGGCTGTGGAGTTACTGACGCTATGAGGTGTTAGTGCACCTGACACTCAGGGCTGTGGAGTTACTGACGCTATGAGGTGTTAGTGCACTCATATCTTTTCTTTTATTATTGCAGAACTTATAATTACACTCAAAATCAGGGAAAATAGCTTGGTTGTATCTTTAACAATGAGCAATCATAATTAAGAAAAAAACAGAAAACATAAATATCATGGTTTCGCGTATATCATAGTATGAGTTAAATATCTTTGAATATCTTGAAATATCTTATTGAACATAATGCATCAAACAATATTCAAGAGATCACAATTTTAGATTTTCATAATAAAAAGTATATCTTTAAGGATAAAACTGTGGGTCACATTAGAAGGGTTAAAAATACAAGAACTTAAATAACCCAACATTTATTGGTGATACCACCACAAAATAATCAGGCAGCTGTTTCTTCAACAAGACCACAATATGAGCAAGTTTCATCAATATCAAGATATTTACAGATTAATTAAACCTGTCGCTCATATCTTTTAAGATAACGTTGTAGGTCACATGATAACGTCAACATGGTGCACGATGTGCGGATCACATTCATACTTAAGCGATCAGGCTATAAAGTACCTACTCTTTAGCGCTTTAAGTAAGTGCTTCTTGAAATGCTTCTTGATAATTATATATAAATATATATATATATATATATATATATATATATATATATATATATATATATATATATATATATAAACAGGAACTTGAGAGTATAAATGGATTATTTGTCTGACTGTCCTCCTCTTAATAACCAATGGTGTGATTTTATAACCACGCTATGAGGTGTTAGTGCACCTGACGCTCAGGGCTGTGGAGTTACTGACACTATGATGTGTTAGTGCACCTGATGCTAGGGCTGTTGAGTTACTGACACTATGAGGTGTTAGTGCACCTGACGCTATGAGGTGTTAGTGCACCTGACGCTCAGGGCTGTGGAGTTACTGATGCTATGAGGTGTTAGTGCACCTGACGCCATGAGGTGTTAGTGCACCTGACGCTCAGGGCTGTTGAGTTACTGACGCCATGAGGTGTTAGTGCACCTGATGCTAGGGCTGTTGAGTTACTGACACTATGAGGTGTTAGTGCACCTGACGCTATGAGGTGTTAGTGCACCTGACGCTCAGGGCTGTGGAGTTACTGACACTATGATGTGTTAGTGCACCTGATGCTAGGGCTGTTGAGTTACTGACACTATGAGGTGTTAGTGCACCTGACGCTATGAGGTGTTAGTGCACCTGACGCTCAGGGCTGTTGAGTTACTGACGCTGTGAGGTGTTAGTGCACCTGACGCTCAGGGCTGTGGAGTTACTGACACTATGAGGTGTTAGTGCACCTGACACTCAGGGCTGTGGAGTTACTGACGCTATGATATGATGTGTTAGTGCACCTGACGCCATGAGGTGTTAGTGCACCTGACGCTCAGGGCTGTTGAGTTACTGATGCTATGATGTGTTAGTGCACCTGACGCTATGAGGTGTTAGTGCACCTGACGCTCAGGGCTGTTGAGTTACTGATGCTATGATGTGTTAGTGCACCTGACGCTATGAGGTGTTAGTGCACCTGACGCTCAGGGCTGTTGAGTTACTGACACTATGAGGTGTTAGTGCACCTGACACTCAGGGCTGTGGAGTTACTGACGCTATGATGTGTTAGTGCACCTGACGCTATGAGGTGTTAGTGCACCTGACGCTCAGGGCTGTTGAGTTACTGATGCTATGATGTGTTAGTGCACCTGACGCTATGAGGTGTTAGTGCACCTGACGCTCAGGGCTGTTGAGTTACTGACACTATGAGGTGTTAGTGCACCTGACACTCAGGGCTGTGGAGTTACTGACGCTATGAGGTGTTAGTGCACCTGACGCTCAGGGCTGTTGAGTTACTGACACTATGAGGTGTTAGTGCACCTGACACTCAGGGCTGTGGAGTTACTGACGCTATGAGGTGTTAGTGCACCTGACGCTCAGGGCTGTTGAGTTACTGACACTATGAGGTGTTAGTGCACCTGACACTCAGGGCTGTGGAGTTACTGATGCTATGAGGTGTTAGTGCACCTGACGCTCAGGGCTGTGGAGTTACTGACGCTATGAGGTGTTAGTGCACCTGGCACTCCAGGGCTGTGGAGTTACTGACACTATGAGGTGTTAGTGCACCTGACGCTCAGGGCTGTTGAGTTACTGATGCTATGATGTGTTAGTGCACCTGACGCTATGAGGTGTTAGTGCACCTGACGCCAGGGCTGTTGAGTTACTGACACTATGAGGTGTTAGTGCACCTGACACTCAGGGCTGTGGAGTTACTGACGCTATGAGGTGTTAGTGCACCTGACGCTCAGGGCTGTTGAGTTACTGATGCTATGAGCTGTTAGTGCACCTGACGCTCAGGGCTGTGGAGTTACTGACACTATGAGGTGTTAGTGCACCTGACGCTCAGGGCTGTGGAGTTACTGACACTATGAGGTGTTAGTGCACCTGACGCTATGAGGTGTTAGTGCACCTGACGCTATGAGGTATTAGTGCACCTGGACGCTGTGAGGTGTTAGTGCACCTGACGCTATGAGGTGTTAGTGCACCTGACGCTGTGAGGTGTTAGTGCACCTGACGCTGTGAGGTGTTAGTGCACCTGACGCTATGAGGTATTAGTGCACCTGACGCTGTGAGGTGTTAGTGCACCTGACGCTCAGGGCTGTGGAGTTACTGACGCTATGAGGTGTTAGTGCACCTGACGCTCAGGTCTGTTGAGTTACTGACACTATGAGGTGTTAGTGCACCTGACGCTCAGGGCTGTTGAGTTACTGATGCTATGAGGTGTTAGTGCACCTGACGCTCAGGGCTGTGGAGTTACTGACGCCTAGGAGGTGTTAGTGCACCTGACGCTCAGGGCTGTGGAGTTACTGACACTATGAGGTGTTAGTGCACCTGACACTCAGGGCTGTGGAGTTACTGACACTATGAGGTGTTAGTGCACCTGACGCTCAGGGCTGTGGAGTTACTGACACTATGAGGTGTTAGTGCACCTGACGCTCAGGGCTGTGGAGTTACTGACACTATGAGGTGTTAGTGCACCTGACACTCAGGGCTGTGGAGTTACTGACACTATGAGGTGTTAGTGCACTCATATCTTTTCTTTTATTATTGCAGAACTTATAATTACACTCAAAATCAGGAAAATAGCTTGGTTGTATCTTTAACAATGAGCAATCATAATTAAGAAAAAAAGAGAAAACATAAATATCATGGTTTCACAGTATATCATAGTATGAGTTAAATATCTTTGAATATCTTGAAATATCTTATTGAACATAATGCATCAAACAATATTCAAGAGATCACAATTTTAGATTTTCATAATAAAAAGTATATCTTTAAGGATAAAACTGTGGGTCACATTAGAAGGGTTAAAAATACAAGAACTTAAATAACCCAACATTTATTGGTGATACCACCACAAAATAATCAGGCAGCTGTTTCTTCAACAAGACCACAATATGAGCAAGTTTCATCAATATCAAGATATTTACAGATTAATTAAACCTGTCGCTCATATCTTTTAAGATAACGTTGTAGGTCACATGATAACGTCAACATGGTGCACGATGTGCGGATCACATTCGTACTTAAAGCGATCAGGCTATAAAGTACCTACTCTTTTAGCGCTTTTTAAGTAAGTGCTTCTTGAAATGATATATAAATGATAAATTATATATTTTATATATATATATATATATATATATATATATATATATATATATATATATATATATAAACAGGAACTTGAGAGTATAAATGGATTATTTGTCTGACTGTCCTCCTCTTAATAACCAATGGTGTGATTTTATAACCACGCTATGAGGTGTTAGTGCACCTGACGCTCAGGGCTGTGGAGTTACTGATGCTATGAGGTGTTAGTGCACCTGATGCTAGGGCTGTTGAGTTACTGACACTATGAGGTGTTAGTGCACCTGACGCTATGAGGTGTTAGTGCACCTGACGCTCAGGGCTGTGGAGTTACTGACGCTATGATGTGTTAGTGCACCTGACGCTATGAGGTGTTAGTGCACCTGACGCTCAGGGCTGTTGAGTTACTGATGCTATGATGTGTTAGTGCACCTGACGCTATGAGGTGTTAGTGCACCTGACACTCAGGGCTGTGGAGTTACTGACGCTATGATGTGTTAGTGCACCTGACGCTCAGGGCTGTTGAGTTACTGACGCTATGAGGTGTTAGTGCACCTGACACTCAGGGCTGTGGAGTTACTGATGCTATGAGGTGTTAGTGCACCTGACGCTATGAGGTGTTAGTGCACCTGACACTCAGGGCTGTTGAGTTACTGACGCTATGAGGTGTTAGTGCACCTGACACTCAGGGCTGTGGAGTTACTGACGCTATGATGTGTTAGTGCACCTGACGCTATGAGGTGTTAGTGCACCTGACGCTCAGGGCTGTTGAGTTACTGATGCTATGATGTGTTAGTGCACCTGACGCTATGAGGTGTTAGTGCACCTGACACTCAGGGCTGTGGAGTTACTGACGCTATGAGGTGTTAGTGCACCTGACGCTCAGGGCTGTGATGTGTTACTGATGCTATGAGGTGTTAGTGCACCTGACGCTATGAGGTGTTAGCGCACCTGACGCTCATGGCTGTTGAGTTACTGATGCTATGAGGTGTTAGTGCACCTGACGCTCAGGGCTGTAGAGTTACTGACACTATGAGGTGTTAGTGCACCTGACGCTCAGGGCTGTGGAGTTACTGACGCTATGAGGTGTTAGTGCACCTGACGCTCAGGGCTGTGGAGTTACTGACGCTATGAGGTGTTAGTGCACCTGACGCTATGAGGTGTTAGTGCACCTGATGCCAGGGCTGTTGAGTTACTGACGCTATGAGGTGTTAGTGCACCTGACGCTATGAGGTGTTAGTGCACTGACGCTATGAGGTGTTAGTGCACCTGAGCTATGAGGTGTTACACCTGACGCTATGAGGTGTTAGTGCACCTGGCGCTATGAGGTGTTAGTGCACCTGGCGCTCAGGGCTGTGGAGTTACTGACGCTATGAGGTCTTAGTGCACCTGGCGCGCTATGAGGTGTTAGTGCACCTGACGCTCAGGGCTGTGGAGTTACTGACGCTATGAGGTCTTAGTGCACCTGGCGCTCAGGGCTGTTGAGTTACTGACACTATGAGGTGTTAGTGCACCTGACGCTCAGGGCTGTTGAGTTACTGACACTATGAGTGTTAGTGCACCTGACGCTCATGCAGGGCTACACAGTGTGTACAAGTACAGTATAACGAAGTTAAAGAAGTTTGTTAGTGCACCTGGCGCCGCCTCAGGGCTGCTCTCCACTGATACAAGAATGCACCTTAGCAAGCATTACATAGCAAACACAACAAACAAACATAAACATAACACATGAACATGTTAGTGCACCGTGATGGGATTTTTTGTATGGAGTGGGAGAGGAGATAGGAGTTAGCACAGGCAGACGGTTGGAGAGGGTGGGATGGGGTCCTGGGTTGTGTGGTGTATGGTGCTGACGTGTTGTGTGTGAGAATGTTAGTGCAACTTCAGATGTTTTCGAGTTCAGTTCTATGGTTTGTCCTGAAGGGAGATAAGGCGTTAGTGCACAGGGAAGATAGATAGCATACAGTTGAGCTGACCTTAGTGCACCGAGAGATAGGGACAAGAGGTTCGCAGTTCAGCTGGGCTAGTTGATTAGGTCAGGCAAATACAATTTAGTATTTTTTAATGGGATCTTGTATGAGTTTGTCCGGAGTAATCAATCAATCAGATCAGATCGCCTGGCCTCAGGTCTGTGTCCTGACGCTATGCAGTTTCCTAGACGCCTCATGGCTGGTGTTACAGTCCTGTAAAGTACCTCACCTGACCCCGTTAGAGCCCACTCTTCCCTGTTAGTGCGCCAGTCCGGAGGCGCTTGAGGGCTGTTCAGTTCCTCAATTCCTATCACTTTAGTGCACCTGACGCTTCAAGGCACACAGTTACTGACAGTTTTAGTTCACCTGACGCGGCTGGGTGTGGTTACTGACCAATATGAGGTGGTTAGTGCACCTGAAGCTCAGGGCTGTGTTACTGCCATCTATGATCCAATACACCTTCAGCATCCTGCTATGAGGTGTTAGTGCACCTGACGCTCAGTTCTGTTGAGTGCACCTGACGCTCATGGGCTGTTGAGTTACCGCGGCACTGAGGTGTTAGTGCACCTGGAGAGGTGTTAGTGCACCTGACGCTGATTGGGTTAATCAATTTACCACAATCAGTATTTTAGTGAGTCCAGCAGAGCAGCAGTCAGAGTAGAGGGCTGTGGAGTTACTGACGCTATGACTGTTAGTGCACAAACAGCGCGAGAGCCATCAGCAGAGATGAGTGATACTGATGTACATATGGTACAGTTAGTTACTGACGCTATGAGGTGTTAGTGCACCTGACGCCAGGGCTATCTATGAGCTTAGTGACTGACAGGGCTGCCAATGACTGAAATGAAATTATGCAGCTGATGATAGAGGGCTGTACATTTCTCATCTTTACCACCCACTGCAGCTGACACCAACGACGTGAAATTAGCGCAGTGCTAAACATGGGAGAGCGTGGCTATAATGTGACTATATTGTATTGCAATAGGTAACACTTCAAAGTCAATACCAAATCAAAACTAGTTAGCACATCATTTGTAATTGAAAGAATTTAATGACAAAATCTAGTTATGGTTACACTTAAAATAGTTACAAAATAAATGTATGAGATGATGAAAACTTATACCATTAATCGCACTCCAGCATGAATGTTACCTGCACCTGAGAGAGAGAGAGCTGTGAGAGAGAGAGAGAGAGAGAGAGAGAGAGAGAGAGAGAGAGAGAGAGAGAGAGAGAGAGAGGAAAACAAAGAAGAGAAGAGAGCAAAGAAGAGAAGAGCCAAAGAGAAGGCCCCCAAGAAGAGAGAGCCAGAGAATAAAAGAGCCAGAGCAACAGTTACAATCTTCTTTATCTCTATTCCTTACCACCATGAAACCCTAACGTGAGCCATTCAAACTGACCAATCAGACCAAACTTCCCCCACGGTGTTACAGGTGTGACACACATTTGGCCTACAGGCCTTCAGCATTTCTGTGTCTTTAGGAAGTCCAAATGGCCCTCCTGGAGAGAGATGGGGTTGAAAACAGTAAAGCAAATGTCTTTGTTCATTTTAAAAAATCAAATATCTTTGATTATTTTAAATTCTTTCACGCTCATGGCTGTGGATTTACTGACGCTATGAGGTGTTAGTGCACCTGACACTCAGGGCTGTGGAGTTACTGACGCTATGAGGTGTTAGTGCACCTGACACTCAGGGCTGTGGAGTTACTGACGCTATGATGTGTTAGTGCAGTGCACCTGGCCTGACGCTGAGGGTGTTAGTGCACCTGACGCTCAGGGCTGTTGAGTTACTGACACTATGATGTGTTAGTGCACCTGACGTGGAGTCAGGGCTGATGTGAGTTACTGACGCTATGAGGTGTTAGTGCACCTGACGTTCAGGGCTGTGGAGTTACTGACGCTATGATGTGTTAGTGCACCTGACGCTATGAGGTGTTAGTGCACCTGATGCTGTGAGGTGTTAGTGCACCTGACACTCAGGGCTGTGGAGTTACTGATGCTATGATGTGTTAGTGCACCTGGCGCTATGAGGTGTTAGTGCACCTGACGCTCAGGGCTGTTGAGTTACTGATGCTATGAGTGCACCTGACGCTCAGGGCTGTTGAGTTACTGACACTATGAGGTGTTAGTGCACCTGACACTCAGGGCTGTGGAGTTACTGACGCTATGATGTGTTAGTGCACCTGACTCTATGTGGTGTTAGTGCTATGAGGTGAGTGCACCTGATAGGTGTTAGTGCACCTGACGCTCAGGGCTGTTGGAGTTACTGACGCTATGAGGTGTTAGTGCACCTGACGCTCAGGGCTGTGGAGTTACTGACTGAGGTGTTAGTGCACCTGCACTGTGGAGTTACTGGCTGAGGTGTTAGTGCACCTGACTGACGCTGAGGTGTTAGTGCACCTGACGCTATGAGGTGTTAGTGCACCTGGACGATGCTAGGAGGTGTTAGTGCACCTGGCGCTCAGGGCTGTTGAGTTACTGACACTATGAGGGGCTGTTGAGTTACTGACGCTATGAGGTGTTAGTGCACCTGACGCTAGGAGGTGTTAGTGCACCTGACGCTATGAGGTGTTAGTGCACCTGACAACATGCTATGCTGCACCTGACACTATGAGGTGTTAGTGCACCTGACGCCAGGGCTGTTGAGTTACTGACACTATGAGGTGTTAGTGCACCTGACACTCAGGGCTGTGGAGTTACTGACACTATGGTGTTAGTGCACCTGACGCTCAGGTTGAGCTGTTGCTGTTACTGACACTCCTGGCGAGGTGTTAGTGCACCTGACACTCAGGGCTGTGGTTACTGATGCTTACAGGGTGTTAGTGCACCTGTGGTGGAGTTACTGACATGATGTATGAGGTGTTAGTGCACCTGACGCTCAGGGCTGTTGAGTTACTGATGCTATGATGTGTTAGTGCACCTGGCGCTGAGGTGTTAGTGCACCTGACGCTCAGGGCTGTGGAGTTACTGACACTATGAGGTGTTAGTGCACCTGACGCTCAGGGCTGTGGAGTTAGTGACCTGACGCTTATGAGGTGTTAGTGCACCTGACGCTCAGGGCTGTGGAGTTACTGACGCTATGAGGTGTTAGTGCACCTGATGCTCAGGGCTGTGGAGTTACTGACACTATGAGGTGTTAGTGCACCTGACACTCAGGGCTGTGGAGTTACTGACGCTATGATGTGTTAGTGCACCTGACGCTATGAGGTGTTAGTGCACCTGACTCAGGCTATGTTAGTGCACCTGACGCTAGAGGTGTTAGTGCAGTTACTGACACTATGAGTGTTAGCACCTGACGCTATGAGGTGTTTAGTGCACCTGACGCTATGAGGTGTTAGTGCACCTGACGGGCTGTGATGAGGTGTTAGTGCACTGACATGAGGTGTTAGTGCACCTGACACTATGAGGTGTTAGTGCACTGACGCTCAGGGCTGTGAGTTACTGACGCTATGAGGTGTTAGTGCACCTGACACTCAGGGCTGTGGAGTTACTGACGCTATGATGTGTTAGTGCACCTGATGCTAGGGCTGTTGAGTTACTGACACTATGAGGTGTTAGTGCACCTGACGCTCAGGGCTGTGGAGTTACTGACGCTATGAGGTGTTAGTGCACCTGACGCTATGGGCTGTTGGAGTTACTGACGCCTATGAGGTGTTAGTGCACCTGACGCTCAGGGCTGATGGATGTGTTACTGCACCTGACGCTATGAGGTGTTAGTGCACCTGACGCTCAGGGCTGTTGAGTTACTGACACTATGAGGTGTTATGAGGTGTTAGTGCACTGACGCTCAGGGCTGTGGAGTTACTGACGCTATGAGGTGTTAGTGCACCTGACGCTCAGGGCTGTTGAGTGCGCTTGAGTTACCTGACGCTATGAGGTGTTAGTGCACCTGAGTGCACAGGGCTGTGGAGTTACTGACACTATGAGGTGTTAGTGCACCTGACGCTCAGGGCTGTTGAGTTACTGACACTATGAGGTGTTAGTGCACCTGACGCTATGTGAGGTGTTAGTGCACCTGACGCTATGAGGTGTTAGTGCACCTGACGCTCAGGGCTGTTGAGTTACTGACACTATGAGGTGTTAGTGCACCTGAGTTACTGCGCTGAGGTGTTAGTGCACCTGATGCTGTGAGGTGTTAGTGCAGCACCTGGCGCTCAGGGCTGTGGAGTTACTGACGCTATGAGGTGTTAGTGCACCTGACGCTCAGGGCTGTTGAGTTACTGACGCTGAGGTGTTAGTGCACCTGACGCTCAGGGCTGTGGAGTTACTGATGCTATGAGGTGTTAGTGCACCTGATGCTATGAGGTGTTAGTGCACCTGACGCTCAGGGCTGTTGGAGTTACTGACACTATGAGGTGTTAGTGCACCTGACGCTCAGGGCTGTTAGTGCACCTGATGAGGTGTTAGTGCACCTGACACTCAGGGCTGTGGAGTTACTGACACTATGAGGTGTTAGTGCACTCATATCTTTTTTTATTATTGCAGAACTTATAATTACACTCAAAATCAGGGAAAATAGCTTGGTTGTATCTTTAACAATGAGCAATCATAATTAAGAAAAAACAGAAAACATAAATATCATGGTTTCGCGTATATCATAGTATGAGTTAAATATCTTTGAATATCTTGAAATATCTTATTGAACATAATGCATCAAACAATATTCAAGAGATCACAATTTTAGATTTTCATAATAAAAAGTATATCTTTAAGGATAAAACTGTGGGTCACATTAGAAGGGTTAAAAATACAAGAACTTAAATAACCCAACATTTATTGGTGATACCACCACAAAATAATCAGGCAGCTGTTTCTTCAACAAGACCACAATATGAGCAAGTTTCATCAATATCAAGATATTTACAGATTAATTAAACCTGTCGCTCATATCTTTAAGATAACGTTGTAGGTCACATGATAACGTGAACATGGTGCACGATGTGCGGATCACATTCATACTTAAAGCGATCAGGCTATAAAGTACCTACTCTTTTAGCGCTTTTTAAGTAAGTGCTTCTTGAAATGATATATAAATGATAAATTATATATTTTATATATATATATAAACAGGAACTTGAGAGTATAAATGGATTATTTGTCTGACTGTCCTCCTCTTAATAACCAATGGTGTGATTTTATAACCACGCTATGAGGTGTTAGTGCACCTGATACTCAGGGCTGTGGAGTTACTGACACTATGATGTGTTAGTGCACCTGATGCTAGGGCTGTGGAGTTACTGACACTATGAGGTGTTAGTGCACCTGATGCTCAGGGCTGTGGAGTTACTGATGCTATGAGGTGTTAGTGCATGGCGCTATACCTGACGCTATGAGGTGTTAGTGCACCTGACGCTCAGGGCTGTTAGTTACTGATGCTATGATGTGTTAGTGCACCTGACGCTATGAGGTGCACCTGACGCTATGAGGTGTTAGTGCACCTGACGCTCAGGGCTGTTGAGTTACTGACACTATGAGGTGTTAGTGCACCTGACGCTCAGGGCTGTTGAGTTACTGATGCTGTGAGGTGTTAGTGCACCTGACGGCCAGGGGCTGTTGAGTTACTGATGCTATGAGGTGTTAGTGCACCTGACGCTCAGGGCTGTGGAGTTACTGATGCTATGAGGTGTTAGTGCACCTGAGTGCGCTCAGGGCTGTTGAGTTACTGATGCTGAGCTGTGTGTTAGTGCACCTGACGCTCAGGGCTGTTGAGTTACTGTTGCTATGAGTGTTAGTGACCTGCTGTGAGGTGTTAGTGCACCTGATCGCTCAGGGCTGTTGAGTTACTGATGCTATGAGGTGTTAGTGCACCTGATGCTCAGGTGAGTGTTGAGTTACTGACGCTAATGAGGGCTGTTACTGATGCTTTATGATGTGTTAGTGCCTGACGCTATGAGGTGTTAGTGCACCTGACGCCAGGGCTGTTGAGTTACTGATGCTATGAGGTGTTAGTGCACCTGACGCTCAGGGCTGTGGAGTTACTGATGCTATGATGTGTTAGTGCACCTGACGCTATGAGGTGTCATTAGTGCACCTGACGCTCAGGGCTGTTGAGTTACTGATGTTATGATGTGTTAGTGCACCTGGCGCTTTATGAGGTGTTAGTGCACCTGACACTCAGGGCTGTGGAGTTACTGACACTATGAGGTGTTAGTGCACCTGACACTCAGGGCTGTGGAGTTACTGACGCTATGATGTGTTAGTGCACCTGACGCTTTGGATGAGGTGTTAGTGCACCTGACGGCTCAGGGCTGTGGAGTTACTGATGCTATGATGTGTTGGAGTTAGTGCACCTGACGCTATGAGGTGTTAGTGTTACCTGACGCTCAGGGCTGTTACTGATGCTGAGAGAGAGAGAGTGCAGAGAGAGAGCCTGGCTATGGTCAGAGAGTTACTGACGCTATGAGGTGTTAGTGCACCTGACGCTGAGGCTGTGGAGTGTTAGTGCACCTGACGCTCAGGGCTGTTGAGATGTGTTAGTGCACCTGACGCTGATGACCAGGGCTGTTAGTGCACTGACACTATGGTGTTACAGGTTAGTGCACCTGACGCTCAGGGCTGTTGGGCCTGAGCTATGATGTGTGTTGGTGTTACTGATGCTATGAGGTGTTAGTGCACCTGACACTCAGGGCTGTGGAGTTACTGACGCTATGATGTGTTAGTGCACCTGTGCACCTGACGCTCAGGGCTGTTGGATGTTACTGACGCTATGAGGGTGTTAGTGCACCTGAGGTGTTAGTGCACTCAGGGCTGTGGAGTTACTGACGCTATGAGGTGTTAGTGCACCTGACACTCAGGGCTGTGGAGTTACTGGCGCACCTGGCGATGTGTTAGTGCACCTGACGCTATGTTGAGTGCACCTAGTGCACCTGACGCTATGAGGTGTTAGTGCACCTGACGCTCAGGGCTGTGTTGAGTTACTGACACTATGAGGTGTTAGTGCACCTGACACTGGGCTGCTGACGCTATGATGTGTTAGTGAGTTACTGAGGTGTTAGTGCACCTGATGAGGTGTTAGTGCACCTGACGCTCAGGGCTGTGGAGTTACTGACACTATGAGGTGTTAGTGCACCTGACACTCAGGGCTGGGCTGTTGGAGTTACCTGACGCTATGACCTGGTGTTAGTGCACCTGACGCTCAGGGCTGTTGAGTTACTGACGCTATGAGGTGTTAGTGCACCTGACGCTCAGGGCTGTGGAGTTACTGACGCTATGAGGTGTTAGTGCACCTGACGCTCAGGGCTGTGGAGTTACTGACACTATGAGGTGTGTGCACCTGATGCTGGTGTTAGTGCACCTGACGCTCAGGGCTGTGGAGTTACTGACGCTATGAGGTGTTAGTGCACCTGACGCTCAGGGCTGTGGAGTTACTGACGCTATGAGGTGTTAGTGCACCTGACGCTCAGGGCTGTGGAGTTACTGACGCTATGAGGTGTTAGTGTGCCTGACGCTGGCAGGGTGTTGTGGAGTTACTGACGCTTTAGTGCACCTGACGCTCAGGTCTGACTATGAGGTGTTAGTGCACCTGACGCTCAGGGCTGTGGAGTTACTGACACTATGAGGTGTTAGTGCACCTGACACTCAGGGCTGTGGAGTTACTGACACTATGAGGTGTTAGTGCACCTGACACTCAGGGCTGTGGAGTTACTGACACTATGAGGTGTTAGTGCACTCATATCTTTTCTTTTATTATTGCAGAACTTATAATTACACTCAAAATCAGGGAAAATAGCTTGGTTGTATCTTTAACAATGAGCAATCATAATTAAGAAAAAAACAGAAAACATAAATATCATGGTTTCGCGTATATCATAGTATGAGTTAAATATCTTTGAATATCTTGAAATATCTTATTGAACATAATGCATCAAACAATATTCAAGAGATCACAATTTTAGATTTTCATAATAAAAAAGTATATCTTTAAGGATAAAACTGTGGGTCACATTAGAAGGGTTAAAAATACAAGAACTTAAATAACCCAACATTTATTGGTGATACCACCACAAAATAATCAGGCAGCTGTTTCTTCAACAAGACCACAATATGAGCAAGTTTCATCAATATCAAGATATTTACAGATTAATTAAACCTGTCGCTCATATCTTTTAAGATAACGTTGTAGGTCACATGATAACGTGAACATGGTGCACGATGTGCGGATCACATTCATACTTAAAGCGATCAGGCTATAAAGTACCTACTCTTTTAGCGCTTTTTAAGTAAGTGCTTCTTGAAATGATATATAAATGATAAATTATATATTTTATATATATATATATATATTAAACAGGAACTTGAGAGTATAAATGGATTATTTGTCTGACTGTCCTCCTCTTAATAACCAATGGTGTGATTTTATAACCACGCTATGAGGTGTTAGTGCACCTGACGCTCAGGGCTGTGGAGTTACTGATGCTATGAGGTGTTAGTGCACCTGACGCTATGAGGTGTTAGCGTACCTGACGCTATGAGGTGTTAGTGCACCTGGCGCTCAGGGCTGTGGAGTTACTGACACTATGAGGTGTTAGTGCACCTGACGCTCAGGGCTGTGGAGTTACTGATGCTATGAGGTGTTAGTGCGCCTGACGCTCAGGGCTGTTGAGTTACTGACACTATGAGGTGTTAGTGCACCTGACGCTATGAGGTGTTAGTGCACCTGACGCTCAGGGCTGTTGAGTTACTGACACTATGGGTGTGTTGTGCACCTGACGCTATGAGGTGTTAGTGCACTGGCGCTCAGGGCTGTTGAGTTACTGATGCTGTGAGGTGTTAGTGCACCTGACGCTCAGGGCTGTTGAGTTACTGACGCTATGAGGTGTTAGTGCACCTGACGCTCAGGGCTGTTGAGTTACTGACGCTATGAGGTGTTAGTGCACCTGACACTCAGGGCTGTGGAGTTACTGACGCTATGATGTGTTAGTGCACCTGACACTATGAGGTGTTAGTGCACCTGACGCTCAGGGCTGTGGAGTTACTGACGCTATGAGGTGTTAGTGCACCTGACGCTCAGGGCTGTGGAGTTACTGACGCTATGAGGTGTTAGTGCACCTGACACTCAGGGCTGTGTTGAGTTACTGACGCTATGATGTGTTAGTGCACCTGACGCTATGAGGTGTTAGTGCACCTGACGCTCAGGGCTGTTGAGTTACTGATGCTATGATGTGTTAGTGCACCTGACGCTATGAGGTGTTAGCGCACCTGACGCTCATGGCTGTTGAGTTACTGATGCTATGAGGTGTTAGTGCACCTGACGCTCAGGGCTGTGAGTTACTGACGCTATGAGGTGTTAGTGCACCTGACACTCAGGGCTGTGGAGTTACTGACGCTATGAGGTGTTAGTGCACCTGACGCTCTGGGCTGTGGAGTTACTGGCCTGTGAGGTGTTAGTGCACCTGACGCTCAGGGCTGTGGAGTTACTGGCGCTATGAGGTGTTAGTGCACCTGGCGCTATGAGGTGTTAGTGCACCTGACGCTATGAGGTGTTAGTGCACCTGACGCTCAGGGCTGTTGAGTTACTGGCGCTATGAGGTGTTAGTGCACCTGGCGCTATGAGGTGTTAGTGCACCTGGCGCTCAGGGCTGTGGAGTTACTGACGCTATGAGGTGTTAGTGCACCTGACGCTATGAGGTGTTAGCGCACCTGACGCTATGAGGTGTTAGTGCACCTGACGCTATGAGGTGTTAGTGCACCTGACGCTCAGGGCTGTGGAGTTACTGACGCTATGAGGTGTTAGTGCACCTGACGCTCAGGGCTGTGGAGTTACTGACGCTATGAGGTCTTAGTGCACCTGACGCTCAGGGCTGTGGAGTTACTGACGCTGTGAGGTGTTAGTGCACCTGACGCTCAGGGCTGTGGAGTTACTGACACTATGAGGTGTTAGTGCACCTGACGCTATGAGGTGTTAGTGCACCTGACGCTCAGGGCTGTGGAGTTACGGACGCTATGAGGTGTTAGTGCGCCTGACGCTTGTAAGGGTGGATCCTCTACAGCGGTTCTGACTGCAGGGTTGCCGAATGACTAAAGAAACGTTATCAGCAAGATGATAGAAAACTGTACATTTCTCATCTTTACCACCCACTGCAGCTTATACCAACGACGGAAATAAGCGCAGTTACAATAGCTAAACATGTGGGAGAGCGTGGCTATAATGTGACTATATTGTATTGCAATAGGTAACACTTCAAAGTCAATACCAAATCAAAACTAGTTAGTCATCATTTGTAGTTGAAAGAATTTAATGACAAAATCTAGTTATGGTTACACTTAAAATAGTTACAAAATAAATGTATGAGATGATGAAAACTTATACCATTAATCGTACCCAGCATGAATGTTACCTGAGAGAGAGAGAGAGAGAGAGAGAGAGAGAGAGAGAGAGAGAGAGAGAGAGAGAGAGAGAGAGAGAGAAGAGAGAGAGAGGAAAACAAAGAAGAGAAGAGAGCAAAGAAGAGAAGAGCCAAAGAGAAGCCCCCAAGAAGAGAGAGCCAGAGAATAAAAGAGCCAGAGCAACAGTTACAATCTTCTTTTATCTATTCCTTGACCATGTGAAACCCTAACGTGAGCCATTCAAACTGACCAATCAGACCAAACTTCCCCCACGGTGTTACAGGTGTGACACACATTTGGCCTACAGGCCTTCAGCATTTCTGTGTCTTTAGGAAGTCCAAATGGCCCTCCTGGAGAGAGATGGGGGTTGAAAACAGTAAAGCAAATGTCTTTGTTCATTTTAAAAAATCAAATATCTTTGATTATTTTAAATTCTTTCACGCTCATGGCTGTGGATTTACTGACGCTATGAGGTGTTAGTGCACCTGACGCTCAGGGCTGTGGAGTTACTGACGCTATGAGGTGTTAGTGCACCTGACGCTCAGGGCTGTGGAGTTACTGACGCTATGAGGTGTTAGTGTACCTGACGCTATGAGGTGTTAGCGCACCTGACGCTCATGGCTGTGGAGTTACTGACGCTATGATGTGTTAGTGCACCTGACGCTCAGGGCTGTTGAGTTACTGACGCTATGAGGTGTTAGTGCACCTGGCGCTCAGGGCTGTGGAGTTACTGGCGCTATGAGGTGTTAGTGCACCTGGCGCTATGAGGTGTTAGCGCACCTGGCGCTCATGGCTGTGGAGTTACTGACGCTATGATGTGTTGTGTACCTGACGCTCAGGGCTGTTGAGTTACTGACGCTATGAGGTGTTAGTGCACCTGACGCTATGAGGTGTTAGCGCACCTGGCGCTCAGGGCTGTTGAGTTACTGACACTATGAGGTGTTAGTGCACCTGGCGCTATGAGGTGTTAGTGCACCTGACGCTCAGGGCTGTTGAGTTACTGACACTATGAGGTGTTAGCGCACCTGACGCTCAGGGCTGTTGAGTTACTGACGCTATGAGGTGTTAGCGCACCTGACGCTCAGGGCTGTTGAGTTACTGACGCTATGAGGTGTTAGCGCACCTGACGCTATGAGGTGTTAGTGCACCTGATGCTCAGGGCTGTGGAGTTACTGATGCTATGATGTGTTAGTGCACCTGACGCTCAGGGCTGTGGAGTTACTGACGCTATGAGGTGTTAGTGCACCTGACGGTCAGGGCTGTGGAGTTACTGACGCTATGAGGTGTTAGTGCACCTGACGCTCAGGGCTGTGGAGTTACTGACACTATGAGGTGTTAGTGCACCTGACGCTATGAGGTGTTAGTGCACCTGACGTTCAGGGCTGTGGAGTTACTGATGCTATGAGGTGTTAGTGCACCTGACGCTCAGGGCTGTGGAGTTACTGACGCTATGAGGTGTTAGTGCACCTGACGCTATGAGGTGTTAGCGCACCTGACACTATGAGGTGTTAGTGCACCTGATGCTCAGGGCTGTTGAGTTACTGACGCTATGATGTGTTAGTGCACCTGACGCTCAGGGCTGTGGAGTTACTGACGCTATGAGGTGTTAGTGCACCTGACGCTCAGGGCTGTTGAGTTACTGACGCTATGAGGTGTTAGTGCACCTGACGGTCAGGGCTGTGGAGTTACTGACGCCTAGGAGGTGTTAGTGCACCTGACGCTCAGGGCTGTGGAGTTACTGACGCTATGAGGTGTTAGTGCACCTGACGCTCAGGGCTGTGGAGTTACTGACACTATGAGGTGTTAGTGCACCTGACACTCAGGGCTGTGGAGTTACTGACACTATGAGGTGTTAGTGCACCTGACGCTCAGGGCTGTGGAGTTACTGACACTATGAGGTGTTAGTGCACTCATATCTTTTCTTTTATTATTGCAGAACTTATAATTACACTCAAAATCAGGGAAAATAGCTTGGTTGTATCTTTAACAATGAGCAATCATAATTAAGAAAAAAACAGAAAACATAAATATCATGGTTTCAGCGTATATCATAGTATGAGTTAAATATCTTTGAATATCTTGAAATATCTTATTGAACATAATGCATCAAACAATATTCAAGAGATCACAATTTTAGATTTTCATAATAAAAAGTATATCTTTAAGGATAAAACTGTGGGTCACATTAGAAGGGTTAAAAATACAAGAACTTAAATAACCCAACATTTATTGGTGATACCACCACAAAATAATCAGGCAGCTGTTTCTTCAACAAGACCACAATATGAGCAAGTTTCATCAATATCAAGATATTTACAGATTAATTAAACCTGTCGCTCATATCTTTTAAGATAACGTTGTAGGTCACATGATAACGTGAACATGGTGCACGATGTGCGGATCACATTCATACTTAAAGCGATCAGGCTATAAAGTGTAAGGAGCGGTTTACTGCTAAGACAAAAGCTGAGATCCAACACCCTGCATTAAAACAATAAAACTCAATCTGAAGAGAAGATCTCACAGAGAAACTGTAGGACACCGCCTGACCAAAACCCTCTCCCCCTCTCTACCTCCCTTTCCTCCCCTTCCCCCTGATTCAAGTCCCAGAATGCAGATATACTACATATGATTTATCTTGTGAATCTATTGTTTTATCCCTTTCATGTCTGGTGTCTTTTAAAGGTCATAGTGCGATTGGTAAATGGTCTCAACATCACTGAAGTCACTGATAGGGTTAGAAAGATTGAAACATATGAGACTTGTGTTCTCTTTTTGAGTGGTCTCTCCAAAGATATCTGATCTTCTCCCCAAACTAGGTGTTTGTGTTGCAAATAGTTACAACCCTTTGTTCTGGTCTGGGTATTTAAGGAAGGGTAGCAGGGGCTGCCATTTGGGAACATTCTGTAGACAGAAGCCCCATGCAGTGTTGTGTCAGTGTCTAGAGGCACTCACTCACACTGTATGTATTGTGCCAGATATGAGTCTTTGAAACTATTTTCATATTACTTAATTGTATTTTATGCTGAAAGTTGTGTACCATGGATTCATGTTTAATTATGTTCTTTAAGTTCTGTCTGGCCAAAATAAATGTTAATCTTGATTTATTCTGTATTTTCATAAATCATTACTCAAGTAGTGTCGCATGAGGAGTTTGTAGGAGTTTCCGTAAATCTTTCTGTCAGGGCAGATTCATACCGAGGACCCCATGACCGGAGCATGGCGCTAAGCATGAGGGGCAATCTGATTTCTGACTGTCACTGTTATTATCAAGTTACAGCTCTGCGTGACTATTGCTAAAATTACACTTTCTGTTATGAGTAAGCATGTGCGACTCACTTAAAGGTAAAATAGTTCACTCTGTAATCCTCTGTAATATCAGAACTGACTAATTTGCGTCCGTGAGGTAATGTAATTATAATCGCGAGCATTATCCTCTGAGCGACTCCGGGTCCCATGGAGGAACGAGTATTTGAAATTAAGAGATACTAAGAGAAATCAAAGATCTAAATTAAATCACAACTAAACTTATGATCAGCTGTTAAGTTACAATGTAACAAATGTAACAAAGTTACAAAGAATTGAGTCAGATCAAATTATTCATGGAGTCAGATTTAAAATTCGATGGTCATAAATTAAGTGAATGTGACAGAAGTGCTGAGAAGGCAGACACGCAGAAGTCCTTCGACCAGGCCGTTAGATTCCGTCCTTGGGCTAACGGATGGACCTTACAAGATTGACATAAAATGCATTAAAAATAAAAACAAGAAAAATAATTAACCATAGTACATATAAAATAAAGTGCAATCAGTTCAGAGCTCATTCAGTAAATGCACAGCTACGGATGTGTTTTGAGTCTGGATCTGAATGTGGTACTGCTGGAGCACATCGGATCCGTTCAGGAAGCTGGTTCAGCAGCGGCTGGCATAAGAGCTTTGAGTGAACCCTTGGTATTTCTAGCTGATGTGATCCTGATCCTGATAAGTTTATATTCAGTGAGCCTAAAGGGTCTGAAAGGGTCCTAGGCCATTGAGTGATTTGTATACCAATAATAATACTTCTGATTCTGAATGTAATTGGAGGCCAGTGTAAAGACCTGATGACTGGTGTCATATGGTCATATGTTCTGCTTCTGCTCAGCGTTCTGTCTAATGGTCTTTTGGGAAGGCCAGTGAGGAGTCCATTACAATAGTCCACCTTGCTGGTGATGAAAGCAAGTCTTGTCTGGAAACAAAGCATCTAATTCTTGCACTGTGTTTGAGATGACAGTATGCTGATTTAGTTATTGTTTTGACATGACAACTGAAACTAAAGTCAGACTCAGAATCACACCAAGATTCCTGACTTGATTTTTAGCTGTTTGACTCCTAGTGTGAAGGTATGTGTTCACCATGAGCATTTCATCTTTGTTTCCAAATGCAATGAGTTCAGTTTTGTCTTTGTTTAACTGAAGATAGTTTTGGCACATCCAGTTGTTAACTTCATCATTTGCACAGGGAGTCAATGAGGCTGAAGTCATTAGGTGATAGTGCTAAGTAGATATGTGTGTTGTCTCCATAGCTGTGGTAAGCAATTTGGTTCTTTCTCATTATTTGGCTCAGTGGGAGCATGTACATGAAAGAATTGAAAATAATCAAAGATATTTGATTTTTGAAAATGATCAAAGACATTTGCTTTACTGTTTTCAACCCCCATCTCTCTCCAGAGGAGAGACTTCCTAAAGACACAGAAATGCTGAAGGCCTGTAGGCCAAATGTGTGTCACACCTGTAACACCGTGGGGGAAGTTTGGTCTGATTGGTCAGTTTGAATGGCTCACGTTAGGGTTTCACATGGTCAAGGAATAGATAAAAGAAGATTGTAACTGTTGCTCTGGGTCTTTTATTCTCTGGCTCTCTCTTCTTGAGGGCCTTCTCTTTGCTCTTCTTCCTTTGCTCTCTTTTGCTCTCTCTCTCTTCTCTTGTCTGTCTCTCTCTCTCTCTGTCTCTCTCTCTGTCTCTCTCTCTCTCTCTCTCTCTCTCTCTCTCTCTCTCTCTCTGTCTGTCTCTCTGTCCTCTCTGTCTCTCTCTCTCTCTCTCTCTCTCTCTCTCTCTCTCTCTCTCTCTCTCTCTCTGTCTGTCTCTCTGTCCTTGTCTGTCTCTCTCTCTCTCTCTCTCTCTCTCTGTCCTTGTCTGTCTCTCTCTCTCTCGCTCTCTCTCTCTCTCTCTCTCTCTCTCTCTCTCTCTCTCTCTGTCTGTCTCTCTGTCTGTCTCTCTCTCTCTCTCTCTCTCTCTCTCTCTCTCTCTCTCTCTCTCTCTCTCTCTCTCTCTCTCTCTCTCTCTCTCTCTCTCTCTCTCTCTCTCTCTCTCTCTCTCTCTCTCTCTCTCTCTCTCTCTGTCTGTCTCTCTGTCCTTGTCTGTCTCTCTCTCTCTCTCTCTCTCTCTCTCTCTCTCTCTCTCTCTCTCTCTCTGTCTGTCTCTCTGTCCTTGTCTGTCTCTCTCTCTCTCTCTCTCTCTCTCTCTCTCTCGCTCTCTCTCTCTCTCTCTCTCTCTCTCTCTCTCTCTCTCTCTCTCTCTCTCTCTCTCTCTCTCTCTCTCTCTCTCTCTCTCTCTCTCTCTCTCTCTCTCTCTCTCTCTCTCTCTGTCTCTCTGTCCTTGTCTGTCTCTCTCTCTCTCTCTCTCTCTCTCTCTCTGTCCTCTCTGTCTCTCTCTCTCTCTCTCTCTCTCTCTCTCTCTCTCTCTCTCTCTCTCTGTCTCTCTCTCTCTCTCTCTGTCTCTCTCTCTCTCTCTCTCTCTCTCTCTCTCTCTCTCTCTCTCTCTCTCTCTCTCTCTCTCTCTCTCTCTCTCTCTCTCTCTCTCTCAGGTAACATTCATGCTGGGTACGATTAATGGTATAAGTTTTCATCATCTCATACATTTATTTTGTAACTATTTTAAGTGTAACCATAACTAGATTTTGTCATTAAATTCTTTCAATTACAAATGATGTGCTAACTAGTTTTGATTTGGTATTGACTTTGAAGTGTTACCTATTGCAATACAATATAGTCACATTATAGCCACGCTCTCCCACATGTTTAGCTATTGTAACTGCGCTTATTTCCGTCGTTGGTATAAGCTGCAGTGGGTGGTAAAGACGAGAAATGTACAGTTTTCTATCATCTTGCTGATAACGTTTCTTTAGTCATTCGGCAACCCTGCAGTCAGAACCGCTGTAGAGATCCACCCTTACATAATTAATAGTGAATGTGTGCACATAACAAAATTACAATACATCATTTTGCTGTTCTTCTTTCTTTTACTTTATTCCTCTAAATCCATTTAAATTGCCTTCTGCAAAGTTTTGCAACCAGTAAATTAGCTTTATTTTCATTGCAAAAACAACACGCTGTTAACAGATTGAGACTTTAATGGTGATGTGGGATCTAGTGTATCCCAGAATCCTCTTCTCTCAGATCAGCATTAAAATATACATATATGAGCCTCAGTCAACCTACAAGGCAAACTATTTAAATACATTCAAATAAAACTACTAAAAGTAAAAGGTTAACATAAAGTGTAGCGAAATTTAAAAATGTAAGATACAAACAAACAACATAACTGATACATCAGGAAGTTGAGGTACAGAGACTGGCTCCAGGCTGCTCAGTGTGTGTGTATGTGATGAGAAACAGGGGCTTTAAATCGCTCATTTTAGACTGAAAAGTAAAATGCGCGCGCCATTTGGGCATTCATAACGGAGCGGAGCAAAGCGAGTGTTTTCAATTCATTCATATGGAAGTTGAGCTTCCATATTGGAATGAACTGAAAACGCGCCAGTGGACACGCACCATGAATGACAGTGCAGCCGTAAATGAATGCGCATTGTGCAGCCCTGAATGCGTATTTCGGTTTAGAATTAGCGCGTCAATTCGGGCGGGTTGCTTGAATTGTGGGTTCATTAGCCTATTCTTAATGAGAAACACAACAACAAAACAGTACAATGACAAACTTAAATAGGCACTTTTACATTTCGCTTGAAACCAAATCTTCCGCGATCATCTTGTCTGTCAGCTTCTCACTCTCTGATGAATGAGATCTGACTCCTGCTGCATTTGTGCTGAGACTCACGTTCAGCTCACACTGTATTGGGCAAACACGTTCAGATTTTAATTGTAGTGTCTGTTTTATAACTGAACTAAGTAATTTTATTACTATAAAAAAGATAAAACAATGGTGGGGGCAGTGCGGCATTGGGCCAAGGGGTGTTACCGGTGTTACAACGCCGACTATTGCAGCAAGCCTACTGTGTTGAGTGCCGTTTGTCACTACAGCAAACTTTTGTCACTTTTAACCAATCCCCTTGA